>VRYO01002734.1:34536284-34588353 GCA_009812075.1 Sialia sialis | reverse complement strand
GCGGCTTATAATCGTGAAATTACTGTAGTTTAGCTCTGCATGGTCTGGTAGCTATTCTTAGAGTATCTCCAAAGGGGGAAAAAAAGAAAAGAAACACCACTTATAATTTCCTGTATTCCTCTCATTTGTTTTCTTTTTTCATATCTGATACAACTAGTGGTTTTTCTTTTACCCCAGGCAGAGGTGAGATAAGAATGAATCATTGTGATTCTGCATTGTCTCTGACTTCAAGGCTCCTTGTCCTTATTTCTTCAGGTGAAGAAATCTTGTTTGGGGGTTGATTGCGTCCCTTGACCCATGGATCACAGAAAATCCTTCTACCTCTGGGAAGTTTGCTTAGGCCAGAGGAAGCATCCATGCAAGATCCCTGCTGAGAAAATTATTGTTATGCAATTTGTAGTGCAATCACTTATCCACCTACATCTCCTGAGCTCAACTTACACCAAAAGCCCTCAGGTAATGGTCATGGAGCTCACCACCCTCTGCCTCATCACCCACCCATGAATTTTAATTCTCATTGCCCTCTGAGTTAAGTCAAGTATTTTGCCTGTAGAAATCCAATTTTATATTTAATATACAAACCAATGGCAAATTATTGTGTGAATATCAGGGCACTTATTTATCTCAAGTTGAAAGCATAACATATAACAATTTGTAACAACCTTAGCCTGAGTATTAAAAATTATATTTTTCTATCATATAACTTACAAAGGAACTTCTTCAGGAATTTAGAAATCCTAAAAAACTCATGTTTCTTTAGAATTTTATTAATTACAACCTACACTGAATTTTGAATCAAAACGAAAATTGGAATTGAAGTGCATAATCTCTCTAGTCAAACAGCTTATACTCTTGAACTACGGATAAAAGAAAAAATAAGTTGATGCAATGCTGTCCTATGATTCCAAAGGAGGTTTCAGCAGAACCAGAGTCAGAACTAAAATAAATTTAATTCTGTAATTATACGGTTTGACTGTACTTAGGTTACTAGCTCTTCCAAGGAAACTTTCTGTTTAGATTCCCATTTTTTATGTAGCCTTCCTTTTAGAAGTTACAGTGAAGCATATACAAAATTTAAAAATATACTAAAGAGTAAATACTGAATAGTATCCAGTTGAGCTTATAATTTTATTATTTATAAGCAATTTCATGCCATATATATGCAATCTATCCCTTTCAGAATAAGATGGAACACCTGATTGTACAAATTATTTACATAAAACAGATGTACTTTACAAGTTCTTGGTTATGTATCCATGAGGTGTATTTTGTGAACGTAAATAGAAAGGCAAAGCTTGATTTAATAAATTCATATTTCGAGAAAGCAACACAGAGAGAATAAAGTTAGAATTTATGTGTGGGCGTTATTTGCTAAGTACTGCAAGTGAGGTATAATTTACTAATCTGGGTCAAGCCAGAACAACAAGGCTACTTTGTTCTTTTGGTGCTTTCTGTTCCGTCTGGGCGATATGAGAGTCGAAGGAGCCAAAAAAAGAGCCTTAACACATAAAGTTTTGAACTCTCTGACATACGCAGCAAGAGAGGCCAAAGTTCTGCAGAGATTTAACTATTCCCATAGGATTTTCAGGCATGCTGTCAAGGCAGCCAGTGTAGCCAGGAGTGTAGTGCAACAGCTGTCCTGTAAATAAATAGAGGACAATATTTTTCAGGGATTGGTCTCTTCGCCAACACTTGTCAAAATGGACTTAAAGCCATCTGCAGAAAAGCAGTTCTTTGTAACAGTGGAGGGGTTTTTTTTGCTCTGAGCCACTCAGACAAACCTGAGTTTGCAGTACCCCCTGCTGTCCTTGAGAAACCCGCTGAATAATGGCTGTTCCTGTGTTACCTGCTGCTGCCCCTCCAACACTGAATATGCTTAAGTTATCTTGCATGCAAAGATTACACCAATACATTTTTCTGATTATACTTTTCACCCATCTCGCAGCTAAAATGGACCATATTCTTCAACAGTTAAACTTCATTCTTTTTAAAGTAAAGTTTGCTATACGCAATTAAAATAAATTATGCATCATCAGTTATCTGCAAAACCTCAGACATAAAAATTAAGTCATGTTAAAGCCCCAATGAAAAACAAAGCAAACAAAAATATTTAAGACCCTACATACTTAAAATATGTTTTAGCATAGAGGCTGAAAGCACCCATGGGCCTTGAATTCTTTGGAAATTTATATAACTTACTCATAGTGAATTACAATTTTTACTTCAATCATTTACTTATCATTCTTAAGTGAAGAAATGAGGAGGTTAAAGGTACTAGTCTGTGAAATCCAGCACAGCCATTTGGCAAATTCTGAAGGTCAATAAGGCTTTACTCAATACATTTATAGCCCAGTTTCCATTTTACAAAAGACCATTCAAATATACATATGCCACAAGAAATAGTCTTATCTGCTTTAGAAAAACTTCCAGGATTCTAGTTTAAATAGGAACTTGAAATGAAAATATAAAAGGCAAGAATCTATGCTTACAAAATGTTCAAACATATTCTTAGGACACAGCTCAAACTCCCATGGTTTCCAGGGACTACAAGCATGAACAACACTTAAGGAATGTGAAGTACACTAAACACACTATTTCAACACACATGTCAAAATTCCATAGGCCAGCTTTTTAACTGGAAAGAAAAGAAAGAGGTTTACTGAAGGAAAATAGTGTTTCATGAAAGAAGCCTTGGCCAGATAATTTGAATGGTGCCACCACCTGTCTCAATAACAGACTGATAAAAGTAACTTTAAAAAATATGACTCATAACAAGAGTTTTAAAAATAGTAACCATACTTCTAAATCTAATGATGCCATGCTGTATGTTGTCAGCCATTGCCCATAATTTTTCCTGGGTCAGCTTTACAGTGTAGTGAAGAGTCACAATCTTTTATTTTTCAGTTTTGGAAATTTTAAAAAACTTTTCAAGAAGAGAAAAGGTGGCTAGAGCTGCCTAATTACTATGGCTAAGAATATGCATAGAGTAGTGTGTTATGCATCATGAAAACCACAAAATCACAGAATCATTTAGATCAGAAGGGATCTCTGCTTAGCCCAGTATGCAACCAAGAGCAGGCTTCTTGGAGCTCTGTCCAGCCAAATTCAGGCTCTCTCAGAAGGATGGAGATTGCCCACCCTCTCTGAGCACACCACATTTTCCAAAGCTTGACCACCCTCATGGTGAAAAAGATTTTCCTAATATCTAATCAGTATTTCCCAATATCTGATTTGTGTCTGTTTCCACTTTTTCTGTCCCTGTGTACCACTGAGAAGGGTCTGGCTCTGCTGCCATGATGTGGGTGGAGAGAGTAGAAAGATCCCCTTGTAGTTCTGTCTTCTGCTGACTGAAGAAAGTCTCTCCCTGCACATCAAGTGCAGCAGTCCCTGATGATCTTGGTTGCCCTCTGCTGAACCCACCACACTATGTCAGCATCCTTACACTGCAGAGTCAAAAACTCACAAGTAACAAGTAAAAGCTGTTACACATTCTTCTATACCTGCATGTACTACATATGCACACATATATATGTGTATGACACAGAGAAAGAGGGAGGAAAGGCAAAAATGCTTTGCATTCCAAGTAGTACTATCTTGATTAGATTTTCATTTTTAGGGCCTCGTTATTTTTAGGCCATAATTTTAATTTCAATTTGAAATCCAATATTAGTTTACATAATTGATTGTATCTGAGGGGGGGAGAAAGAAGGAGATATGTAATTCTGGGTGAAAAACCATGCACAGTGTAGGTGCTTTTGTGTGTTGAAGAGCCAAACTCTGAAAACTCTCAAATTATTTAAAAAGCCATTAAGTGTTTGGTAAATTAGCATTCCAGAATACACAGAGTGAGTGTTCATACAGTTACCACACATAACAAACAAAATCACAAAACACCAATGTTCAGTAATGTGGGCTGGCAGTGACAGGGCAGAACATTCCCTTATGGAGAGAAGGCCCTTTCTGAAGTTTATTTCCTTCTAAGATAGGATGGCTTCTTGCCTCTGCAGAGGTCTGTCTCAAGAGAATGCTTTCAGTTTTGTGGTTACCATTCTTCCAAGAATAGTTATCTCAACTCTGAGAGGGAACTCTTTTCTTAAGTGATATAAATTACCTTGTGCAAGAGGTGGTGGGATCAGGCTTAATCTGGTCCAGGCTGAGCTTATTGCAGTTTGTGTTACATCAACTACTTTAACCAAATGCAAACCAAACCACTTTTATACCAAATAAAGGTATAGGTAGAGGTTTGCAACTGCAGGGCAGTTTGGGGTGGATATAATACAGCAGGTTAAACTTTCGTAAAATTTCACATAGTGGAATAAAATCAGAAATGGTTGTTGGTGGGGCTGGGTGGTGCATTTTGGGGGAAATCACTATTTTCCTCCCATGTTTTTTGCTTCTTTCTTTTTTCTTTTTATTTATTATCATTCAGCTTAGCAATGAATCAGGATCCTTTTAACACTGCCTTTCTGAAAAAGTCAAGAAGCTTCGGGAGATTCTTCGTGGACTCCGAGATTATCCTGATTTGGAACTGACCCCCAAGGATCATCAAGTCCAACTCCCAGCCCAGCACAGGATCATCCCCAAGAGTCACACCATGTGCCTGGGAATATTTTCCAAATGCTTCTAAGAAGTCTGTCAGCCTTGGTGCTGTGACCACTTCCTGGGACTGTTCCAGTGTCTGAACACCCTCCAGATGAAGATCTTTTCTCTGATATCAACCTAAACCTTTCCTAATACAGCTTCAAAAAAATCTTTTAAGAGACCTCTTTGTTGCTTTGATTATTATTCATGCATCCCTCTCAATGATTTAAATGTGGCCAGAATAATATTAGAGACATTTGCAGCTGAGATTGAGATAGTACTACAGATATTTTCTATAGGCACAATCCTGGCTTCTCTATGTGTTCTTCATTTTACTTCTCTAATGCCTTTTTCTCTTTCTGATCACACTAGTAATCTAGCCTCCTTTCATTTTAGAATGAAAAGATTTCTGAAGGATATTGCACCTTGCCTGGGTACTTATTAATGCCTGTTCTTGTTAAGTGATTATACAAAGATTTTTTGTACAAAGGAGTTGCATTGGCTTGAGTTAAATGGGTTTAGGAAAAGAAAAAAAAACACAATGTATTTAGGTCAGTACAAATTCCTGGTTGGAAACTTTCAGATAATCTCAATTCTTTAACTATAGACACTTTAAGTAGTTTACTGAAAACAGAAATGTCAACAAAAAAACTTGTCCTAAAGTCACAAAATAGTTGCATTTCTGAGTAAATCAGGCCTAGTAAATATTACCCCTCATCTCCTATTTTTATTTTCAGAGAAGGAAGCATAATATTTGGAAGGAAACACCCATTCCCACTACTAAACTTGTGCAGCTGTAACGAATTGCTCCATGACCATGCAACCTGATTGCTTTTCTTTTGTTTGAGATGGCACTGAAAAGGAACAGCTTCAGCTGTAGGTGAACTAAATTGCTCTTTGCAGAGATTCTGCTTTTTGTTTCAGTGTTTGAGACCATGCATAAATAATTTTTTATTACAAAAGAAAAAAAAATTCACAGAAAGACAATCACCAAGATGTGCTTCCTCTGCATTAGGTGTATATATATAAACCTAAATCAACAAAATACATTTGTAATGTTTTGTATGGATTTGCAAATAATGAAGTATTTTAAAAGTTCTACCCTTCAACTTTTTGTTGTATAGAAGCAATGCACCTCTCTTTTTTTTAAAATTCTCCTAGCCTCTGACATTATTGAAGCCTTCTAATAGGATTTCTTGACTCTCCAGTTACCACTATGAGATGGAGCAAGGCACTGTTTTGCAGTCCAGAATTGCATGATCTTATGATCCTCACATCTAACTATTATCCCCTCTCCCTGTTAGGTTAAATATCAGCTTCATTCTTGTCCATGTTGTCCAAAATCCCAGGCACTTCACTAAAGAAATAAGCACAACTATCAAGACTCTATCACTATAATGTAAATATGTATGTGTGTATATTTTTGTACGCATATATATGTGCATATCTGTATGTATATATATATGAATGTGTGTGTATAGAAGAAACATAAAAAACCTGACTTTATGAATAATTTCCAGAATCCCAAACCTCAAATTACCGCTCAAGAAACACTCAGTTTCTACAAGCAAGGGGAAAAAAAGGTAGTCCTGAAATATAGCACCTACTACAAGCCAGGGAAAGAAGATCCAGTAGCCATGGGCCCTCTAAAAACTGACTCATTCCTTAGACCATTCACTCCCAGCTCACTTTAAATTTAGATATGCCAGTGAATCCTTATGCTACTTCTGGTGTGTCCAAAGAAGAAACAAGATCTTTGTCCATCAAAAAGCTTTAAGGGATCTGAAAACACTAAAAAATGATGAGTTTCAAGCCAGGCACCTTACCTGGCCTCAGGTGATTTAGAGCTGAAATAAACACCTCAGCTAAGCAGAACTCTGGTCATTGATGGTTCTACAGATCACAACTAAGGGCTAAAAATTACCCCAGAAACCAGAAGGCAGACAGTGCTGACCATAAGGTGGACTTACAGTGTAGCTGGGGAAGAAATGCATCTTAATAAGCAAAAATACTGATTTTTTTTCTGCAGCGGCTCCAAATTGTTAAACATTTAGTTTTCCAACAGAATAGTCTACATAAAATGACCAGAGTGTATAACAGATTACAGAACTGCACTGGTCCCCTGATTTATGACACCTTCCAAACCACTTTGTACTTGTTGTTCGCTCCCTTTTGCACTGTGACCTCTGTGCCACGGGCTCATGTCTCATAACTGAACGAGATTGATCACCTCCCCCCAAAAAATACAGCCTTGACATCCTTGAACAGTCAACTTCTATCCCTGACAAGAGAGTCACCAGACAATGAGCAGCTAGGTGTCCAAAATCTTCTGAAATCTCTTAGAGAGAAAACACCATTATCTCTTCCAGCTGTTGCACAACCTTGCTCTTGCCTTATCCAGCTGCTGGCCCTCTTCCATCACAACCACTGTTTCCTGCTACTAATAAAGCCAGCTTGGTTACTGAGTGTGGGAAAGGGGTTAAGAAAGTTGAGCATGAGAAGCATCAGCCTGGTCTGATGGCTCCAGAAATTAATTTAGCCTGGAGCTTTCTATGAAATAGACCTCTCGCCTGAAAATAGCCTGCACAAGTCTACTTTGTGAAATGAAGAAGGGATCTTGTAACATGCTTAAATCAATAGTAACAGTTGTTTTCAGGGATAACTAGTCTTTAGATTCACTAAGGTCTTTAAAACTCAGTACTGTGTCAAATGCTTCCCCCTGGAACTTCAACAGTGGTGAATAAAATAAAAGCCAATTTCTTCCCCTTTACCAAACTGTCTGCACTTCATGTAGACTAATAAACTGAGCTTTTTTTCTGGGCTAGATTTGTCCTGGCCAATTAAGGGAATTCATTTGTAGCAGCAAGAGAAATATTCCTACACTTCACTACACCTACACTAGCCTCCTGTGGTTCTCCAGGGATTTTCCCTTCCTCTCACTTTTTTTTTTTTTGTCCAAGATGCATCATTGGGTGGTGGGAAAATATGGCATGCAGACCCTTCTCAAGGCTCACTTCCACCATTTCACCAAGGAAATCATGTTTCAAGAGTCAAGTTGAGCCATCATCATCATCATCATCATCGTTGTTGTTGTGCAACATCAAAGGTGCACAAGACACTGGAGAATCAAGGATATTGCCTGAGTACTAATAGTTCTTTGAATATGTTTATCAAACAAACGAACATTCTGGAGAAAGGAGGAAAAAGAATTTGGCTCTTGCTTTCCCAGACAGCAGAAACAAAAGAAAATCAGAATAAAACCAAAACAAAGTGAATCATAAATTCCCTGCTGCCAATCTTGTGAAGTCTGACACTGCGGATCTGACAGAAGAACTGTACACATAAAATTTTGGCACTGCAGACCAGCCGTGAACTTCATGTAAACCACATAGGTGTGGAACCCCCCTGACTTCAGCTGGGGTTAATTAAGCAATGGAGGAAACGAATCCATCTGCTTGCTATGATCAAGGCCCATATCACCAATGGAAAAGTGGGGTGAGGAGGTTTGGGTATGGCCAGAGTTACACATTGCATAGTCTGATCTAGTCTTTTCTCCGAAATCCTACCCTAAATGAAAACTCCAACAACTTTTATGGCTCTGTAATACTTTACTTCAGTTGAAAGAGTCTTTCTAATCTACATAATACACTAAGTTTAAATATCTAACTATTCTTGTATGCATATAAAAATTATTGTGACAGTGCTCAAAGGGCAAAGCAATTACCAAAACAAAAGGCCAACCTTGATTATTAATCCAGTGAGGAGACAGAAAGAAAATATTGTTTCACACGAAGAGTTTTAAATTAAATTATATTTTTTCTATGTTTGTACATCAAAGAATCATTTCAGATTTACAATTTAAGATGTGATATTTATATGTACTTCCAAGGCAATAGAATATGAAAATGCAGCACCTCAAGCTACAGCTAAACTGGAAATGTGCTACACAAATGAGTTGAAGACAAAGTGTGAATTTTGCTTGCCAGTGCTTGAATACATTTTTACTATCATCACAAGGAGTCACATCTGTTAAAAACAAAAGAAGCCTCTAATTCTACTCTTCTACAGAAAAACATACATCACACACTCATATATTCCAAAACTATATAAAACAAAGTAATAAAAATTGTTGTAGAATAAAAAAATAATCATATGCATGCATTGATGATTCTCTTTCAGAAAAGAGTTAATCCAGTTTTCTGTTTGTTAAGCTCCTCAATTTTTTTCTTTCTGGTAGAATGTTGGATTTAGATGTCCAAGTTATATAGTGGAAGACGGATTGGTGTAAAGGATTCATATGAGCAATGAATTAAGCACAAGTAATCTGTACTCCAAACAAGAGCACAAAGAAGTGAGTGAACTCTTGAAAATATTATCTGTTCTACTTGCTCCATACAAAGGAAAAAATCAGGAATAAGGATTCTCGTTTCACTGTGTCCTTTGATACTTTTGGTTTTGTTTTGTTTTTTGTTTTTTTAATGTGAAATCTGTAAATCGGAAGATGTTCTGAAAAATGAGTAATGTCCAATTTTCTTTCCAAATACTGCATTATGCACAGGCATTTTTGTTTGTTTGTTTAGGAAGAAACCCATGACTTTCTGCAACTATGATGAGTAGGTTTTTGTTTATGTAAAGCAGAAGTTTCTGCAGCTGTTTACAGACAAAATTCTGCAAAGTGCTGAATACCTAAGATCACACTGAAGTCTGTGCCCAAGTCAGAACGTACGCAAAACGAGTGTGGATTTCAAGTAATTATGTATCTCACAACTTCCAGCTCTTATACATTGTTATCAAGATAAGGAAAAGGATAAATATTGTAGGAACATGTCAACTTTTTGTTCTTTTTTTTATTTTTAACATAAAATTTATGATGTAATGCACATTGAAAGGTATCAAAAGAGTCCTTGAAGCCTTCCCAACTGTGCATTACTCTGAAGGATACAAGGGATCATTTGGGTCTATTTGGCACTTTTCTTCAGTGGGTATCCATATATTATTTGATATGGAATTGTATCCCTTGCCTGGGACGGCACACAGAAAATACTGTCTGCAAATGTGTTAGATCCCCATTCTTGATCATCTTTCGCATGTTTCTATAATTATTCACATCTTTTCTCCCCATTGCTTTTTATCTTTTTCTAGCACTATTCACCCGATTTCCTCATTCTGAACTTTTGGCATGGCAAAATTTTAATATTCCACTTGGATTTTCCTTTTATTTCTTTTATTTCCTTTGTTCCTGTTCCATATCTACTTTCAATGATACAATGCATTTGTGGATTTGAACTGTGATTCCATATAAACTATGGGCAGCAATCTCCACCTCAGTGGAGGGCAGGGAAACATTATAAAAAGTCTTCAGCTGTTACTGGAGAACTATCCAAACTTCCACTAGCTGATGGCTTTTTGTTCTTTTGTTCTGGATTGAAGTGTCCATATTCACATCTCACAATCCATGTGATGATAGCAGGCATGCTGTCTGTATCCCTGATTTAAGCTGTCACAAGAAATACACGTCTATTTGAAAAACCACTCCTGGTGGTCATAGCAAGTGATTTGCAATATTCTTGCAGCTCAGCTTCTGACAGCTCAGAAGATCTTTGAGAAGTTTACTAGGATGGGCATTTCTTTCATTTGCAAATTAATCTTATTATGAACTCTGGATCTCCTTTCCAGTCATGTCAGGCTCCACAGCCAACAATTGCCAAGCCTCCTATTTACAAAGTTACCTGATTCTCTTTTTTTTAGAAACTGCCATCCACCCCTAGTGCTGTAAGTTAACTTTATGCCAAAGTCTTCTTTTCCCCCACCTAACCTGAGAATGCAAAGAGACGTCTTTTAAGAGGAGGGAGAATTCCCTGAGTAATTGACTGTTTGAACACTAGAGATTCTCCAGCCCTACGAGGGATTTAGCAAGCAGATTTTTGCTGGCATCCATGCCTCAGTGCAGAATTCTCCCTGTCACCAGCATTCCTGGCTCAGGGAAGAATTTTTAAATGGGGAATTTTCAGGCTAAACAGAAGAGAGTCTGTTCTGAATTTGCAGGCTCTAAAATACACAGCTCCCCATTACTGGGAAATCCAGAAATGAAGGACCTGGATTTTCTTAAGTAAACTTTGATTTGGGGCAGAGGAATAGGTGAACAGGAAGGACAACATGACATATCACAAAATCACATGGGATTTGTGTCCCATGTCTTTGGACTCCAAATTTCTGATCTCATTTATAGCCTTATAACTGCTTTAAATCATCCTGTAACTACAGCATCATAAATGATCATTGAGGCCAGAGTATAAGACAGTTTGATGCTCTGTCATTGGTGATGGCACTTCTACTCCAAAGAAAGAACACTAAGAAATGCTCATTCTAATTTAAGATTTTTTTTTTTTTGGTAAAAATTATAATATAATCTCAGAGTGCTTTGGAAAGAACTTGTCTTTTTTAATTGACTTTGAAAAATTTTATGTCAGCAGATGCCATGAAATCTGGTTACCACTTTAGGAAGTAAAAGTGGAAAAGGCAAAAATTTAAAAATTATAGACTTCTGCAGTTTTAAGGTGCTGCAAAAGCTATTAAAATGAAAGCTTCATTCTATACCACTTATCTTCATTAAAAAACAAGTTTACCTTTCATTAAGATAGACTTACAAAACGGCATTACTTTCCTAGCTAGTTATTTTAAAATGGATTATTATTAGTGCTAATTATCCCCAGTTGTCTGAGCGAAACAACATATAAGATTTTGGCAAAGTATTCCACTATAATCCATAGTAAGAAGAGAGTAGGTTATTTAATACCTATGTAATAGTGGACTCTTACAAGAGACCATTGAAAAAGCTGGCATTTTATAATTCCAGGGCAGACTAATAATGTAATAGTAATTTATCCTATAACATCATGTTCGCTGCAAATTTTCTGAAGTAGTCAAAACAAGAAAAATTTATTTTTAATAGGCTACAGGTAACTGGAAATACAGAGGCAGTTTGATCTCCTGTTTATTTGAAGCTTTGTCCTCTGAAAATGTGAAGTCTCTCAGAAAGTTAAACTAAGCAGGATTTCTATCTATTGTTTTGGGGCATCTGGAACTAGTGGGGAATACAGTGTTTTCCCAGCTTAACATTTTGTTTTTCCATTGCACCCTGAAGCTATACAGTACACTGCCAAGAGAAAACTAATTCAGCAGTATAAATTAAAAATAGGATTCTCGTGACACAAACTGCATAAATATGGTTTACTTGTGTAATTCTTTTGCAGCAGTGAAAATATGGTTTACTTGTGTAATTCTTTTGCAGCAGTGATATGTCTCTGTTATGAAATCTTCACAATATGTGTGATGTTTCTGATAATGGCCAGTATGCAGAGGCGAGCAGAAAGAAAATCATTAAAAATGTTATTGAAGAATGAATCAGTAATTTTTTTAAGGGAAGGTGAGGCCGATAATTTCTTCGCAATGTCCTATTACCCTTGCTTAATTTTTATCTTTAAGTAGATATTTTCAAGTATTTTTTCAAGTATTACTTCGGTAGTTTAAGTGTCAGAACAAGTAACTTTAAAAGAGAAATTATTAAAAGCTTCACAGATTTGTGTTTTCAACTATTACTAATACAGCAGAAAAGAAGTACTTAAACTATGCTTTAAATGAGACTCTAAAGAAAGTATTGGCTTTTTCCTTACTATCTGAAAGGGGGCTGGTGTCTTCAATAAAAATCTTATCATCCTCAAAGCAACAAGTGCAGCAACTACCAAGTTTTTCAGATTCAGACCTCTTGCCTTCAGAAAGCAATAGGACAGAATAACTGGCTTTTGGGAATCCAGAACAGCATGAGTGGCTGGTAGTAACCTACCCACAGATAAGGCCCAGCACTTACAGCAGTTGATTACCACAAGTAAACTGCTAAGTTAGTAGGTAAAATTGTTTATGAGAAAGAACAGCAGTCATTGGAAACGCTCTAAGACTATTCAAGGAGATAAGGGGTCCAAGACAATAAAACATCAGTTTAAGGCAGAACTGAATTAAAATTACTCTAAACATGTTCGTTACTCTATGAAATGGGCTTAAAGTGAGGCACAAAGATATTAAGTTAGTGAAGAAAAGATGCAGTCCTAACATATGCATTTTAAAGCAGGTAATCAGATGATCTAGAAATCTAATGAGCTAATCAGCCCTCAGCCTTGTACAGGAGGTCTGGGTAGCAGCACATCCTTCTCATATGCTGTCCTGCTCTCAGTTGTGCCTAAGAGTCTGCCCAAGATCGAATGATTGTTAAACTAAGGGTCCTAGGGGGTCTTCAAGATAACTTCTTCAAAAACAAAAACAAAAAAAGGTCCTACCAGCTGTTTAGGGTTTATCTCAGTTCCATTTATATGAAGTATCCTTTACAGTAGCTATTAACACCTCTGAAATGAACCTACCCAGCAATCAGCTCCAGCTTGACAAATCACTTGGGCTGAATTTCCATTTATTTCTCCCACAGAACAAAACGACAGGGCAGCTTCTGAGCACTCTGGCAGTTTGTCATATGGATATGTGAGTTCTCTATCCTAATAAAGCCTGAGTAAGAAAATGCTCATAGGATCATAGAATGGTTTGGGTTGGAAGGGACCGTAAAGATCTCCCTCTGAAATGGGCAGGACACCTTCCACTTGACTTGGTTGCTCAAAGCCCCATCCAACACGGTCTTGAACAATTCCAAGGATGGGGCATCCCAAATACTTCCCTGGGCAACTTATGCCAGTGTCTCACCACACTCAGAGTAAAGAATTCCTCCCTAATATCTAATCTAAACCTACGCTCTTCAGTTTAAAATCATCACCCCTTGTTCTATGACTACATGCCCTTGTTAAAAGCCCCTCTCCAACCTTCTTATAGGCTTTTTTTAGGCACTGAAAGGTGTTCCCAAAGCCTTCACTTCTCCAGCTGTACTGCCCCAGCTTGCAGCTTATCTTCGTAAAAGAGCTGCTCTAGTCCTTTGACCTTCTTTGTGGCCTTCTGCACTTGTTCCAACAGGTCCACATCCTTGTTATGTAGGGGATTCCAGAGCTGGATGCAGTTCTCCAGGTGAGGACTCAGGAAAGCAGAGTAGAGGGGGAGAATCACCTCCCCTGACCTGCTGGCCATGCAGGATGCAGCCTAGGACACATTTGGCTCTCTGAGATGAAGTGCACATTGCCAGCTCATGTCAGACTTCTTATCCACCAGCACTCTCAAGTCCTTCTCTGCAGGGCTGTTTGCAATCCAATCTCTGCCCAGACTGTATTTGTGCCTGGTATTTCCCTGATCCATATGTAGAACCTTGCACTTGGCCTTGTTGAACTCCCTCAGGAATGCACGGCCCATGTCTCAAGCCTGTCAAGGTCCCTCTAGCTGGTGAACTTTCCCTCCAGGATGTCACTGGCAAACTTGCTGAAGGTGCCCTCAATTCCACTGCCCATGTTGCCAACAAAGATGCTAGTGCCAGTCCCAACACTGATGAGCAACACTCTTCATATTGTGATCATCCATAGTAAAGGACTTCAAAACATACTGGATCAGATAAACTACTGACAAGAAATTTGGTAAAACTACTCCACCTCCCAGGTACTAGAGAAAAGTACAACAAATACATGAGGAAGAGTGGGTGTTCTTTCTATAAACTCCACTTATTATCAGGACATCATGTATTTTGTCTGTAATACACAGAGGGTAACATGACAACAACAGTGAATCAAGGATGGGAAGAGTTAATTTTGGGGGCATTCTATCACTGGGTCTGTTCATGGGCCTGGACATCAAAACCAGGGGCAGAAAGTCCTTTATTATACTGGGAAGAAATCCCTTCTGCCTCTATGGAAGAACAGGAAAAGTGTTCCAAGTTTTTTAATAATAGGAAATAACATATGAAGTGGTTTAACTGACCTAACTTCTACTGAAGCCATCTAAGTTGAGTACATACAAAACCAGACCCTATGGAATAGGAGTAATTTCATCAAAAGATACTGAATGGAATCCCTATGGGACACCAGTAAGTCCTGCTGCAAGAGTTAAGCGCTCTCTCTACCTCAAAGGGTCACAAAAATCCTGAGAGTTTAGCAAACAATTTATGAAAAGAGACCTGCAGCTAACTGGACAAGTTCACACAGCAGAAAGCAATCATTACATTGTATCTCACTAGCAGGTGGTTAACCATAATGTTTATTACTTGTCAGTTACAAACGTACTTTGATTTCTTCGTAGGTGACCAGTGCTCTTTGTTAATAGCTATTAAATATTTTGGTAACAACACAATGTCCATCACAGTTTCGTTTCATAACAGACTAAATCACATATCTGTTGACTTCGATAGATTAGCCTCATGAAATTCTTATATTTAATACCAATTCAGATTAATCTTGATTTGCTGTCATACACTTTAAAAGGCCTATCTGTTTGATTCTACAAATTAGTCTCTAAAACTGCCCTTTATTGGGGAAGATGACTACCTTCCCTTTTCCTCCTCTTCCACACTCACTATTTGTTTGTTTATGTCTTGGTTACAAGGGCACTTCCACAGTGAACCTTGAAAACATACTGCGGACTAACACGTGTCCATGTTACTATTCTTTTTTTAAAGTGTAATAGTTCTGTGTTTCAGTATCTCATGGCTATGCAAACCCTATTTACAAACTCCAGCTTGGGTGGAGCGTTGAAGTAAGAGAAGGTTTCTCTCCACATTGTACATTTCTGGAAAAGCTTTGTCATTGCTTTGATGTAAACTAAAAGGAGTGAGTTTATACATCTGGAAAAATACAAGTGGATGAGGGCAAAACATCAGAAAAATATTAACGTTAACACATAAGAAAATGACTAAAATAAACTGCTTGTTTTCTCAACATAAATGATGGGTTCTCTGATATACAGGACACCAGGAACTAGCTCCAAGCAAATGGGCAAACACTTTAAGGAAAAGGGCAAACACTAATTTTTTCATTCATTAATCATTCTACTGCATTTTTAGGATTGCTATTCTTTGGCTCCTACAGCAATACTAGGAACATCATTACCTGCAATACAGGTAAGATGGGCTAGGCTTATTCTTGTGCACACACTTGATGTTACAGAGATAATAGCTTGGGACTGCAATCTGTCAGCAGGATCAGTGGAACCACTTATTTCCACACAATTCAGAGTCTCGTGCAGACTCTGAGGCTTTTTTTCAGCCTTACTTTTGCTTAAAATTCTTAACAACATCGTACAATCTTGTAATTATAGAAAAAAGATTAGAATGTAACAGAAGCGGGGGGTGGGGAGGAGAGCCTTCCAGACAAGCGATCTGGTGTGGCTTTTTTTTTTTTTTTTCCTTTTAATTTTAAATAAAGCTGTCTGCGAATTTGAGCCTAGGGAGACCTTCATTAAAATCAATTAATCAGTCAACCTCTCTGCTGAATAGCTTTCTGGAGACAAAGTCAAAATAGGATTTAGGAGCGATGCTTGTGCAACTCCCGTTTAACTTTTCTCCCCAGGGTCGCAGTCTGACACCCCCGACCCGGCTCAGACGGGAAGGATGTGTCACGGGGATCTGTGACCGGCAGCTCAGCTGGGAGGGGACGGCAGCCCGCCGGCGGCGGGGGTACCCCGCTGGCCCGAGCAGGTGCCCGGGGCCTGCGGCTGGTCGCCAAGCAGGTGAAGGTTGTGTTCGGCGGCCTCGGCCCCCCTTCCGGAAGGAGCGACCGCCCCTCGGTTTAGCGACCTCGGCGAGGGCTGCTCTCCGTCCCGGCAGGGTGGAGGTGACGGAGCCAGCTCCCGGCGGCTGGGTGAGCTCCCGGGGGCCGGCGTCACCTTCCCGGCCCCAGCAGCTACCCCGCAGCATCTCCCCTGGCGCCGCCGGCCGCGGGAGCAGACCCCAGCCCCGCGCTGCCTCCGAGAAGCCGAGGGGGAAAGTTGTCGCCGGTGCCCCGCAGCCCCGCGCGGGGCCGGACGAGGCGGCGCGGTGTCCCCGGGCGGCGGAGGGCGGCGCGGGTGCCCTGCTCCTCCCGCCGCCGGCGGCCGCCGCCGGGGCAGTACAGCTGTTACAGAGCCGCGCTGGTCCCTCCTCCCAGCTGCGGCTGCCTCATCTCCCCCCACCCAGCCCGTCCCTCCCCTCCGCCGCTCCCGACGCTGCTGCTGCTGCCGCCGCCGCCGCCGCCACCACCTTCTCCTCCTCCTCCCCACCCCCACTCTCTCTCTCGCTCCCCATCGCTCTCTCTCTCCGTCCCGTTCCCCCCCTGCCCACGCCTCTCTCCGCCCTGCCGCCGCCGGCCCTGGCAGAGCAGGCACCGCAGGGGGATCTCGATGTAACACCATGACAGGCATCGCCGCCGCCTCCTTCTTCTCCAATGCCTGCAGGTTCGGGGGCTGCGGGCTCCACTTCCCAACCCTGGCAGAGCTCATCGAGCACATCGAGGACAACCACATCGGTGAGTGCCCGCGGGGCCGCGGCCGGGGCAGGGCAAGGCGGGCGGGGGCCGCGTGTGCGGCGGCGGCGCGGGGCGGGGTGGGGGGCACAAGGTGCAGCGGGAGCCGGGGCGCGGCGGCCGTGGAGTGCTAGGAGCGGGTCCTGCGGGCGACGTGGAGCGCTCTTCGGGGAGGCGGCGGCGTGCGGCGCGGCGGCATGGGTGGGTGCGGGGGAGGCGTGCAGCCCGCCGGCCCTGGCGAGGGGGAGTTAGTTTGCATTGGCAGGAGGGAGCGCAGGAGCGCGGAGGAGGAGGCGGCGGTGGAGGAGGAGGGAGGAGGACGGGCACAGCACGCCGCCTGCTGCTTCCGCCCCGGCGCTGGCTGTCAGGGCTCCGGGGAGGGAGGGAGCCGCCGCCGCGGCAGCCATTCCGCTTCCTCCTCCTCCTCCTCCTCCTCCTCCTCCCGCCGCCGCCGCTGCGTCCTGTCAGCGCTGTTGCTAGGTGTGGCGGGGAGCACGGGTCGCGCTCCGGCCGCCGCAGCGCGGGAGGCGCCTCTCGCTGGAGGCACCGGCGTGCGGGAGCCCGGGGCCGGCGGCGCGGTGGGCGTGGAGGGAGCGCCCGGCGGCGGGGCGGGAGCAGCCCGCGGGGCTGGGCGGGCGGGAGAAGAAGGCGGCCGCGCCGGGGCGGGACCCGCTGCCCTGAGCCGCGGAGCCCAGGCCTGCCCGCGGCGGAGCATCACCTGCGGGCTCCCCCCCCTCCGCCAGCCGCCGCCGCCGCCCCGCGCTCCCCTCGGCCGCCCGTCCCGCCAGGGCCGCGGGGGCGGGGACGCGGCGGGGCGATGACTCGTCAGTGCCTTCCCGGCGCGGGCGCCTCATGGGCGGCGGGCGGGAGCGTGCGCAGGGGCGCCGGGGCCGCCCCTCGGCGGCACGGGCGGCGCCCAGGGGAGGAGGGGGCGGCGCGGCTCCCGGCCGGCCCCGGGCGCCAACTTTCCCTCTCCCCCCTCCGGCGGGACCGGCCTGCCCTGCCCGGCCGGGCCTCAGGCGTGCTGCGGGAGCGCCGCGTCTGCCAGCGAAAGCATCTCGTCCGCAGCCGGGCACGGCACTGCCGCCTCCCCGCAGCCTCCCGTCTCGGCAGGTGTGCTGCCCTGGCTGCTGCGCTGCTTGCTTCCCGTCTGCATCTTCCCGGCTTTCTCTTTTTGCTAATAAAACACAGCGCTTAAGCTATCAAAAAGCGAGCTACTTCTTTGAAGCGGACCAAGTTTTAAAACTAGGGGAAAAATTCAGAAGTTTTAAGTACCTAGGGACTGTTTCACTAGAAGTATGAAGAAACAGTGCTGCTACAAAGTGATGAAGCTAGCATGCATTTCAGTTTATTAAAGTTTTAGTAAGTCTGCTTGAATACCTGAAAAAATCACTGAAGCTTAAGTAGTGAGTGTAACGTTACATTAATGTAGCGTTATAGGTCAGCAAGATGAAAGGTGTGGTTCTCATAATTATCATGATGCCTAGCATGAGGTAACAAAACCGCATACCGCAAAACTGTGTAATTTATGACTCGACATAGTGCAGGCATACTATTGTTGGGGTTTTTTTAATCTCAGATTCTTTGCTTTTCCTACACATTACACCAGAAAAGGTTACAGGAAATAGTACCCAAAATGAAAGTTCATAAGTCATGTTATGTGTCCCTTGAGTGGATTATCAGCCCTTAGGTGCCACAGCCCACAGGGTGTCAGAGAAGATACAGTCCTACCCACGTGGTCTTTGCATTGCTGTTTGAGTCCCAATAAGCAGTTCTGAGGCTTCTTCACAGAAAGGACAACTTTATGCTGAAATACTTTTTAAAATAATTATATATTTAATTCCACAGCCAGTACTCATTACTTTTTCCTTTTCTCAAAGTTGGGGCATTATGGATTGAGCACGCACACATTTACTAGAGTGTGTAATTTGCCAAGACTTCCAGAACACACATGTGAGGCTCTGCACGTAGTGTCACACAAGCAGCTGATTTGAGTACAAACTGCTGGGGTGTGACATAAGGTTGCTCGTGCTTAATTTTTAATGTTTCACCTCTGCGTGACAGCAGGCTGAACTTGACCTGCTTGTGAATACAAGATGTGGCAATGTTATGTTACCTGTGTGACGCACTGGGGAAATCAGCAGAGAGTTGAACCAGTGACACTGTTTATGAATCCCAGTTCTTATGTGGAGGCTCAACTCTGTGGTTTGGTGTGTGCAAGGAACTCCTGCCACAGCCTAAAGGATGATAATCTGTGAAAACTCACCAGCTAAGCACTCAGCCGAAAGATGATTTACCTTTCTGAAAGCTATTGGGAAATAAAGGACTAAACCTCTGAATAGGAGCTTATGTTGGAGTTACTTTCTCAGTAAGATGATGCAAACAGTGTCCAGCTTTTGCCATCATACGGGCCTAGAAATGTACGCTGAAGTGTGTTGCTATAAAAATTGACAGTATTTTTTGGCATATGGAGTGAAGAGTAACATGCCATGTAAAAATGGATTGCTTTGGACATCCAGTGTGTGCTGCAGGAATAAAGAAAACTTGATTGAGTTATATGCCGTTATTAGTTTAAACTGAACCGGGTGATTGCTGGGCAGACACTGTTACAGCACAGATAACACACTTGATGCTGCACACATCTGTGTGTGGGGAGGTGTGTATGGCACAGGCTCTAGGAGGTCTGGCTGCTGCAGTGCTGCTGCTCTGGCACATTTCATGAGATGGGTTAATTGTTCACATCATCAGTGCAACTGGTAGGAATGTGGTTGTTTCTCTGAGCTGTACTGTGTATTGGAAAAGTGAGAGCAAACCTTAATCAAGGGATATACAGTAATTTCACAAATAGAAGCCGCACCTTTTTCATTGAAGAATCCAGCCTACCCCAGTGGTGCGGCTTATATTCAGGTGCGGCTTATCTATGGACAAATCCCAGAGAAACGCCAACCCGGAAGTGAGAGCCGGCCAAGCAGAGTGGCAAGTGGGCAGGCCGGCCCCTGTGCCACCAGGAGCCGTTGGGAGCGGGGGACCGCCAGGAACGGTGGGTGCGCAAGGGCAGGCCGGCCCCTGCCGCTTGGAAGCCGGGCTGTGTGGGGCCGGGCCGGAGCGCCCTGCCCCCTCTGCCGCACGGAGTTTAAAACAAAAAGAGCGCGGCTTATATATGGACAGATCCCGTGGTCTTCCCAGCTACCAGGAAGTGCGGCTTATATTCAGGTGCGGCTTATAATCGTGAAATTACTGTATTTTTTTTTTTTTTTTTTGGTCAGCCTTTGGTAAAAATCTCAGCTTAGCATAAGGAAACAGGAAAAGAGGCAACGGGAACAAAGTGATGCACAGGAATTTTCACCTGAACATAAGGAAGTACTTCTCTGTCACGTGGGTGGCTACTCACTGGAACAAGTTGCCCAGAGTGACTGTGGAGTCTCCCTCACTGGAGACGCTCAAGAACCATCTGGATGCAATCCTGGGCCATGTGCTCTAGGATAACCGTGCTTAAGCAGGGAGGTTGGATCAGCTGACCCACTGTGGTCCTTTCCAACCTTACTTGTTCTGTGGTTCTGTGAAACACTGTTGTGGCATTCTGGAGGAATTTTTGAGCAATTCTGCAATTGCTTTCTTTGCTTATAATACTAATGAATAATCATACTGTAATGAAATAATTAGGCATACAGTGTTGTGATTTGGGTTTTTTTCCCCACTTACATCTTAGTGACCAAGTAAGAGGTTACCGGTTACTTGCAAAAGTATCAGTGCATATAATCTGGGACAGTTGTGGCCAACTTTGGATCATTTGGCCACAATCAGAACTGGATGAAGTATTCAGCTCCAAGGCGGTGCTGGGTACACATCAGCTGCTTTTTGGGTTTTGCATTTATAGATCAAAGACTAGTGAAGAATTGGGTTCACTCAAAGCCCTGCTCTGGGGCCTTTCATAAGGCAAGCCAGGCCCTACTGGTGTCCTCTGCAACGAGGCTGTGTTCTGCAGTCCGTAGCAATACTACTAAACAGTGTGTTCACCTTTGCTGTGGCTCACAGCTGGAAATGGATGTTGATTTAAAACTGCTGATTTGTAAATACTCCTCTGTCAGCTTATTCTACAAGCACGTCCAAGCAACCTGAAGTGCTGTTACCTTCTCTGCGGTCGTGCAGAGAAGAGGGGCTTTTGGCCTGCCTTGCTAGGCTGTCTCTCTGTCTCTTGGTTTTGTCTGCGCTGAGCCCTTCTTTGCAGGTAGTTTGCTTGACTTTCTGACATCTCAAGTCCATGAGCAAAAGGTTGAATTTACTACAATTAGCCAGATTCAGACTGTCAAACAGAATGGACTCCAATTCCCCTTAATAATGTCAAGAGAGGAGGAAAAAGATCCCCAAACCCACTAATTTTAAACTGCCAAATATTCATCTGTGGCAACACGGCAAACTTTATTGCACTTCTGCAGTCCCATAGTGTCCTCAGCTATGATGTTGGGACCAGCACAACTGCTTCCACAGAGTGTTTCTGAAAGTACACTTAAGTCTTCTGGGGCATTTTGAGCTGTTCATACAAGTCCAGGCAGGAAGTCCAGAGGGTCACACTTCTGATGAGGAGGTTTCTTTTTTTTTTTTTTTTTGTACCTGCAGTTGAATGTTTTCAATGTACCTGCAGTTGAACTGCCCCCTTTAGAGTGGTGATTCAGGTAGCTCCTTAGTTTCTAAGACAAAGTTTACTCTGATGCCAAAGGACCAATATTCAAACTGAATCTCTTCACCAGGTTTTAACATTTATTTACAGTAATTTCACAATTATAAGCCACACCTTATTATAAACCGCACCTCCCAGTAGCTGGCTAGAGTACGAGATTTGTCCATATATAAGCCGCACCTGAATATAAGCCGCAATTTTTTTTTTTTAAAAGCGAGGATCCATGTGTAACAAAGTAACTAATTAGTAACAGAATTGCTGCCAGCAGGGTTTGGTGTCAGGTGCTCAAGTTGCAACAGCTTTCACAGACCAGCAAAGCCTTTAAAGGCAGCCCCAGGCGCCGGCTCTCACTTCTGGGTTGGCATTTCACTGGGATTTGTCCATAGATAAGCCGCACCTGAATATAAGCTGCACTACTGGGGTAGGCTGGATTCTTCAATGAACAAGGTGGCTTATAATCATGAAATTACTTTATTTTAATTTTTGCATGGTGTTCATAGTAAAATACTTTAAAATCAGGTGAGGTTGTTGTTTGTATGAGACACTGTGTGATCGCTTGGTTCATGGTACGTGCTGACATGGTGTATGCATCTGTGTAGCTCTTTGGTTAATCTGAGCAATCCTGCTTCTCCTGAGGCTCATCAAGCAATGAGGAAATAGGTGTGAATGAAATGAGTGTCCAAACATGTGATTGTGGGCTAGAAGAGGTGAAAGAGCGGATAGGAGGAGATATAAAACATGAATCTGAAGACACTTTTACTTGGAAGTAGAGTTTGATAATTGTGTTTAACTGAAACTACTAGAATTTGAAGGGGGAAAAAAAAAGACCATCTGCTTATACAGTAATTGCACAAGAAAAAGGTGATCAACTGTTGCTGAACATTTCATTATAGCTTTGCAAGAAGTCACAGTACTGGATAGCATTCAGTGGAATGTTTTTATAGCATCACTGTTGGAACTGGGAGCTTTTCATCAAGCTTGACTAATTCCCAAATTTTAGGATAGGTCCTGCAACAGAGCAGTACTTGCTGTGGGAGCAGAGGCAGCTGCTTTTGTTAGTGGTAGTATTAGCAGGAAAAATAAAACTTTCTCCATAAAAGAATAATTGCAGAGGACAGACCAAAACCTTGCATATAAAATGCTACCCATCTGGAAAGCTCAGGTCATATGGAGGGAGAAAAAGAGGCTTATGAATTTCCATGTCTGGTGGTAGATTTGACATCTGTTGCTTTCAGTGACTTAAATTCTTAATAATACACATTCAAGGGGCCAGATTCCCCAGCAGAGAGCTCGAGTAGTTGAATAAGCTGTTGGCTGAATGCATGTACCTTTCTTAAAGTTGTCCCTTTCAATATTTTCTCAGACATGCTAGTAACGGTGTGGTGTCCTCACTTTGATAGTTAGAGGTGTTGAATGTGTGAGCACGTGCTAAGATGTCATTTGGTATTGCTAAAATGTGGGCTTTGCTCTCCGCTGCTGTGTTGCCCAGACTTCCAGCAGCATCTTGGATGAAGTGCTGCCTGACAGAGGTGACAGCTTCTATACTGGAGCCGACTGCATGATGTGTAAAACAAGCATAAGAAGATCCAACTGTTGAATGTTGCTAAAGATGAGGATGAGGGGCTACACACCAGCATCTATGGAAGGCCTGGAAAACCTAAGTCTGCATGACAGATTGTGTTCACTTAAAGCTGAGCTCTTCCCAAGAGTGTGAACATCATTTAGGTGGCTGCCATCATGTAACTTTCTCTTAGCATTTGCTCAATGTGTAGTGTAACATTTGGAGTTGACACCGGCTGTTTTGAAAAGGTGGTAGATCTTAACCTAAGGCTTTTTAACCAGGAGTGATGTGGCAGCTAAGTACATGGAGTGCTCTCATCAGCATCTGGAAATAGGGCACAGACGGGTACTTGCCAGTAATGTGCATGAATATGTGTCCTTGCAAAATAAACAAACAATTAGGTGTGTTTACCTCAGCAGGAGTACTAATTATTGTTCATGAAAAGCAACTTCCTACATTTACAGCTACGTTTAGCTAAAGTTCATCCTCTGCCCACTACTTCTGCAACTGTAGTTTCTGTTTATATTTAAAATGCATTTCACAGCAAAGGATGTGTTTTCCCAGGATGTTGATTATTTGCTTTGCTTTGCAAGTTGGTATGGTGAGGAAGGTCCTTCTGTCCCAGGAAGGTGTTTCTATCAAATAAAGTATTTTTTTAACTGAAAGATCTAATCAGCACTTTTTCCTCAGATGTAATCTTGAGCAGAGCAGGTTTCTGGATAACTTTGCATTTACAAATACATCTTCTTTTGCTCTTTGGGTTTGAATATAAAGTGTGATAAAATGCAAATGTGACTCTTGTATCAAATTCTAGAATATATTAATCAAATGGAGGAAAATGGAACTGTCACTAAACTTAGACTAAAATATAACTTTTTCATACTTTTTCTTGATCTGAGGTTACCAAGTATACGGAGGGTAAGATATAAAGTGTTTAATGATGTAAAGCTCGAGTCATATTTTCTGGGAAGGAAGGACTGAAAGCAAACATCTGTGAACATGTTGCAAACTAATTTTTCATTTTTAAGATTGAAGGTCTCGCATAAAGCTGATAGGGATCTTTTCTTTTTCCTCTACTTGCTGGAATGGCTTTGGGCGAGGCCCATTGCAGTGCTGTATCCATACAACTGGCAGGGATTGTTCCTCTTGTATGCCTGCAGATCTGTAAAAGACATGGAAAATGAAAACCTGAAGAAATATCAGGTAACTTGCTGCAGTGGAATTACACTTCACTTTTGTAGGGCATATTTATCTTTATGGCAAAATGGATGTTTCTGTAGCTAATCTCCAGTTCTTTTGAGAACTGTAAAATAATCAGGTGGCTGCCAATCAAGTTTTTTTCCACTTCATCGTTTCTTGAGGAATGCAAAATCGTATAATAAAAAATAATAATTGTATTGTAAAAATTTATTTGAGGAAGGGATGATGCCAGAAGATGAAAAAACAAAGAAACATCTGTTCAATTTGAGACAATCTTACCTACCATTCCTTCCTCTTCTAGATGTAATGCAAACAAGTAATCAGAAATATTTTGTGTCAGGCTGCAGAATACTTTAATGCAGAAGAAGGAAACACTACAGGCCTGCTGCTTGCAGTGTACATTTTATGTTGCTCCTGACTGTGCTAATTTTTTTTCTTTCTTTATAATTATTTTTCTTGAATAAGCTGTTTTTCACTGAGAATGAATTTTATTTATCTCTAGTAAGCACCAGTTATTCAAAATTTGGATGATAACCGTCTAAGAAAATAGTTGCTCTATATTTTGAGAAAGGCGGAGACAAAGATTTTAGTGTTAACTTGAAATGGCGACAATTAGAGAATTGATTTAATAAATCAGCTGTGTTTAACAATAAAGAGTCCTTGGTTTTAAAGGACTGTCTCAGTGAATAACTTCACATTAAAAATTAAACAACCAATTCCTGTTACTCAGTGTCTAATTCTATCTTGAGACTTTCAGAAATGCTTTGAGAGAGTACCTATGGTTTATTACACTTTAGTTACAAGATGATAGACCAATATTCAGAGCTGTAGAAAAGAAGAAATATTCCAGTTTATGGTTTAATGATGTTTTCTTGGCTATTAATATTTATGATCCCTGAATTCTTACATGGCTACTTCTTTGTGCTGTGATAAACAAGGGGAATGGATTTTTTCACCAGAGATGTTGATGACACTGCATTGTTGTGTCTCTCAGAAGCGCACAGGATGGAGTATATTTCTACTGTGCAGTTTCATTTCAGACACTGTAATTCATTAAAGTCTGAACTGACTTAAATACAGGTGTTAGTCATATCTTTTTAATGTTCCATTTTGTGTTACAGAGGCTGGAGTAGACATAGAAAAAGAAATTTACCAGCTTAAGGGAAAAAATGAATGGGATTTTGAAGCCAAGTTGATCAGTTCTTTATGGACAAAGAGATTAAAACTTGATTGTGGATGAATTTTGAAATATTTCTTCTGATTTTTAGGAAAATTTCACTGTGTGCTAATAAAGGCCATCTTATTTATTAAGATTTTTGGTTGGTTTGGGTTTTTTTGGGTTTTTTTGCAAAAAGCCAAGCACTTTTATTTTTAAATACTGGCACTGCTGAAACTGATCCAACAAAATATTTTCATAGTTTTAGAGAATATTTGGTCACTTCTGAACACCTGCCCCAAGTGCATTGTAAAGCTTGAGTAAGCTATAAATGTCTCTGTTTCTTATGGAAATTAATTTTTTTTCCCTATCGTATTTTGACAGATAGTAAATACTCTGTGACTAAAATTTGAACCTCAGTGTGAAGTGGAAAGGAGTATCAGTGTTTCTCCAGCCACTATCTTACTTCCTGGGAATCATCCCAATAGAAGCCATAACCCAGAAAGAGGGAGGTGGTACATTTAAGATGCAAGAGATCCAGTTTCACTGAGATACACGGATGTTAACTCAACCCCTTAGGGCTTTTAGTGTTGAAAACAACACTATTTAATTATTTCAGTCATTTATTGTGATATAATCCTGCTGTGTATATTCATCAGTGTGTGTATCAATGCTGTGGAAGTGACCTCAAAATTCATTTAAAGGCTTCATGTACACTTCAGATGTTTGCCTGCTGGCAGGTGAAAGCTGTATACCAGATTACTGAAGTCTACCCTTCCTTTGTCTTCAGATCAAAGAACTGACATGGATACAAGTAAATCTGATGACAAACTTTTAGAGAAGCCCTTGAGGTTGACATGGTTTTGTAGCAATATGTTGGAGAAGTGTTACAGCTTCTATAAATTGTTGTTGGGTTGAGGAGAGTCTGCTACCTGATGGTTATACTGGGTTAACTTGGTGATGTGAGAGTTGCTAAGATCTCAGTTTTGATGCAGAAAATAAAAGTGAACCATCTCTATTTTTGTTTGGGACCAGGGAGCTCTTCTGTTTATCTTTTTAAGTTCTGGGGATATCTGCAGAGCCTTTCTCCTGAGGAATCAGGTTTTCATTGTCTGAACTTTATTTTTCCTTCTGCATAGAGTAGACTATGGAGAAAGAAGTGTTTAAAAAACACTAAGGAAAACCTCAAATAACTGCTTTTTCCAATAAATTTGTTCGGGCTATATTACAAGAGATTCCTGCTCACTTAATGTTAATGTGAAGAAGATGGATTTGTGGAAGGGGAGTGAAAAATTTCCACAGCAGTGGCAGCACAGAAAGGGGGAGAGGCTCAGAAGGGTGCTGCTCTGTATGCCCAGGCTGAGGGTTATTCATCAAATGCAGAGTGCCATGGATGTAACAAATTCACTAAAAATTGCTTGTAACTACTGTGATATTTGGAGGAACAATTAAAGCTTAAATATGTTTAAAGTAAAATTTGTGGTTGCAGATCCTTCCAGGGAGGAACTAGGAAGACTGTGGTCCTTACTGTAGTTGAAAGTGTCCTATGCTCCATGAGGCAAAGTAGTGGTGTGGTGAGTGAGAAGGGTGGGAAGATAATGTTCCATAGAGTTTTTTGTATGTACTTTCATTTCAAAGCACTTCTCTAGGAAGTCTTCATTTTCCTGGGCTCACTGTGAGCGCTTGCTGTACTTGAGAGAGGCTTTCTAGTTGTTCTGTAGGACTCTTTGCACACAGTTGTAGGTAATAACTGCATTTTCTTTTTACCCTAGAAAATCTCCTAAACTGACTAAACACTGTCTTATAGATGAGAAATGCTGGCACTGTAGTTGTATCAGTCGTCATGCTTTAGCTTTAGCAGCCATGCTAGTCAGGGCTTCCAGACTGGTCTCTATCTTAGGAGAGCTGTCTAGAGATTGAGCTACCTGTGCCTAGTGTTCCCATTTCATGTGTATAAGCCCTTTCTTCCTGGCAGATTTTTTTTTTTTGGGGGGGAATGATTGTGAAGAGCCTGCCATCAGAACAAAGCAAATACTTCATCTTTGCTGACAGTTACCATGTGGCAGTTACCCAGGGCTCTCTTTAGACCAGATTGAGTGGGGGGATAGTCTGTGCTGGATACTCTGAGCTGGGATGTGGTTATATGCCAGGGAGTTTTAGTGGCTTGCTCAACCTGCTTCCAGAGCCAGGGTAAATACCAAGTGCTTGTTCAGGTATGTAACAATAATTGAATGCACAGGATGGAGAAAAGGTATTTGTTGCTGTTGCCTTCTGTGGACATTTTTGGTTGCACTCTTGTATTTTAATATGAAGCGGTTGGATTTTAAACTAAAAAAAAGTTTGTCTTCGAGCAGCCTTTACCTGAAAAATTTTACTTCTGCAGCAATTTTCGTAACTCTGAGTTAGAAATCATTGCGAAAGAGATGGGTGAAAGGTTCTATATCTGAATTGTATATTTGGCCTCAAATGCATTTCAAATATTGAAACAAATATAATAAAAATTATATGCATTTCTAAACTTAATGAATGTTCTGGAGATACGTTGGTTTAATTGATAGCTGCTTTTTTTTTTTCTCAGTGGTGACCTGACTTGTTTCTTTGTTTCTTTTTTAAGTAGGAAGTGTAGTTCCTGTAACATTGTCACCCTACTTCTATTTGATCCCACTGACCTCAGAAATGTACAGTAGGTGTCCAGTAGTGAACCCTTCTGTTCCTGCTAATGGCACAGTGTTCCAGCCACAGGATTGCCTGCTAATACTAAACATTCTGGAAATGAGGAGAGTGCCTTTTCTCTGACCCTGCCTATATGGGAACCATAGCATCTGCATTTGGAAACCAAATCCCTTTCCTCTGCCCCACAAAGCACAACCCCTTAATAATGGAAAGGATTGGAGTTTTGCCTTCAGTGGTGTAAGTGGCTACTAAAAACACCTGATACCTCATGAATTCGAGACTGAGCACAAACACACAGTTTTGCAATTGCTTGTTCTGTAGTAGCAGGTGTGCATACATATGGAAAGCCTGTTAGTATTTGCTCATAATCTCTGTGGTGTTGCGTGACTAGAACCATGGCACAGAATTGAGTATACAGCTCTCTAGAAAGTATTGTCAGCTTGTGTGGTGTAATAATTTAAAATTTATTATGCACTCATTGTATGCCATTAGACTTGCTATATAGATAATTAGGTACAATAATTCATGCTGATCTTTCTGCATGTAATTTAAAAATATTAGTTGTAATTGAAGACCAGGTTCATGTTTCTTTCAGAAGACTGCAGAGCTGCAAGTTAGGAGAAGAAGAGAGAACTGAATAGAGAAGGTTGGGAGGAGTCCACAGTTCTGTTTTGGGAAATTGACACAAGATAGTAAATTGCAGAGGTAGGAATTAAAAGCCCAAACCTTACAGTATCTTTGGGGGAAAACACTTTTGAGGAATTGTTCATCCTTTCATGATTGAAAAAGCATCATACAAACCTGGGATTTGAAAATATTTTTTTTTTTTCTTGTCTGTGTCAACCTGTGGAGCAAAGTTGGACCTTTAAAACTTTCTTCTGTTCTATACTACTATTCAACCCCTCTCATCACCTGACACTTCTGCTTACCTGCCAAGTCTTGATTGGTGGTCTAAGGAAAGGGATTATAAATCCCATACCCACATGGAGGAAACTCTGCTCCAGCAGTGTTTAGCTTTTAATAAGGAGTTACGTTCAGCATAGCATTCTGCTGCATGTACACACAGACCCCAGGCTGTGGTGCTTGCTGCCCCAAAGTGGTTTAACTTTTGCATAGGATGTACCCACATGGAAAGGTGTTACATGTGCATTCTGTGGTAGACTTGGTGGGTACCTGATTTAGGCTTTGTAGGGAAATCATAAATTGCCTATTGTTCTGTTCTGTTTAAAAATCTCCATCCGGTGTCTGTGCTCACCTGCTGCTCACCTCCTGACTGTTCGTTCTGTTCTCTTCTGTTGCTCCACAGATGAGTGGTTGATGGGAGCCTTTCTCACAGCTGCTGCTTTTCTGTCCTGGAACCACTGAACCGCTTCATCCTGTAAAGTCTCAAAGCCTTCTTTTCTTGTGCATACTGATTGTTCTAAGTTATTTATTTTGGTGCTCTGTAGTACAAGTTTAGCTTAGGAACAGGACACTGAACGTAGGCATGATAGGATATGCTGTACTTGTATTGTTCACACCTCTGTATTAACCATATAATTACAGAAGGTGCCTTTCTGAGAAAATGAGGAAGCAGAGCATAGCAAGGAGTAAAGAAAAGATGAAAAAATCTGAACTTGAAGCAAGGGAGAAAAGGAATTTGTGAAAAACTAAGAAGCGTGTTTTCTAAAATGAGGTCTTGGTTGGGGTTTTTGAATCTCATAAGCTGGACAGTTATCTGCTTGAAAAGAAACCCTGTTTTTTCTTGCTAGGCAAGCACATGTCTACTTCTGGAGCAAGTATACAGGCCCCTCTCTTTCTCCTGGCTCACTTTGAGGTTGTATGCTTGGGCTTGTTCAGGCAGTCTGCTTGAGGCATGTATTGGTGAGACTCAGTGTTCATAATGGATGTTTTAAGTTATCCTTAGTTCATTGCCTACAAAATCCTTATCTAATTTATCCCGAAAACCTTTTTTATTTATATTACTAAATACATCTTGATATCAGATCAATTCTATGGGTTATTGTAGCTGCCTTTTCAAGCTACCTCAGTGCCTCTTTTGAATTTCACTCCTTGCAGGTTACCTGAAAAGCTTCATTAATGATCTAGATGTGGATAACTCCTCTCTATATTTTCGTTTTGAGGCAGAACTTTACATATCTGACAGCTGAATTCTTTGGCTTGGCTTTCCTGCTCAGCACTGAATGCTCAGTCCAAAAGACTGGTTCTGTTACTGAACGTGTGTGCCGAAGCACTCCTGGTAAGTAAGCAATCTCCTTCTCTGATGAGACATTATGCTCTTCCTGTTCTTCCAGGAATACTGTGGCCTTTCTCTTAAGATCGGTTCTAAAGCCATCCTTTTTGGAGTCCTAGGATTTTTTAAATGTTGAGCTGGTAGCCCATTCTTCCTGAACAAACATTCTTGTGTTACTTTTGTAGCAGAACTGACTTTTTGCCTTTTTTCTTTTTTTTTTTTGCTTTTTTCTTTTCATTTATTCCCTCACTCCGTTTCTCTTACCAGTGATTGCACAGTAGAATACCTTTCTTGTCAAGGTCTTCCTTTCTCTCTCTGGGTACCCTTTGGTTGCTTTCTACCTTGTTGTGGGTAGGTAGCTTAGTAGAACACACTTGTTAATGAGGCTTGTTTGGGAGGCAGTCTGTTTATGTGGGCTTACTCAGATTTCCTCACTGTGACTCCCTGGAAGCTTCCCTCCTTTGAACCTCTGCTGTTAAGTAATCGAATGTCTTGCATGATGGCAGTTTTTAGAGTCCAGTAGGCAGGGCTGATGATAAGCATTCAAGAAGGCACATTTATTGTTTTGAGTCTGGTGTGTGTTTATTTTTCCCCCCACCCCCCGACATTTTATGAAGAGCAGAATATCAGCATTACGACTATTGCCACAACGTCTCACGCATTAATTTGGGTAGATACAAACCTGATTTGGATTCTTCTCCGAGACAGACTTTCATTTCACAAGTATCTGAGCCAGCCCCATTTAAAAACACATTGAGCTATTCTGTGTTATGTGTTTTTAGCCCCAAAGTGACTTAGACCATGGCACAGGAGCTGTTTTCTCTGTGTCCTTGCAGTGCAGTGGAGGAACATATGTTGTTGATTACTAGGAAGATAAAGCTGAAGTCTCACAGTCCTCCTGTCTCGTTGCTCTCTACTAGTTGATGTAGTGTCGTGATTGTGTGGTAGGGTGAGGAAAAGGATTCCTAGAAACAAGAGCTACTGAGTAATTGTGTCCTAAGCAATACGAGTTTACACTGGCAGAACATAACTTCTAGTTGAGAGTATATTCCTGCAAGTTCCATGAAACACAGTGTGATACCTCATGGTGAGACATCTTATGGGCAAGAGAGACCAGCTGGTGCTGAGCCACCAGCAGGATTTGGTGCCTCTGGTTGTGTAGATGATTGCAGTGCTCTCCATCCCTAAGCAAAGCCCAACTGTTACATCACTCTGTTTGTAACACTCCCATGTGTCTGTAGATAGATACACAGTTTTCTTTACTTTGAAAGGGAAAACCGGTGATGTGGGGGATGACCTAGTTTTGCCTAATCATCATAAATACTTTTGTAGGGGGGGGTTGATATTTAGGAAGTGCTGACCTCTTCACCTTCTGAAAACTGGTGGTCTGTTGTGGTGTCTCATTTTGGTTCTGCGTGCTTTTTATAATTTACATATATGGCTTAGTAAAAGAAAATTGATCCATGGTATAATATGTAGAACTTTGGCAGACTAAACTGAGCCTGCCAGCTCCTCCCACCTGATGGCCTGAGGAAAGAGAAGACGTAGATCTGAGTGGAGGCAGCTCCATCCTCCCTTCTTGGATGCTGTTTCTGGAGATGGCACAGAGGAGATCACAGAGCTGTTTCTACGCTGGAGAATGTGTTTAAGAACATGCATTCTTAGTGATTTGTTGGATTTGTTAATGTAGTAGGAATTTGTCTAGATGTAATTTGGTTTCTGATACCAGTGAGAGTGTGACCTTATGTGACCTTAACACTTCTGCTGTCTTGGGCAGGTGCAGAGTTCAGCTGAGGTTTTTTGGAGGAGAGCAGAGAAGCATCTGTATATCTGCCTGCCACAAAAATGTAGTAATGATGAGATACGCTGTGGAGTGCAGGTTCATCAAATGAATTCAAGTGCTCAGATAACCACACCGATGGTCCCAGTTTATGGAGTTAGATAAGCAGTACAGTGGTTTTTTGTGGTATTTAACATTTGGTCTTGAATTTCAGAATCATTTGTGGTCATTTCCTGAGAAGCAAGTTTCTACACGTTTTGTGATCTGCAAGTCTCACACTGAGTGTGCATATGTGGTTGGGGCTGATTCTTATCAGTTCAAGTTTTGAGGAAGCAGCATATACAGAGGTCATCTGGTGCAGAGTAGGGATTTACAAATGAATATAGTCTTTTCCTGGTGATGTACACTTGTGGTGTCAGCTTAATGATGCTATTTTGAACTGGTTATAGGATAATGAGAACACTGTTCCGTGTTTGAGTGTGGCTTACCAGCACTGCACTCCATATTTAGCTGTGAATACAAGGTGTCGGGATTAAGTTTTCCTTTTCATCATATATGCAGTATTCCCGAAGAAATAAAGGTGCCAAAAATGAGGTCTAAAAGTCACCAGTGCCTCACCACTAGATAGAGATTTCTGTGTTGTTTCCAACTTCTGTAACTTCTGTGCATCCAGTTTTAAAAATAGTTGAGTTGGATCGAGGATCAGGAGTCCTGTATTTTTATTTGCTATTTCCATCTGCTTTAGCTGACTATAAGTGAACAGATAAAGCATTGTCTGTGAAAGGTAGCCAACACTTTTCTGTCTATATATAGACCACAGAGGAAATGAATATGTTTATTAAATGCAGCATAGAAGTGGAATTTGCATATTTTTGTCTCTGTGTAACTGTGAACCAGCATTACTGGTGCAGATTCTGTTTAGTGGCATAAGGGAGAGGCTCTTTGCAGAGCAGATTGGAATAAAATCCAAAATATTTTTATCTACACAGTGCTAATGAGTTTGAGATTTTATAAGATCTGTGTTACTTGTTCTGCCATGTGATTTCTTTCTTTGTGGCTATTTAATTTGCTTTAACAGATCTGGAACCTCTAGGTTCAGCAGTGATACTGTAAAAGAGAAGATAATAAAATGTCAGCTCTACATGGTGGATTTGTTTTTGGGGTAGAGAAGAAGGGATCTACAGATCCTAAAACTGGTAAAAATACTAATTCTCAGTTTTTCTGCATCTGTCCATGTCCATAGTAGTTGGAACATAGAACATTGTTCTAGTTATTGGTCTGATTCATGAGCATTCACCTTGCTTGGAGGAGGAAGAGAATACAGTATTGTGAAAGAAAATGTTTGAGCTCCTCAGTAATAAAGTAAACATAGCTTGCACTTAAGCAGGAAGAGTGTTGGTGGATAACAATGGTAGAATTACAGTTTAATTGGTTGACTGTAATAATAAGCATTACTGTTTGGCAATGTGTTATTTCCATTTAGAAATGCAAGGATTAGATGGCTCAGCAAACCATGGAGGAGGAGAACCAAACCAGAGAGGTGAAACCAGTCCTGGGCTAGTGGCAGGGCTGGATCTTCTCCTTACAGGAATTGTTGCAAGATGCCAGGGAGGTGTGTGGGCAGGAAAGATTTGTGTGCATAATTTGCAGCTCTCAGAAGCAAAATCTTTGGGTGATCCATGACACTTTTGAATGGAACATGAATGGTTTCTCTGCTGCAAAGACTCTAGTGAGGATATCAGGAGATCTAGGCTCATAAATAATTCTGTACATAAATATATATAAGCCCAAATAAAAAAGTGCATGAAGCATGTTTATAGTTCCTTTGTCTTCATGTAAACATGTGACATGTAAATAAATATTTTGGTTTTGGTTCGGGTAATAGACTGAAGTGCAATTTCCTGTTCAAAGAGGTATGATCACAGAATTCAAAAATGTGGTTTACTCTAGAGAGAGTAGCTAAATACCTTCTGATAGCCTTTTTCTTTTTAGTTTGTTTTCTTTTTTTTTTATTAACAGATGTAATAGCTATACTCTTGACATTACTTTTTCTATAATTGAAATCATGCTGCTTAGACTTTGCTAACTATCTCAGGTTGATAACTATCACCTTGGTTTTGAAGGAGAAAATCTTAAACACTCCAAATATGTGCACAGGTGAGGAGAACCTTAGATATTTATCCCAGCAGTCATGTATTTTAACTTCTAAGCTTTGTATTGTGTTTGTAAGTTTTAATTTCAGAGCAGTGTCTGTGAGACCACTTTTGACTTTATTTTTTTTATTAGTTGCTCTGTTTATTTCTTGGTATCTTTTCAATTTCATGCTCTTGTATTTCTTTAGGGGTTTTTTCCCCCCTTTCTTTTTAAATTTTCTTATTCCAAAGTTTATCTAGTTAGAGCTTTTGATGTGTCAAACATTGAACAGCTTTAGTGTGCATCATCTGGCTACAGTAGAACTTGATGATTTTCTTACTCATTCTTACTTGTAGCTCCATGGATTTTGCAGTAAATCGTTGGTTTTTTTGGCATTGATTGTACTTGAACCTGGCTTGAAAAAAAGTAAATTAAAAAGTCATGTCTTGAAGGAGGTGAAGAGTAGGAGAGAGAAGTGACAGCAAACCAGTTCTGTGAAGACCAGAAGAGTATTGTATGTAGCAGGTAAAACTCCTGAGCCTGTCAGAGCAGCAGGAGCGTGCTGAATGCAGGTACGCACAGTTTCAAGAGGGATGATGACTTCTTAGAGAAGTGCAAAAATGGCTGTGAGCTAGAGGTCAGCAAAAGTAAACTGCCTCTCCCTCTCTTTTGAAGTGATAGAATTTTGCTTCCATTGTATGTGCTTGGACCAGTACAGTGTGCCAAAAATAATCCTAGGAATGTGAGTGAGAGATGGGCACCCTAGGCGAGTAACAAGGCAATGTTCCTCAGTCTCTAATAAGAGTCTTAGGAGTACTTTATCTCTTTTTTTTAATGGTGTGGGATTATGTTTGACTTGGAGTAACAAAAAGGTGGTGCTGCCAGGTTGTCTTTGCCTAAAGAGAAAAACTGCAAGTGGAATTGATGAATAAAACATAAGTAGTGGTGGGACTGAGATTGTAGAAGTCCTATTTCCTGCACTTAGCAAGCCTGCTTCCTCTCTTCTATTTTGTTTTTAATTTCCATGCCTCATGTATCCTTTCAGTTCTTTATGAACTTAAAGAACTGAGCTAAATTGAGTCTTTGATGCTGGGGTGAAGGATTACATTTGCTAGTAAGAACAGATTAGCTAGTTCTTTTAAACAGAGCTGTCTTAAACGATGTGAAGAGGGCATTAAACTGAAGTTGGTGGAGGAGGGGAACTTCTATCTATCCTACTCCTACCAATTTTATGCCAGTGCCAGCAAAAGATGCCCAGAACCTGGAGATGGATTGCAGGTCAGTAGGAGAACTTCCTGAACTGGAATTTTATCCGCTCCAGCATTAAGCTGGCTTTGTTGCATTGACACACTGGAAGGAGGGGATGACAGCCACAGTGACCCTGACAGACGTGCCTGTGCAAACCTCATGAAGTTCAGGAAGGTCAGGTGCAAGGTCCTGCAGATGAGTCAGGGATATCCCAAACACAAATACAGTCTGGGCAGAGAATGGACTGACACTAACCTACAGAGAAGTACAGTAATTTTGCAATTATAAGCCGCACGCCCCGGTGGTCGGGTAGACCACAGGATTTGTCCACATATAAGCCGCACCTGAATATAAGCCACACTTTTTTTTCCCCTTTTTTTTTATAAAGCAAGGATCCATGTGTAACAAAGTAACAAATTAGTAACAGAATCGCCCCAGCACAGGGGATTGGTGTCAGGTGCTCAAGTTGCAACAGTTTTCATAGACCAGTGAAGCCTTTAAAGGCAGCCCCAGGGACCCTCCCCAGCCGGCTCTCACTTCCGGGTTGGCATTTCACTGGGATTTGTCCATAGATAAGCCGCACCTGATGATTAGCCACACTATTGGGGTAGGCTGGATTCTTCAATGAAAAAGATGCGGCTTATCATCGTGAAATTACTTGGGGGTGTGGGTGGAGGAGAAGCACAACATGACCCAGCAATGTGCGCTTCAGCCCAGAGAAAGCCAAATGTGTCCAACAAAAGCAGCAGATCAGCAGACCTCTGCTCTGGTGAGACCCCACCTGAAGAAATGCATTCAGCTCTCAGGTCCCCAACTCAAGAAGGATGTGAACCTGCTGGATTGGGTCCAGAGGAAACCATGCAGGTGACAAGAGGGCTGTAGCAGCCCTCGTATGAAGACAGGTTCACAGAAGTTGGGGTTGTTCAGACTGGAGAAGAGAGGACTCCAGAAGGCCTTACAGAACCTTCCATGACTAAAGGGGGCCCCTAAAAAGGTAGAGGGGATTACTGGTAAGGGTGTGTAGTAATGGGGTAAGGGGTAATGGCTTTAAGCTGAAAGAGGGTAGATTTAGATTAAACATTAGGAAGAAATTCTTTACAGGGAGGGTGATGAGGTACTAGAACAGATTTCCCAGAGAAGCTGAGGATGCTCCATCCCTGGAAATGTTCAGAGCCAAGCTGGATGAGGCTTTGAGCAACCTGATCTAGCAGAAGACATCCATGCTTATGATGGGACACCTAGATGTTCTTTAAGATCCCTTACAATCCACACCATTCTGTGATTCCGGAATAAGCTACTTTTTTACCCAGAAAGAAGGGTCAAGTTCAGTTACCAAGTTGCTAAATATCAAAGTGGGCACTGGTGAGCAGCTTGTCCCTTAATTACTGTCATTTCCCCCTTCCTTGTACTCTTGTAGTGTGCTTATGCTTTACACTAAGAAAAATGCAAGATAAGCATTTGCCTTTCTTGGATGAGGTACAGCTACAGACTTCAGGCATTTTATTCAGAATAAAATTTGGGGTTTTTTTTCCTGTAAAAGTATTGCCATTGGTTAATTTAGGGTGTTTTAATTTTTTCTGAGTGTGGAGATCTTAGTGTATCATGAAGTGTGAATAAATGTACTCTTAATTTTTAGGAATGTCCATAGGACCTCACCTAAGGCTGACTAATTACTTTGAGAATTCTTATGAGCCTATTCCTTTCTATTAAAGTCTCTATACAAAAGTAAAGGTTGCTAGTTGGTTCCTTGTCTTCATTCAACTAATTTTAGCTGATATTTAAGTTTCAGTCATTTAGAATCTTTGTCTCTGGAGCTTTATTGGCAGTGATAGCCCATATGGTGTAGAATAACAGACAACTTTTTGTGCACATCTTGCCTTTGTTTTGTTTACATAGTTTTGTTCTGTAGCAAATGTTTCTCATGTTAATGAGTCTTTTCTCCATGAACTTGTATGCTGCATGAGAGTACAGTAATTTCACAACTATAAGGCACACCGGACTATAAGGCGCACCTTTTTTTTTTGCAGTGAGGATCCGCACGCAACAAATTAGTAACGAATTAGTAACAAATCGCACGATTGCAGGGTTTGCTGGCAGGTGCTCAATTTTCAAACATTTTTCACGGATCAGTGTAGCCTTTAAACGCAGCCCCAGGTGTCCTCCCCGTGCCACGGGCCCCAGCACTTCCGCCCGCCCCCAGTGCCAGCTGCCGCCACTCACAGCTCATGCTTCCAGGTTGGCAACTTTCCAAATTTTGTCCATATATAAGGCGCACCAGATTATAAGGTTCACTTACGGGTTTTGATCATAATTTTAGTCTAAAGGGTGTGCCTTATAGTCTTCAAATTACTGTAATTTATTTTAGTTCCCAACTACAAATGTCTTGCTGGTTCAACAACTACTGCTTCATCTCTTTCAGTCACTGCCATGGGTATGAGCTCCCAGCCTCTTATGTCAGGGGCTCTGAGGTGAGAGCATAGTTAGGAAATGATCTTTCAATACACAGCTGCCATATCACTATCCTGGTGGCATTTTTAATGCTAAATCATTAAGTCAGTGATGTAGGTATTTCAGATTTGTTTTTCTTTTGGGTTCCAACTAGAATCATCATTTTAAAAATGGGATTGTTATCCATCTAGTCCAAGACAGTCATGAGATCAAAGAATATTTTCCTGTATGTTCAATTATAGTAACATATGGTCAAATAAAGTTTCTTTTTTAGTGCAGTGGATTCTTGGAACTCAGTGTAACTGACCTTTGCTTCCAGACTGTAAAAGCCACTTGAAAGAATGTATTAATAAGGAGAGAACAGTATTAATTTTCATGTGTATATACTTAAAGGCACTAAAAGTGCCTCTGGAAGGTTTCCAAACAAAAATAAAATAGTTTCTCAAGATTTTCCAAAGTCTGCATCTCCTTGTTTCTCCTATCAGAAACTGGATTTGAATGGAGCAGCAAATGTGCAGTGTAAGGGTGAAGGATCAGTGAGGTGAGTGTACAGCTTCTGCTGCTTTAGGCTTTGCTGAAGAAAACCAGCTCCTGTGTCATCAGAATGCATCTCCAGACATGAGCTCTGCCTTTGAAAACACAAGTTTGAACCTTGTCTAGCACATAGAAATTTGTGAGCAGTAGGGTAGCTGACAGGAGCTGGCATGGGAGGATGAAGTATTCTTGCCTGTATCTTCCTGGATTTCTCTCCCTTCCTACTCTTTAGGCCAAGTCCAAAACTCACTTTCAACTCTGTTCCAGAACCATAATTTTGAGATGAGACTGGCATTTTGAGATAGGTGTGATTTGTGCTTAATATGGATGTAAACATTTTACTGATACTGCCTTTCCCACCCTCAGCTGTTGTGCTTGTTGATTTCTTAGAAATTTCTTAGAAACTTTTAGGATCTGACATGGCTAAAATTTGCAACTTGGAGGTGCAGGGAGGAGTGGCTTATGTTCTGGCTAAAATACTTTAAGTAGCAACTCTAATCCAGGGTAGAAAAGATAATCCTCAAAGGCCTGTAATAACTCTATTAAGAAGCTGAGCAGTGGAGGAAGAAAGTGTTTCTGCTTTTCTTTAAAAACCACAAAAGATTAGGACATGGCTGGTGAATGCTAAATTGTTCATTTTACACTGCTGTAGCTGATGCTGTGCAAATTCTCATCGTGTCAATGTGCTGGACTAGGATGTGTGCATCACAGCAAGCTATCCAAGGTACCTGTCTGCATCAGTATAGAAAATAAAATCTCTATTGCCAAAGATAAGTCTGTGTGGTGTCTGTAGATGTAAAATCTTGTGTTTCAGCCCAATATCATTCTTGAGATGATTAAGAAGGAAGGGTGGTGGTTTCTACTAGAAAATACTCTCAGTTTAAGTGGGTAGGTCTGGCTACTTGCTTTGTGCTGAAGGAACACTTCATCTGTTCTCAGCTTCCCGTTGCGTTTTGGTTAACTGGTGGTAAATCAGCCTGAAGAAGTGCACATTATTGTAAAATAATACACTTCAGTACCCATATTGTGAAATGCTGCAACAAGAAGAAGGGTGTTAACATCCTCTCTGAAGCCTCTTCTACATGTTTTAGGCAAAAATAATTTGGCCCTGTGTGAATGCACGCATAACCAAGGTGTTTAATCCCACAGCTGATGAAGTTGCAAAGAACAAGTTTGATTACTCTGGGAGTAACATGTAATTATTTCCCCCACTTCCTCCTGTTTACCTCATGCAAGAATTGCAGGTAAAAGAGGCAAGAAAACTTGCAAGCTGCCAGTGACCACATGGTATTACAATCTCTACAGTCTGCCTGTGCTATATGCATAATTCTCAAGTTCTATGACTAAGAAATAAACCAGAGCTTTTCACCCATTGTACTTACTAGCAACACAAGGAATAGCATTCAGGTACAGCTTATTGTGTTGCACTTTTAAACTGTTGGAATTTTGCATGCAATCCAAAAGGCTTTACATTTTTGTCTGTTTTGCTCTTAAAGCAGGAAAGAATGAGATAATGCAGAAGGTGATTCTCTCTCCAATTTTTATTTCTTTCTGTCTTTAGAAGGTTTGTAATAATGTTGCTGTGTACATGCAAATGATGTTAATCAGGAGATTTTGGTGTCAGCTTTGTCAACGTTTACATTCACTTTACACACTGAATTTGCATTTGAAAAGGCCTGTTATAATCAACATTTAAGGGATAACATAGTCAAATTTACATTTGATTGAGTAGAAATGTTAAGTAATTTTAGCTGAGCTGTTGCTAGGAAACAAGCCAATGTTTTTGTATTTTTTTTCCCCTTAATCCATACTGTCTTTCTATTGGCAATTCATCTGGTAATACAAGAACATCAACACCCAAACAGTATAACTTACATCTTCACTGTATTTCTAGATTTAAAGGTTTCCTACTGGTTATAACTTAAGGTGAAGTTTTTGAAGAAATTGTCTTATAAATTGTCTGACAGTCACCCGTGACTACTTTTTGTGTGTATGTATGATCAGAGGTAGGATCAGCTGTTTGACGTTTTAAAAAACCCATAAATTCTGTATCTTCTTATGATAAGCCATCTCTCTGGAAGTACACTAATGCATTTCTTTTCCTGTGGTCAATGTTTATAATGTTAGTCACCATTCAAAGAACATCATGCAACTGCCCAAGAATTCAGCAGAGTTTTAAGTGTGACCTCTCAGGGTTTGTATAGTACTCTGGGTTTTGTCCTTATCTTGGGTGATCATTGTGATAACTGTATTACTTTATTCAAGTGGGCAAAACGAATTGTAACTGCAAAAGGAAATCTTCCAATTTTGGATACGCTCTGGCTGTCAGTTGTGTATCTCTTGGAACTTGTAGGAGGACTCCTCAGCTTGGCACTTCACAGCAGTGTTCATCTGGCAAAAATGCTAATTAAAGGGAAGAATAGTTCCTATTCATATCAGTCCCAAAGCATTTCAAGTGCATTATCTGTGTGGTGCATATAAATGTGGCGATCCCCTGACACTTGCTACAAGGCAGTTGAAGGAATGTAGCTCCTAACAAGGCCAAATAGAGCCTCTCCTGCCTCCCCACCCTGCTGAACCATACAGAGTACAATTTCACTGTAGATGTACAGCCCTTCTCACTTCATGTACCCCAAAGCTTTTCACAGGGCAGTCAGTCAGAGGCTGGTGAGCTCTCTAGACAAAGATAGCAGCTGTTACTCAGTAGCTCAGGAGCATCCCTGGGCACCCAAACTTCTGCAAACTTAGGAAGAGGGCTGGTGTGATATTATTCCCTTTTAACCCCTCTCAAAAGCAGTGGTTATTCTTATCTTTCCACCTTCATGGCCAAGTGAAGTAGGCAGGTGGACTCTGTATACAGAGCTGAAAGTCTCAGTGTGGCGTGTAAACCTCACAGCTTTCTAGCCAGGGTAAGAAAGCCACTGAAATTAATCATCCTGACAGTAGTTTTGGGGCCACTATTATTGTAGGATTGCTTAAACAGCACAGGCATTCCAGATCCATGCTGCAGGAAAGACTGCAGATTCCTTATGTTTTTATGGTCTCCCAGTGGTGTGGGCTGCATTCCTCAGATTCTAAGTAATCCATGCATGTGCAAAATACATATTATAAAATCTGGTCAGGCAGGGCCTACGGTCACAGTGGAGCAGATGTGGGTTTCCTTCAGTTCTTGGCACCTGTTGCATTCCTTACTGGAAAATACTGATTAAAATAGCTTTTTCTCACAACTCGTTTTATATGACTTAAAAAAAATCTTAAAATATTTGCCTCTGGGGTACAATGTGGTTGGAAAGAGAGTTGAGGCAGCTAATTCTCATTTGCATACTCCTAATTTTCATGTGCTGGTAGCACTAAATGCATTTTTTCAGCAGCTTTTGGGGCCTCAGACTCTAGGAAGGAAACTGAGCAAATCTGAACAGAGTAAGGAGGACTTTGCTGTGGAGTGTGGAGCTTGGGGTGCAGCATGGTGTGCATGCACAGGTGAGACCTTGTGTGTCTCAGTCCTGTCTCCTCTCTCTTCAAGGCATAATTTCGTGTATCTTTCTTAGTATGAAGTCTTGGTGGAGACAAAATGCACTTAGAGCTGTTAGCATGAAACTTTCTGTAAATATCTATCTTCAGGTAGGAAACCTTAGAGCCTTAAGGTGTGGCCAGGGTCTCAGAACAAAAAGCAGAACCTTTCACTTGGCAAAAGTGTCTAGTAGTTCTGTTCAAGTATTACTTTAAGTGACTGTTTTTTTGCAGGAAACTTTAATATCTTCCACTGCGCCCATGTTTTTTGTAGAGTACTCAAAAATCATATGCAGTTGCCTTTTGGGATGTTGAATCCGTGATCTATAGGATGTAGTTATGTAGGGAAAGGTCATGGTGTACCACTAGCTTGTGCTCAGTGGATGCTTATGACTCACTTATACTTCTGTTAACAGGTGTGGGATTTTGTGGTGTTCTGTCCCTGAACAGTGTTATATTAGACTGAAGCTCTGCATGGTTTTGCAGTCATGGACATGCACAAAAAGTGTTCTTGTCTGATAATTCTACATGCCAAGCTTTTATTCTGGGTCCTGCACTGTATTTTTGTCACACTTCAGTTTGGCTGTTGCCCACTGGTTTTTTGGGAAGGGAGAGAATAACCTAATAATGGATGCACAAATGCAAATTGTGTTGTAATCTTCTTCTTTCAATGGGTTACTTGACAAAGCAGAGTCTCATTAAGAAGGTGAGTTGACTAGTTCATGTCTTAATTTTTTTATTAGTAGTGAAGTCTCCCTGTTTAATATTTTTAAGGTACAATCTCTGAATCTCTTCATAACTCTTTTCCTGAGTATAGAGCTTTCACTGGTATGTTCAGTGTGGATTATCTTCAAGAAGGAAGCCCCAGGACTTGGTATATGTGTTTTTCTAACTGTATATTGCTATATACTCGTAGAGCCATTTATTTTATTACTTACTGCTTTGTTTTAGTTACAAAGAACTCTCCTTGTATTATTGAGGTTGCTTGCTGTAGAGTAATGCGAAGGGATTTACTTTCTCCCAGGGACTAATGTGTAGTTGTGTTTATTGTGTTAAATTTCCCAGTGTTCGTAGGCATCTCCTTCATGAGAGTTTCCAGTGATGGCTCAGTTCCTACCTGCTGGCAGCCAGAAATTTGCATGATTTTATTAAGGCTAATTTCTTTTGTGGGTATCCTGTCACAGAATGAATAAAAGCACACAGCAGTGGACAGCCAAAGGGGACTCCTAATGCAGTGGGAGAAATTAGTCTTGAATGTTTACTGCAGTCATCAGGTTTTTAAGAGTAATGACCTATTGGATTTACTATAAATTTAAATATGGGGAAGCAATTTAAAAAATATAAATTATGAGTATGCAATCTTTGTATTTCATCAGAGTATTAAATTATGTTAAGCCTCTTCACTGGAGGTAAACATCATTGTGTAGCCCTAAAATCGGCAGTTCCTATTGCTTGGTGATTTACTGTTAACAGCAATTCAAATATATCATGGAACTGTGTACAGCTCGGGATATCCAGCATATTTTGTTTGAATGGTTGCAACATGAAAGCAAAGGGATTTCCAGTTTCCCATAAAATGTTGCAGCTTAATGGATATGAAAGACACAGTTTACCCTTCTGAGCTCTGATGGGACAACATCAGTATTTCTGCTAGAAGTAGAAGTATGTAGAATTCATCTTCATGGTTACTACTTACAGGGTGTGCAGAAAGAAAAGAGAAAACTTTAAATCTCAATAAAGCCTAGAGCTGACCTCTCCAAAGCTCTCATATGTACTATTAATACTGCAGGGGTTGTGCTTCACCAAGGTCTTCAGTTTATGGGAGGGGAAAATGCTGGTTATTGAAGGGCAAGTATGTTGGCTTCATTATAATGATGGAATTCCATGTGTGGATGAGATGACAAGGGAAATTATATCACTTCTAGTAATGTTCATTTAATAGGTTTTAATAATCTTCTTGGGCTTCTTGTGACACTGCAGCTTTTTCCTCAGAAGGCAGCACAAGTTTTTGAAAATGGCTGATAATTTGTACATGAGTACTGAGACTATGGGACTGGACAGAAAGAGGACTTCTTGTTCTGTCTTTCTTTTCATGAAGTTGCAAAATACTGTTCACCAGGCGTTTGCTGTATTCAAACACTGATGTGTATTTGATTTTAGCTCCCTAAGATATTACTCAAAACTTATTTTTTCAGTTTCATTCAGAAGTATATTCTGCCAACTTTTGTTGTAATGCTAGAGGTGTGTGTATGTATGTGTGTTATGACACAATGCTATGTTAAATCAACATCATAATATTTGTTCCTTTGTGAGTGCTCAAATTATAATCTGAGCTTCTTTTCTAAGCAAACAAAGAGATTGAGCTGGTTGCTGAACTTGATATTGCTAAATCGTTATTTGTTATTCTCTTGCTGTATTTCCAAGAGAGTGATCTTGAGCACCCTGCTGTGGCAATGATTATTTAACAGTATTTTCATATGAGGCTATCTATAGCTCCTCTATGAGGCTGTCTGAAAGTATACTGCAAAGGTAAAGTACTCCCTAGCATGTGTGTAAGGGAGAATTGTATTTTTATACCCCCATGCAGAAAAAGCAGCCTTTTCAATTACCTGTTGTTTTGGGAGCTCTCTTGCATGAGCAGGGCTGCTACCTGCCCTGCCTCTGCATTGGTGGAGAGGGACAGTTCTCTCTGACCCTGCTACTTCACTGATGCACTTGATTTGCACAGCTGGTCCTGGTGTGTGAAAGGATGGCAGAAATAGAAGTGTGAGAATGAATGGAAAACCACAACTCCTTCACAGAATGTGTGTCCCTACAAATGCAGCAGTCAGTCCAAATGTCCAGGCTGTGAGGGGAGGGACTATATGACTCTGTGGCTGGAGGCCCCAGTACAGTTTATAGTCAATGATGATGATCACTTTGAGGAGCAGAAGCGAGAGTAGGCACAGTGCAACAGCTTGTCTCTTGTATATCCTTCTGGATTCTGGACTGGCTGCTCCCTGTGTTTTGGTGCATACCATATGGGACAAAGAGTGTTTAATGTTTTTCTTCTGATCTTGGCTATGGAAATGAGCTGAACCCCAGCACTATGCCTGACATCATCTCATGACTGTACTGCTTCACTTTTCTTATGCTTGGTTAGGGTGATGATGAGTCAAGGTTTTTTGTTCCCTCTACAACCAGCTATTTGTGTGCCTCCTGAATGAACTGGAAAAAACAGGATTATTGAAATAGTTGGTGTTGGAGCTGGCACAACTCTCATGTCAATGAAATTTCAACTACTCGGTTGTACTTCCATCTCCAGCCCAGCAGAAAAATGCAAACAATCCTCACTCTGGAATCTGGTTTTTATGTATGAGAATATAGGAGACCCTGACCTCAGACATGTGGGAGTTTTCTGAATTGGCACCATTACTTTCTGTCCTTTAACTAGCCACATAAACTTGTCCCTCTTTGGGCTAGTTTTCAGATGTTTAAGCAGAGTATTTGCTAGACTGCCAGCTGTGCCACGTGTATGAACTGCCTGTGAAGCAGAGCTAGCTGGGGCCTCAAGCCTTAAACTGAATAACAGTCCTGTCAGAGTATCTCCTCTTGATGTTTACTTCTGGACTGACTCTCCAAAAATTCTGCTTCAGCCCAGAAGCACCAGGTAAAGCTTATTGTCTGCTGAAAAAGTACTGCAGGAAGCTGGAGCTTGTTAATCTGTGTCCTCTCTCCTGATTCCTGGTTTCTACACCTTCTCTGGGCCAGACCTCTGTAACCTCCAAATCTTTGGCACAGGTACAGTTGCAGAGATGACATTTTCCTCCCTAGGCTGCTTGCTGCCTCTGGGAACCAAGTTTGGGATCTTGTGAAGACAAGAAATATATCTGTTAGGCTGATAGGGCTTCCTGACCTGTGCTGTGCCTGGAAAAAGCCAGTGAACTCTAAGGCACCTTGGAGATTGGGAACCTGTGAGGATTGGCTCACAGGCTGGCTGGTGTTGGGGAAGTATGCCAGCTGCTTCTCCTCAAGCTGTCTCCACTGGGTCATCTATTAAGATCATTCTTTACATTCAAAGGGAGCTTGAGAACTCATGTAGGTCCAGTTTCCTCAAAGGGATCATTGAGTTCAGGTGAGGTTATTATGGTAGTATCCAAACCAAAGTAACTGTCTAAACTGGTGAAGATGATCTTTTAGCATATTGTGTCTCTTGCCTTAAAACATATCGCTCAGACTTCTCTATGTCTGCACCTGGAGTTGCCTTTTGCTGCTAATTCTGAATGCAAAAGCAAAATACCAGTCTCAAGGAATTGCCAAGCTTTGACACTACCTCTTGTTGTTCTAAACTGAAGTCTTCAAACTGCTGGCAGCCTGGCACAAAATGTACTGCCTGCTTGCTCTAGCAAATAATGTAATACAGCAACACCTGCTGTTTCATAAAGACTGCTTACTTTAACAAGTTTTACATTTAGACTGAGACTTTTTTTTTCTGATTTCATTCTGGTAGTAGTCTCCCATGCCTGATGTCCAAGTGGATCTCAGTTTTGTTGGTGTTGGCTCTAGCTGTGATGATGCCAAAAGCAGCCAGAAGCACAGTGCCCTCTCCAGTCCCCATGGCACCAGCAGACTGTGGGTTATCAAGGTGGCATGTCAGCTGTGGCATCTCCACTTCCTCAGGCAGGCTGCTCACATTTTAAACTGAGTTGCTCTGCAGCAAATGTTACCTGTAGCACAGGCTTGTTAGTAAAACACTGCCCTGTGGTAGAGAACACTCAGTGGTTAAATGGCACAGAGAACAAATGGAATGTAGGCTTCAATTTTGGAGAATTTTTTAGATGAGTAGAGCCAAAATTAGTGCTCTCATTCATTCAGCTGGTGGGTCATTGTTGCTGCCACTTGTGTAGGACAGAATGATGAGAGGAGTTGCAAAACTGTGCAAGTGGGCTGGAGAAAATGGAACTCTAGGGGATTCTTCAGTGCTCTGACTTCATTGCTGCTTTTATTCTGGTCTGTCTGCACTCTTGGGCTGTCATTGAGAAAGGCCATTGCAAATTGCACCTAGAACATAAAGTCCCTGCTCTATTAAAGTTCCTGTCAGTTTGGCTTCCAGCAGCATCTAAGCCCTTTTTTCTTGCAGGATGATGATGTTCTGCTTGTGGTTGGACTTCTTAATTTTTGGGGTTTTTTTAAAGCTAAAATATTGCCAGTAGAAATCTGTTTAAGGGAACTGTTAAAGTAAAATGAAAAAAATCCCTAATTTTAAAAGCTAGGAGCTCCCCCTACTTGCTGTGGCTCCCTGGATGTCTCTGGATTGTAGGTCCTTTTGAAAAGGCCTAGTAAAGAGAGCGCGTGACTCAAAAGCAGGGCTGGTTTGGCCTTCTCCAGGGTTGTGATGACACAACGGAAAAGTGAGAAACTTGTTCACTATACCAGTGGGTTCTGAAGCTGTGTCAGACAATTTTCTCCATCCTGAGCATCAAGTCCAGCTCTTAAGTGTGTGGCCCATACAGGGATTGATCCCAGCACCTCGATGTTATCAGCACCATGCACAGGTAACATAAGGACCTCCTTTGCAGCTCACATTATTTAATGTGCTGGTCCATAGCTGTGTCCTTTCCCTGCAGCACATGGTGCCCCCTCAACAGTTGCTGGCAGTTTCTGTGGAGAGGTGGGGATGGAGGTGAAGCCTCTTGACAGTAAAACAAGCTTATTAAACTTGAAACTGTGGGTCACTGCCCAGGCCTCATTGCCGAGCTCTCTTTACATGGGCGAAGGGCAGCTCCTCCCAGGCTTGGTGTCCTCAGTGGAGCAGCCCTTGAGTAGTTGGCAGCATGGCCTGGTGAGCGGCGTGTCACAGTTATCTGTCTGCTCCGCTGTGTCCCTTTCCCTGCCCGCCTTTCCTGTCCTTTCTGCTATAAATTACTCACCAAACCTGGGTAGGTCAATCGATAAGGCAATTTTTCAGTTCACTGATAAGGAATAGGCAAGCCAGCATTGTGACACAGGGAGCCAGCGCTCCACTAACACGTCCATCCTGCCCCTCGTCACTGCCCCTTTTACAAGCTGTTTCTTGGTGGGCTGTGACATGCCCACTGTGCTGGGGTACAAGCCCAAGCAAGCCTGAACATGTTGGCCAGCCCTCAAGCAGCAGCGGCCACAAGTCCCCACCAGGTCTGGACAAGGCTCGAACATGTCAGGTTACACTCCTAGCAAGCAGGTAACAGTCACAAGTCTGTTCCTGTCCACACAAGCTGGCGTGTTCCTTATACATAAAAGTGGATACAATTCATAATTATAGTCACAAAATAATAAAAAACACATAAAAACAAAAAGCCAACAATTTACAGCAAGGTGATTTAAATAAATAAGCATTTTCCTATGTCTCATGTCCATGCTTTACTTTTGTGTCCCTTTCCTGTCCTTTCCCTTCCCATCCCTTTTCCGTCCCTTTCCCATCTCTTTCCCGTCCCTTGCACTTTGCTGTCATTTTCCTTTCCCATCAATGATTTCCCGTTCCCTTGCCCGGGCCGCTGCGGGCGGGGGCGCCCCCGTGTGGCGGCCGCGGGCAGCGCCCGGCGCCGCTCCCGCTCCGCGCCCAAAGCCGGGATCCGGCTTCCCAGCTGCCAGCCCAGCCTTTACATGCAGCCCATAATAATTTGGTTTTCGCTTTTTGGCTTCGTAGTTCGTGAGGCGGCCAGTGAGGAAAACCACCGTTGGAGATTTATTCCCTTAGCTTTCCAAACAAACGGGTCTCACAGAGTGGGAGCGTGTAATTTCTGTGCTTTGGAGTGCTCGTTATGTTTTTGCCCTTGTCGGATTTATGGCAGTGCTTGTGCTAGGTATAAATATTAAAACAATTTATCATAAATTGAGCATTGCAAAGGCGACATCTGTTTTAGATAACAGGTTTTTTGAGGCTAAACTTTCACTGTACAGTTCATAAACTACACATGGGTCTTAAATCCCTTCCTTTCAGCTCAGGTCTTTTCCCTCTGTTGTTGAGTGGGCTGACACTTGCAATATTTTGTTGAGTACTCATACACTCTGCCATGGCTTTAGTGTATGTTTTTGGAGCTGAAATGTTAAAATTCCCCAGCTAATGCATGGTGTGAAGATGCACTTTAGAATGGCATTGCTGGGTCCGTTACAAATTTCTGTGTCTTGTGTCTGTGATGCCATTTCATGAGGTATTTCTCTCCTTGGTCAGAAGGCAGAGTACCATCATTTTGGTAGGTCTTATGTAGCTGTGGAAACCACCATAAAAACTGACGCTCCCCAGTTCTTTAGTTACACCAATAGCATACTAAAGAGAAAAGCCTCATGGAGTTTATTAAGCAGAATCACAGTATGTAGCTTAAAAAACAAAGGCTCTGCTTTCCTTTGTCCCCTTTACAGGAAAAAATGGACAGGTGGATTGACAGTTCAATATATTGTGTGTTCTTCTTCAGATTTGAACTTCTGTAATAGGACAAGTGTTTCTGTCATACTCTGTAATCCTGCTCTCCCATGAGATGTCTTGAGAAACCTCAGAAGTAGCATATCAAAATTGTAAACCACAAAGCATAACCCATAATATAGCCCTAGGGCAAACCTCTGTCTTCTGAATTGCATGGCACAAAGGAGATCACAGAATAAAAGAATGTTTTGCCTTGGAGAGTTTTTTCCTTCCTTTTTTTCAAGCTAGTTCTAATATTTACAGTATCTCTGTTCTCTGCAGATTTAATTGAGTCAATTAAGATTCTTAGGCTTGATTCCCCCAGGTGTGGGTTAAAAGTTTCTCTTTTTTTTCTTCTCCCCTCCCTCTTGCCAGCTGCTGTTTCTTGCTCTTGCCTAGTTACAGAGGAAGCAGCTACCTGGGATTTTGTTACCATTTGCAAAGCTCTCTCTAGTGCAGTGAGGTGATCTACTGTGCAGGAAAGCATGAATAACACCTGGCTTCACTTGCCTTTATTTCTGCTTCCTTTCATGCCCTTTACAGTATTTCACCTCTTTGAACTGTGTCTTCTGAGGTTTTTTTCCTATTTAGAAAACAATCTCTTGTTTTTTCAGTAGTCTTAACCTCCGTAAGGAAGGATTTCTTCATAGTTCAAGAGCTTGAGTGGGTTGCCTGTATTTCAGCTTTTGCCATGGTTAGCTCTGTTCCTTACCAACACCATAACCCAAGAGCTAAGCTGGTATTTTCAAGCAACTGTTGATGACCATTGGTGTTGAAGCAGCATACCTTTCTCAGGTTGGCACTCTGTAAGCCACATAGTCCTTCAGGTACCTCTGTTCTCTGTAAATGGTGTCTCTCAGTTCTTCTATGGTTTCTTGCTTTGCATTTGGGCCAACTGAGAAGTCCAGCTACACCCACAGACTGCATTTTCGTGCTCATTCAGATCTGCACCAGGCTCCTATTGAAGTGTAGCTGTCAAAGGTTTCAGTTTGATTACTCTGAGGATGTTTGGTTGGCATCCAGGTCTCGTACATCAGATGGAATGCTGCCAAAGAGCATTTCCTTGGAAGCCCAAGGTGAGAAGTGTTGTGACTCTGGGTACCAGGAATGTTTTCAGTGTAAGTACACAGAGAAGCAATTGTTCTTCTCCATTTGGCATTAAGACTGATCATTCTTGGTGTTACGCTTTGCCTGCTACTCCTGTCTTTAAATTACTATTTTACACCAGTCATGGTACTTTAAATATGTGCTCTTAGAACTCCATGGCGACTCAATTGTGGAAAAACAAATTCTCATATGGTTTTCAAGAAAGTGCTGATCTAAGTATTGATGCTCATGAACTGATGGTTATATGACTAATATGACAAATTTAGCTGGCAGTAATCTAACCTTTAAAGGAGTATTGGTGGGAGTTTATGTCCCTACTTTAATCCCAAAATGGGCATCCTAAAACAGACCTTGTGGTACTCTTAGTTTATCTAGTAGGTCTAGGAAATAGTAGTAATAATAATAATGATGATGATGTTCTTAACTTAGAGCCTTATTTCAGAGGCCAAGTTAATGCCTTGTTTTCTGCTAACTCTGTCTTTGGCTATAGATTTGCAAACAGTTTGCTCCTCTTGTATAGGCAAGACTACAGAGGGTATTTATTAAGTTTGTTACTGACTTGGCTGGAGAAGCCTGTGTTAACTCAGCTCCACACAGAACTGCAGCAAGACTTGGTGCCCAGAAGACCCTTGGCTGTGGTTGTGTGTTCAAAGACTCCAGGGTTGCCATGTTCTGGCTTGAAGTATTCCTCTGTACAAACATTAGATACCCCCTCAAATATTGCAGTGGGTTAGGGGGTGCTTTGGGACTTGCTTCCTGTGTGCAACCTGGCATGGAAATCAGAAGGGTTCTCATCCTCAACGCCTAGACTGGTGAATACTGTTATCAGTATGCTGTCAGAATGAACAAACACAGGTGCATCTCTGGAGGACTTCTTCTTTATATGGTTTTGTTTTTTCACTGTGGCAAAGCTGAGATGCTGGAAATCTAGACAGTCTTTCTCACCCACATAGAATAATTTACATTGGAAAAAACCTGCAAGACCTTCTGGTCTAACTGTTAAGTTGGCACTGCCAAGTCCACTGTTAAGCCATGTCCATAATGAAGATTGGAAAAGCTTTACAGCATATTACAAAAAACAAAAATAAACCCTGCCTGATTTTGAGCAAATGATAGACTGAAATGTCTTTAAGTGAATGTCAAGAAGCAAAGTCTGTACCATCTGTTATGAGCTTTAACTTCACTCACTCCCAAATTCGTAGGAGTGAAATGACTTCTGAGGAAGGAGAGATATAAACACACAGAGTATGTGTGGGAATGCACAAGGGGAAAGATAAACATTGGCATTTAGGTACTGCTGTCTTGTGTGCAGCCATTCATGTGTCATCAATGACATGGAAATGGCTCAGAAGTGTGGTGAGGTTGGGTGGGTTTTGGCTGTTTAGAGTGAGGCAGGAAAGGTT
>VRYO01002734.1:34228532-34535284 GCA_009812075.1 Sialia sialis | reverse complement strand
AAGTGTGAGCTGCAGCAGCTGGCACCAGGGGCGGGCAGGAGTGCCAGAGCCGATGGCACGGGGAGGGCACCTGGGGCTGTGTTTAAAGGCTATGCAGATCCGTGAAAAATGTTTGCAAATTGAGCACCTACCATAAACCCTGTGATCATGCAATTCCGTTACTAATTCATTACTTTGTTGCGTGCAGATCCTCACTGCAAAAAAAAAAAGTGCGCCTTATATATGGACAGAGTTTGGAAATTTGCCAGCAACCCGGAATTGCGCCTTACAATCTGGTGCAATTTATAGTTGTGAAATTGCTGTAGCATTGCTCTGTTCAGTAGGATTCCCTAATCTCTCAGGTTTGCTATAAAATTTGCAAAGCCTTTTTTTATTGATTCATTTATTTATTGGTTTTAGATCTTGTTGCATATGGGAAGTCTCAGCTTTTCCAGGGCTGACTCCATGCTCCAGAGAAATGAATTGGGGGCTAAGAATTTCCTGGGTTTGATAATGTGTTTGAGCAGCAGGAGTTTCAGCTCTGTTTGACATGCTTCTGAAGATAATCCCAACTTGGAGGCACAGATAAAAGTGACTATGTACAGCTGTGATTGATGTTTAGGCTTCAGAACAGCTGTCTTTTGTCCCTTAAATGTAACAACTGTTTCAAGTTTGAAATTTTTATTAAAAAAAAAAAAAATAAAACTACAATAAACAGAATACTGATACTGAAATTTGATTTGCAGACTAGAGACCTTCACACTGTTGATCTGCTCTGAACCTCTTGCTCAGCCCTAGTTACAGGACTTCTTTGCCCTAATACTTTCTTGAGAGCATGTATCTTCTGATTTTGAGCTTAATATTTCTAGTATCCAGTCATCTTAATGCTTGCTAAGCTCTTCTGGTTTATTCTTGCTATAAAAATCACGAGCTTTATTAAGAATTTGGACTCTTGTGAATTAAAATTTGATTTTTTTTCCTGTTCCAGCCTTCCCACCCCACCACCCAGTAGCTTATCCACTTTGATTCCTTAGTCTTTAAAAAAAAAAATAAAATTCTCTCTCCACCATGTTGTTACAGTTGCAGGCATTCCAAAGGTGACTTTTGGCCAGTTTAAGTTTCTTTCATGCTGATTCTCATCAGCAACGTTCTTGCGTTTCTCTTTGTATCTTCAGCAAATATGTCAGTAGTAACTTGCTTAATAACATAAACCTTTAAAAGTCACATAATACATGCCTAGGGTCTGGTGTGGCAGTAATGTGGCTTATAGCCCATCTGCTTGGGATGAACTCCTCACTTACAAGAACCATTTCACACTTGCAACTCTCCTTCTGTTTGTTCAGTTAGTGAAGTGAATATTTGAGTTTAAAACTCTATTTAAAAATTTATATATGCTGTGGTAAGATGTTAGCTGAGTAACTAGCATTGCCAAATGTTAGGGTAGAAGATTTAAGATTTCATGATGGGCAGTTAGTTTTTTGAAAGGAGGTGTGTGTGTGAGAGAGAATGATGAATTGCAGGCTGACAGCAGCATGGGTGAAGCAAGAGAGTTTAGGCACTTTAGTTGTTTTTGATAGAGAAATAATGTGGGTTTAGTTTTTTATCCAGGAAGAGCTTTGTTCCCCTTCTCTCTGTGCTGGTGCATGGAGCAGAATGCTCAGTGGCTGTGTTCTGCACTGGTGATGGAGCTCCTGGCTGTGCAGGATGTCTGTGCCTGGATGTGACATGGAAGCAGAAGAGTGGTCCCCCCCTTGGCTCAGGCTGTCCCTTGGCTGCTGCCAAGGAGAGCAGCAACTGTGCTCCATGTGCTGGAAAAGAATTGGTGAGTCTGGCCTCATGGGCTCCTTGTTCAAAAAGAACTGCAGTTCATCCCCATCCCTTGGGGAAAACAAGGGGACATGCAAATTGTGGGTGCAGAGAAGATTGTATTTGGTGTTTAGGCACTTATCCGACAGGCCACTGCATTTTGGTGGTGCCAGACTTGTGCAGGCTGTTTTGGCACTGCTAGTGGAAGGTTTTACTTTGCTGCAGTGTTCACTATGTCTGGTTTGGGGCAATATCTGTGCCATCAGATCTTTACTTCTGTTTGCTCAGGCAAGAGAAATGAGCACCTTTCAATATACAGCCCTTAGGACAAGGCTGCTTGCTGTGGAGGATTTTTTTGGAGGTTGCTGGATTTCTTTTTGCACCCCCTGTTGTGCATCCCTGGATATCAGCAGAAAAACCTTCTGTGGAGTTTCATTTGTGACTTAAATGTTACTGCCTTTATCTAAGAAAATTTATTCTCAAAGCAATTAGAAAGCTATTCATTAGTCCTTAAGTCCATATTGATTTGCATTAGTTATATTGTCTTTATTCATGTTTTTACATATAGAATGCTGCTTTCTTCAATGCCACTGTCAGGTTAATACATTAATTATTACCTATGTTACCTTTCTCCAAATGCTTTCTATGATATTTTTTTAAAGCTTCGACTTTCTTTGACTTGTTGAAAAGAAGTTTCATAAGCCAATATTAAAAAAGGCCTGAGATGCTGCTGCAGGCCAATTCATTCCATGTCTCCAGTGAATTGAGCATCTGTATCCATAGCAATCAGGAGAGTTTCCAAAAGAAATTCCCTGAGTACTGCTTTGGAGAAGAGTATTTCTAAAATGAAATAGCTTTTAACAGAGTTTCCACCACACAGTCTCTTGGCAATACCTTGATACAGGAGAAGCTGCCAGTTGCGCCAGGCCACATGGGGTGGTTTGTCACAGTGCTCCTGAATTTGTGTTTAATCCCTGATGCAGTGTGGCATGCTGGACTGAACAGGAATTGGCAGTCACTCTGTGACCTGTGTGCTCCTGTCTGTGCTCCCTTGCTTTGTCTCTACTGCAAATCAAATCCCACTTCCTCACTTCACATCAGTGTTGAAGAACACAAGTGCTTTGGACTGTTTTATATGCAGCGTTAAGAGACCAAAGAGAACTCTTACTGTACTTGTCAGCTTTAGGATGGTGTGGTTTTAAATTTTGTACTGTTAATAATTCTGGAGTTAAGAGCAGCCACGTGCCCCATTGCCAAAATCTTATTGTAGCTGTGAAAATTAAGGAGGTCATAAAAAACTTGCTCCTTGACCTGCCAGGGGAATAAATGCTTTTTTACATAGGTACAGCTCTCTTTTGAACCTCCAGACAGACAAGTACACATTACTTTCTGAAAAGACTTGAAGATTATTTTTCAACTAAATTAGGATTAATGTCTTTTAAATTTATTTCCATGAATGGATGTCATGTGAAATGGCTTGGCTAGTCCATTATTTAAAGAAGAAACATCAAAATACCATCCTCAATGGAATGAATAAGACTAATTTTCATGACTCTGTTAAATATTATTAATCCTTAGAAACTCACATGCCTTTGTTAAAAAAAGAGAACCAAAACAAATATCAAATAACTTTGCCCCAGAAGACCAACAGATATTTTATAAGGGCTTTGTATGAAGATTCTTTTCTGTTTCAGGTTTTGCCTTACTGCAATTTGAAGATTTTTTAATTATTATTATTATTTTATTGATTTCTTTTAAACCTTTTGTTTGAGTCATTTATAATTCTCATTTAAAAAATATCCTGTGAACAGATATTGGGCATGTTTTTTTAGCTCTTTAATTTAATTGAGCAGCAATTGAGAGTTAAAAGATGGTGGGGGTTCTCTTCCCTCTTTTTTAGTTCTGTTTTTCTTATTTAAAAACATTTTTAGTTGATGCTGTTTTGATAATGATGGAGTCTTGTGAAAGGCTCATGATATTTTAAATGATTTAAGCTTATTTGAATTGCTGCACTACTTCCTTACCCCCACCACTCCTTCCCCCATTTCCCTTTCCCTATTTTCTATGACTTCCTTGGGATATTTTTATATCTTGTGCTCCAAAGTGCTGTCAAAGTAGATGTTCAGCTGCAGCGGGTCTGGCAGATACACACAAACTGATAATCAGCCTCTTAAAATAACAAGTAGATTCAGCTCATGAATTTACACTTGAAACTAGAAAAAAAAATCCTGATTTTCAGTTGAAGTGTTGAGTGTAATGAAAAGCATTTCCTTTTTCATCAGCTTAAACTGCAGTGTGATCATGGTGGATTGCAAGTTCATCTCAGTGAAGTATGTAATTTTTAAGCTGTAGAGCACAGGAAGCCTGATCTTACAGCTTCAGATGTGAAGGTCAGGTAGGTCATTTTAGAAGAAGTGCCCTGTCCAGGGAACACAAGAGTTGCAGATAGCTAAGCTAAATAATCAGTGTTCTGTCTCCTCAACTTGTGTGTTTGTTTTTCACACCAGTGTGCGGAAATAAAGATTTCAAGTATCCACCTGAAGAGTGTATGAATAAAAGTTTTAGATAAAATTGTGCCATGTTCATACTTTAAAGGGCTTTCTGTGTACTTCCAGTTAGTTTTTGAACAGCTTCTTTTCAAAAAGGCAAAAGTTTTGCATTTCTGCAGGGATGGGGAGAACTACCTGCAGCTTTAGGGATTTTAGGGCTGAAATACTATGTGTCTGAGTTTGGGACCATTTAGTGTGAATTAGTACACTTTCAAAATCTGATGGAATCAGGAAATAAATAGTATTGTGTGAATAATGTAGCCAAACACAGTTTCAATACATCCTCCTTTGGTATAAAAGCCACCAGTGCTGTGGAGAAAAGGATTTCTGTGCAGAAATTCCTCTGGGTGCTCCTAGGGCCATCTCAGGCACACAGAGGCTGGTGCCTCTGGCTTTTCATGGCTTGCTGCCGCAGCTAGGAGGTCATATTTTGCTTGGCTGTGTCCACATATGTTGTAATCCCATCTCTGATGGCCCACCTAACTGTGATGGCACTGGCTGCCTCTGCCTCTGTGGTGGACATAAGGTGCATGGGGCCAGTGACACATGCAGCGCTTTTCTTTCTATTCTTTTTTTGTTTTGTTTTGTTTTGGTTTTTTTTACTAAATCATTTTAAATGAAGCATGATACTGGTCTTATATTTGCTCTCATCCCATTGTACTTAATTCTCTTCATAGCAAAGTTACTGCAACTTTTGGGACAGAGAAGGAAAGACCCATGATGGTGTAAAGCATTTACAGCACAACCATCTGGCTATCTTTGACTTCTCCCATGAACTGTACTTTAAGTAAGAGTGAGAAACATCTTGCCTGCTGTGGGTTTTGTTTGGGCATTTTTGTGGATAAAGTGAAACTCTTCCCCAAATACCTCAACAGTAATTTCTTTCACTAGAGTAGAAGGTGGGATATGAAAACACTCCTGCCAAAGAATAGAATGCTTCTAGAATGCTGGAAGACCAAGTCTTTGCTGGTCTAATAGTCATCTGAGAATAATCTGTCAGTTCTCTGCTTTTGCATTTCAAGTTGCAGTTAATCATTGAAATGTATTCTAACTAAATTCCTTTTATAGTGGTTGTGGCTATCACAGCATTAGTTTTATTAAGTTAAAACTTAAGAACACAGCTTGTGACTCCTACTTTTGAAATACTATTTTTCATGTGCAGTGGTTGGATTGTCTTTATATGTAGCTGATAGCCTCAGCTTTGCAGGAGAGGAGAAAAGGAATTACACAGGGCTACTTTCCCACACTTACCTCTGAGGAAAACAAAGAAAAATCTCTTCCTGCACTTTTTAGGATAAGGTGTTTCAGTGAAGTATGACCATGCGTCTCCAGTCATTGCCTTCATCTCCAGGCTGTTGCTCTTCTTAGCCTGGGTTGGTGGCCCCTACCAATGCACAGGATGTTGCACCTTGTTGCTCAGAAGGGGAACTTTTTGTACAATTCTGCAAATTGTTATCATAAAAATGGTTTTTTGTGCCTGATAGATCAAAATATGTGTGCCTTGCTATAATGATGGATTCCTATATTTTACTTATTTTTGCTTTTCAGCAACCCACCTAAGTTAACAGCATTATTTATAATTCTTTATTGATCATTTTATAAAGGGCTCCTTTTTGTTCCTTTCTTTCTTCTTCCCTTGTATTTAATGTTTTGTTCTGTTACTGAACTGCCTGGATGTTCAGTTGTAAAATACAAATACAATGACTAAATTTCTTATGGCATCACCAGCAGTTTGTTTGCTTTACAAAGATTCTGTCATGTTTTTGCTGTCTGGAATTTTGAAAGAATGCTAAAATAATGCATTTGAAAATAATAATTCTAAATGCAAAAAACATAACTTGAAGATTTGGAACATATTTTACTGAAGTAGAAGAGGCACTTATTGAAAGTACTTCTGGCAGTAACTGAAAGACATGTTTCATGTTCTACTAGATGCACATGGCTTAAGAAAGGAAGTACGTTTTTGTTTAGTGTAGCAGAGAACTAATGTTAAAAATACTGAAATGATTTTGATTCAGATTGAGCAGTTTCGTTATTTCTGATACCTTAAAATACCTGCACCTGCTTGCAGCTTCAAGCACATATGATATGTCATTTGAGAATTGTCTGTTGTAGCTATTATCTAAGTGCTTTTTCATTGTAATGAGTTTAGCCTTCTAAAGTCACTTGTAACCATCTGAAGATTAATGCCTAACATCTCTGCTCCAGCAGTTTTTGGTAGCAAAACTCATCCTAATATTGAAAAAATTATTACTTTCTCACATAGCTGTAGAAAACTTGAGAGACACAGGAAAAAAGTCCTCTTAGATCTTTTAGTTTTTTTAAATGTTCTAATGTTCATAGAATCATTTTGATTGGAAAAGACCCTTAAGACTGAGTCTAGCCCTTAACGTGGCACTGCCAAGTCCAGCTCTCAACCAAGTCCTTAAGTGCCACATCTGCATGTCTTTTAGACGCCTTCCTGGGATGGTGACTCCACTTCCCTGGGTAGTCAGTTCCTGTGCTTAACAATGTTTTCAGTGAAGAAACACTTCCTAATCTGAACTTCTCTTGGTAACTTGAGGTATTTTTCTCCCATCCTGTCACTTGTAGCTTGGGAGAAGAGGCTGACCCTCTACCTGGCTACAGCCTCCTTTCAGGCAGCCGTAAAGGGTGAGATTGTCCCCCCTGAGCCTCCTTTCCTCCAGGATAAACTATTCCAGTCCCATCAGATGCTCCTCATAACACTTGTGCTCCAGACTCTACCATGTTTTTTGCCCTTCACTGGGCAACCCACCAGCATCTCAATGTGTCTTGCAGTCAGTGGCCCAAAATATTCCTGACATTCCCTGTTCTTTGAGGAGGGTGAGGGGGTTCCCATAGCAGTCCTGAGACAAAACTTTATCTGGCTGGGGCTGAATTCATCTTGCCTGTAGATTGCCTGTACAATCTGGGAATTGTACAGCTCTGCATCCTCATGCTGAATTCTGGCATTGTCCTGTATTTAGAGGCTGTTGCACCAGTGCTGGCTGTTCCTAAGTTTCAGTATGGAAGTGCCTAGCTGGGTGTAAGCAGCCTCATCCACAGCAGTGCTCGAGTGGTGACATGGGCACCTGGGACTGCGGAGCCACATCTGGATTTTCTCCTCAAGGTGTGGCATGCGCCTGTGGAGTAAAAAGGCAAAGCAAAGCAAACCAATATATCCCCAGTGATGGGTGAGGGAAGATATATCCCCAATGATGGGTGAGGGAAGCACACTGCATGTGCACTGCTTAATCAATCTTTCAAGCTGCTCTGAAGGGTTCTCAGGAGAAGGAGCTTTGATGATGTTTTCAGTTTGGAGTCAAGTGCAGTTTTTTTATTGTCCTTTCGTGTTGTTTTGAAAGCATCTCTTCTCGTGTTGAAAGCATCCATCTGTCTGTATTGCTCTTTTTCTTTTTTTATTGGGGGAGGAAGGGATCGCAACATGCCTGGCATTAAAATAATGCATTCCTAAATTTCTGTGGATAAGGCTATGGATGTTAGCATTCTTTGTAGCTTCCAAAAACTGAAAGAAATATGGAACATAGGGTCTTGTGAACAGGTGGAAATATAATTCTGACCTTCCCTCATTGTATATTTTTATATTCTGGGACAATTTGCCGGATTATCCCTCTCAGGAAACCAGTTGTTTTGCAGGTTTATATTTCCTGGTGGGATTTTGTTCGAGTGATGCCTTGTGCAGTTCAGTTCTTTTCCCACAGTTAGCGCTCCCTGAATTAAATGTGTGCGTGTGTTTGTTTGCACGGAGGGTGCAGGATCCGGGATGAGGAGATCTGGGGTGCAGGGATCTGGGATGCAGGGAGGGATCCGGGATGCAGGAATCTGGGATGAAGGGATCTGGGATGCAGGGATCCGGCATAAGGAGATCTGGGATGAGGAGATCCAGGATGCAGGGATCTGGGATGAAGGGATCTGGGACAAAGGGATGTGAGATGAAGGTATCCGGGATGAGGACATCTGGGATGCAGGGATCCAGGATGAAGGGCAGGGCTCCAGGATGAGGAGTTCCGGGATGCAGGGATCCGGGATGCAGGGATGCAGGGATCCGGGATGCAGGGATCCTGGTCCCCGTGCCCGGTCCCCCTGCGTTTCCGCGGCCGCAGCAGCAGAGGGCGCTGCAAGGCAGGGGATGGCGCTGCTCCCGCTCCCCCCAGGTTCCGCCACTGTTCTTATACCCTGCTCGGTTTTAATTTCATATTATTGCTGCTTTTTAATAATTATGCATTCTTATAGTATCATACATTTGCTTTTTAAGTGCCGCTAGCTACTCTGGTCCCTAATTATGTTAACTCTCTTTTGGAAATTCCAGTTCTGTTTACGTGCTGATGCTACCCCAGATTCCAATTTTTTGCAAGGCTTCTAAATATAATTTGTAATTATTCATTAAAATACCCCAATGTTCTATTTACAGTCCAGATTTATTCTTTACAACAAAAATTATCATCTTGAGGTCACTGATTAAAGTAGGACTGGCAGGAGAAGGCAGACTGGGAAGTTAGGGATGGTGCCATATGAAAAGCCTAAAAATGCCTCCAGTTTGTTCACGAACAGAGCCAAATGTATGGGAGGTTTCTTTGTAGTCTTACTTTCTCTAAGTACTGTAACTACCTTTCAGAATCTTTAAATTGGAATCCATCTTCCTTCCTGTACTCTTTAAAAGACATGTACATCAGCATGACTGATTTTGAGATTTATGTAATTGAGAAAACTGTCTGTAAGCTGATACCATTGTTATTGTTATTGCAATTACTACTGTTATTATTAATGTGATTTATTTTCATGAAGTTTACTGACCAAATCAGACCAAGCAATTGATTTTCAAAATGTGCAGGGTTACAGAGGAGGGTTTTGAGGATTACACGCATCACTTGTATCACACAATCAGTTGTGTTGTCAAACTGACTTACTGGAAAATCAAATATAATCATTTCAAAATAGGATGCTGTTTAAAAACAGATATGGGGTTTTTGTCCAGATTTTGATAATTTTTCCTATTTTACTTGTGTAATCAGTGTTAGATGATCTGTTTCTTGAATATCTTGATTCAAGAAAATTCATTTAAAACCAAATGGCAATTCTCTAGAGTCAAGAAATTGTGAGATATTGCAAATTCTAAGAATCTGCTCCTATTGATTCTAATGAAAGCAAGGGCTTTGGCATTTTTAGTGGGCTTTGTTTTAATATCCTGTGTCTTTCTTCATACATTTTATGATGAGGTTTGACTGTGTGTGTGTTGCAATTCACTAATTCCTTGAAAGGCCAGGCAGTTGTAGCAAAGCATGTGATCCAGAGCAATTTTCTGAATATTTACATCTGCATCTACATGTTGCCCTCCTCAGGTCACTGCTCACTTGTGGAAGCAAAGCAAATCATTTTCTTTGAGCTCCCTTCATGTCCCTATCTGCATGCTGCCCTGCTATTTCATTTTGCCTGCCAAGCAATGCCTTCAAAGAAGTGAAAGTATGCCATGTTTAATTTCAGATTTTAGAGTCATAGGAATTCATTTAGTGGGGGGGAGGGGTTTAATTGGCACATAGAATTGTACTTTTGTTCTGGTTTCAGCAATTCATGATGTTTTCCCCAAGCTCAAATCCATGCAAAAGCTTCAGAGGTTGCAGCTTAGTTGTGTACAAATCCTGTCTAGTGATGCCTTCTTCTTAATGCTATTGGACTTTTACGGCTTGTGGAGGTTACATTTCTGACTGGGGCTTTAAAATAGTTCAGAATACAAATCAGTTGTTTGAAGAGTAATGTAATGTAATGCTGGACTGGGGTTCTTGGGAAGCAGAGAAGTGTGTCCCTACAGTCACTGGTGCAAATGTGTCCTCAGCATCATCACTTTGCTCTGAGATTTCATCAGGAGTGGCTGAAGTCAGCCAGATCCAAGGTCCCTGTTAAAAGCAGCATTTTAGCACAGGCCTCACTGAGAATGCCTTTCTGGACAGTAGGAATGGGGGAAGCTTGTGTTGATCCTGACAGAGAATATTCTTACAGTTACCTGCAATTTGTCGCTCACGACCTTCCTGAACCAAGTGCTACCTCTATGTGGTCTACATAAAATGAAAATTAACAAATGCTGCTGTAAGAACATAAAATGAACCCGTGTCCTGGACTCCCATTATCCAAAAATAAGCCTCATGAGAGAGAATGAGTTTATAACATTGGTGAGAAGCTCAGGGCCATACAAAATCTCAATACGTTTTTGTGGGGGGAACAGAGTAATTCTTCTGTCCCCCAGTTTTTCAGCTCCATGGCGATACTGCTACCTTCTGAGAAAATCCTGGTGAGAAGGTGTGGAAGTTTTCTGATGCCTCTGGAAGCAGACTGTGTGCTGCTCTCTGTGATCAACTTCAGACTGGGTTTTGGAGGAAGAGTCACACCTAAAAGCATGTAGGAGGGCAGGACAGTGCATGTCAACGTGTGTGTACACACACAGAAAATTCCTGAACGGTGCCTGCTGTGGTGCAGTACAAATGGTGTTAAGCCACCTTGATTAAAAAAAAAAAAAAAGTTGTCAGGTAATTTGAAAAAATTAACTGGTTATGGAAAACACTGAACAGTCTAGACTTTAGGAAGAATGGCAAATAACATGGCTGCATTTTCATTTTTATCCTGCATTTATTTATAAGGACTTTGAAAACCAACTCAGATTTTCTGATTTCAGACAAGTTTCACTCAAGCCCAGCTACCCTTTTGGCTGAATTGGAAACTCTTTTTGCAAACTTATATACTAGTTTCTTAGTTTTCCTATAGTGCTGCTCTGACTAGTTGAAAAATAGCCATTGGTCCTGTGGTTGTGTATGTGTGCAAGTAAAAAAAAAATAAAAAAAGTCTATGCAGGTTATCAGTCAGTAATAGTTAGACCATGGAACAGCTGAAAACATGGAAACAATTTCCTCCCTAATTTGGGCAGATTGGAATGTATCCCCAAAATCCAAACGGAAATAGTAAAATTTAAAAACTTTTTATTAGTACCTAACCCAGCTGCACCTGGCTGGCCTAATTGCCTTCAACCTGGTCATTACTCAAAGGCATGAAGTTTAGCCACCAACAGCACTTATTAATCTATAATAGGAATTTACTTGTAAAACAGAATTATTGGAACGGTGTGATATCATAAAGACAGAGGTGCTGACATTTTAGATTGTTTTATATAGGGATGTTGAGTTATAATTTAGGAGTTGGATATTCTTTGGGTGATTAATCATTCTTAGGTATAACTTTAAATGTCTGGTGGATCTATGTAGAATTAATGTTTGCAATGACCAGCTCGTGAAGCATACTTATGTGAATAAGGTCACGTTTGGTTTCTGGACAATCTACTTCTGCAGCATTTTGTGAAAGGTTGGAGCAAAACCTAGAAATGCTGAGGCCACAGTTTAATGAAATGTTTCAGCAAGACAGCCCCTCACTGATTTCTGTAAAGATGTCAAAGCCTAAGACCGTAAAAGTGCCTGCAAATTCTCTTCTTCATATCAATGGTGTGAGAAACTGAATACATTAATTCTGTTGGACCTCAAACTTAGAATCTGTCAATATGATTCCAGTGATTGATGGTTACAGACTTTTACCTACCTCATAAATATAATGTGCCTTGATTACAGAAGCACTGCTAGTGCTGCTATAGTTAGTTATGTCAGCACTTCCATTGTAAACCCTGTTTCTTTAGGGGTTTATAACTCCATCATAAAAATTCACTCTGGGATGAAATTTATACCATGGACTTCTAGACTGTAAGCTAGTCATTGAAAATGCAGATATGCTAAAAAAAATCCCAGCTGAACAAAGGCAAAAGCCCCAGACTTGCAAATTTTTTCATGTGTGCATGTTATTTCTGTAGCTGAGAAATGACTTCACTTTTGAGATGAAAGGTTGCTGCCATTTGCTCCCTAGTGAAAATCAGGCTCTGTGTGAGTGTCTGTATGTACTCACATGCATACGTGAATATACTTCTCTCATAAATATTTTTAAAACATAATATGTGTGCAATAATTTTAAAAAAAAAAAACTTGTAGTATTAATACCTTGAAGTTTTATCCATAACATAAACCAACACTAAACACCAATTTATAGATAAAATACAATTGCTGCAATGGAGCATGAAGGTCAAGGGGTAAAGCATTAAAAATATATTCAGTTAAATACAGGGATTTGGGTGTGAACCTCACCTGGGCTAAGTTAACTTCAGTAAATATATATATATATACTTCTGTGAGCAAAAGGTCATGTGATCCATGTGTGATCTTTTTTAAAAGGATAAATTGTTTAAAGCTTGTTTTAAACAGCCTCTGATGTGTTATCCTAAAACACACAATTTTTTTTAATACTCTGAGGTTACTGAAGTGAACCTCTAGCAGGTAATGTTTTGTGTTTCTTTTGTCTAATGTAGAAGAGCAGTCCTACAAAGGTTTCTGTGCTGTTGGTGGTAAACAACACTATACGATGTGGATTTTCTTAAATTGCATTGTGCTTTTTTTAAAGTACACAATGTGGTTAGGTTTGAGGTTTTTTTCTTGCTTTTGCACGTTGTAAAGTTGGTGTTTGAATATCAAAAAGAACTGAAAACACTGGTAATGTCTGTTTCTGTGTTCCAGCCTGGTGATATGGCAGATAGTGATTGGACCTTAATATGTGACATACCTTACTTTACACAAGTAGTGTAAAACTGGCTCACTATCATTTAATTAGTTAATGTGTCTTAAGTTTCATTAATCTTTTCTTGCTGTACATGATACTGCTTTTCAAAGACTGATGAAAAAGGGAAGGAAAACTTCATCACTTCTTTGCCCAGTTCTTTCCCATTGCTGGTTAAAATGAAATTAAGATGTCTGGCTAGCTATCATGTTTATGAATTATAGATAGCAATAGCTGAGGAGGAATAATTTCTTTCTCTAAGTACCTTTAAAAAAAATATAGACGAGCTTAAGATGAGGATTGCTTCTATTACTAAAAATCCCACTGCTTCGACACTCTACAGCTTTTAATAAAGAATTGAGCTAAGCTTCTTTTTATTTAAAGGTACAAGTTAACCTCAGATGGATACCTTCACTTGATTTACTGATATTGCCTCTCCACTTTGTTCACTTACAGGTTTTTGGCATAAAATTTCTAATGTCTGGGATTTTTAGGAGCCTAGAATTTTTCCATTCGTAATGCGAATTGAAGCTCTGTAGCTTTGATTCTCTCCTCCCTCTCCCTTCCTCCTCCCCTTACCCCCACTCTATCTGCAAATAAAAAGACCAATCCTCCCAAAAAGCTGCTTGCATATATCAAAGAAGAGACCTGGAATCTTAAATAACTTTATTTATGAAACAAGAGGGAGTGGGTGGTGGGACGCTAGCACTAAACTTTGGAGGGTGGGCATCCGGCTCTCACAGTTTACTTGGCTGGCTGAATATCTTGAAAGCCTTAATTTAAAAGTCGTCTTACAATCATTTTTAATTGGCTCCAAGTATGTAGTTGAGCATTTGTTCTGATAAGGAGGTTTTTGCTCTATGTGTGCCATAAAATCAGCAAAAAGAGGGATCTGTTTAATACAACAGTGATGCTGGGCTTTTTTTTTGTTTCTAGGGTTTGCCCTAAACAGGATTTACCCCTTAAGGCAGCAGTAGCACACCATAAAAAGACCATTCTTTTACTCCACAGCAGCAAGGCTTTGACTTTCTGGTTTTCAGATTTCTTTTTTTAATAGGCAGCAATAACAAGACTTCCATAGGGTGGTTGCTATAAGTACTGTACATGGTGTCTTAAGATCAGAATGCTTTGCCTGTAACGTTTTATTGCTTTTTGTTTAAAAAGGCCTGGGAAAGAGCATCTAACAAACTTCAAGGTTCAGCTCACATTTCTGGAAACTTTTCTGGGTGGGGAAAGCTTGTAGATGGAATAAAGTCAAGCTGGTTTTGCTGATTTACACTTACATTATTGCTTGAGTTCTCAAATCTGGTACTCCCAAACCCTGACAAATAGCCTAGTTTGCATTGTAATAAAAAAAAAAACCCTAAACCAACCAACCAAGAAAAAAAATCACCAAGAAAACCCCAGTGAAAGACAGAGAATTTAATTGAAAATTTGGAATTAAATACTTCCATGCACTATTAATTCTGTTGCTATAGAAATGTCAGCCTTTCTTTGCTCCCACATATCTATTAATTAAGTCAGTGCAGTGTTTTTTATCTGAGGATTTGTTTCTGCTTACCCAGGAATCCAAAATCTAGTTTACAGCTGTGAAGGGTATTTATTTGGAGAAGCTAGTTACTTTGTACCACCCTCTCAATTCCTTTTATCATCTGTATTTTTAAAGCCTCCTCCTGACTAAGCTGCAGGTGGTCTGCTTTTTTTTTTTTTGAGTAGCATGTAGAGCAGACACACACCACCCTACACACCACTGTTGAGTTCGTGTGCTCAGTGTGCGTGATGTGAAATTTCATGCAAGTCCTGTGATGTTTCGTTAAAATAAAAAAATATAAAAATAAAAAAAGTTGATTTTAGGTGCCTTGTTCACCAGCACATTGGTCATAATTGTTCTTTGCCTGTTTGTTACAATTCCATTGGTAAGCTCTTTAATAACAAGTTAACTGCTGGAGAACACTGGGAGGTGCAGCCCTGCTCCTAAGGATAAGGAATCTTTTTCTGCTCCTGCCATGAGTTCTCATGGTGCCCCAGATAATGCTGGCAAAAGGACAGTTTCAGAGGGATAGGAGATGTGCATTAGAAAGTGTATCTGACCCAAGGCCTTGTGCACTTTCAGTTGCTGAGTAATTCATAGAAATTCTTCCGTTTTCTGGAAGTGACTAGGAATTCCTTTTATTGAAAATTGTTCCCTGTAAAGTTGAAGGTGCATGAACTCCTGTGTTTTGATGCTTTGTTTGCTTAATGGTATTTCACTTGTACTGATTGACTCAGATAATGTGGCAGACTTGTCCTGATGTTTGTTTGAACTGGATCACCTTACTGCCACAGAGTTCTTTGGAAGGGAAAGACTAGCAAGTCAAAAGAATACTCACATCTGGTACAGACGAAACAATTAATGTTTCTGCTTCTCCTATAAAAATGTGTCCCCTGACCCTCCATCCTCTCTTCCCTAATCCTGTTAAAACATCAGTTTGCATGCTTGCTTTGCACCTAGAGGAACAGCGGGCTCGCAGGAAGGAGTTGTGTATTCATTCTGGCAATGTGCGTGGTGTGCATTATCTTGGTGCATGGTGTGCATTATCTTGGTGCATGGTGTGCATTATCTTGGTGCATGATGTGGTGACTGCCCCCAGTTTTGCTCACGTGATGTAAAATGAACCTGTTTCTCGGAAGAGATGAGATTATTCAGTCATCTTATGCCAAAGTGTGTGTGAGGTTTGGGGAAACAGGCTGTCAGTCTGCATTTTGTTGAAACAAGAAGAAAAGCGTGACCTGCTTGGGAACCTAGGTGGTGTTTAAGACTGGAGAGCGACCCTGAAGTGCAGCCCATGTTGCCTGTCTTCTCCAGCTACCTTGATCTCTTTAAAACACCCTGTGTGATTGAGGATTCCAGGAGCCTTGAGCTGCTTGGAGTAGTGGCCTCTCCTCTCTCTATAAGCTTTTCTCTGAGTACCTCTGAAGTAATAGTGTACTTGGCTAGAAATCAGATGCTTTTTCTCCCTTCCAGTCCCTCACCCTCAGTGTAACATAGTTCTGTTGCTGTATCTAGCAACAGAAATGGCTGTCAAAATGTCTTCTGGTGACACTTAACTTCTAAAGAATTTTGGTGACATTTGGCATGCAGTGTTAACAGTGAGAACCTGAAAAGCGTATCCAAAAGGTCATTTAGATATATAAGAACAGCGTGTCAGAATCTAATGATCTTTCAGATGATTGTCAGAGGCTCAAGGAGTCTGTAGGAAAATAATCTGGGTGTTAATGAACTTCACAAACTGTTCAGCTCTGTAGAGGTTGCTTTAATGCCCCAGTTAACTGGTGCATTTCAGTTAAATCTGGATGTCACCTGAATGCTGACAAAATACCAGGGAGAACTTTGGTGGCTTTTGAGGATTTTCTTTATTTTTTTTATGAAGCCAGGCACTTTTTTTTACAGCAGGTTACACCTTAATTAGCTCGATGAAATATTCTGACATTCTTAACTCAAGAAGAACTGTGTCCTTTGCCCCTCTTAAAAACTGTCCATATGTAGTAGATTCACCATGACTTTTCAAGCTTGGTATTTTTTTGCAAGGTCTTGGGATGTGGAATTCTTGAGGTGGTAAAAAAAATAAGTACTGATTCTCTGTCCTTTCAAAGGAGTAGGGATATCTGTGTGTATATACACATGCATATGTGTATGCCTGCAGTCTTCAAAACACAAAAACTGACTTTCAGATCATTTAGAATACAAAAAAATACTTCCTTCCTTCCTTGCACATAGAAATTGTGGAGCTTCTTTTACAGAACCATAGAGGATTTGAGATTGGAAGGGATCTCTGAAGGATGGTTGTCTGGTACAACTGTGCTCAAAGACAGTCACTTAGAGCAGGCTGTCCAGGACCTTGTCTAGATGGATTCTGAATATCTGCAAAGATGGAGACTCCACAACCTCTCTTGGCAACCTGTACTCAATCAACCCTCACAATGAAAAAGAGTTTCTGGCTGTTCAGACAGTCTCCTTCATTTTTTCACCTCTGGTCCACTGTGTCTACCAGAATCCTCAGGCCCTTATATTTCAAGGTGTTTTCCAGCAGAGTGACCCCCAGCATGTTGTTGGTACATAGGGTTGTTCTTTCCTAGGTGCAGGACTTTGTACTTCCCATTGTTGAATTTTGTGAGTTTAAGGATTCTGTGCATCACCTACAGAAGTTTAATATAGCTCAACCTGGAAATTATTTTCAGGTGTGTTCTATTTGGCTTCCTTTAGTATGTCCAAATGTTAAACTCATTGAAATGTTTCAGTTTATCTGTGGGGGTTCAGTTTATCTGAAAGGGCAGGCATGAACTTTCCTTTGATAACTAGTCCTATTATGAAAGTTTTTATCAAGTCAGAAATATATTTTGCTCCTCATGTAAACCATCTGTACAAAAGTAAATCCCTTAGGATGTTACCATAAATTATTGCTTTCAACCTAATACAGCTTAATATTTTTCAAGCAGAGTAGACATACTGTTGTGTGTTACCATCAGATTTCAGCATTTTTCTCAAAGAGCAGGTGTCTGCTAACAAATTTACCTATCAGTGTCATTCACATAAAAGTAAGTGAAAAATAGTCCTTCTCATCTTTGAATGTTCTCCATATCACCTTTTTGTACCATGGCAACTGCTGTTTTGTAAGTCTCTGCATTTCCTAAAGGCTGTGTCTAGGAACAAATTGTGTTCTCTTCCCTGGCTATTTCTCCTGAAAGAGAAAGCAGTAATGCTTGTTTGATAAACAGAATTTATTTAAAGACTTCTAGATGCCCCAGTAAAATTTGCTGTGTTCCTAAATGAATGCACAGAACTCTACAATAGGTATCAAAGGAGCAGACATGCCAAACAAGAAAAAAAAGATAAAATGGAATAAGTTTTACTAATACTTCTCTAGATTTAACTGTTTTACCTTTCAGTCCATTGTTGGATTTTATCCTGTTACCATTCATCATTCATAAGATGATGGCAAGAGCCTTGCAAGTAGTTTGCGGTCCAAAGATCTGTTCAAAGCTTAGCCTGAAGAGGACAGGGTGGAACTGCTGAAGCTGGAGGTATGAAAATGTAGCACTTTCTAAAAAAGACAGATGCTTTTTCAAAATACAGGAGATAGAATACTTCATTAAAAATACATCAAACTTATAGATACTATATTGCAAGAATTTGTTAATGTGTTTTTTTCCAGGTACTGTGGCCCGTAAAAATGTTCCTTGCAAATTCTGAAGCACATTACTGCCCATGGCACTTTTAGGAGTCAAACATACTAGTTACTTTAATCGGGATAATAATTTAGAGTGTCAGAAGGGTAGTGTACCTTTTCAGCATTTCCATTTGGTATTATTTTACTCCTTTAATAGTACTTTATAGTTCCCAACCTTACCTCAATTAGCAGTACTGACAGATGCTAGTTCAGCATTTTACCTCTAGCCAGTAGGGCTTTCTTTAGAATAAATGTCAGTAATTTTATGTTGCTAATTTGAGGTGATATACCTACATGTAAAATTACATTTTAACTCTCTTGTTATACTTGCAGTGAGAGATGGCAGCATAAAGAAATATAAGTGAATGCGCCTGAGAGATAGTTCAGCACTAGAAGGTTCATTATGGAACTTTTATAGCTCATTTTGAGGCACACTGCAGGTTTTGTTAACTCTTTCTTCCACTATGCATGTATTTCTTCTACATGTCTTCCCTCTTTTCTTCCCCTTTTGCTTTCTTTTAAAAAAACATGTATTTCATTAGCAGATTTTGGGAAAAGTGGGGGTGGGATCTGGGTTTTTAAAGATCACTAAATCCTGTTACAGGCAGCTTTTTAATAACAAATATTACTTGCTTAGTGAAAAGAAAATATCTGTTGGTGCACTGAAAATTGCTACCTGAAAAAGTCAATGTAAGTGTTCAGTAAGTAAAATAAGGAAATGTGGTATTTCTTAAAATCAGGCAGTTCTTGAGAAAGAACTTAAGGAAGCCTGTCCCAGTTAATAGGAAGCAAGCAGAAGGAGAATATTTCTGAGAAGTATGCTCCTGATCCAGTGAAATAGTCACAATTAGTCAACACTAGTGATTTGTATCAGCAGACACCATCAAGAAAAATCTGTGCTTGGGTATTCTCTAATTTGCAGTGCAGAATACAGGGAAAATTGCATGAGAAGGCAAAGCTTCAGCATAAAATTGCAAGAATTAACTGTTCTAGAAGTTACTTAGAGTTAAAGATGGTGTGGCTTTGCCTGTGTAGCTAGGTATTTAAATCTTTCTCAAAAGACGCCTTTTTTTAGTACTTAAGATTTTCCTGCAGATTCTCTGTCAGTTACTAAATTACACTTTTGTGTGTTTAGTAAAGAAAAATACCACATGTGGGTATGTTAATAACTTCATACGTGGCAGCAAATTTGGCTGTGCATAGTGACTAGAAAGTGAAGAGGGAATATATGCTTTCTGCTGCAAAACAAAAACCAATATACTGATTTAAGAATTTACTTTCTTATACCTAAATAAATTTTCAAGGCACAGAGCTAGGGTCTTTATTATATATATTACAGAAATGCTTGATATGGAATAATCTCTTTCCTGTTTTTGTAACACACATTTAAAATAGCTCATAAATGCTGTTATTTATAAAGAGTTCATTGATGCTTCCTATGTCATTGCATAGATGTGAGGTTTTCTGTCATTTTTGCTTTGCTGTGTGGATGTGCATTGATTACTATGGAGCAATTTCAGCATTTCTATTTTTTAAAATTGTCTAATCTTCAGTCATTCTATAAATGAGAAATCTTCTATAAATTTACATAATGACTGTAATTTCAGCCTAGTTGTAGCTGCAGAAATAAAGCTGGCCTAATTTTGAGTTGAACAGGAGTGTCATGTTCATAAACGTTCGATTAAAAATAGCAATTTTTTTTTCAAATAAATCGAGAAACATTTATAAAGCCTCTTTAACACTATGATAAATTTCTCAATAATTATTTACTCATCTCTGCTGATCTGAAGATTTTTATAGTATTAGCCTGTGTGCATCTCCTTCTTCTCCTCCAGTTAATTTGATTTTTAACCATGGGGCAGGGGGAGGGGCACAAACCAGACAATTTAACATAAAAATGTACAGAGATATTCCAGCTTGTTATTCTGCTAAAGATGAAATGTGCCACCACTTTTGGATGGAATGACTGCTACTTGTAGTCATCTAAAATAGGGTGGAATGAAATGTGTCATTTTCAGTAAAAGGTCAACCTTTCTTTCAAACAGTTACAGAGAATTAATATTCTTTTTATTCCAAGCTAGCGATACAGATTTCTTCTTTTCTCTGCTTCGAACTTTTGGCCTTGCCCTCGAGTATATGGGTGGTATGTGTTTTAAAACTGATATATTAATGTTGAATTTTTATTGTCACCCTTTCTGTTCGTGCGCCTTTCAAATCCTTCATTTGTTTGTTTCTGAACTTTGGACGTATCATAAAAATGTCACCATTGTGGCTGAACATTAAGCACCTTCCCTTTTTGCTCTGGGCCGTTGAAATAAATTTGGACCAGGTGCTCCTCTCATAACAGAAGTCCTTGATGTGCCCTGATAGCGAGCGGGAGAGCGGAAGCTGTCAGCTTTCAGCTGGCTTGAAGAATGCAATTAGAGCAGTTTTAATACTGTTGAGGGACCCCATCCAGTCAAAGTTGTTTGAGTTAAGCCAAGTCTAGGATCCTAAACACGTACTTTAAGCACGTCAGCTTTGTCTTTTTAGTCAGAGCGGATCTGTCATTCCCACACATTATGTGAGGTGGATTCTTTTTGTTGGGCTGTTGGGGGATTTTTATACTAGGAGAAATACTCCCATTTCTTACTACCTCACTGCTATTTTATCTGTTAGCTTTGTCTTTATGGCATTGTTAATACTTATGGTTCAAAGCATTTTTTGTCAAATTAAGGCTTAAAATGCATTTTTAAATGTCAAAAGTGCCTATGTCTTTGCATAAACCTGGATTAGGTAAATTCATAAGTGGTTCATCACTGGGTTTTTCAGATTTAGCTGGTTAAAGAAAGGGTAACATGAGTACAGATCAGAACGCATGAAGTCTGTAGAAAAAAGTCCTAGAAAACAGGCAGTACTGCAATGAGGTACTGTTTTTACTGAAGTCTCAGCTTGAGTTAATTTCCGTACTCGGTGTGATTCATTGACACCGAAAGCAAAGGATTGGAAATCTTGCAGGCTCATCTTTATTTTTTTTCTTCTCCTTTGTTTAATTAGAATTTTCAAGTTGGCTTGTTTCTTCTTCCATTGCTCACTGTTAGAGTTGACTTCACTGGAATAAGTTCTTTCCTGAGGGAGAGTCCTCATCTGGATGTTTCAATTGTTTCCCTGCTTTTCCTTTGTTGGTAAGGTGGCTCAGTTGTTTTAAGCCTTACTAGGTTGCAAAGTAGAAAACAAAAGTATAAAACAAAAGTGTAAACAAAGATAGTGAAACTTTTGTTCTGGTAAGCTCTATTAAGTTGGGTTTTTTCCCATTGATTGGCTTTTGGGGCAGGGCAGACAAGATGTTCTTTGACATAGTCTGAGTTTCAAAGTCTACCTAAAAGAACAAAAAAGTAAGTTATCTGCTCTGATACCTTCTCAGTTTTCAGGTGAGGATGGGAAAGGCAGCAACTACAAAGTAGTTGGTGGGGAATTTGATAGACCAAATTGTGTTTTGTATTTCTTTGGTTAAATCAATAACATTACTGGCTTTAAAAAGATAGGATTGTTTTATTTTGAGTTATGATTGTTAGCATGAAAACTTCTAAATTGTATTCAGAAATTACTGAATAAAGACATTTCCAAGGCTTAATTCATTGTCATGATGAGTTGGAAAGGAAAGTTTTTTGTGATTTCTACATAACTGTCACTCATCTCAGGAATTTTTACAAATGTATATGTGTGTGTATGTAAATAAGAAAAAACCTAGACTTACTGACTACCTCTTAAAAAACTGAAAAGAGAAATTACATGCTGGCTATCTTACATTGGTAAGATAGAAGATAGATTGTCAGGAGATCCTGGACAAATTCTCAAGTAACAGAGAGAGTAATAATGAACTTGGTGTTCTTGCCTACTGTCTGCTGCTTCTTCACAAGGAGCATCTCTTCTTTCTCCCTCGTCTTCCCTGTGCTTCCCTTTTCACACAGCTTCTTGAGAGAATGTCATGGTGTAGACAAACGTACTAGAAGAGGAATGCCAAACCAGGAGAGAATTGGCTCCAAGCAGATGGTGATGGGCAGACTACAGTAATTTCACAATTATAAACCGCACCTGATTATAAGCCGCACATCCGGGTAGCTGGGTAGACCACGGGATTTGTCCATTTATAAGCAGCACCTTTTTTTTTTTTTTTAGCAAGGATCCATGTGCGACAAAGTAACGAGTTGGTAACAGAACAGAATCGCGCCAGCGCGGGGCTTGGTGTCAGGTGCTCAAGTTGCAAACAGTTTTCATAGACCATCAAAGCCTTTAAACGCAGCCCCAGGCGCCCTCCCCAGCCAGCTCTCACTTCTGGGTTGGCATTTCACTGGGATTTGTCATTAGATAAGCCACACCTGATGATTAGCCGTACTACTGGGGTAGACTGGATTCTCCAATGAAAAAGGTGCGGCTTATAATCATGAAATTACTGTATGTTATGGGAGAGCTTGGCTCTGGATCAAATGCTCATTTTGTGCTTTTGTTTTCAATGGAGCAGGAAGTGTGAGTTAGTAAAGGGAGCAAATCAATAAACTCCTCTCTACCATTAGTTCCTTCTGCCATCTTTTCTTCTGCTGGTGACTAATTCCTGATCCTTTCCAGTGGCGTTGGGCCTCTTCCCCTTTCAGTATGAAACAAAGAATCTGTGTTTCACTTCTACTAGTGCTGCTGGGAAGCTTGAGCTCAAATGATTAAGTCCAGTTTTTAATCAACAAAAGAAGTGGGCCAGATGAGCTTAGTCCCAGCTCCGAGAAGAGCAGAGAGTAGGTCAGACATAATGCTTTGTAAGAATCAGGGAGGAGTTTGTGTCCTTTTGTTCTCTCCAAACGCATATTTGGACAAAGACTGAACAGATGAACTTGCAGTATGAAGTATTTGGGTGGGATGCAAATAGTTTGAGAGTATCTCTGTTCCTGGAGGTTATTCAAGCAACTATAAGGAATGATAAAGCTGATTCTTTTGGCAGTCAGTGGACTTGTTATTCACCTGAGGTCCCATCCCATCTTTTGGCTGGTTGTAACCAAGTTTGCCATGGGGATGAAGCTTTCAGAGAGGTGATATTCCTATTAAATTTTCTGGAGAGTCTAAGGTGATGAAATGGTTATGCAGGATTTGCAGTAGCCGTATTTGGTCATCTGGTGTGTTGGAGAGGTAGGGAGTGCTCTTAAGTACAGGGAGGTAGTGCAGAGGACTTAGTGCTATATCAAATATCAAAGAATCGGCTTCTCAAGCAATGTTCCTCTCCATACTGATCCTCTAGTGTTCATTCATATTTTCATCTCGGTCAAAATTTCTTCTGACAGCACAGATGAGTTTGTGAGCCTCACCAGAGCTCGTGAAGCATGGTTTTTTTGCTTTTCTTTGCAGAGAGCCTGTCCTTTGCAAGAACTATGTGTCAGGCAGTACCACAGGATTGTCTTGAAACCAATACTGTGGCCTAGCTTGGGCAAGGATAAAGGTGCAGTCAATAGCTCATTTTTAATTCCTCTGGATAAGGCTTTGTCTGGCACAGTGCCTAACAGGGGGCTGAAGGAGCTGTGAATTGTTGAAGCCAGCACAGTGCCTAGATTGAAAAAGTGCTATCAATCTCACATTTAAAAAAAAAAAAGGCAAGAAAGAAGTGTGTCATAAAAGTTCATTACATCTGTCTAAAGCACCTATTTTTTAAAGTGTAGGAGTCAGATTTTTCTTTAAAGACTAATATAATTTAAACAAATATTAAAGATTTGGATGAATGTTAGACACAAGCTTTATATTAAATCCGTTTTATTTCTGTGGAAGGAAAAAAATTACAGCATTTGATTTGACTTCCTACACTGGATTAATTACTGGGTATTTTAAATGTGCAAGTGCTATGTCCTATCTGAAATTACAAATATTTGCTTTCCTGATGGATTGAGGATGGTGAAGGTAATCATTCTACTGCACATCTGAAGCTGGTTATGCTCATAAATTATTTTCCTTCTCTGTTGTAGCCCTGTCCTTACAACCTGTGTGCCATTTGAGCATATTTTTGTCATCACTTGCAAACACTTTAATCAGCCCTAAGTCCTGTCACTGTGGATTAGAATATTTGCAATGCAAGAGGACACAAAAAATGGAAAATAATTGCAGAGAAAAATATTTGGAAGCAATTGTGCAGCAGAGAGGTGGCTTGTCTGATGCAGGGATGGGATGCTTTCCTGACAGCAGAAAGTAGGAGAGCGTCAGAGGAGGCAGCCCTGTGTGCCTTGTAGTTAAGGTGGGAAAGCAAAGTCTCTTCCTTGCTGAAGCTGATATATGGCTTAAGGCAGTTGTTTGCCTGCTATCAGTCAGGAGGTGATGAATGCTGGTACAGGCTTTACTCTCATACGAGGGATGGCTCCTGTCTGACATGAATGCCCCCATGTGAAATGGTTGACTGTCCTCTCTAATCCCTGTGCTGAACTTGACAGCAGTTAATACAGACTAAGCAGGAGCTATATTTTATGGAGGCTACAGGGAACACGGTAATTTCAGAATTATAAGCCGCACCTGATTATAAGCCACACATGCGGGTAGCTGGGGACACCATGGGAATTGTCCATATATAACCCACACCCCGAATATAAGCCGCTCTTTTTTTCTTTTTTCTTTTTTTTTTTCTTTTTTAACTCCACGCGGCAGAGGGGCGGGGCGCTCCGGCCCAGCCCCACACAGCCCGGCTTCCCAGCGGCAGGGCTGCTGCAGGCTAGCACGTCTGGGTTGGCATTTCGCCGGAATTTGTCCATATATAAGCCGCACCGGATGAAAAGCCGCACTTCCAGGGTTGGGTCAAAAACTCAGTCAAAAAGGTGCGGCTTATAAACGTGAAATCACTGTAGCTTTACATTACATTTAACATTGCTTTCCTACAGTAGCAGGAAACCTGACTGTGCCCCACGCTTTGTGCACAACAGTGCTCAGTAATTCTGTGCTCCTGCTGTTGTGGAGCTTGACTTGAGCATCTGCAGAAGTTACAAGCATGAATGATTTAGCATTTGCAGGGCCAAGCCCTTCTCCTTAGCACTCCTGAAGCTGTATCTCTGAAACTGTATTATATCATGTATTGGCCTTCTCCATGCCTTCACAATGTTTGAACTATAAGTTTAGTTTTAGGATACCTCTACAAAAGCTAGAAGTTATTGAAACATTAGAGACAAAATCCTACATCTGTATTTTCCAAGGCTCCAGATTTTCATTATGTACTTTGTTCAGCCATGGAAATGCTGTCCTCATGCCTAAAATACTCTCTGCAATCCTGTTATTCTCTTAGGTTGTCCTGAAAGCGTGGAGCTTTGAAAAGTTCTTTTCCCATGAAAGAATGCTCCTGTGTATGCAGGTGGTTGTGTGTATCTACATATCTTGTCTGTACATGTATATATATATATAAATATATATACAAATGTAGTGTATGTGCATATATATGTGTATATATTTATCCACACACAGAGAAATTTTTACCTAGCCAAGAGATAGTATGAATTTCTATGTTTTTTATCTGTACCTGTACATATGGGACACAGACACAGAAAGAATACAGGCAGGGTAAGATATAAGATTATGATCATGTGAGATCACACTATAAGCCTTTCTGATCTCTGTCTGGATACCACAAAAAGTGATTTATCAGTTAGCAAAATAAATCTGTATTAATCATTTTTAAGCTATGAAAATAAAATTGTAAAACCAGAAGATCTGGCATATATTCTTGTCAATGGTAAGCCAGTAAGAGAATTAAATTAGATGAATAACAATAAATAGATAATAAAAATAAGATCAGTACAAGTCTAAGAAATAAAGCCCTAAATCCAGCAGCAGTAACTTTTAGCAGACTTAAGCCAGAAAGTTGTGAGGCAAAATTTAAAAGGAGAAAATGCAGTCTTGTGAGAAAAAAAACTGCTTTAGTGTTAATCATATGAGAATAAAGGTATATGGTCATTAGACGTCTTAATCTACAGGTTGAGGATTTGGTTGCCTTTTTTTTTTTTTTTCTTTTTTTCTTTTTTTTTTTTTTTTTATTTTGTGGGGTCTACTCTGGTGAGTGTTTTTAATTTAACTTCAGGAAAGATATTAAAGAAGTCTTTCAAATTCTGGATTGATGGTACATAGCATTTCTGTGATCACCAGCCTCAGGAATACAAAATGCATGTGTATTTATGAAGACACAGTCCATCAGTCATATTGACCCTAGAAGACCAATGTGGTTTTCAAAACACTGGGGAGTGTCTATGGTTTTGTGCATGTAGCTGACTGCAAATACTAATTTTATGGTAAGAAAAGTTTTTACTGCATAATGTATAGGTGGTTCAGTGTGGCTCATTAGGGTCCCTCAAGCACTTCCATTTAGAGAGTTTCAATCTTGTTTTCTTCCCTCCCTGAAAAGAGCAAAGGGAGCCTTTTGTAATGTACCTTTACCATGTATCTTGCATGAGCATTTGGAACATGGCTCTAGTGGATGAGAGCTGAACTTTTTTGGGTTGAAAATGCATCTTTGGACTGAAAGAGAAACAACCTGACTATGAGATGGGCAACACAGCTTGAGAGTTACAGGAGAGAAGCAGGGAAGGTGGTGATAGTAGAGAGCTGAATGGGAAAGACATTCTGGTGCTTGCAAGCAAAGTCCCATAACCAAATTAAAGACATGTTGATTATTTTGTGCATTAAAATGCCAGGGATCCAAACTGAGGTAACGCTGAGCAGGACCAGTTGATAAACCAGTTAGAATAATGAAGCCTGAATTTGGATAAGCCTAGGTGTATGATGTTTTCCTTTTTACCCAGCATCTCAAATTGGCAAGGAAGCTGTTAGCAAGAAAAGGAGGTATTTTTAATTTGCTTTCTTGTTCACATTCCATGCTAAAGGAGAATTAACACTACTATCAGTAAACAGGGCAGAATGAGAAGGAATTGTAATAAGTGGTAGTTTAGACAATGTCTCTAAAATGTTTGATAGCTGAGACGGGTAAAAACTTCCCACTAAACGTTTGTTTCTCTTGGTGTCTCTTTTTAGCATTTCAAGAGGAAATTGGGTAATGATGTCAAATAATAGTATTTCTGCAGGAAGGTACCAAAACAGTATCAGTCAGTGCCTGGCAGTACCCTGTTTAAAAGACCAGAATGTTTCAAGGTAAACTTCAACCTAGAATAAGCAAAAAAATACTAGAAGAAATATATATATATTAAGCAATGTTCAACAAGGTGATACTGTGATATTGGCAGTGTTTATGTTAAGGGGATTTGTGGTGTTGAAAGATGTCACTCAAAAAGTTTAGCACATATATTTTTGTGAAAACTGTTGTGAAATCAATTTAAAAACTAGAGTGCAGAGAAGTACATTATTAATAACAAAGTTTACTCCAGTCACCTGAAGATAGACATTAATTAAAGATATGCTCCTTTGTTAGATGTTGTAAAAATCTCTCAACTTTTGAGTCTTCAAACTCCAAAGGTATTTCAAAATACCAGGAAGTAGCAGGCTTGCCAAGATGCATTGAAGCGATAAAGACACTTGAAAGAAATTCAGAAAGAGAGATAACCTTCAAGGCAATAAAAAGCATGCACATTGGTGTAACTCCAAAAATAGATTGATGGAGATAAATATGTATAAGGCCTTTCACAAACCTGTGTGAACGTGTGCTTTTGTGGGAGAGCATTGCTATGGGATCTGGAAGTGAATACTCCATATTGGTGTGAAATATGGTTTGCCCTTTGTGAGAACTTCTGGTAAACATGTTATTAGGTGAGTGGTTTTTCTTCTATCCGGTGAATACAGCATCTTGCTAAAACAGAAACCTCCCACTGAACTGCTTGATTGTTACTTCACTACATCACGTCTCTTTTAAACAAAAATAAGCTGTTTTTTGTTGTTGTTTTGATATTTAAGTAGTAATAATATGTATACCAGCTGTAAATTGCTTTGGATTAACTGGAGTCCTCTGTGGTTTCATCCATTCCCTTTGACCTCTTTAGGAAGAAAGATACAACAGTGGATGTGGACAGGAGGTTTCTGCTTCTTGAAAGAAGACGTGTTTGTTCGGGTGAAATTGTAAGACTGCTTAGAATTTGGTGTTAAATTGTGTTTGGATGAATGTGGTGTTAATTGGTTTTAGGATTTTGTGGCCGGTTTGCACTCAAACCATTGATAGGTAACCTAAATCTATTGTTCTGCTTGATACTAGTGCTGAAAACTTCTTGTCCTTTCAAGCAATCATCTTTTACCATTAAAATACAGTTTCATATCTGTGACACTGCTTTGAAGTTTCCTGTTCATATATTATCACAGGGTAAGCTGCCAAGCTGCTTGACAATGACTGTGGGATGCAGGACTCAGGGTAGGGGGGCTGCTTTTTCTCTAGACTGTCTTGCACCTCAAATGAGGATTCTTTTCCTGATTGTTTTGGGGCACTTAGTTGAAAACAATTCATAGGAGGCATAAAATTTCAACACAGGCTATTTTAAATGCTGCTTTTGTTCTTGCCTGTTAACTCTCACAATTGAAACCCTAAGGAATATTTGAAAAGCGTTGGTCACAATCTTGCAGGTAATAGGATCATAAATAAACATCTATATGCAGATAAGGACTTAACAGAAATCCATCCAGAAATAGGGAAAGCCTATTCTGCAGCTTTAAATTGCTGGTTTTATCTCAATAACATGCAAAGTACTACAAAATATATGTGCACAACACCCTCCAAACAATTAGAAACGTCTATTCTGTTGTGGTGGATTTAGGATTGGAAAGGTAAGGTTAGTTTGATTTTGTGGGGGAATCTTGAGAATATACTCAGAGTGAGGTGTTTTAAATTTAAATTTATTTATTCCCATGTGCGGATAAGCACCTGTAGTTCTTACTGAATTTTCCTAGAAATTCCCTGGAAGAATCACCCTAATCAAAATATGACTTGACTTGCACACACCTCTCCAAAAAAGAAAAAATTAAGGCTTTGCTTAAGTTTTGAGTCTGGTGTTGTTCAATCGTATTAACATGTAAGTGAGCGAAAGCTTCATGTGCACACATGAACAAGTAGTAAGCAAAAAATGTGAATACTTTGAACTGTATACTGACTACAAAGGGGAAAAAAAGTTGATGGGGGTTCATTTGAACCCACTGAAGAAATATGACTAGTGGCAGAAATAAATATACAGTGCTGCTTTTTTTTTTCTTCATCTTTTTAGTCAAGTTTTGAGTGGAGAAAGTCATTAAATGTGGCTTAACTCAGCTCTGACAAAATGAGCACTATGATTATTGAGCCCCAAAAATATGGATCCAAAATTAATCTGAAAAGCATCAGTGTGGCAGTTATTTTGTGCAGAAGAAAATAACTGTTCTTTAAGAAAAACAAAACCGACAAATTACAATAAACCAAATCAAACAAACAAACACAAAAAAGCCCCCAAACCAATTTCATTAAGGAAGAGTAGATCAAGGTAGCTATGTTTGACAGTCTAGTTTATGCCTAAAGAGAAGGGGCTGAGGGTTTTTTCCTGCATAAGAGCCTCAAAAAGATCCTAAAAACCTAAAAAAGGTAGAACCTGGATGGGGGATCTTGGTATTTTTCTGTGTTGCATTTTACTTTAAAATACTTTAAATTGCTGATGAGAAATAAGCCGGTTAATGATTTTTCCTTTTCCTGACAGTCACTATTTTAAAGACTGAATTTTGGTCACTGGGTGCATTAGTTAATAGTGATGGCACACTGATTTATGAACTGTCGTATAAAACAGTAATATTTTCAAAAACATGCAAATGGAATTTCAAGGCCATGCTTGTCTTATCTGTTATTCCTTAATCTTTGGTGTTTTACATCTCAACAGTGCTTGATGGTGTGGATGCTGGGGTAATGTAACAGCCATATAGAGGAAGGTGCTCATTTACTGAAAATAAATCAAATGGAGGTTTAACAAGTGCCACTGAGACAAAATTGTGATCGGAATTTGTAGGGAGCTAACTTAGGCATCTGTGAAATCTGGTTTTGGTTGTTCACACACAAATAATAGCAGAAATCTGTTGCTCTGATTTTTGTTTGAATATTTAGAAACTGCTTGCATAGCTGAAATTCTAGATGTATTTTCCGTTATTTAAAAAATGGTTATTATTTTTAGATAGACAGTATAAAATTATATTTATAAATTGTACTGGGAGGTTCTTAGTATACCTTTTGCTCATCTATCAGCTAGCAGGAAAACATTTTTTATATATAGCCAGCCATCCAGCCAGAAATAAATGGACTTCAAGTATCTGCACCACACACAATTAATAGTTTGAATTTTTCTTGGCAATATTTGGTGAAAATATTTTTTACTATTTTTAATTCTCTCATGTGCTTGTTCTGTGCCTAGTGTTCTGTTGTACACCACCCAAACATAATCCTATTATTATTTAAAGTACTATTCTCTTTCTGCTTGTAGTGTAATTCCACTTGTGCTGTCTTGAGAGGAGGGATTTTCTTACCCTCTTTGCTTCAAAGCCAAAAATTTAGCAGTATTTGCAGCCTTTTATACATGAATGTTGCTAAATTAACCTCCGGGTTTTCTCATTCCCATTACCAGAGGTGATGGTCAGGGAGTCATATTTGGGGACCTTAGTGAATACATCACATTATTTTAATACTATTTACAACCACAGTGATTTTCAAGTTCTCTGTAACTTGTAGGCTTCTTTTTGTTGCAATTTCACACATATGTGAAATACTGCAGCAAATTCTTGTGTAATATATCTGAACCAATTATAATTTCTCTCTGTATTAGATACGTAATGTTCAAGCTTGTAGTTCGCTGCAATTTTAAGTACTCCTCATATTCCTCTATAACATATTTACTTGAAATATGACTTTTATGTTTAACAATGCAAGTACAAAATTAATTCCTTCAGGTTCCTTCTTTTGCGCTCCAACTGCACCTGAGCCTTGCAAAATACTACTTTCATTCTCTCAGCTTAGCTCTCTCTTGAGCTGTGACTGCCAAATAGTTCAAATTCCTCATCTGCTTGACTGTGTCTGTGAATATCTTGCAACTGCTCCTAGCTTTTCGCACGTGGTCCTAGAAGGAAATCCCCTCCCTTCCTGCCCTCTCCTGGATGCTGTCAGTACATGGATAACTGCAATATTTGAAATACCAAGCAAATCCATCCCCTGTTACAGGCTGGAGTGATGGGAGCTGGGATGTCCTTTCAGGGTTTCTCACGCCCTTCTGTAAGAGCTGATCTGTGCTGTAAGAGGTGAAAGTGTGGGGGCTCTCTGAATGGGGCTTACACGAATCCTGGGAACACCCACCTTACACCTATAGTTAATTTACAGCTATTCTAGGTCTGTGGATAGTAATACATCTGCAGTGGGGCAGGGTGTGGAGCCCCATATTACTGCGGTACCTCATTAAAAGTTTCTTAGGTACCCTTTGTAGCTTTCTAGCATGCAGTAGTACAGCAGGAAGAAGAGGAAGCATTAAACATGTCTATGCTTGTGATTTAGGGCAAGTTTTGCCCAAAATAAACAAGGCATGCATGTCTTGAGATAATTCTGCTGCTCACAAGAAGCAGCATATTCTCTCTTTGTTGAACACCTCTTTTAGTTGTATAATGCTATTTTCAACTGAACACTGTGGGCTGGCTGCTTGGAATCTCTTTTATTAATGCTTTGAAGGGAAATTAGACCTGGGATCTGAGAAAATATCTCTTAATATTTCATAGTGTATGTTTCACTGTTGTGCTTCTAGGTATTTAGCAAACAAAACACAGTTTCACGCCTTTCATAGTAAAACTTAATAACACTTACTGATTCTCTCTGTGTGTTCTAAATTTGGGCATAGTGTGTAAAATATAATTGTTGCCAGCGTTTTTAATTGTTTCAGTAACCCCATCATGACTGTTAGCTTATTGACTGTATAGCTGAGAGACTCCCCATTAAGAGTTGTTCTTGCAGTCCTTCAAAATTAAGCTTTTACTGCTTCTGAAGTCTCTACTACCATATGATTTGCAGTATTAGCAACCCCTTATGAAGACTTTGCAAAATGTAAAAAATTGTCTTTCATTATGAAATGAAAATTTCAGTCATGCCAAACAACATTGGTAGTTAATTATGTAATGCTATAATAAATTGATGGTAATACTTGGAAGTTACTATCATCCCAAGTTTACATTGTGATGAATGACTGTTTTGTGAGATACAACTTGTAGCTAAATGTCAATTCCCGTCGATTCCCACTGAGTCTTTATTTACTGTTGTGCTCTTGAAAATACCCATAATAAACACTCCCATTCTGTACATGCTTTACAAAGGAATGTATTGTAGCACTTATACACAGTATGGTAATCCCATGTATAAGAATGGACTATGTTTAATACCAATGTAATAATTTATTTTTAACTTCAGCTACCTTATTTGGGATTAATAATTTGCCATTGTAAATACTAGTATTGGAATGATTGCCATATGGTCCACATTTTTACAGTACCAAAAGAGGAAAGTCCACTTTATATTAAAGCATTATTATTATTCTGGAGATAACAAACAAGTCTTTCTAGGATTACCTGCCAAATTAAGTTTTTAAGGTTATTGCAGGGTTGTAATAAAATCAAGGTGTCTGTATTTGCATACCTTTTTAGTAAGTTAGGGATTTCTCTGTGGGAGGAATGCAACTGCTGTTTTGTTCAGCAGTGACTTCCAGCATTAAGTCTAACCAGTCTATAACATCTTGGTTTTGTCTTGGGAGTTACTTCTGGGGAAAAAAAAATCTTTTTTTTTGGTCAGATCTGATTTCCTTCACAGCTACTTCCGTGTGCAAGGAGTGGGTGATGGTGTAAGGTACCTCAGTTATTTAAATTCACAGCTGATATGATTGGCTTGGGGGAGCTCAACACTATTTTCTGCTTCCATAGGAATGGCCATAGATTCTTGATTCAATTAAGACCTTAGACTTTAAAACCATTTAGGAAATGCACTGACTCATCCAACACCAACAGACTCATCCATAGGACTGTTGTCTAGGGCTGAAGTGTTTGTAGGTGCTTTTATTTCACTTCATGATTCCTGGTTTGCTTGAGGGGGTTTGGGGTTTTTTTTATAATATCAGAAGAAATGAAGAGCAGAGTACAAGGCTTGACTGAACTAAATGGAATGGGAATTTGGAACAATTTACATTTCCAAGGCTTGTAATACGTGATTGTCGTTAATCACATTAGCAAGCTTGGCCTTCTCTCGGTGCTGACATGATTTACAGTATTGGTATTAAGCTTTGCACTATACCAAAGGTACAGGTGATTTACCAGCTTCTAGTTAAGATGTTTCTTCTGATTATACAAAAAATATTTCATACTCTGACAGACTAGGGTGAATCATATTTATCATTAGAAAATACTTCTCTAAGAAAGAGGAGACCAATAGTACCAGGAAAAAAAGAACCTGGCAAAAGAGCAAAACTGAAAATGGGATATGAACCAAGACTCGAAGGAAATAATGTTAATTCAGACATTGGCATAAATCACTATATCCAAATGCAGGTTTCTTATCCATAAACCATATTGGTGCTCAGAGCAAGATGAAAAGAGTCTAATAATGGGATTACCCGTTTAGCAAGCTGTTTTTCAATATTAAATTACTCTTCCCTTTCTCTTCACTTCTACTGAAAGTAAAATGTAAAATGGTTGAACGTTTTCATTTATGAAGAGCTAAATTACCATAGATTACTATTAAGGTCTGATATCAGGCCAAGATTCATTTTTACTTGATGTCTAGTATTTAAGAACAAGAGATGTCTGATGGAGTACCCAGTCTTTCTTGAGTGCCTGCCAAATCTTGTATGTCAGCATTGCCTCTGATCTTTTAATGGGGGTTAAAAGGAGAAAACCAAGGGTTTTATTACAAGTGGAAAGTAGTTTGCAGTAGAGATTGTTTTCTTTTAGTTATTATAATTATGGTAGTGCATCAAATACTATTTTATTTTTATAGGACCTCTTTGTTTTTTTCTTTAACTCTGAAATATGGCAGAAAACAGGGAGTGGGGGAATTCTCAGAATTTTGCTAGTTGGGTAATGAAATGCTTTAAAAATATTCTTTGAAGTTTACAGATGAATGTTGGACTGAGCTTCACAGTTGTTTTGTGACACCAGGAAAGGCAGCAACTTGGCACCTTTTTAAAATACCTTTGTTAGCACTGGGAATGTGTTGTCTGGTATCTGCACCCACACTGGTCACAGGACTCCTTCAGTGAAATGCGCTGGGAAGCAGCCAGTTAAATGCAATGCAAATCTCTGTGGCTTTTCCCTCTGTGTGTTCTGCTATGGCAAAGTCCTGAGCAAATTAACAGTGCATAGATGTATTTACTGAAAATTTATGCTGTTTCTATACTACTTAATTGAGACTATAATCCTCTCAAGGATTTAGCATTGTTTTTGATCTATTAATACTACTTTCTGTTCTATTACATTCTATTTCTAAGTAATATTGCTGTTTCATTTGAAATAGATTCTTCAGGTTTGGGTGGTTTTGGTTGGGTCCTTCCCCTCCCCTCCACCAGCTAATTATGGGCATTCAGATCCATCTTCCATTGTACAATCCTGTCTTCACCTCCCTTTATAGCTATCCTAGCATTAACAGTGCCACCAGGAAAAAGAAAAGCAGGCTTCAACAACCCTGCAGTTCTTCCTGAATTTATGTGGAAATTCAGAATCTCTCTCTGACCAAATCTCTCTGAAATCTATGAGAGCTGAAGTTGCTTCTTGAAGTTTATTTTTCTTTGGAATATAATCACTATGCTTTGTAATTCAAAATCCACCCTTTTGGGCAGAAACATGGAGTTTTTAAAATTACTGTTAAATAGTGGATGAGAGTTCACTATTGGAAAATTCACAACATCAGAATTTATGCAGAGTATGTCAAAGAGCTGTTGTTTAAATTGCAATTGAAACACCAAAGCCATGTTTTGCCACAGGAAAATAATTTAATCTTCAATAGGTGGGTCAATGATGGAGTCATCCACACAGATTTCTTTAACATTTTTTTTCCTTTCCTCTTTTATTTTCAGATGAGGTAGAAAAAAACCAACAACCTGGAGGTGCTGTGTTTCCTAAAATGTCACACATACATTCCCAATTCTTGTCCATTTGGCCTGCGAATAAGCACAGCAGCTTTCTGAGAATTTTTGCAAGCCTCTTGCTGTTGCCTGTTGATCACTACTGACTCTGTAGAAAACAACTGAGTTTATGACAGCTTCAAGCAGTTGAAACTATCCTTGGCATAAAATCTATCTGCTTAAGAGGACTGTGCCCTTCATAAGGAGGCTCCTTGAAAATTCACTGGTAGGCTGTATTAATCCTACTAATGGCTTCAATGAACACTGTCAGTTCATGAGGTTTTAATACCCATAAGCTAAAATAATTCTGCCTAGACCTCATGACTCTACTTTTTCCAATAAATATGCACTGTAACTTGTAATACAAAAGAATATAGAGTATTGTGGCTGCTGCTCCTGCATGATTTGAAGGAGTAGAGGATGACTAGAAGTAGGAAGCAAACACACTGAATCAAACCTTGGAAATACCTGTGGAGGGCAGCAGTGGCTCAGGTCATTCAGAAATGGGGCCATAATTCCCTGAAGGGCTACCTTTGTTTCTAATTAGGGAAAGCCTCATTTAAAAAAAAATAATAATTAAAAAAAAAAAAAAAAAATAGCAGAAGGAAGAGCAGAACAACATTGAGATGTTTTGGCTCTTGGGCTCTCTGGCAGGCAGGACTTGAGCACCTTTTGCATTTTCCAAGAAGCCACTGGAATAACTGCTGCGGTGTCCTTCCTGCAGCTTTGGTGAAGATCAGTGATTTTATTTTCCACAGCAGCTGAATTGCTTGAATATGTTCCGCTGTCAGTAAGCTTGTACATCTCCCTTTGTTGGTAGATGCCTAGACAAGAGTATTTTGTGTGAATGGAGAAAAAGACAGAAGCTGTATAAAGTGTGCAGGTGGTGTAATGTGGGTCAAACCCCTGCAGAAAGAAGTGTCAGAGATGTAATGTTGATTTTATATGCCATAGCTGGGGAGGGGATTTTGGATGCAATTCTCAATGCACAAACTTGGGAGGAGGAGATGCCTAATTTTTAATACGAGCAGTTTACAACCATTCACAGTTAAACAGTTTATAGGATTCTTGGTAACAAAAGGTGGTCTGATTATAGAGGAAAGGAAAACAATATAGTGAGGATATTTACAATGTGTGACCTATGTGAATTATGATCTTGTTAACTATGCAAAAATGACAAAAACCAGAACCATCACAGTGAATGAAATGTTTAGCCTTTCTTTAATGAACTTTTAATATCGAAGATATGCAGGAGGCTAATTTTTTTGCCTTTAACATCAAAAGAAGCCTGCACTTTGGGTGAACCTGTACTTTCTTAAGATTCAGTGCACTAGACTTCAAACTGGAAAAAAAAAAAAAGACAATATTTTTTCTTTACAACTAGCCCACACTAGAGTGTTTCGTTTCTGCCAATAAATCACATGCCAGGGTTTCTACTGCCCTCTTAAATCAACTGAAGGTGTGATTCCTTTCCCTGTGATTTTTGTTTAACTTCCCTTTTGTAGTTGATCTTAATTGTTCTTATTTGCAGGCTTTAAATGTTGATGGACTGTGTCATTTATAACCCTTTTTCATTGCACAGTGACCTTCATAGGGAAATTTCATACATGTTTTCATTGGGCTTCGGTGGCATTTTTGTTTTATGTATGTAAGTGAAACTGACAATAAAAATTAGTACGCAGAGGTCTTCTGATTAAAGAAATGTTATAAAAATCTGGTTGCATTATAGATAGAAACATTTCAAAATGTTTTGCAAACCTACATTGAAACTGTGCAAGCACAGATTGCCAAATGTAAATTCCCTAGTGAATGAAATTTTGTGGTTTTCTCTTGGACAAAAGCAACAAACTGTGAGTTTTGTCCCAGACTAATACTTCACATAATCTCAGTTGCAGTATTTCTACCCTTTCCACCTTCGTATTGCTGTTTTTAGTTGGAGGAGTTGTACCCTGTACAAACTGAGGTGCAAAGAAAACCTCGTGTCACCAGTTAGTGTATCATCCTGTGAAGATAAATGAGTTTTTCCCCAGGATGTCCTGTCCCTGAAGCCAACAAGGCATCAGGGCTGGGAAGTGATGATGGAAAAAGGAGTTTGCTGCAATGCAGTGATAGTGGTGTGTAATGAAGATCAGGCAGCTTTAGTTGTGCTCAGCTCAAGTGCATGCAGCAGCCTGTCCAAATCAGTGGGGCAGAGCACAGGGGGCAGAAATGTAGAACAAAGTAAATTAGATTTAACCCTAAGGGTACTTCATGACCACCTTGATGCTGCTGGCTCTAAGAGTAAAATAGATTTGGAAGTCCAGAAGCAATGGTTTGCTCTAAATATTTCCACTAGCAGGTCAGGAAGATCAGAGTAGAGCTGATCTGCCCTTTTTAAAAGGACAGGAGATGGGTAAAGCATGACACCTGATGGGTTTTTTTGGAGATGGGTAAGCATGACACCTGATGGGTTTTTTTGGAGATGGGTAAGCATGACAGACCGTTGGGTTTTTTGGCCCTATTCGCTCATGCAATTTTTGAATCTCAGACTTTTGAGTGTATAAGGCTGATCACATGAAAGTTCCAGCACTTGGACTAGGGTGTTGTAACTAGTGCAAATTCGCCTTCCTTGCTGAGAGTTGATAACATCAGCAACTCATCTCTGGGAACAAGATGATCCTCCTCCCCTCTTGGAAAGACGCAGCTCAAGAGCTTGAAGTTAGAAAAACACGAACTAATTTGGGTTTAGCTAATTTATGGCTGAACAAGAACAGAATTTTCTCATGTTAGTTATTCTTTGCTGTACTTCTGAAAAGCCTGTTCCAACCTTTTCTCCCTGTTTTGGCCAGCTTGACATTAGCTGTCTCTTAACATTCCTTCATTTTTCTTGTTTTCTGTTTTTTAGGAAGGAAGACACATCATATGATTTTTTCTTTCCTTTCCCTTTTCCTTTCCTTTTCCTTTCCTTTCCTTTCCTTTCCTTTCCTTTCCTTTCCTTTCCTTTCCTTTCCTTTCCTTTCCTTTCCTTTCCTTTCCTTTCCTTTCCTTTCCTTTCCTTTCCTTTCCTTTCCTTTCCTTTCCTTTCCTTTCCTTTCCTTTCCTTTCCTTTCCTTTCCTTTCCCTTCCCTTCCCTTCCCTTTCCCTTCCCTTCCCTTTCCTTTCCTCTTCCAACTTTTAAATACTTTGTCCAGTTTGAACTAACCCAAATTCAGAGCACACATATCAGAGTTATATTGTTCTCTTATGTTGCACTTTTAATAAAGAGAAAAAAGGATTTTTTAAGCTTAAAGTGTTCAGAAATAACCTTGGGCTTTGTGTTTGGATCCCTCATGGATGCTGTTAGAGCTCTAGAATGAGCAATGGCTTTTACATGGCTGCTTCAAATGAAATCTTGATCTGCCTCTCTTTGAAGAGGTTCTGTGCACTGCCTGAGAATAAATCAGATTGTAAACATTGTGATTTTTGATACTGGGCTTCCAGTGTAAGTACTACTGGCAGCAGAAGTCCAGTACCAAAAAAATAATAGATTATATAGGCTGTACATTTTAAGTGTTTATATCCCACTACTGCTCATGTACTAAACAGAGTAATTTCTGACAGTAATTTGGAAGAATTGATAAAGATGTCTTTGGTGATGTGTGAGCTAAGTGGTGACAAAGCTGCAGTGTTTTCTCTTGGGGTACAATTGTCATCAGTAGTTCTAAAAGAGAACATTGGGCATTTCTTAGGTAGCAAAACACTGTTTCAGTGTCCCTTACTGCAGTATGACACACACACAGTATATTTTTACTGCATTAATAAACAGAGCTTTGTCCTTCTCTCTCTGTTGGCTTTAATTAGATGATATCCTTTAGAGCTGAAGGGGAAATTTGGGATTTGGGTGCTGCTGAGGCTGAAACTGGCGTTGCATTTCCTGTTGAATATCTGCAGATTTATCTGTGTTCAAAATCAAAAAAGCTAACCAGTTGTCTGCTGCAGAGCAGGTTAGAGGGCAGTATGAGCAAAGTCCATTTGGTCTCTCAACTCCCCTCATTTTCTCTGTTTGGTATCTCTGCTGTGTCCTGCTGTTCTCCCTTTTTCCAGCCAGTTGTGCCAAGAGTTGTACAAAGTGTAACCAACATATTTGTCTCCTAACTGCAGCTTCTTGTATAATATGCTCTCCATCCATCATCTTAAAAATTCAGAGTGTTCTGAATGTCATAGTTATCAATTAGGCATAGTTATCATTTGAAGTAGGGCAAATGCAAGAAGTTTAGAATGAGCATATTAGGATTGAAGCATGGTTTTCTAACTTCCAGGAGCCATGTCTTGCTGCATGATCTTTTTCTTATCTTCCTTGTACTCTTGTACTCTCTTACATGCCGACATCTTTGTTCTGCAGTCTGCTGAGAGAAGGTAATGATGGGGATTATATCATATGGATTGTAAAAGACCATTTAACTTCAGCTAGGAGACTTTACTCTCTATGTGTTGTTGTGTCCAGACTCAGGAGAACAATTTCATTGACCAGACATGGAAATAGCCATGGTCTGTATTCTAAACAAACTTACCTAGACCCCAAGGCTGAATTTTGGTTGACAGTAACTGAATCAATAAAAGTTTACACTATAAAAATTAGTTTGTTAGAAGGATCTGAAGCATGTCTGTTGAGCTAACTTAAAGCTTGAGTGCCAGCAAACAATTGCTCATCAGTAGTTCTGGTCAGAAAAATCCTGTAAAGGAATGTAATAAGTCATTAAAATTAAGTGTTTTAATCAGATTTCAAATGAAAACAATAGAGGGTTCATTCATGTGTATTGCAGGGTAGAGTATTTCTCTGCAGTAGTCTTTTTATAAGCACTTTGCTATTGAACAGCACTGCCAGAATCATTATGTAGCAAACCACCAGAAGATGAAAGAAACCCTGGTTTGTTCTGAATGTTTCATTTTATGAACTATTCAGTTCAATTTCAATTTTAAAACTAGTGCATGTCTTAGATCTTGAAGCATTGAATGTTAAAGAAACGATTAAACATAGTTTTAAGTGTTCTCTGCCTGAAGTTCTTAATTGAGAACATAAAGGAGTTTGCCTTGAGAGTAGGTGGAATAATTAGTCTTCCAGGTATCTTATTTTAAGTATAATTGCTCTTGCTACCTCATATAGTGTTGGTGGGATGATATTAGGTAGAGTCCTAATGGAGTGCCTGTTATGGGACTCAAATTTTGACTGCAAGATCTTGTTCTTCACCTTAGAATCTAAATTTTTGAACTGTTAACACAGATGACTTTCCCAAAATGTTAATTAGGGATTAGATTCAGAAAGAAGAAGAAAGCAGTGAAGCAGAGTTTAATTGTAATTCACTCTGCTGCTTCTTTATATTGCAATTTCATTGTTTCAGTAGTTCTTTGTTGCTGTGGTTTGATACAATAGGCAAGACCTGAATTTTAAAACTTGAGTCATGATCCCTTCTTGTCTCACAGCTTTTATCTCTTATTTAAGATTATGAAAAAGAGCTTGTTATTTTTTTCTTACTGTATTGCTTCTATAGCTGAAGCAAGAGAGGCAACATGGAAAAAAACAGCTATGGCTTGTAGCATAAATACCCTGTAACCCTTGACATAGTTTAGGTGTTCAGCTTCCACCCTTTCCCCCTTTCTGTTTTGAAATTGCTCTGTCTTTGGTGTCTCAGTAACAATTTGGTGGCTTCTCATGTCCTTCTGTAACCCAACACAGCTGGAAGTGTGCCATGGCTGTAGGAGTCATATTCAGCTTTGTAACTTTGACATGTGCGTCAAGTGTTTGTCCCCCAGCAGCAGTTTCACATCCCAGCACGAAAAGGCTGAATTATTACAAGTGGTTGGCATCCAAGTAGCATATTTTGTCATTAGATAATTGTTCTGTAGTTACAGGAAGTGAAGCAGGTATATGACGACAGTGGGAGAAAGTGACTAAAAACAGATAATATCTGGAAAAATTTCTCAATTGTAGTGTGTCTGAACATTATGTCCTGTTTGCTTACAACAAGAAGAGTGCTGTGCATCTGTACTGTGCTGAAAAATAGAATGCTACTCTGTATGCATTGCTAGGCAGGGAGGCTTCCATAGTACAGCAGACATATGGAAAACACTTTCCCAGGATGGCAGTCATGCTGCTGCAAACATGCTTAGGAAAATAGAGGCTGCCAGAGCAGGCTGTTGCTGGCTTTAAGGTTTTGAATGTTGCTCCTTTTGTCTTTACAATTTTGCTGCAACAGATCATGGGGGAGTAGAAGAGAGGAAGCCACATCATCTCAAGTCACTTCTTCATTCTCTACAAAGCTTATGGTTAGAGGAATTAATACACCACATGCTTAACAATTGCTTACTGTTTTTTTTTTTTAATATAGGTACTAAAGTGATTACAATAACTCTTATGCAGCCCTTCCTGGAAGATGACAGAAGTTGGGTTTTTTTCTTAGGTTTGCTCAGAACAAAATTTTAAATACCACTGCATCTCCTTCTAATAGCTTTTGAATGTGTTGGCTGATACATGCTGTAATTCCACTGTGGAGTTAAAATGATAATGATATCTCAATGATGATAGGTTTCCAGAAACTTTATGCAACTTTTGGGGTTGAGGGGATTATTGCCTCTGCAGAGTAAGTGAGGGGGAGAACTGTGGAGTTTCCCTAATTTATTTGACAGTTGCTTGATGTGGATGGAGCAAGCTGCTTCTGCCTGCCAGTAACAAGCATAGGACTGCACATTTAAAACAATGGCATGTCCTGGGATGTGTATGAAAACCAAGGGTAGCATATGTGGGATTTACAATGCATTCATTGACCCTGGCAGGGAAGAGTCTGAGGAGAGCAGAGGTAGTACTGTGAAACACTGGGGACAGAAGGTATAAGTGACATATGGCAAATCTAATGGAAATTGATGTGGCTTTTCACTGTGCACATAAAACAGTCTAACCCAAAACTCAGCTTGAAAGATCAAGTTGTGGGTTCAGGCCAGAGAAGTTTTATTCTAGAAAGACTGCTCTATAACTAGCTGAGGAGGTTCTTTGGAGAGGTGATGATGAATGAATGTGCAATTTGGTATTTAGTGAATGTCAATATAAAATTCTATTATTGAGGGTTACAGTTATGCTGCCCACATTTGACACAGACCTTGGAAACAAATCATGGCTCTTTCTATATAATTGCTGGAGGTCTCTAAAGTGAGATTACTGGCTATAGCATTTCTTAATTTGATAATAGGGTTATCACTTTCCATTTTACATTTCCCTCATTCAAGCTATTGTAGAATCTGTAGATTACAATTACGTACTAGATTGATGCTGTTTAATGAGTTTTGTAAAAAAGAATTTGCAGTACAGACTCTTGACAACTGCTAGAGTATGGTTACAGAAGAGCTGAATCCATTAGGTTTAGCCTGTGTTTATGAGAGTTCATGGGGGTAAGGAGGGGTTGTTACTATGAATGTGTTTGTCAACTTCATAGAGTTTGTAATTACAACTGGCATTTCTTAGCCTGTTGATATCTGAAAAGAGATATTCTTTGTGACGCTTGTAGTTGGAGAGTTCTGGGCAGGGGAATGTAAACTACTTGATTAAAACCTGCTGTGCTGATTGTTTTACTCTTGAGGGGAAAATGCATTCATGTTTTACTTGAAAATAGTCTCTTTAAAAATGTTAACTTTCACCAGAAAGCTGGATGACTTTAAATAAATAAATAAAACTAAACTGTGATAATTACATCTTCTATTGGGCTCTTGAGTGCAAATGTTTCAGTTTAAAATGGCTACAAATTGAATCCGAGCAACTTCTAGTATTAATAATGGTAATAACTGTATCTTATTCCTTTAGAACTTTTATGCAGCTGGTTTAAATAAAATAAATGCAGATTGCTTTTAGTAGCCTTCCACCATATTTAACTACAATTAGATTTTTCTGAGACTTCTTGATGTGAAGTTCCCTTGCACCATCATTAATATAATTGCAACAGGGAATTACCGTATTTAGTGCCCACTAAATTGTTTTAATAGGTTTGGAGTATGTGTTTGTTCTTTTTGAAAAGCCATTTGAATTTCTAACTTCCTTGGGCACCTGAAGAGAGACTTAATAACTATATAAGTCTCCTGAGGCATGATCCCAGGTGGATAAAAAAGCATTTGCTGACTTTTGTGTTTCAAACCAGACTGCTGGTGAAGAGTTCATTTTTTAGGTGGTAGGTTTGCTAGAATTTTTTGCGTTCAAAGTAGCAGGTATGGGGTTACTTAAATTGGAAAGACCTTACTAGTTTGTTACCTTAGCTTCACTTCTGTAACAACATCTCTGGGAAATAAATATTTATATTATTTTGCCCTGTGTCATGTAATACAACAGAATAAAAGCTATAAATTTAATTTATAGTAATTTCACAATTATAAGCCGCACCTGATTATAAGCCGCACCTCTGGGTAGCTGGGTAGACCACGGGATTTGTCCATATATAAGCCACACCTGAATATAAGCCACACCTTTTTAAATTTTTTTTTTTTTATTTTATTTTTTTAATTTTTTTAAAGCGAGGATCCATGTGTAACAAAGTAACGAGTTGGTAACAGAAACTCACCAGCACTGGGGTTTGGTGCCAGGTGCAACAACTTGCAACAGTTTTCATAGACCAGCAAAGCCTTTAAAGGCAGCTCCAGGCACCCTCCCCGGCTGGCTCTCACTTCCGGGTTGGCATTTCACTGGGATTTGTCCATAGATTAGCCGCATCTGAATATAAGCCGCACTACTGGGGTAGGCTGGATTCTCCAATGATAAAGGTGCAGCTTATAATCGTGAAATTACTGTAATACTATAATAGTTGTCTTGGGTGCATTACAACTCGGTCTGAAAATGTGAAGTTGTAATGCTAGTGGATGAGGATAGGGAAGTGAACAAAGGGGTCTGTGAAGAGGAGACAGCAGTTTATGTTGTGGCTTTCTTCTGTGGCTTGTACAGCAAATGTCTGATTGTCTTCTGCCCCTTTAATGACTGTCTGCCTTGACTCAATATGGAGTCTTGAGCACTGATGTCGAGCGATGTTTTCCAAAGAAAATCTGGCAAGAAAGTAACTCTTTGAGAATGTCGTACTTTAGAAATGGAGATTGTTTTAACCTTGGGTACTGTATAATGTATCTATGTAACTAAATTATTTTCCTAGAGATTAAACCAGTTCCTTTATACACATAGTAGAAGCATCATGTTGTGTCTGTGATGTGGCTCCTACTTCTATTAAATTACAACTATGTGGTTTATAATGCGTATTTCTCTGTAATCTGCCTAGAACAGAGATTTCATCTTCTCCTAAGAATACTCTGTACAGACAGTGGGTTATCTCTTCATCATGATTCTTAAAAATTAAGTCTGTTGAGCCCCCTAAAAGGTTTTCTCATTCCAAAGAAGGAGAACAGATGGTGTTTGTAGAACTGGTTGTGTTTGTTCATTGCTGAAGTCTCCACTTCAGGTATTTGAGGAATTAATCTAAATTCCTCCTTTCCCTGTAAAGGAGGAAAACTATTTCATGTAATATTACCTCTGCATGACTTTGGAGAAGGGTTAAGGAGTTAAGTTCTTTAATATTTAAAACTTTCTAAATATGTGCATATATAAAGTTATGGAAGAACTGCAGAGAATTTTTTTTCTCAATAGTCTTTTGCATTACTCTGGAATTCAGAGTTTTGGCTACAGTTTTGAGACTTATATAGGACCTTAGCATGTGAACCATAAAAGAAAATAAATCTAGGAATATAATGGGGAAAGTAAGAAGAGTGTGGAACAAAATCCAGGAAAAAAATCACCAGCTGCATAGAATAGTATTTGCCATTCTCTGCTAATACAGCACAGAATGTTGTCACTTGTTCCCTGAAAGATGTTTTCATGAAGAAGTTACCTCTGGGATATACTCCAGCCATCACTTAGTCTGTATCCTATGTATGCTTTTTTGAACAATGAACAAGAGAAGTGGGTAATCACATGAACAGTTGTCATCTTTCATTGCTTTCATTAAAACAATTTTTTTGCTCCAGAGTGTTAAAATTCATGTTTCAAAAGCTGATTAACAAAGAACCTAAATGCTTATCTTGTCAAAACATCACCAGTTTCCCATGAAAACTGAAAGTGTCTTTTTAGTGCTCCTTCAGTTGTGTTTCTGTCGATTCTTAGTGCAGTCCAATTAGTATGTATTTTTAAAGGTATTAAAAATTATTGAAATACCTCATTGCTGTCTCCCTATCTTGATGATGTCCTTATTTTTGTCATTTTTCTAAAGTACAGTAATTTCACGATTATAAGCCACACCATTTTCATTGAAGAATCCAGCCTACCCCAGTAGTGCAGCTTAAGTTCAGGTGCGGCTTATCTATGGACAAATCCCAGTGAAATGCCAACCCAGAAGTGAGAGCCGGCTGGGGAGGGTGCCTGGGGCTGCCTTTAAAGGCTTCACTGGTCTATGAAAACTGTTGCAACTTGAGCACCTGACACCAAATCCCGCTGGCAGTGATTCTGTTACTAATTTGTTACTTTGTTACACATGGATTCTCGCTTTATTTTAAAAAAAAAGTGCAGCTTATATTCAGGTGTGGCTTATATTCAGGTGCGGCTTATATATGGACAAATCCTGTGGTCTACCCGGCTACCGGGAGGTGCGGCTTATAATCAGGTGCAGCTTATAATTTTGAAATTACTGTAATATGCAGTAATCATGTTCAGCACATTTAAAACATGGTGTCACCATATCCTGGCTCGTGGTCTCTGGGGAGTTCCTCTGCTTTGGTACTTTCCAGTCTCTCAGTGGTCTCTCCAGTGCAAACAGGATAGGTGCAACATATCCATTTGCAGCTATCATCATAATGAAAAGAAACAAGCTGGAGTGAGCCATTGTTTAAATGGTATGTTTTGGCTATGTAGAAGTTAAGCTTGTGTCATGTGAATGTGGAGCAGGACATAGCAAGATGTCTATTAGACATCAATTCAGCGGTCCTACCTGTGGAAACTGAAGTGAGCTTTATGAAAAAAACATATAGGCAATCATAGTGAAAACACTTTATTCATCTAAGGGTGTGTGGTCTTGTGACTTGCACAGCTGTTTGCTTTCTGAGCCACTGGTAAAGCAATGCAAAGTGGGACCATTCCGGATTCATCTGTCCTCTGGTTTTATGTGAAACAGTTGCGAGCTGATTGTTTGTTGACAGCAGGTATTTCCATCTTTGCAGTGATTCATGAAACCCTGCAGTTCCCTACTGAGAGCCTTGAGACAAACCATTTAAACTCAGAAATGCTTTGCTGAAAGATGTCATAATCCTCTACTGAAAGGTGTAAGGCCATGCCAGGAGTTTAGGCAGCTGTGACATGCTATCGTGAACTATTTGAATATATGGACTCTCTTCCAAAGAAGTAGTTCTGTTGGATATATAGAAACTGAAAAATTAGTGGAAAGTATGAAAGTGAGAAAAAACTTAACACCTTGTGCAAAAAATCAAGGTCATGATAGCTGATGAGCTCACAAGACATATGGGCATACTCATATATCCCAGGGCTTGCATTAGCCCACTGTCGTCTCTGGTGATCATTTTCTTGATGTTATTTTTTGAGCTGCTGGTTTCCTGTTCTTTAATAATGTCATGCTGCCATTTTCTTGCAAGTTTTCATCTGCATCACCTTTCACATAGCACAAACATAAGCAGACATAAAAAAATTTACTTTCATCTTAGTTGAAACTTTGAATTCTGACACAGAAGGAAGCTTGTTCTCAGAGGCACTGCCACCCTTGTCCTCTCTTAGCCACGCTTTATTGTGTATCAAAGGTCCTGTTTTTGCCTCATGAACTTTTCACAGAGCAAATTACCATTTATCTGAGGCTTCATAAGGTACAGTTCTTGCACACTTCATTTTATTATGGCTGATAAACTGAGTAATGACAAATTAATTGCTTTCATTTTTGACTGCTTTGCTGGAGAGCTCTGACCCCAGAGTCATTTTGCATGACAGCAGTAGTATTTCGAAAAGTAAAATCTCTGCTCTGTGTCTGTAAGTGTGGCCCAGTGCAGTCTACCTATTTTCCACTGTGGCAGCTATTTCAAGAGCTGAACTTTTACTACTCTGTTGGCCATGTGCTCTAGTGCTGCCAGGCTTGCAGGTAGTGGAAGGCAGTGCCTGATTTCCCAGGGCAGCCAATGCCTGTGATTATTTCAGAGGTATCTGATAAGAGTGTTCTCTAACTTCATCTTCTGTGTTCTGCTGCCAGTGCCATCATGACCTAACATCCCAAAAGATGAGAGCAATGCATTACAAGAATTTTAAAAAATAAATATTGTGAGTCCTATTTGCACCTAGTTCTTAATCAGATAGACTTAGTTCTTCTAACTCTTTTTTCACTTTGGTATCAGTTAATCTTGAGTTGTTTGATCTCAGTTTCTCCATTGTTTGCCCTCTTATCATGTAGGTTACTCCTCAAAGGCATAAGATTAAGCTGTGTGAAGAAAGGTTGCAAGATTAAGCCATTTGTTCTTCTAAGCTTATGCCAGAGGCTACAGCTTATAAAACAAATCAATCTTAATAACTATCTAAATTACCTGGGAAATGGTTTTGTAAATACCTGTGCCCATCTTATATCTCTAATTTTCTGAGTTCATTTTGATTTTGGCAGTATTGCTCACTCTCTTATGTACTGGGCAGGAAACAGCAACAAAGATGGAGACAGTTTAACAAGCAGACATTTACTCCTATCTAGAGCATGCTAGAAATGAAATTTGCATAATAAATCCATTCCAAACTGGCGATGTGGAAAGTATCAAAGTACAAACAGTTTTTTCCATAATTTGTTCTGTAGTCTTGAGCAGGTATGGTGTAGTCTGAGATTCCTAGAAGTCACAAAGAAGGAAGGATAAAATCTTATGCTTCAAATTTAGTTTTATGAGTTAAACTTGGCTTTGCAAAGCTGTTTTCCCCTGGTTGTGTTCTTATCCCAGACTCCAGCTTTTGTATAGCATTACTGTACATTTTGTTCCTGTCCAGAATTTTGTCTGGCTTATCTCTAAGGTCTCAAAAGACTGGCTGCTCATCTGAACAGGCGAGCTGCTCTGTGTCCTGGCAGTGCTTGAGAGTTCAAATGTCTGGCTTGTCTTTTGGTGAAAGAACCTGTTTGTTTGGCAAGTCAAATACCGACCTGAATTTTGTTATGGGAGATCATTTTTTGTAATCTTCAGATTTCCTCTGAAGTTAAATTGCTGCATAGCTATTACAAGCAGGTTGGAGCAGGGAGAATGAGACAACAGAGAACATGCCAGAATGGATAAAATAAATAAGAGTTATAGCAGTTCTCACATACAGCAGTATTTTCTGGTTGCACTTGGAGCCAAATGCCAGTAGCTCACGGAGTCCATGAAGTTCAGGCACAGTGAGAGTGCAGCAGTCATGCTGAATGTACCAATTCCTGAAACTGGGATTTCTCCCAGAAGCAGTTGTGAAATGTGTCTGGGGGAAGGGGGAAGAAATGCTGCTGCTTTTCCAGTTAAGTAAAAAGTTCCTTATGGCGTGGCCTGATATTGCTGAGAATGTGGGAAACTTCCATGTTATTTACCATGAGAAGAGTTGAAGAATTTACTGCACCTGGAAAATGCAAGTCTGTTGAGGGTGGTATTTCCAGGAGTTCTATTTGTTTCAGTAGGCTGGCATCTCTAACTTAAAATTTCTTCTCTTGAGCTGGTTTTAGAAGCTGTATGCATTTTAAACATTATTTATTAGGTTTTGTTTGTTTGAGGTCAAAATATAAAAATAAGTAAGTTGTTAAAAGATACAACTCAACTAACTGTTAAAAGCCTTCTTTACTAACTGAAGCAATGATTTTGGAAAACAAAAATCTTTCTTTGTTACAGATTTGATTGTCTGACTTAAGTGATAGGTTGAAGTTGAGTGTTTTTCTGAAGAATGTGCCATAATTTTGGAATTACAGATATAGTATAGGTCCTAGCTAAATCTCTTCATGCAGCTAAAAGTCCTGTTCAAATAACTTCCATACTAGTTTGATTTTCATTGCTTCCCTGTGTTTTCTTTCATTATTTCATTTCAGTCTTCCTTTCCATATATAGGTGGATTGTGGTAAATTCTGTTCTGTGGCAAATTATTTGGGAACATCATTAAAGCTTTAAAAACAGCAGGACTTACACTAAAAGGAGTTCAGCTGATCCTGATACTGCAGAACTAATAGTGCAGCAGGATGACAAAGTAATCATGAGATGAGATCAGAAAATAATGTGCCTCTAAGAACTGGCTGTCCTTTTGATCTGTACTGATGCTATTTGTCAACTCTGTCTTTCAAAGAATGGGTGTAGCTGACATTGTGGGTCTTACAAAAAGCAAGCTCAAGTTCAAAAAGTTGAAGTAAATTTGGAAAAAGTGAACAGGAAATAAAATGCTGATGGTGCCAGATGGCACCCACTAAACTGGGAAATTCTGAACTGGGGATTCAGTTTTCCCTTTCTGAGGTTGGCATTGATTAAATAGATAAAATGCAAAGTTACCTGGCAGGTTGTACTTCTCTATTCTTGTTTCAAAGTAAAGGAAAGGTGCTAAAGAAGTGCTTAGAAAAGCAGAAGAAAGAAAGGTTATGCTAGATAATATCTCCTTCTGTTTATGTTGTCAAGATTCTCTTGTTTTGTCAGTTTTGTTTATGATAGTTCCTTCTTTCTAGCAGATAAATTAAAGATAAATTAAAAAAGAAAGCTATCAAGAAATTGTGGTAAGACCTCTCAATGAACTTCCATTTTCTCTTTCAAAAGTGTTCTTAATTATATTCTTTCCCTGTCTAAACCATTTGGACTGGTATTTTTGTGCTCAGTGTCAGCTTTTGAACATGTTCTTTGTTTGTGAGTTTTAATCAAAAGTTTCATGTGGTCTTTAAAGAAAACTAGGCAAAACTGTTTCCCTAATGGTAAAGACGATATACCCATTTCATTCAGATGATCTGTATCTCTGTTTTAGAACTTAAGAGAGAGGAAAATGGATTCTTTTTAGTGAAAACTGTTCAAATTTGGCAAGGTTACAATCTCTGGAAATTGTTCCTCATTTTAGCACAGTAGATGTTTGTAATGAGACTGTAAAGAAGCAAAGGTTTCTAAGAATTCTTTAAGTTTACCAGAGGCTGTTTGTTGAAGAGTTTAAAAGATTACTTCCTTGCAACTCTTCTGATAGGCTGCTGAAGGCTCTGGGAAGGGAGACCTGAAGCTTTCTCTCTTGTTTCAAAAATGAGAATGAATTCAAAATGCCTTTAGGGACTGCTCACAGGTGAGGAGAGAAGGAGAGGAGGCAAACTTTTCAAGATTGGGTTTAAAGGGGAACAGAGGTCCAAGGAAACAAGCCAAGGTTTGAATTTAGTTTAGAGTTTTTCATGTCATGGTCTATGAGATCTCTAGACCTAGATCTTCCAAACTCTATACAGTCTTGGTAGGTCCTAATTGTGAAGTTTGCTTAAAAATTTAGGACTAATTTTTCATTTGACTGATCTATCAAACTAGGCCATGTGTATATGTATATATGTGTGTGTGTTGTGTGTATACGCATACATTTGTATGTATGTGTAATTAGTTGTTTTCATTATTATTACTTAAATAGGACAAAGCAAGATGTATTTTTAATTTAAAAATACAGAACACATGAACTTTTTCTGGAGCTGTCAGGTTTACCTAATAGAAGGGCTTAGAACACAGACTGTCTCTAATTAGTACCACTATTTTCTAACTGAAATTAAAATTTATAACCCAATACAAACAAAAAAACCTCTAAACCCACACACCCAATTTCAGATGTTCACTTTGTATTGCTAGGTGTCAGTGCCAAAACTGATTTAGATTTTTTTTCTGATAGCTGTTTTTTTCTGGTCCTTAAAATCTTTCCTCCTGTCTTTTATTAATACAAAGAAAAATGTATAGAATATGATGATATTTCTAGCCTGTGTGTGCCTCATGTAGTGACTGTGATGTCATCAAAGATGGTTGGGTGGGGTTTTTCCCCCCAGTATAGCATCAGTCATTGGAAAGAAACAGCTCTTAGTCTGAGAGGTTAGTTGACACAAGGAACACACATATGAGCTGCGTATCTCTTGTGTCATGAAATCCGTTCACATTTAATTGTGCGTACTGGGTGAGAAACGTTGCTTATCAAAGAATTCCTCAGCAATACACAAACAGATTAAAAGAACAATCAACAGTGCATTTTTCAAAGTCATCCAGAGATATTTGATTCCTCTGAATTTACATTAAACTCATTGCTTGAAGGTATTTTTTCAGACAGTGTAAGAGCACTTCAGGATTTTGTGGTGGATGAAAGTTTATAACATAAACTATAAATCTCTCTACACACACCCACACCCTCCAATATAAAATAAATGAAACCCAAAGGTTAGATGCAATAACACCCATTACTTATGCAGACGTATCCATAACAACTAGTACTTACCTCAGTGCTTTCTGCTTGAGGATGATGAGCCTATATATACACTGGTTTTTCTCATCAAGGCACACTGTATGCCCTGTGTTTTCATAAAACACTGTAATTGGAAAGAGCCTGACAGAAGCCTTCCAAGTCTTCATCTTGGCAATGAATCTGGCTGCAAAGTGATTCTGGTTGTACGAAGCATTTGAAACTGTTTATCTCTCACTGCTGGTATTCATTGATATGTTTGTATTTCTTCAGTGTCTCCTCCAGGCCTGTAAAATTCTCTGCAGTGCTTCAGCAGATATTTTGCCAGGAATATGACAGCGAACTCCAACCAAGTGCTTCTTTTTTATTTTCAGGGTGGTAGTGGTGGTTTTGGGTGTCATCCTCCCCACCCACTCTAATCACTCTGTTTTCGTGGCTCCGGGCACTTGTGGATGATTGAAAATTTGGATGCATGCAGTGACTAGAGTTCCACACATTCTCTTGTGTTTTCTCCTCAGTGTTGTACCTTACAGCCTGAGCCCTTTGTTTGTTTGGTACCCTGATGCAGCCCTGATGAAGCTGTGGTCCATGGCTCCATATCCAGGCTGAGGCCGCTGATGGATGGTGTCCCTCAGGGCTGTGTCCTGGAACTGATGCTCTATAATACATCAGTAGATTTATAGAGAGTCATCAAACCCACCCTCAGCGAGTTTGCAGATGATGTGAAGCTGAATGGCACAGCCATTCTCTCAGCCTGGAGAAGAGAGAGCTCCAGGGAGACCTCATTGCAGCCTTCTACTACTGGTAATAGCAAAGGCAAATGGCACTTTGTTTCTGCTGTAACTGTGAAGAAAAAGAAAAAAAAAAAGTGTGTTTATGGGAAGATTTTGAAGTACAGTTATGCTCACATCTCACTTTCTGTAGGTACTTAATTGCACCATCAAATGCAATTTATGAGGCTACATACAATGCAGCCTCAGAAATCTTCTTTAATTTTATGCACAGGAGCAGATGAAGGTTTAAAGTGCAAAAAAGTAAAAATAAATGTGAATTGAGCAAAGAAATGAGTATCAAGACTGTTAAGCAGTCTGTGAGTGAGCTGGAAATTGACATTGAGGCCTTTAATCCAAGCCAGTGCAGAATATTCACTCTCTTATTTAAAACTGGGACCAAAAGTAACTTTGGTACTTAAAGCTTTGCCATTATTGATTGTGCACTAAAAGTACTTGCTATGCAATGTTTTTTCAAGGTGCTTTGTGACAGTTGTTTTGTTCACATTCAACATAACTAGATTTAAAGAACAGTGGGTTTTTGCTGATGGCATTCCTCTCACATGCAGAGCCCAAGCAAATTTCAGTGAAACCACTGAGCAATAATTGCAGCTATTGATCATCATTTGCCAGAGAATGGTGAAGTTCCTTTAGTGGTCATGGCAGATACTACAATGCTCCTTTCCCATTCCACTCCAAAACTGCTCTTAAATAACCAGGTCTGATGGACCGCAGAGAGGTCATTTGCATGGGCAGCTAGAGCTGCTCTTGAGTTATTGAAAAAATAGTCAGATTTCCTTTTTGGTAAATTAAATGATCAACTGGAGATTAAAAGCCATTGATTTCAAATGAGAAAAGAAATTGATTAGCAGACACCTTTTTCATGCCTGTTTAAGGAAGAGCTAGTGTGTAGGTTCCTCAGACCTCTAGTTAGCAAGCTCATCCTCCTGAGAAGTACCTCAAACCCTACCCCTACTGTTAACTTGACATGCTTTCATAGCAAGGGGGAGATGAGGTCTGGAGATGTCCTTCAACTCAGATTTTTGACTTAATTCAAAAACATCACGTAAGGGTTCAAGAAACAGTTAAAAACTTTGGTTAAGAGCTGATTTTTTTTTTCCTCATGGGTCTTGGTGGCTTGATCTGTTAATTAAATACTTCATACAGGTCTTTTCCATCTCTTATAATAGAACCTAAATTTGAAGCAGCTATTTTACAGCTGTCTAGTGTTCCCAGGAAAGCCTCACTACTGTCTGAAGCTGTTCAAAAGTGCACTGAAAAGAATTTATGATCTTGGTTCCTTTGCAGCTGGAGTGGCTTTTAATATTGCAAAACATACTGATTTATAATCTTAACTGGTAGCTGCAGAGAGAAGGCCATTTATTGCACGGACATGGAGAATGGACTATTGTATTCCCAGCAGACACTACCTCAGGCTGCAACATGACTGTAGTGCAGTCTGCCTCCTGTCATCCATCCCTGTCCCAGTCCTGATGATTTATACTGATGGATGTCCGAGCATGTTGTACCCTCCTGTGCCTTCCTTCCACGGTCCCCCAGATTTCTTCCCATTGAAGTCAGATTGCAAAGGGCTGTCCGAGCACTTGGGTTTCATCCTGTACTGGAATTATATGCCTGTACTTTCATGTTGGGAAAATGTGAATTATCCCAGTGATACAACAGTAGAAAAGATTGCATTTTGACTGCTCATAGAAAATTTCTGCTTATCAAGGCAATGCAGAGAGCATTTTTGGCAGCTGTCTGTCTGGTTCTGACTGTTTTATTGATAATCACTTTATCAAAGTTTTTTCCAAGTGTGTAAGGAAGAAAAAGAGAAATCTAGTTAGGAAAAGATGTAAGCAATGACCTCATCAAACTGATAAGCTTGGTTGCTGAGCTGATGCAGTGAACAGCCTCTGGTAAGGAGTGTCTTAAGCTTTTTATCATTCAACCAAATTGCAGGACTCCATTGCCCCTTTCAAAATGGAAACAAGAAATCTTCAACCCCAGGATCGTACATTAGCGCTTGGCATGGGCAAATTTCAGCTAGCAAGAAAATAAATCATCTTTATATACTTTTATTTGTTTGTTTTCATTTCAACTCCCTTCTCCTCCCCAGAAAGAATAAAAACAAAAGAGAAGTTATTCATGTTTCTGGCTTCAGGGGTGGTGGTGACATGGGAACCCTCAAACAATATGCAGCTTTTTCTTTGTTACGGGGCTTTTCTAAGCATCTTGTCTGCAGTTCATTGCCAGACAATCTTGGTCTCCTGCTGAGGTGGTTTGTTTAAGGTGTTTATTTTCAAGCTCTTTAATTCATGCCACCTTCCCCATGGTTTTCTGTCATAGAAGATGTTTGTCTTCATTTTGACTGGGCTATTAGGTAGTCTACTGACTGCAGTGGAAAACTTTAGAGCTAGAATAAATTACTGGGGAGTTATAAGGCATTTCTCTGCTTCTCTCTGCAAATCAACACCACTCTGTAGAGCAAGGGGTGAGCACGCTGACACTGCATTAAGGAATGAATATTAGAACTTGCTAAAATCCAAACTGAATGGAGAGGGAGATAATTCACATAGCTTTAGTAGATTTAGAGACAGTAGGAGGAGTAGGGAATAGAAGAGGCTTGTTGGAGGGACAGGGAAAATGCTTTGGAGGAGCATTATGGCTGGTGGTCTTAATTTTTCTTGTAATCCAACCACCATACTTGTACACCATGTTAGTCCTGAATATAAAAAGAGTTCAAAGCAGTTCTAGTTAAATATTGTGAATTAATTCTGGCAGGAATACAGTTATATTGTCCTGATGCTAGTATGCAGGTCTCTGTTGAACTGGAGAAGTATTTTGCTACCATTTGGGTTCTTTTATTAGTTTGTTTAGAAACAGCAAACCAAAGGAGCTCTTCCTCTGAACAAATACTCTTTAGCAGGCTATAACTTTTTAAATAAGCCTTTGATGGAAATGTTTTAAAGGGTTTTCCTAAACTTCTAAAACTATTTATTGAGAAGTGAGAAACAGACAAAATAGCAAGCACCTACTGTTGCAGGTAGCAACATACTTGGAAAGGTGATTTTATTTTTCTGATGTTATATGCAATTTCACTTATAAGGTCAATATTGAAATATGGGGTTTTTTAGAAGTTTAAAGTGTCTTTTTCTATAGACTGATAGTCTTTTGAGGCCAAATTATTTAGTGTTTTTTAGAGGATTTTACAAAATTGCATTTATAAATAACTCCAACAGCATAATTAACAGCATAGCTGAATAAATATTGGAACAAATTCATCAGAGTTTAAATTATCCTTAAATTTAGCATCAGAGCCTTTTTCTACTGTCTCCTTCTTATCATAGCCCATAAATAATTTCAGTAAATGCACATTATGCTTTTTGTTTCGTACTTGGGTGTTGATCAGAGGAGGAACAGTACAGAATCAAAATCATATTTATTGCTGTAATAATTGCTAATGCTGTCAACTCCTAATTGTTAATTAATTGCTGTTTAGTAGTAACAGTAGTAGAATTTAGAAGGTACTATACCATCACTTTCAGAAGTGATTTTCTTTGTCAGCTACTAAGTGTAAAATTAGCAGCTGGAGTTTTCAGAAGAATGTGCATCTTTTTTTTAGTTATCCTGAAAGATGTGCATATATACTGTAAATATTTTAGTATCATGATCTGAGAAGGACTTGCTTGAATATTCTCCTTTCCTCCCTACCTGTTTCTAAGTTCTTCCCAATTCTAATTGCTTATAATACATAACACTAGCAAAATAACTGGTGTTCTGGAAATTCTGAATAATCCATTTTTCAAATGACTGAATTCAGTAAAGTTAACACTGTTTCGAACAGGGCTGTGTTACCTTTTGAAGTTATCCTAGGAGTCTACACTATTACACTATTGCATCAGAAATAAACAACATTTCAAACTCACATGGAAAAATGAGTGAACAGATTTTTATTTTTTTGGCACATAATTTTGCTGCTTGTAGGAAATTTTTTCTTTCATATCTTTTTTCTTACCTCTACTTAATTAAAACTGATTTCTGACATACCAGTGCATTTATTAGAATGCGTGATCCCCTTAGATGTTCCTGAGCAGAAAATGAGCCTTCTCTGGTGAGAAGCCTTCTTGAGCTTGACTTGTGTAACCTGAAGCACCACTATCACCTGCAGAAAGTGCTGTGCCCTTCTGTTGCTTTCTATTACATCAAACATTAAGGAACTACAGACACTTCAGGCTTATACAAATGTCAGGCAAAAATGTGGAAGCCAAAGAATAGCATATAATTTTTTTGTGAGCTTTTATAGTGAATAGTCTTCCTGTTGTTACAATTGTAAAGATTTTTTTTTATTATGATCTGCTAACTTTGTATTCATTGGTGTCACTATTTGATTAATAATTATGTATTCAAATTCTATGTGAGGGCAAAATGGTATAAGGATTTTGAAAGAATCAGTAACTTCCTGTATTTCCTGTGTGTTCACACCAGGCAATTTATTTTTTGTTTGGTTTTAGGTGGTTTGTTTTGGGGTTTTGTTTTGGTTTTGTAATTTTTTGGGGGGTGGGGGGATGATGGTCGGTTGGTTGGTTTGATTGTTTTGTTTTGTTCATTTTTGTTGCTGGGATTTGGGGACATTGTGGGGATTTTGTTTATTTTGTTGGATGCTGCATGGTTTTGACTGGCATAATAAAGTAAAACTAGAATGTGTAAGAACATACCCAGTCTTAGAACATCTTTGATTATTAAGCTCATCTATTTCCTTAAATCTCTGCTTAATGTCAAAATATTTTAGCTTATATAAATTTATTTTCTATTCAAAACTGACCACTCACCTTTTGGTTTTATTCCTCCTCTGCAAGCCTCAGTTTGTGAATGGTTGCATGAGGGTAAAACCTTGTCTTTATCTTTGTGCTGTATGGGTTCAGACCATAGGATTATGGCAGAATTCAGTGGAGCTGTGAGGCTTCACCCATTCCCTGCTCTGCAACATCCTCTCCTTTCTAAGAGCTGGACTGAGATATCCAGCTGTCATTCAATGGAGGGCACCAAACCACTTGCTCCACTGGGCTTCCCAGTCGCTGGAAATCTGTATCTCTATTCTCCAATTCACAAGCTTCAGTGTATGGAATAATCTATTTCATCTTCTTAGTTCTCAAGATAATTTGGAATTCTCTTTCAAAAACAGCTCTCAATGGTACAAAATTGCAGAGAAGGTATTTTCTGTCCTGGGGAATGCTGTGCAAGTTTTATTGGCAGAAAAACTTCAAAGTTTTCAGTTTTAATACTTAAGGGCAAACAAAATAGTCTTGTTGCTCAAGGTAGATGGTTAACAGCACTTAAAATTTTTCTCATATGCCAGTTCCTGTTATCCCAATAATTGAGTTTTAGACTTCCAAAAGGTTCTGTTTGGGGATCACTCTTTTATTTAAGTTTATTGGCAGTTAGTTTGCAGAGATGGAGATTTTTCACCTCAGAGCTTTAGGTTCTCATTTGTGCACTGTTTTCAGTGATAATATCTTCCTCTTAAAGAGAGGGACACCTGCACACCACACCGTCATTCCCTGTGGGAAAAATGCTATGTGATATGTGTTTTTGTTCTCTGCAGAGTATGCTTGTTGCTGGATGTTTCATGTGTAGCTCTGTTAGTAAATCTGGAGTTGTTCATGGCCTTGGATGAGGCATATTGGTGGTAAAATTATTCCCAGTGCAATAAAGTAGTAAAATAGTGTAAGACATGTTGGTATGTACCAACAAATTTTGGGAAAAGACATTTCAGGAAAGAAAGGTTAGCTGAGCACTTGGTGTTGTAACACATCTGGTTCCTGTCCGTGCTCCACTTGGAATGGTTGCTGTCTTCTGAGCTTCTTTTGAGTAGCACATGGTAATTATGCTCTTTCCTTCTTCCTTACGAGAAATGGCTTGGTTTTGTGCAATCCCTCCTCCTATCAGCAGGAGGTGAAGATTAGAAATCCTGTCTCATGCAAGACTGCAGAGTAGCAGCACAGAAGATAAGCTGCTTATAGTAATTTTAGTGAGTCACAGCAAAAATATGTTTTGTTTCCTTCTCATACAATCCTCCCTTAAAATAAACCAAAAAATCCCTCAACCACTGTTTGCAGAGGAGCAAAGACACCATATAAAACTGAGAGTAAAAAGCTTTCCTTTCTCCTTCCTAGTAAATATGAAGAGGTTGAACTGGTAAAATACTGGCTGTGCTGCTTATAGCGGTTCATATTAATGTTTCCAACCAAAATTAGAGGTGGCCTGTTTCCAGTGACACTTGGAAATTTAGTGCCGTGTTGATAGTCTGAAATGGAGATCCTCTGACATTGCAAATGAAATATGTGCCACTGCAGTTCAGTTGTGGTTTAGCTGGTCATGGAGTTGGGATATAATCATATTATTTTAACTCCTGGAGATCATTACTACTTTGGGAAATAGAACCCTCAAGCATCAGAACTGTCAAGATATATATATTTTGAAGTTTTATTTAAAGTAATACTAGGTTTTATTTATTTTTGAATGTTTAGCCAGGTTTTCATTATTAAAACTATATGAGAACAAGGGTTTGAGTATTTGAGTAAAATTAATATGAAGGCCAAACACAAACCTATAAATTTCCAATTTTCTTAGTAGGAAAACTAGCTGTTTTGAAATAACTGCTTCCTTTATGCTAAACTGTTTATTCTAAAATATGGTCTCAAGCATGTACTCACCTCACATTGAGAAAGCAGACCCTTGTGGTTAATGTAAAGATTGTTCTTCAATTACTAGTTACCAAGTTTTGCCCAAAAAAGGCTAAACTTCCCAATGGATTTGCCCAAATGAAGCCTGGGTTCTCATAGAAACCCACAGAATTCAACCCTCAATCAATCAATTATCAACTCTAAAAATTTATCTCCTTATAATGTTGGCAAAATGCTAAGAGCAGGATGAATGAATGCTCCTGATTTTTTTTTTTTTAGGAGTTTTTTTTTGGTTTTTTGTCATTTCCAGATGTGCTGGGTAATGATGTGTATGACTGTAGAGAGGGGAGAAAAGTGTGAATGCTGGAAATGGAGCGGTTTGGCTGAATACACAGAAATTCTGCAGGCAGGGCTGGGTCCGCTCCTTTTCCATCTGGCAGCATTGGGAATGACAAACTCTTTCTGCCAGTACCAGGTCAACTGCAGGGAGTCACAGTCATGCAGGCAGAGGGGTTTTGCTGGCCCCAGGAGCCATCTGGGTTGGCAATACAGCTAGGCTGGCCCGAGGAATCCTTTCCTTGAGCTCCTGATGAGTCTTGGTTTGGGGGCTCTTCCAATGTAGCTGTGCTGTTCTGAGCATGGTCGGGGCCAACAAAAGTGATTAAAGAGACCATTGTGCTGCTGTGGGCATTTGGGAACAGTGCTGCAGGTCATGAAAGTGGTTTGATCATTGTTTCAGTCTAGAATAATATCCTTAGATCATTAATTACATTTTATTTTAATTGATTTTGAGGACCTTCCCCATTCTGAGTGAATGCCTTTCCACAGTACACGAGTTTTTAAAACTCTCAGCCAAGAGAGACATCATAGTGTGGTGAGGAATAAAAATGCTCATTTAATTACTGAAATGGGATCATTTTAGAGATTACTAATGATATATGTTATATCCTGTGTGCTTGACTGTTAGGCGCAAATGGACCTTTTATTTACTCTCCAGTGAGGTTATTTGACTTGAATTAAATGTTGTTAAGTTCTGTGAAAATGGCATTCTAATTTTTCTCTATGTCAAGCTTCATTAAGTGTATTTGCACTTAGAAATTGCAAGCAAGATGTTAACATTTCAAATGCTTAAAAATTGAATATTTAAAAAGTAACACTAAACAGCAGCAGTCCTGGAGGATTCCTTCCTTCTCTAAGGGACCTTTCCAGCACTGCTTATTTCCTGTTGATTTGATTCATGAATATTTTTGTCTATCAAATAAATGCATTAATGATTGCATTGGGTTGCAGCAATAATTGTGTGTTTCAAATAAAAACTAATTAGCATACTAAATGGAAAAGCATCATGGCACATGAAGTGTGCTTGCAATTCATTATGTCTGAAAGATCACAAGTCTTTTTGGCATTTGTTGCTTTTCAGCCAGTTACCAGCAATTATGTTCTGTTTGAATAGAAATTAATTAGCTGATTTACAGCATTACTCTTTTTATGCTGAGGCATGAGCTACTGAGATTGAGAGTGTCTTCAATCACAGTGCAAAATAATTTTTTCTGAAAGAGGTAGGGTTTTATCCTCCTACACAGCTCTCTGTCTCGTAGTTGCTGCTGGAGATGTGTTTGGGTTTTCAGAGGAGAAGGTCGTAGCAGGAGATTACAGTAATTTCATACCTATAAGATGCACCAGAGTATGAGGCACACTTACAGGTTGCCGGCAAGTCACCGTACTTTGTCCATATATAAGGTGCACCGGCATATAAGGGGCACCTTTTTTTTTGAAGCGAGGATGCGTATGCAGCAAAGTAACAAATTAGTAACAAAATTGCAGGGTTTACTGTCAGATGCTCAATTTGCAAACAGTTTTCACAGATTGGCGTAGACTGTAAACGCAGCCCCAAGCGCCCTCCCCATGCCGCGGGCCCTGGCACTCCCACCTCCGGCACCGGCTGCCGCAGGTGCCCGCACAGCGGTGGGGGGCAGGGCTGGCTGCCTGTGGAGCAGCCCAGCCGGCAGCTCGGCCGCACGGCAGCCCGCCCAGCTTGTACTACTTGGCAATTTTCTGAACTTTATCCATATATAAGGCGCACTGGATTATAAGGTGCGCTTCCATGTTCGGATCCAAACTTAAGTCAAAAAGGTGTGCCTTATATACGTGAAATTACTGTATTTAAATATGGGTTGATTGGGTGCCATTCTTCCTGCCAGAGGCACCTGCAGACTGTGGGTGCCAACCTGTTCAGGTGTGCCAGAGGTCTGAGAGGATCCTAGTGGGCTGGGCTGTATCTCCAGTCAGCACCTCTCTAAAGGAGACCGGGAAAGCCCACAGCTAGAATGTTTTATACTACTCAGCCTCAATTAATTCAAATTTTTTTGGGGACAGAGAATTGGAAAGTTTTCTTAAGTTCTGGTAAGGGAAAACTCTTCTTAAGGCATTAAATTATCTGTAGCAAGGATTTCAAGAGTAGCAAAGTAATACAGGTTCAAATAAGCAGATAAAAGCATGACTAAGTTGATCAAGTGATTTGTTTGAGAGCTACAAGTTCTTATTTGTGTGTTATTTGTATATAATATATGTTACTGGAAAGTTATGCACACTCTCATTTTTTACTTTAATTGCCTGTTTGAAGACAGCATGACATATGGAAAGGTTGCTTTCAGCAACTGAGGATCACTGTGGTCACTTACTATTGTGCAATAATTAACTTAATTGCAGAAATTAGAACATTTTAAAAAGATTCAGGATTCCTGACTGCACTCCATGCATTATTTCTCTTTTCTATTGTCCATATTTGAAATAACCTTTTCTTGCACATGGTTATATCACAATTTTTTTTTTTCAATGAATGATGTTTTTCAGTCTTTATGTTTTGCAAGTCATGCTGTTTGTTTACTTGGCTATTTGTTTTTTAAATTAAAAATTGAAAATGTCAAGTGATCATCTCGGTTGTATTTCTAAAATACTTTTAGTAAGGGTGCATTAAATTGATATATGTGAAGATGGAATCAGAGCCCTGTTTGTCTGGACAAGATAAGGGATAACCATTATTCTTAAAAGTTCATAGTCTGAACTAATAGTGGCAGCTTTTAAGGATGGAGCAGGATTGTTCCAAAGTAGTGGTATATAAAAAGTTCTATTCTGCTGTAAGATAAAAGCACAGGCTTGTTTCTGTGTGGATTATCTGAACTACCATGTATTATTTTATCACCCACCAACACCATTTTCTCATGTGACAAAATCCTGAGTTCTTGTGTCTCGCAGGGCTTGTGTTACAAAATGGAATTTCATTTTCGTTAGTCTGAGTTAGTGAATGGATGCTGTTGGTTGTGGTGTTCTCAAAGGTTTTTATGCTTTAGTTTTCAACAATTTTCTGGTTTTGAACTTCTCTGACCTTCTTTTATACTCCCTCTTGCAGTGCTGTCCTCTGGTTGCATCTTAGAGGTTCTGCATTCATTAAGACTCAGTGATGCTAGAATGCTGGGAGTGCTGTCCCTGGGATCACAGCTTCTTTCCAATGAAGACTCAGTTTTTACAAATTACCATTTTCCTTGGGAACTGAACTCCACAAGGACTGCCTCTCTTCCTTGGGAGGTGCACCGACATGAAGGGGCCAGTGTGTGCTAATCCAGGGTGTTAAGTCAGCAGCTGCTGCTTTGCCTTCCAGCTGCCTGTGTGTGCATTCCCAATTTATACTTGTTGGGTTTTTTTACTGAGGCAGCCTGCATTTAAATAAACGTTCTGTTTGACATTTCCTTTTGCTAACCACTTGTCTACAAGCGTAATATGTAATTTGCAGTTATTAAAATTAATGATAACCTCTTTGTGCTTGAAGGCTTTGGGAGAACTTCACAGTGGCTCAGTTTTTGGACTGTGACTTCTGAAGCTTTACCTTGTCTTTGGACCACATTTTTCTCCTGCTGTAATGCAGCAATTGCAATTTTCAATTGAGCTGTCTCCTAGCAGACCAAAAAATCCTGCAGTTTCGTGACCTTCTTGTAATAATTATGTAACCTGTGTCTTTAAGGGTTTCTTTTTTCATGGCTTCATGCACTTAAGTACAATTTGGTGGGGAAAATAAACTGTTTGCAGCTAGCTGAGAAATTTCTGCAACTCTGGGATAGACCAAGCAAGCAGAATTTTGTCCTAAAACATATTCTGAAGCCTCTAACTTCAGAACTGTGAAAGTTGACATAAGTACAGTGTTTTCTTGTTTGTACTTGCCTGAATGCAGCTTTCTTAGTCATCTATTTAGAGAGCTAAGTCATCTGTAAGAGCTTATTGTGGAAATGTGAGGTTTGGTATCTGATCTCTTCCACCCATTTTGTTAAGTCCATCTCTCTGACAATTAACACCTTGATCTTGGAAAGAACCTAAACTTGTGCTTAAGTAGTAAAAGTGTTCTTGAATTCTGGATTTAAAACTCTTGCAGAATCATATTTATCCTCCTGTGTTCTGTCTGAAGTTAATAGCATAATCTCCTTTTTGAAGATGAGGACTTTTTTGTATTAAAGATATAATTAAGGGACTGCTAATTTGCTTGCGATTTTTTTTTTCTTTTTATTTATAAAAATACACGAATAATGCTACATTTGAAGTTGATACCGTGAAACTCATAAATGGTTTCCATGTAATGGAGGTTTTAGATGGGGAGCAATTTCCAGTAACATTGAATTTATCTATTTCTGGCTTTTAAAGCTACATCCACGTAGAAACAATTGCAGACTTTTGAGGATGCCAACAGAAATATTTGCCTTGGCATCATTAGTGAAGCTAGCTAGTTTCAAGGGAAGTGTAGGTTTTAATTAACTAGCTGAGCTGACTTATATCAGCCAGTTTCAAGGCCAAGTGAAATACAAGACAGGCACGCTGCAAACCTGCTGGTGGGCGAGCAGAACGTGTGTATGGATGTTCTGGCAAAGTCAGGTCTGAGTCTGGGGAACCTCTCTGTTCGCAGTTTACTCCCAGTGTGATCTTGCACAAAAAGGTGAGATTGTCATTTACATCTCCAAGTGACCTGGGAGAGACTTGTCAGTCCCTGATCCTTTGCAAATATTGCTTTTAAAATCCTTTTTAAATCCTTTGCAGGGCTGTTATTTTCATTTTGACAAGGGGAGTTTTGCCCTTTTGCTTTTGTTGTAATTATTTGGTATAAAATTGATATGACTTACAGAAGACATATTTTTCAAACCTAAGTCTTTTAAAGATGTGGACATCTCTAAACCCTTCCCTCCAAAAACTAGTGTCTGCAACATCAGTGAATTGTCTTGTACTTCTCACCTCACCAGATGCTCACAGCAGCTCACTGAAAGACTTTGTTAGGCTGAAATTTGTTCCCTAATAATCACCCCCACTCTTAATTAGCATAGCACCTCCTATGACAAAGATGGATAAAAGGATAATTATCAGCCATAAAGAAGCTACTCAGGTTGTTGGTCTGCGAAATCTGTTGGAGGATTACAGCTACCAAAAAAATTTGACAATGCAGTGACTGCATTTGTAATTGAGCAGGGATTCATGTCTCCTTCTTTCAGCACCTGGATTCCTGTCAGTCTTGACCTCAACCTCTGCTTTTGTTAAACGGGGACAGGAGGGGTGAAAACAGGACTGGCCAGTTCATATTCAAGATGTTGAAGAGCAGTATAATTTTTACCACCTTTAAGTCACTATTTTTCTTCTGAGCTATCTTTACCACTTTGCTAGTGGTAGTGACCTTTCCTGGTCCCCAAAAGAAGAAAGCTTGTGGTTGTAAAATAAGGCTACTGGAATTTGTTAGCATTTTGTAAGGTGAAAAGTGATCTTTCACAGTGATTTAAAACCAGGGCTCTTATGAAAGTGAAGTTGCTTCTGATATCTTTCTTGTAGGGTAAAAACTTACTGCTGCATTATATACAATGAAGATGTGATGTGTATTTTTGTGCAGAAATATTAATGTAGAACCAAGTTATATAATTGAAGACTGTGCTTATACAGGATGTGTATGCCTTTGTTTATTATTTGTTCTCTTTTAAATCCTTTGCCAGGTTAGGATTTTGCAGTGCTTTCAGACTGCAAGCTATTTCTGTGTAGTGAGGTGATTTAGTAATCGCAGCATGCTTCAGCAGTCAGTGATTTATTTTGTTAGAACATACTCCACAAAAAATGCCTGACTTTGTGTGTACAGTTCAAAGATGGCTTAGTGCAATTTATGGTCTCTCCTCCTTAATTATACACTCATACTACTTGTCTAGCTGGCCAGTATGAAACAATTTGTGGATGTGAGAAATTGGAAAGGTCTAATCCTGCAGATGACTGAGGAGTTCTGTCTCTCTTGTGATTGTTAGCATCCACACTTCAGTCTTTTAAATAGTGAGATACTGGAATGCAGACCAAAATTCTGGAGTAGTTCATGTAAGATAAAAAATTTATTTTAATAACACTTCATTAAAAAAAAAAAAGAGAGAAAAAAATCTAGTACAATACTAAATTAGGAGGACATAGCTAAAAAAGCTCATATCATTACAGAAAGTAATTCTTCCCACTGTGGAATGAAATCAGTGGCACATAATGTTCATAAGAAGAGACGCGTAATGAAGGCAGCTAATGTACAGCGAGTGGCAATTTGTTCTACCAGATTTAAAGTGTTACTGCAAAACCAATGAAGTAGTGAGTCTTGGATAGCCCTTGTTAATTCAAAAAGTGAGGGTAACTAGTTAAAGTAATGTAAATCAACCAGTCCACTCAAGTTCTGGAGTCGATTTTGTGTGTGTGCTGGATATTTTTCTTACGTGAAAGGTACCTCAGATCAGCCCTAAATTATATCGCTTAAATATTTTCAAGAAGAAATGTGTAATCTGTGAGTGTTTAATCCATTATAGGTATCTGTTTGGAAACTATTTAGGCTACTTTTGGCCGACTTTGACCAGTCTATGTGAGTTTGAAGAAACATTGACTAAACATGTAACATTATACAGGGCCATTTTTGTGAGATCAACAACAGATTTTTGTCTCCCCTGCTCCTCATTCCTGAGTCAGATTAAGTGAGAGCGTTGGCTGATGCATAACATCCTGGTCAGTGGGGCAGCACGTGTTCAAAGCCATGGTTTGGACAGCATGTGTGGTATTAGAAAACATTGTTAGTGTCTGTATGAATGTGCCTGGGCGTGAGAAAAGCAGAGTGCTGGAAGTCCAGGCTTGAAGATCCAGCATCAGGGAATACTGTTGCTTAATCTCACTGTAGCTGTACTTGCTATTCCTTAAAAAAGAAAGAAAGAAAGTGCTAATTATAGTGGGGTTTTTTGTATCAAGTCTGTGATGGTTGTGATCTTTTTGTAGTTGCTAACAATGTATATTCACTGTGCTCAAAAGAGTGCTAACTAACATCAGCAATGTAAGCAGTGACTGCCTAAATTGGATGAAAAATACACTCAAGGGGATGGAGGGGTCAGGCAGGGGCAGAAGGGAAGAGGGCAGTGCAGGGAATGAATTGCATCCACATGCATTCCTGTGGTACAAGAGTGAACAAGTGGTAATAGACATCTCTATGAAAGTTTTAACTTATTCTTATGTTGGAACATTTTGAGAGGGGAACATAACAGTGAAAACAGTAGAGAGCAATGGAGGGCAGGATATATAGGAAGAATTGGAGTTAGGAAGGAAAGGCACTGTCTGAGGCTGGGCAGAGGAAGAGAGAATGGAGGCAGAAAAGAATGGACTGGTGGCATTTTTATACAGTGAGACAAAAGCTGGCAGTGGTGGGCCAAATGTGCCTGGATAGCACAGCCATGCAGGTTTTACGTGGAAGCAGAGGGGCTGCCAGTGTGGTCTATATGACCCTTAACTGGGGAAGGACTGTGCCAGGGTCCCGTGGCTGCTGCCACCTGTGGCACAGCTGGTCTTGCTGTGGCCCAAGAACAAGTTCTGTGTTTTTGGGGTTTTTTTTAATATTATAGCTGAGGAAGAGAAATAATATCCAGCAGTGTTATGTGTAGTTCCTACTGCCGTTGCAGCATTCTTATGACTGGCAACCCAGCACCTGGTTGCAAGAGGAATAAAAATGTGTCAAGCATTCCAAGTGCTAAATTCACACAAGATTTTTTTTTACCATGGCTTAGATTATTTTGTGAAATTGGTATATACAGCATAATTGACTTTAAAAACATGTGAAGTCTGATACATGGAGCAGGGAGGGATAGATGGATGGAATAGAATCTGCACTGTGTTCCTCGTGTGTCAGGCAGCACATACTGAGAGACAGGAGTCTGCTTTCTCCAGGTGCCAGCAGGCAAATTGCTCTCTGCTTTGATAACACACTCCTACAAAAGTTATGGGGCTTTTGGTTTTTGTCTTTGTATTTTCATCTTCAGCTGGTGTTATGGGGAGCCACTGGGAAGCTGTGGGGGAAGGGTGGCGGACTCTCCATTAAAGCCTTTCCTTGTCCTCTCCCACAGATAACGTGCAGCACTCTGATGTAAACCAGCCTCGATTTTGTCTCCTTCAGTCACAGAAACTGTTGTTTATAGGTGGAGGTTAATCCCATTTAAGAGCTGGATTAGCAAAGACATAGTCATTTAACCACAGATGCTGAACTTGGGCTGCAGCAGTTCTCAGATAGCCCTGGCTGGGATTAATGCCCTGCAGACATTCTGCATCCAGACAGTTTCATGGCAGGCCATGCTCCACCAAGATGTAAATCTAAGAGACCTCACCATGCCAGTAGCTGTATGCTTGGCCTGCTAAATGATGGTGGATTTTATACAAAGAAAGGAAGTAAAAGATCTTTGTATGTTGTGCTAACCTAGCTTCCTCAGAGAAGTGAATTAGACAACATGGGAGATCACTGATGATTTGCTGTTTTGGTTAGCTTCATATGGAGTGTGATGTGCTGGCAATGACTGCAGAATTTCCCCAGGCACCAGCAAGATCTGTTCCTCTTAAGAACAGCAGGTTGGGTTTGCTGACTGGATTGGCATTTGTACTTTTATCCCTCTTCACTGAACTTTCTTAGAGTTATTTATGTCTTCAGGAATATGTTGATAAAGGCATGCTAGCAAATCCTGCAGCCTAAGCTGTGTAGGAGCAAGTATAAGGAGAAAGATTGAGATCAGTCTGAGCTTTGAGAAGCTTCTCCTTGAATAAAGACATTATCTGCTTCAGCAGTGGTGTGACAAATGCACCAATCCTCTAGCACTGTTCCCATTCAGTTCAGTTTAAAATTTTCCTTAAGGCACAGCAGCAGAGACAGATTTCAAAATCATTGCATCATGTTTTAAACCCCACAAAACCACCAAAAGCAACTGATCAAGTCAAATTAATGTGCTTATCAAGATAAGGAGTTTTTAAACATTAATAATGCTTAAAAGCTGTAGAAGGAAACAAGAACAATCCAAAATGTGGGATTTGCTTGGAGTGCCCCATGCCCTCCCTCTCTCACCAAACACAAAGTAGATGGCTCTCAGAGATAAAAGATGGATAGCAGCAGTGCTGGGGAGCCATTTGGTAAAGGCAGTTTTTATTCTTGATAGTTAAAATGCAGAAGTTGCACACAGAATTGTTTTTCAAGTAATGCCTAAACCATATTGTTAATGATTATGTAGTAATCTGCACAGGCAGGATGAACACTTTCCATTGGGAATTTTTGAAGACTATTTATGCTTAGCTCCTAAAGGTACCTGTCAACCATGCAGGGCAAAATTGTATTTGAAACTTCAATATAACCCTGGGTTTTGGCATAAGAAACCTGTCGAAATTATGGACATGCTTCCTTGGCTTTGGTTTCAGAAATTCAAATCAAAACTCCTTTGTTAGATAAAAAGCACAACTTAACTGCAAAGGACAATGGAAACAGTGATTGAAAACATATTTTTTCATTTGAGTGAGAAAGTTAGCACTCAAGGGAATTTGGATATGTTTGCTTCAGGGCTTTTGGTGGGCAGTGCTCTGCTTGGCAAACATCTTGCTTCAAGAGTATTTTCGTATGACTTTTCTGATTCAGAGCTTCAGAAAACAAGCTGTAGAGAAGGGAGAGAACAAAACTCAGAGATGCAAAAGAAAAGTCAAGGCCCAAGAGAAGAGGTCTAATCAGTCTTGGAACACCTTAAATTGTTAAAATAGCTACATTAAAAAGGAAGCAAGCTTGAGCCATTTAACATTATAAATCATGGAAAGCAGTGAAAACTAATATTTATGAGGGGGATTGTGAAAGCTTGTGTGACAGTTGGAAATTACATCACTGTTGATGTTTCGAATTCTTGCGTAAAGTAATGCAATACTGTGTTTATGAATGAATGAGTGAGGGACTGAGCTGTGCTAAGTGTACTCCATGGATAAACCAGGTTGAGCTATTTTATATCTCTTGTGTGCACTTAGGTTACTTTGCAGCATTCAGTCCCCTAATTTCAGCATAAATACAGAAAGCTCAATTCTGTGTATGTATTTCTTTGTTCCAGATACAGACCCACGTGTATTAGAGAAACAAGAACTTCAGCAGCCAACCTATGTTGCTCTAAGTTACATTAACAGGTAAGTGTGGTTATTTTTCAGGTATAACTGATCTTGGTGTGCACAGTATGTATTCTACCAAAATGGCATGGTTATGGATGCATTGTTTGCATCATGGGATATGACACTATCATAGCAACTGTTTTGGAAAAACATTTGAATTAACATTCAGCTAAATTTTTTATCACTTTTGGATGGGGCATAGGCAGCCCTTCAGCTGCGCTGCTCAAATACTTAGGAATGAGGTTTTTGCTTTTTATGTTTTGGCTAAATCTCATGCCAGACAAGATAATTTTTCTTGGCTTAGTTTTCTATTTTACTGTACTTCACACAGTAGAGAGAGTAGAGAAAGATTTCACTTTAGATTGAAAAAAAGTTCTATCTGAAAATAGTTCAATATAGAAGTGGATTTTTTACAGAGAACTTCAAAAGATTTTCAACCACTATATATATCTTTAAAAATCTTGCTTACCAGCCCTGTATCACCTAAAACTTGAAAGCAAATAAGACATTAAACCATTTTTAAAGTACTTTTCTAAGTTATAGAGCTTTCCTTAGTTTTTCAGTTATTCACTGATGGTGGTACTGAAACCTCTGAGGTATTCCAGCATGGATTATTGCTTTTTATACATAGAAGACCAGTTTGCTGTTTTATTTTTTGCTGTCTAGAGGATGAGATACAAACTCATAACCCTGTAAGCCTGGAAGATTAACCCAAGATTTAGTTTGACAGAGACTGAGTTAATTCAAACTCTCATGAGCCATGTAAAATTTTTCTTTCTAATTCTATGTCATTTTAAAAATGGGAAAAAAAGAAACAGAAGCAAAATCCAACAAATTTTTAAAAACACAAAATCCACTGTTTGACTTACTGTAATGTTTGCTGTAGCAAAAAAAGTGTCAATGAGTGCGTGGGGGAAGAATACTTTGAGGTATGAAAGTAAGAAGTGGTGTTCACTTGGTGAAATGACTACATTTTCTCCATGAGACTATGATGATTAAGAATAGCCAGTATTGACATGATTTCCTACTTGGCAAGTAACTCTTGTTCTTCCTGGAGACAGTCCGACTCTTAAAGCATATTTTGAAATTAGCCATGACCCTTTTTAACACTTAGTTCTGCTGATCTCATTTAATGTATAAAACTTTTTTTCCGATATGTAGGCTTGGTATGCTATTGGGCATGTTGGTATGTTTCCCTCTTTCCATCATATACTTGGGTGCTTTATCTTTTTGCTTCTGTGATTATTTTACTTAATGTAAGAGAGGGGAAAGGTTTGGGGTTTTTTTTTTAATTAGGGAAAAGCTGTTTTAAGACCACATACTTGACCATGAGACCCGTTTTAAGGCAGTGGGACTTGACCATCCAGTTTGGAATCAGGCTACTTTTAACGGAGATTGAAAGTGATACCTCATCTAGATTTCATTATTTTGGTACCCTTTAAACAGAGTTCTGTGTGACTGAGACAGTTTTAGTTCCTGCATATTTTGTCCAAACTTTCTTAGTCTGTTGTTTCTGAAAAATAATTCTGAAGAACCAAACTGTGTTGTTTGTATAGTAAAACTGAATCTGAATTGACTTGTTCTTGAACCAGCTGCAATTTAGCTGCTCTTTTAATTGTATTTTAATTTTTTCCAAAGTGCTAGTATCTTTCATTGAACCACCTGCTCTATGTGACTCAGTCTCTTGAGGGAGCAGCAATATCCATTACAGTACAAGACATGCCTTTCTATTTCCCACTACATATGCCAGAGCTGAGTTCTGCTTTGTTGTCCCAGGCTATGAACTCAGATTTTGTAGGCTAATACATGTCATAAACATGTTGCGTACTGTTAGATATCAAACACCAGATACGGCTGCACTTTTTTTAAACCCATGCTTTTATGGCTTCCAAGTGGAACTGAACTTAGCTCAGTTCCTGCTGTGAGTTACAGACCTTAAAACAATCTTTCTCTGCAAGTCTGTATATTCAATATGTTCTGTGTGGGCCATACGGTCTCGTGGAGCCTGGGAAAACAGGGACATCTGATTCTCAGGGACTGCCAAAATTGTAGGATAAGATGTACACCAAATATATGTTGTGGTAGAAAGATTAAATGGGTGTGCTTTATGCTCTGCCCATTGCCCTGTTGTATAGTGGCTATTATGAGCTAAAACAAAACATAAATCTGGGTTGTCTGGCTTGATAGCTTGGAGGATAAAGTATCAGTAAAACAGATAGTAGAGAGGGAAGGGTACTGGAGTCTCTGTTTACAAGTTGAAACATACTCTTGTTTCCATTTCCCTTCTATCCCTGGTTATTTTCTCAGGCATATTATTATAGCAGTACTGTTTGAGCTCTGAAGTTCTGAGACAGCCCTTACATTGTGGATGTCTAAATCTGTAAGGCTCCATCTCTTTCTCTGCTGGAGATTTACTGCCATTACAGCTTTCGGTAACTACCCACAGATGCTGCTTCCATAGTGTGTGATCCTCATGTAGACAGATAACGTTCCTTTTAAAACTGGTGGACAAAATATAAATTATGGGTCATAATGGTTTGTTCCTGCTACATCAAACACTTCCATCAGACACTGACTGAATTGCCACAAATCCCTTTCTCAGACAAAGTTTAGTGTAGCCTTAGTGCAGTCCCCAGTATTGATGGTTATTCCCTGCTTTCTTCTGGTTTGGTTTCTTAGAAGTCAGAATTGGAATCAATAAAAGACACACTACAGCTAAAGCAGATGCAGTTAATCTGTTTCCGTCCTATAAATACAGGAGAGGTTTGTCTGCAAGAAGTTCAATGGTGCTACTACAAGGATGGAATACTGGCTGTGATCTGTCAGGAATAGTTGCAAATGAGCCCTTGGGCCAACATCCTCCAGTAGTTTCTTAGAGGCATTTCCTTTGTAGTGGGTCAAGGCACCTTTATATTTTGTATTGCAATTAAATGCAGTAGTTAGCCACAGTGATTAATATTGCTTATACTGCTACTTAAATACAAGTTTTATAACTTTAAGTTAATAAACCTGACTATGAATTTTGCTTGGTGTTGACTGGAATCTGCATAACATTGGTTGTGCCTCTGAGTGTGTTAGTCTGGGTCTTTACAGGCAATGGCTCTCAAGGTTGCTCTGTTACCTGGCATTGCAGCATACAGCCAAGGCTTTTAGGCTGGCGCAGTCTAATGAAAGGAGACTTCTCAATATTCTCATATTTGAAAGTTTGTTTAATGTGGATACTGCTGGTTACCTGTTAACAAGGAAAGCAGCTCTTGTGGGAATTTTTTGGGATTTCTACAAAACAGCAAAATAAACATATCAATATTATTAGCACAAGTGAGAAGAAAACAGAGGCATACAAATAATTCCTTTGTCTGGAAAGGTAATAATAAAAAATGTTTATAATAAAAAAGCTTTTATTCCCAAATTAGTGAATGAAATATTCTTTACAATTAAGTTTTAATAGAGGTATTTCAACTTTTAGATTGTAAGTAACAGAAACAGGGAAAAAACATAGGTTATTGAAGTCAATTCCTTTCACCTTGAATATGAAGGTTGGAAAGTACCATAGTAACTTGTATTATTGGAAACACATACCATTAAAAGAACAATTAATTCTGTATTTAATGTTGCTTCCATGAAATGCATATTTCTTAGATTCAGTAATTGCTTTACTTTAAAAAGTTTCATCCAGATGGGGGAAAAAAAAAAAACTAGTATGCACCTACAACTGAAACTAAGCAGTCATAATTATATACTGTTTCTACTTCAAATCACATAACAGCGGTATTAGGGAATTGTTGAAAATAAAGACTGTTGTAATATTAATATCTTTTAAAATCTACCAAAATACTTTAATTATGTTAACCCCAGGTTCTTTTTAATAGTGTTTTTCTATTCATAATTGAGGTCAGAGAAGAAGGGTTATATAATAAAATATGTTTTAAGCATCAATCCTGCAAGCAACTGGAGCACACTGGTGAGAATGTTTTTGGTGCTGCCTCTGGGCAGTCTCTTGAATGAGAGTTGAATGTCTGTAAAGCTCATTCTCATGCACAAATGGGAGCACAAATGAAACCTATGATCAAAATTGGATGGCGTTTTTAGATGAAGAGCCCAAGATTATCCTTGAACATCTCTGAACCAATCTAACATTTTAACTTCTCCCTCCAGATTTTAACTAGCAAGATTTTGCCTTGCTTTTACCAGTATAAATTCCTAAAGGCTTCAGGCATCTTGTCTCCTCTCACTTCCCTTTTACCTGTCATTGTCTTCTCAAGACCAAGTTTTTTTTACTCTGCCTCCTTCTTTTAATGCCATGAGAAGTAAAATCAATCATTTCTGTGAGCATAGACGTTTGTGAAAGAAATGAATTGTATGTAAAGTTCTGGCCACTGCAAATGTTCCCTGTGTCTTGTCCAGCTTACTAACTCTGGTTCAACTACTATTAACTGTTTTTTCCAGGAGTAAAGCAAAAAGCCAACACCATAGGATTTAATGATCATTTGAAAGCTATTTCTAAAAGTGGCAAATTTTTAGGTAGTGTTATATTTACTATGCACTATGTTACTAATGCAATAACAAGAAGAATGTTTTTGGATTAGAGGCAATGTCCTTTGACTACATCTGTGGGGTTTTGTTGCCTGGAATGAGAAGAAAAACTTTTGCAAACAATATTGAAGTGGTAACACAAAAAGCAATTCTGTAATAAAAGCTTTCAGGTGCACAAAATACAGGAGTGCACACACATGGTAGAGGATTTCTATGATTTTTATGGGGCTAATTAATTAGTGCATCCAATAAGGAACCAGTTACCCCAGCAACCCACACTTGGGTCTACCCCTTGGAGCTGCTCCACGGAGTTCTTTGCTCTCTATCTTATATCTCTCAAGTGCTGGTGTAAAACAAAATGCCCATGTTAGGAATTCTCTTCTTGAGAATAAGACTAAATGGAATTTCAAGAATGTGTTCAAAAGAGTCAGCTATTATTCTAAAGTGTGAGAAAGAGCTAAAAACTATACAACTATATATTAAAAATCTACAAACCTACAAATATATGAAAAAGCCAAAAATTGTTAGGCATCAGTTTCTTAGCAGAGCATACAAACCACATTGCACTTTTCCTGTGCCCTGAGAGATTTTCCAAGGGTAAGCTCTGAGCTGTAGTTGAACAAAAAGCCAGTAAAAGACTTTAGCCTCTCAGAGGTCATAGCCCACGGCTGCATGTGCCATCACAGTGCTCTATCAAACATTTTCTCAGCAGCAGTGAAAATCTTATTGCTTCCTTTTTTCTATGAGCACAAGCATTGTTTGAGTACCGTATTTTTGCGACCATAAGGCGCACCGAATTATAAGGTACAGTATCAGTTAACAGTAAATTTTCAAACTATTTTGTTATATAAGGTGCACCAGATTATAAGGTGCACTGCCAGTTTTTGATCAAATTTTAGGATTTTCTCTGCGCCTTATAGTCTGAAAAATACGGTAATTCCTGTTTTGTGAGGTGAGGATCTTTATTAAAAGATGTCCATTTTCAAGTGCAGCACTTGGGGTTGGATTCTAGAAGCCGCACAAATGCGTATTCACACACACGTTAAGTAAAACTCAGAAGCAATGAAATATGAATTTCCTGAATGGAAGGGGAATGTGAAACCTTTTAGGAAGGTGAAGGGTGGAATCCAACTGAAGCACTATTGTCTTGCTTGTCCTTACGGCGGGAAAAGGGGGTCAAGGTCATGATAATAGCGTAAAATCAGGATGGACGGACCTGAGGGACGTGTGCTTGCCTGCTTGTGGTCATTTGAGTCGGAGCTTCATGTTTGTTGCTGCGCAATGTGAAACAGAAATTGTTTTGAGATCCCTTCAATACTCAAGGTTCATATATAAGGCACACTGCCAGTTTTTGATCAAATTTTAGGATTTTCAGTGCACCTTATGCAGTACTGTGGGAGGCAGTTTCTCCCCTTTGATTTCCTACGAGTGTTTTAATCCAAAGACTGTTGACTAGCTTGGGATAGGACATAGATTTTCTTCCTGGCATTTCTCCTCCTTGCCTTCTGATGTCTGTGTACTGTCACTGTAATGGCTCTTGGGGCACAGTTTGGAAAGAAAGTCATGGGGCTGGAAAGAAGTATTTTTGTTTCTCCTTACTTGCCATCATAATAAATACTTTTGCAGAATGCATATGGAAAGTGAAACAATTCTGAAATGGTGAGCATCTTTATCTAAAACAGCTATTCCCTGCATCATTCACCAGATAAGCAGTAGATCAGAATTCAAGTCTGTCTAATTAATTCAGACATAGTATTTCCACATTGAAATTGTCATTGGTGCTACATAATAGATTAATTGAGACATACTACCAATAAATACATAAAATTCCTTAAAACTGATTTTTCATCTCAAAATAGTTACAGTAATTTCACGACTATAAGGCACACCCTTTTGACTAAAATTTTGATTGAAACCGGAGGTGCACCTTATAATGCGGTGCGTTTTATGTGTGGAGAAAGTTCAGATATTTGCCAACCCGGAAGTGCGAGCCACGAGCCGGCAGCTGTGGCAGCCGCGAGATCTGCACCAGCCAGCGCTGGGGGCAGGTGGGTGTGCCAGGGCCCGCGGCACGGGGAGGGCGCCTGGGGCTGCATTTAAAGGCTACACCAGTCAGTGAAAAATGTTTGCAAATTGAGCACCTGCCAGTAAACCCCATGATAGCGCAATTCCGTTAGTAATTTGTTACTTTGTTGCAAGCGGATCCTCGCTGCAAAAAAACAGGTGCACCTTGTAGTCCGGTATTCCTTATATATGGACAAAGTTCGGAGACTTGCCGGCAACCCAGAAGTGCGCCTTATAATCCGGTGAGCCTTATAATTGTGAAATTACTGTGATTTGAATTTTTGAAATAGTAAAAAGCAGAATTTTTTTAAAAAGGTATAACTAAGAGCCACCCTAACTTTTTTTGGTATAGCATACACTGCTTTAAATCTCATGCCATGATTTAGAAACAGAAGGGTAGAGACAAGGGAGACTTTCCCATTTCAGGAATTCTATTGTAGATGTTTTTTCTGCATGGGAACATATGAGCCTATGAATCTATTAAAGTATTGCTGTATCACCTGTTTGCAACTTGCTACATTTTATAGCGCCTAGTACCACAGTTCTCCCTCTTTGTCTTAAAATTTAACTTTTCCTTCCTGTAACATGATACTGTCTCATTTGAATTGAATATCACAACTTTGTAGAAGTGCAGTGATTCCCTTGCATTGTTGGTTCTCATCACGTTGAAGGTGCATGCCAATGCTTCCAGTAGCTGCTGGATTGAATGCATGTGACAGGATACAGAAAGAAGGGGATCAAAGTAACATATCAATTGCCAGATAATATTTTTCTGTGTAAGCCTATTTTAAAGTTAACAGTGACCAAGTAGATCATATGGTTTTATTCATGTAGCCATATCTTTATGCTCTGCTGTTTGACTTGTTCTGGAGATGGAACAAGACAAACTTCAGATGATAATTCAAACAAGATGTGCAGAAATGAATGATAGTTAGGGAAAGGGGAATGCCTTTTGGTTTGGAAGGATTTATGCAGATGGCTTTGTTTTCTCTTTCTCTCTTTACCAATTTCAAGCTAAGCAAAGCTCAAGATTTATAAGATGTACAGCTCTTCTATTTCATGTCAGCAGTAAAGATCAAAAAGCAGATTGGCGCTTTAAGGAAAAGCCGGGGTTGATTTTTTGTTTTAATTGAGAGGGAATTAGCTTTCTTATGGTAATTTTTCTGTGAAAGACTCAGGATTTTTCCTTTCCTTTTCTTTTCCACCCCATGAATCTCAAGTGAAAGAAGCATTGCCAAGTCAGAATCATTTATTGCAAGTGAATGTGTGCACACCTCTGTGTAATTCAGTTACCAAGCACTAGAGCTGTCAGTGTAAGTCCTCAAGATTTTCAGGATTCTTGTCTCTATTGGTATTTCTTCATCTTTTGTCAATGTGGCATGCTAAAATTGATGAAAAAATCGTCTTGTCTTCCTAGCACTGTTTTTTGTCTTGGCCAGTTCTGTTTCAATTCCCAGCTTTCTGCACAGGTCTCTTGCACAAATCACTGTATTTAGGGAAGGAGAAATACTTTATTGTCTCTTGCTTTAAAAAGGAGGGCATTTCATTTCTGTGATGTTTCAGTTTGATCCTAAGCAGTAGTAATGTTCTCAAAACGACTGTGTGTTGGCTGCACAAAAAAATGTATTCAGATATTTTGTTGTCAGCTGTGTGGGCTGATATGGCTCTCAGTATCTATTTCTCTGTTTTGTTCCACAATAAGGTCCTAATTCTTACTAGACTCATTCTTTATATTGCAGTTATTTGACATATTTGCAGAGCTATTTGGAAAACACATTAATGTGCCCAGTTTCAGATCCTCTGCAGAAACACGATCTTGTAGAAACTATTATGCTTTCATTTATGAGTGAAGGATGAGCAAAAATTTTACAATTGTGATTAGTTTTCAAGTACAATCTGAGTTAAAATGGCTGAAATGAGTGGCTGCTCTTCCTGTCTCTACCATTTGGAAAATGGCTGACATATACAGCTAGTTACCGCCTCTCCTGGTAAGTTTATTTTCTTTAAATCATCATCAACAACAGCAACAAAAGCATTACATGCACTGGAGACAATTACAGACTGAGTAGATAGCTTCTTAGGAAAGGTTCATGCTGACCAGTATTTTGCTAAAAGCTCGTCATGACAGCCTTAGTTACATGTCATAACTTGCAGATTGGCTAACTTGCTGCCCCTGGAATCCCAAGGCAGTCTAGACCAGCTGCTGGTAATTTTCATTGACTGTAGACTGATTTTTCTATGAATCTAAAATTTACTTATCACTGATCTTGTTTACAAAAGTAGTTGTGCTTCTTTGTCTAATTTCACTGATTTTTAAGAAGTAACAATATTTCATTGTAAAGCTGTCTACTTATATTTATTGCAAAAAACCATACATAGGATTAATCTACAGAAAGACTTAAAATTAGATTTTCAAAAAAATTTGGTAGTTCAAAATGCAAATTATAAAATTAGTTTTCTTTCCTATGTTAGCTTTTAGTTATGTGAGCACACTGTATTCTTAGATTCATTCTAGTAGTGAATATCCCACTAATTTATTAAAATACAACAAACTATATCCATAATTCCTAAGGTGTCTAAAGATGCTTGATGTTTCCATCTCTTTTCCTTCTTTCTCATTTTTTGCATACAGCACTTCCAGGTAAGGGCTCTTGCACATTATTTGTAAAGTCTTGCTAGTATTCAGAGAGAGATGAGGACTATAAACATAAAGGCCACGTGGCAAATAGAGCTGCAGCACAAAGTTTGTATATTGTCATAGACATTGCATTCAGAAGTCGGGCTGTAATTTGGAGGTTGCATACCAAGGCTGTCCAAGCCATGCTTTTTAGGACAGCCTGTAGCCTAGGCTAGAGATTAAGTGCAGATGGGAGAATATTCTTAGTGCTGGAGAACTTGGCTCGTGAGGAAAGAACATTGATGTCATCTTCCGCTGCATGAAACCTACTCCGAAGTGTTAGTCTCAGCCTTAATTTTCATTAAATACGTTTGCGGTTGGGTTGACCTCTCAGTTTGATTCTGAGCCAGAGAGAAAATTTTATATCCTGCAAAGATGCATTCCTTATCCCACCACTTCCTCTGCAATACTCCAGTGTCCCAAGAAATGGGGACCAGGTGGAGAGCTTGACAAAGCTGGTTTCTTCTCTTGTTGAGGCCAAGGATGCGTTTAGCAGGCCAGCAAGGGAACTTTGGAGTCCACTGGCAAAATGCTTTTGAAAGATGGTTCTCCTAGGTCTATGACTGGAATAGCACAGGTTATAGCAGTCTTTAAGCACCTTCAGTACAGAGCTGAAAGGTACCTGTGTTGTGCCCTGGAATCCTGACAAGGCTTCATGCTAGAACAAAATGAAGGTCAGAACTGAAGCCATCTGAAAGCAACTGGTGGATATGAAACATAACATCCTCACTGCTGTCTTTCATGCTTATGATAAGGAATTAGTGAAGCTTGACTGCCCTGATCGTGAGCAGGTATTATATAGTAAAGGAACTTTTAATATTAAGAAAATGGAGGAAAGAAGAAAAAGGTTCTTTTGACTTTCGATTTTCCTTTGGGGCTGCTCTGCAAAACTTGTAAAGTGCTGAGAGGAGAAAGCCCTGGCACATCATCTGTGATTTTTGTTTAATGCCTGATTTTGCCAAGATAGTATGGTATCACGTAATGAGAAAATTATTTTTGACAGCGTAGAGACAATAGGCAAAACCATAGCCCTTACTGGATTTTTTTCATGAATGTGAAAACAGAGAAGAGATTGCTGTGATCTTGCCCTTGGATTCTTCTGAAACATCCACAGCTCAAACAGTGAAGAAAATTTACAAGGCTGTAAAAACAAGAACTTGCATGACAAAGTAGAAGTGAAACCCTGAAACTGGTGAAATACACAGGGTTTTTCTGATGTACATCTGTTGAAGGTGTTTGTGAATAGAGGTGGACAGTTGCCTATCTTTTACCTCTGCACGTTAACAATAGTTTTGTTTGTTAGATATTATGCATTATTTAAATAACTTATGTTGGATTATGGTGACCTGAAACACACCAAAGGCTTGCTTGGCTCAGCAAACAAATGCTATTAAAGGGAGACTTTATTTAATTAATTTGGCTCAGTTATAGTACAATTAGTCAGGCTGATTTAGTACTTTCTGAATCTTGGTTTCCCTGAAGCAATACAATTTTGCAGACACTAGATTTCTTGTTCCAATTTTTCAGAGAACTGAGAAAGGTTTTCTTTCATTGTTAGTGTTGGGGGTTTGTTTGTGGAGTTTTGGTTTGTTGGGGTTTTTTTTCAAATCAGGCACAAGTATTTCCCCAAATGGTATATGGTGATACAGGAAGAGATGGAAATAATTACAGCAATAATTCCATCTACAGGTGTAGATGGGCTGCAGGGGTAGACACTGCTGATTTGCCCTTGATTTATTGAGAATTTGCTGTGGGTTTCCCTTGTATGACTGTTTAATATTTAGCAATTTATAATTAGAGCAGCTTTTGTAATGTATGAGCAAAACACTGTAACAGAGAGGGATGTGGGTTGTGGATTCTGGATGGAGGTGCAAAAAAGGTGACTGTTTCCAAAGCTGCACATAAGTAACACATTTCATATCTGCCACCATCAGTGCTGGGGAGTGACCATGAGCCTTGAATGAGCTTTTCACAAGAACTTTTGAGATGAGAATAGGCTGGATTTATTACTTGCTTTTATAGTGTGGATAGCAGGACCATTCCTCTAAACATCCAGTTCACCTATAGCTCCTGTGGTGGTGGCAACAATTTGTGGTAGTAAGTTCCACTGGTGCTACACACAATGTAAAATCAACAAGACTCGAGTATTTGTTGAAAGCAGTTTTCTTCCCTGCAGTAGCTTCCAATGTGAAATATGCTTAATAAAGTGTTAAAAACCTAGCTCAAAACACCCCTATTCAAGGTGAGTCGAGGCATTTATGTGTGATTTCCATCTCTACTGTTTCTTATTTCATTTGCTCACCTGCCATTTCTAAAAGGTCAGTATTTAGGAAGAGTAGTGAAGCAATTTAAACCAGGTTAGTCAGCCAATGCTGTTTGCAAGAGGTAGCTGAACAGTTCCTGTCCTCCATGTAGAGGATTACCAGGGCTGATGCTGGCTTTTTAACCACAGAGTGTGGGTATAAAAGCCTGGCTTGATTATTTCCAGCACAAAAACTTTGAGTTTATGCTTTTAGTGTGATCCTTGGGATCTGATCAACTACGGAAATACTGTCTGGTACCAATGTTGGGATTGTAGAAATGCCCTGAATTTTCACCTAGCACTATGTAGCAGCACTTTAATAAAAGAAAACCAAGCGTGTTGGCATTTAAAATAATGAGGAAAATACCTCTTACTAAATGTAATTCTCATAATCTGCTAAATATTCTGAAAAATGACATTTTGCAAGGGCTTTCAAGAACATGCAGGGGAGTACTTAGATTTCTTGTTCCAAATAATTTTCCCGTGTAATATATGTTTCCTTTTTTAAAATATTTTTTTCTACTGATTTTTATAATTTTTTCTATAGTACTTAGTCATAATGTTCTTAGAGGTTGCCCTTTATTGTTGCTGTTTTTTGCCATTTAATGCAGAAAGCTGGAAGAAGATTTGTAGAAACCTATACTAGTAACCTATGCAGTTATATAAAATTAATGTACTTTTCTTCATGCTAGTAAAAGCATGCATGCAATCAATAGGTAAAGAACTTCTAATATTTCTTTCATGCTCCATGAAGTGCAATCTCATTTATTCTTATTGGCACCTAAGGCCTGTGCACATAATTGTTCATTTTCATCATATGTTTTAATGCTGCTGGTAGTTTTGATTTCACCCATTTGGCTTGGTTAGAGCAGTGTAACTCAGCCCAGCTAGGCTGGGGATTGCTCTACTGCAAACCAACCTGCATCCCTTTCAGTTTGCAGGGATTTTGCTTTAGACTTAGGTTCAGCCAATTAAGAGCCCTTGACCACTACATTGACTGGAAAGCTATTATAGGAAACTACCTGTCATGGTTTCTAATTGAATACTTCAACAAATCACATGTGTATAAATGAGGAGTGACTTAGTTGCTTGTGAGAGATCACAGTTGGCTATCTTCCTACCTGGTTTAAAATTATTAATCTTTTTTTTCTTTAACAATATTTTTGTTCAGGAATTAAATCATTCTGGAAACTTAATTTTACTAAGAAATTTTTAAAATTCTGCTTACATGAAATGCAGTATAAAATTACATGCCCTTCTAAACATATTGTAAGTCTAGGCTTTTTTTTTCTCCTTTTTCTTTTCTTTTCTCCATTTTATTGGTTTAATATGATTGAGAAGACAGGAAACATTGCCAGTAGTATAAGCTTTATAGGAAAAGATGTTGTACGTTCAGTGAGCTAGGCAATTACATGTATTTTGGCTTTGTATTCATGTGATCCATAAAAGATGTTCAGTTTCCTCATTATTATTTTTTCTTTCCCATTGCTGCCTCAGTGATGGCAAATGCAGACAGAAAATACTGCTTCAGTAAAGTTTGGACTTCATTATTTCACATCCTGAGTGTCTAAAAAGCATGCTGGAGGTTTTGTGCACAGGTTGTGATGAAAGGCTTAGTTTCTTAGTATATTATTGTGATGGGGAAAGAGAAGAACGGTGGCACAGAGATATTCCATCCACATTTCTCAGAAATAGATTCTTGGCAGACATTGTACTAAAGTAGAAGTCCATTACCATGAACAATTTTTGATTTGCAAGAGCAGTAATTGTATACATACTGCTAGTCAATGCATGTTCTTACATATGGTATAAAACTAAAACATTGCTATCTGACAAGTTCTTCATTTTTGCTGATGTCCTTCTTTCATTTGAGGCATGGTTTATTGGGGCAGCGAGTAGGGTAGAGTAAAACTTTCACGATGAAACCTGAAACTGGATGAAACAAACCTGAAGGCTGGATCAAGTTCACAGGAACATTTGCTGAGGTTTCTAAGTCTGGGTTGAATTTGCAGCCAATCTGTGCTCACTTACTGTGCATAGAAAGAACCACAAGAAATGGATTGGTTTCATATGGTTTCAGCCTTCAGTCTCTTCACACTACTGGTGACTTCAGTAAAAGCTGATTGTTGCTTGCTCTAACTTCAGTGAAAGGAACTGAGGCTTGTGTCAAGTGATGTAAAAAGTCAAGTGTAGCAAGTGGTTTGACAGTACCATCAAGTAGGAATGAGACAGAAAGCAAGAGACTTTGTGCCCCCAAAAGCACAAAGGAGAAAGGCAGATGTAGGCATCACACTTGAGAAACTCCCACTTGGTCATTCCTGAGCCACAGTACAAGTGACAAAGGTTGGACTGTGCATGCAGCATGGGTCTTGTTGACAGGGAAGAGAGGACAAGGAAGGCCCAGTTAGCAAAAGTGAGGATGTTTCACCTGGTGGGTGCAAATGTGGGAGTTTCATGGAGGAAACACAAGGTAAAAAAAAATTACAGTAATTTCACGATTATAAGGCCCTTTTGACTAAAATTTTGATCAAAACCCGGAAGTGCGCCGTATAATCCGGTGCGCCTTATATGTGGACAAAGTTCAGAAATTTGCCAGCCTGGAAGTGCGAGCCACGAACTGAGCCAAGCCACAAGCCGAGCCACAAGACCCGTGCTAGCCGCACGCCACGAGAGCTGCGCGCTACGAGAGCCGCACTCTGCGAGAGCTGCACCAGCCAGCACTGGGAGTGGGTGGGAGTGCCGGGGCCCGCGGCACGGGGAGGGCGCCTGGGGCTGCGTTTAAAGGCTACACCGATCCGTGAAAAATGTTTGCAAATTGAGCACCTGCCAGTAAACCCCATGATCGCGTGATTCCATTGCTAATTCGTTACTTTGTTGTGCACGGATGCAAAAAAAAGTGTGCCTTATAGTCTGGTGCGCCTTATATAAGAACAAAGTTTGGAAATTTGTTGACAACCCGAATGTGCTCTTTGTAATCCGGTGCACCTTATAGTTGCGAAATTACTGTAATTGTGGGATAGAAGTATTTGAGAGGAGTAAAAACCTGGGTCAGCTTAGTTATGGGATGACTGAAATAAGATATCGAGAAAGGAGAATTCTAGAGACACAATACACGAAGTGAATCCAGGACAGGTTCTTCAGTGTGATGGATGGGGCCAGTATCTCATTTTAACAGTTAGAAAATGGTTATTGAAGGGTTATTTCTGGATCCTGATGAGTAGATGTGAAAGGAAAGCTTTCTGTTTTGAATTGTCTCTGATAAATAAATCTTGCTGCTGGAAAAGCAGCAAGAAAGCTGAAAGCTTTGTGTGCTAATCCTCAGAAGATACTTGCTGAACTGGTTCTTGCAGTTCTCTCTTGTGAGCACTGTGTCACAGAAGTTTGATGAATCCATGTTTGAATAGGACTTGGTATCATTCTTTGGAGGTAATGCCACTAACAAACATCTCTTTTTATTTCTCTGTCAACAATGCTGAAATAATAGCTAGCACTTAAAGCTGCTGAACTTTGGGTTAAATTCCAGTGTGGAAATATATTTGGCAAAAAGAAAAAAAAATAGTGATAAATAAAAAGCATTCTCCCAAAACACATGTAGGAAGTCTGGTTTCTGGGATTCCGCTATACTTCCTGCCAGTCAGAGTTGTGGAACCTGCTGGTCATTTTTTGCTAAGCTTAGCAGCAGGGTAGAGGCCTTAAAAGTTAGATAAATTAATCTAATCTTCATCTAATAAGTTGTTGGCTGGATGAGAAAGACCCAAATTTATGCTCTGGGTACTGAGGGAGAGGACTCAGGTGCTAAATGCTGTCTGGCAGTGCAGCTCTGGAGTAGTCTTAGTATGTAAGAGTTTAGAGGAAGCAGGTTTCCATTACTTTTACTGGTCATAGGCAATTTGTTTTCTGTCCATATCATCTAGTGGAAAACTCCCTATGGCCTTGTGTTTGGCACTCTAATATTTCTCATAGTACTTCCCAGAACTACTGGTTTGTCCTTGGGGGATTCAGTAAATATCTCTGAGAAATTAAGTGCCTTGCTGTAATACTGCCTTTGGATCAGTGGGAGTTGTAAGGAGTCATGCAAGGTAGAAAAAGTTTTAGGAGGAACTCAGAATAAGAACTACCAGCCAGATATCTAAGAAACTCCCAAATTAAACCTTCCTGTTATGTCTCTTTGGTACCTGTCTTCCTGATGATGTTGTGTGTTGGAGCTAAGGCAAGAAAAGTCTGTGGAGCTCTGGTTGAGCTTGGGGATTCACAGGAGCCATGAGAGAGAACAGTATCTAAAGGGATAATGTTATTGAACAGTGGGTCTTCAAGTTGGGTTTGTGTGCCAATTTCCTTTTTAGCCAAAAGTTTTCTGCTTTCAACAATTAGTCCACAGTATTTGAACTATAACCCCAGTTTTCAAGCGACAGATGCTGAAGACTTGGCTAGATAATTACATTAGCATTTACGTTCCTAAAAACTGTACATGGAGAAAGACAGCACACTGGCAAGGCTTTTATATAAGAGCAACAGTTCACAGAAAGTAGCATTTCATTATTATGGCTGTGATGCAGCTTTGAGAACAAAACCAGGTAATCCCTGCGGAGCAATTCAGCCAAAGCAGCTCATAGTTTTAAAAACTGGCCACAAATACCTTGTAGCTCCTGCTGCTTCACTGCATATTTGTGCTCTTTTTGCTTTCCCCTCATCCCCCAATTTTCTGTGAAGATGAAATTAATGCAGTTCAGACTATGCTTCTGTGGTGGTTTTATTTTTCCCTGAGTAAATTCAGAGCATTTCTGTTTCTCAGTGCACTGAAACAATAGTGACAGAGCTGAAAACTTGTATTTGATGTGGTGAGAAGCTTTGTGATTTAAGAGGGGTCATGTAGGTTAAAAGATGGTGACAGCATATCAAGGATTCATTGCTATGTAGAAGAGCAAAGATCTCACCAGGTAGGAAAAAAGAGTGAGAGTGGAGTCTACAAGGAAGCCATATTCATTCTTTACCTCTGCTCATGCATTATAACATTGAGACTAAGTGTGAACATACACTTTCAGATCTTCCTATCCTGTATGGGGATGAAATGGGAAATGTTTTCTGTGGAAAACAGAGAATGAATAATAACTATTCCCAGTAGCACGTAAAATACTTAAATGTATTTTTCCTCAAATAGTGTCTCCATTAAATGTAGTACAAGTTACAAACTGCTCTTTCCTTACATCATTTGATTTTTGGGAAAGCCATTAGCAAAGGTATGAAGCTGTGAGCCAAAAGGCACAGGTTCTGTTCCCCATCCCATCAATTATCTGCTTTGTGATCTGAGGCAAGTAATTTTTCTGCCCCAGTGTCACTTCCTAATCTGTCTGATGCTTTGGCTGACTGCTGACAGATCCCTCCATGTCTATGATAAAAAGTACTTTATATCAGACAGGTGGTGGTGTCAGCTGCATCTCTCTAGTTGGTGTCTGTTCCTACAGCATATTGAGAATTACAGTTAATAAGCTAATCAAATAGAAGTATGTTAATTTAATTTCAAAGACACAGATGTTACTTTAAATTCCATAATATATAATACAGAGATTCGTTTTTCAAGACTGGACAAGACGAGCAATTTAATGTGAATTAAATGCAGAAATTTTCACTAGCATAAGTGATGGCTGCTGTAGTTTAGAAAGGTTTGGCTAGTTTTTCTGCCCTCAACAGTTTATTTTCCTACATGTCTTCTGCTTTAAAATTCTGATTTAACTAAACAAGAATCCAGATTGTCAAGGTGCTCTGTCCAGGGCTGCTTTCTAGTAAAAGTCTGCATGGAAACATGCAATGCTGGCAGCTTTGTGAAAGCATAGCTGCTGGTAGGCTTCTTTCAAATTTCAAATTCTTTTTGCATGGCATTGATGTAATAGGTTGGATCTGTTGGCTTTCTGGGCTTGCCATTTGTCAGGAAATAGGCATTTATGAACTTAAATGCAGGGCATGTATATAACACAACTAAAATGGAGCTTTATGATCTTTAAAAATTACATTCCAAGAAATACTAAAATTAATTTGTAGTCTAGTCTTATCTTTTAACTTCTGGGGGTTTTTAAATACTGCTTGGTAAAAAGCCCACTCCTCAAATACATATGTAATATATTGTCCTTCATTGTGTGGAATTGGCGAGCTTAAAATACTATTGACAGGAGAATTTTTTTAGTCCAGATGGCCTCAGCTTTGTGTAATTTACCTTTTAATGTATGGCTTGCCAGCTGGGACAACTTTGCTTTGGGTGAAATTTGCATAGCCATCAGATATTTGTTACATGCCTGGAAAGAAAAGTGGGAGCAAGTTCTAGCTTATGCTAATACTTTGCTATCACCACATGCTACCACTAAAGCAGCAAAATAAGAATTCGACTCTTCATTTGTTCTCAGCAGTTAAATTATGAGTCTCTGCCTTATAAAGATTAGATATTTTTCCATGAGCTCTTTACTACTGATGAAGCAGGCCATGCTTTAATCGTGATATTGTTTCACCTTGTTAAAATACTGCCTTTCTTGTTGAACAAATTAAGTTATAAAATATTGAATATGTGCACCAGGCATTTCCAGACTTCAAATAAATTTTTAGACAAAGCAAGCTAAAACATTATGGGAATTCACGTTTTAATGCTTGATTTTATTCTAGTTCTATTTTTGTTACAGTAGTTTTAAAAGATTAGTCATTACTGGTTCTAAAATAGTGCCACACTATTCTTGTAAATGTCCCAATAACAACAATAATTAATATCCTCACATTTGCATTTTAAGCCACTCCATTTCCCTAGTCATCTATTACTTGGATGTGCAAAAATCATTTCTCGTCAAAACTTGGCACAGAATACCTGAATTCCATACTTTTTACCAGATGTAAAAATAAAAGTGAAGTAATTCATCTTTTTCCCACCAATTAAAGGGTTCAATAAAGTATGACTTAAATTTTGTCCTTGTTTTGATAAATGCTTTTCATTTACAAAAGTAAAAAAAAAAAAAGAAAAAAAAAAAGATTAAAAAAACCAAAGAGAGAAGTGGAGGGAAGGGGACTAGGGGATCTGCATCATGAATGATAATAACATGAAACTGCTGTTTTTTCCAGAGAATGCCTATCAGCCTCAGCTCCTTGGTAATTTCAGAGGAACACTTGCTTTTTGCAGTGCAGCTCTGTAAGAAAACAGCCATCATCTCCACTTGGCCACCATTGAGATGGCTTTGGTCACAGGCTGTGGTAGGGTTCTGATCACATCTGTTCCAAAATTCTTCCAAGTGGCTACTTCAGGCCAAGAGCCTTGTACTGCTTCAGAGTAAAGTGTGCCCTTGTCTTCTCTGAGAAAGATTATTTTCACCAGTTTTTTATGAAGACCCAAACCCAAAAGTCTGTAGTATCCTATTGAATCTTCTAAAGGAATCTTCTTGAGCCTAGGAATGTTGAGAGAGAGAGACACATTGATTTAAAATTGTACTTGATGAGGTGCAAGTTTTGTTCTGTGATTCACCATTCTAATTATAATTTTCTCTGGGGTAAAAAAAACTGCGAAACATTGAGCACATTCAGAAAATAGCAGAAGCATCTCCTGCTTTGGATTAGTAGCCACACAAAGCCCACCAGTGTGCTGGCCAGAGCCCTACCCTGCAACACATGGAGTGGGTGGGTGGTTGTTTCATACAGAGCTGAGGAGTGGTTTTTCTGCTGGATTGGTGAAAAATCTGTTGCAACAGTGCTGGGTTGATGCCAATGAATCATCTTTATTTATTTAAGAACAACTTTTTTTCAAGCCTGACTTCAGTTCATGCAATTATCGCAACTGTGTTTCCCACCAGGGGAATTGTATGGTTCTTTGCAGATTTCTGCCCAGAGGTGATGGCTTGCATGAGGTGTAGGAGTAAAAGTTGCATATAGCTAAAATAATTCTTTTTCTCTTCAGTTAGTGTGCATTGCCACCACTCGATGAGACCACAGAGGAGACAGTGGCATGTAATGACAAGACAGTGTTGAAGCCCGCTGTCAATTTGTTCTTATTACAGACACAGATTTTTATAAGACTTTGGCTTTATTCCAGTCCGAGTTGAAGTTTCTATCTTCAGTCTATTTTTGAAAAGTGTCAGCCTGTATTGTTGGAAGCACATTCCCTCCATGAAGGACAGGGTGCTGTGGCATGCAAGTCCCTGCTGTTGGACTTGACAGAGGACAAGTTGTTTGTTCCATTTCATGCCTTGCATGAAAGAGGACACGGCTCTAAGGCTATGTTTCATTGGCACAATCTCAGTGAGTGTAAAATACTCATTTAAGGAAGTAGGCTGATACTGAGCCTGAAGAAAAAGGGGAAAAATGCAGCCCACCCTTGATCTAAATATGTCAATATTGGCATACAGGAATAGACATTGAAAATTTATCACGGAAGTGAGAGTACTTTGCAAGGCGGTGCCCAGTCAGAATGACAAAAGAAGAGGCATATTCTGTAACTTGAAACTCGGGATTCCTTCCCATTTCTGTCTCTAGTGGTTAGAGTTCTTCGCTCTTGCTAGATTACAAGTCCACAGGGACTTTTAAAACTACTTATTCAGACTTTACTGTTTTGGATGTACAAGAGTTAGTTGCATTAAGCTGTAGCTTGGAAAAAAAAACCTGAAACCATTTTTATAGCATTTTAAAATAACTTTATTAAAGGATAGCATAAAAGATCACAGTTTTTCTGTTTTTACAACTCTGCTTTGAAAAGATAATAAAGCTACTACACAGGACATGTATTAGCTGGTGATTAATGTGTCTGTGTATTACAACTCTGAATACTCTGAAACTAGCTTTATATTGGAATGAATGAAAATGTCACATAATGAAACTGCAGAGGAGGAGTACAGTGTTAAGAAAATAACGTGTACTAGTCTCTCACTAGGTAACATTTTGCATTAGCAGAGTGGGCTAAGCCTTTTTTGTCTTCCATATGGGGATCTTAAAGTACTTAACATCAAAGAGGAGCTCTGTTTTGATAGAGTAGTTGATAGAGCCTGGATAATCCTATTGCACAAACATTAGCAGGAAGCTGAGGCTCTTGACATGCTGAAGAATACAGTGTAAGTTTTAAAGTGTTTTGTTCCAGGACTATTCTTTCATCATCGATCTGTATCTTAGGCACTGGAGTTCTAATATGTTGGTTTTAAGATGAGATCCAGTATTGAATAAATAAATGTTGTTATTGGGAGGAAGATGCAAAGACAAGGTCTTTTTCCTCTAGGGAAGGATGGGTATCTGCCTTCTTGTAGATGCTGCATAATTTAGGTTGGAAAGGATCCCAAGAGGTTTTGTCATTCAGCCCCTGGCCCTAAACAGGGTTAACCTCAAAGTTAGATGAGGCTGATTAAGGATCTTGTCTCTTTAGGCAGCCTTTTCCGGTGCCAAAGTGCTCTTGTGAATGGTCTTTTTTGTCTATAAAAAACTGATATTTTTCTGTGCTAAAAACCTTTTATCCAATGACTTTTGCCCTTTTGATGTGTACACATCTCTGGGGGGAGCCTGGTTCAACCTTCTAGCTAGACAAAATCAGCTAGTTTGCTCAGCTTCTTCGCATCTTGCATGGTGCAGCCTCAGCCATGCTTCCCTGCTGCCCATCTATCGCTTTGCCTCGTTGCTGGGGTTGCAGATGTGGATAAACTCTTCCAGATTAGTCCTCACAAATGCTGTGTAGATGTGTTTAATGGATTCATTGAACCTGCTGGCTGCCATCGTCCTAAATGCAGCGCCGGCTGTGTGATCAACCTGTTGCTGCTGTGATGTGTTGCTTGCTCTGGGCTAAGATGCTTTCTTTCTATTACCAGCTCTTTTCTAGGATGTAGCATTTCCTAAGCCCTCAGTCACTGCAACGGTCTGTACTCAATAACAAAACAACCAACCAAACAAACAAAACAAAATTACAAAAAGGAGCTACAGACAGGTGTAGGTGCCTAGTTGTCTGTCACATCTGTCTGACTGTTAAACACCAGAAGTTGGAGTATCAGCCACCCAATATTCAGCTGCTGATCAGCCCAAGTTCACGTGAGGAATGTTCTTTCGGTAGTGCCTCTGAGAGTTTGCTGTAAGAGCAGCTCACGTAGCCGGGTCAGATTATGCCTTCAGTGGAATTCATCTCAATTACAGATGTGACCACAAAGTATTTTAATAACTATATCACTAATAGGTTAAAAAAACATGGAGGATTAAGAGCCATATGTTCTCCCAGGCATGTGAGCTTAACAAATGCAGCATTTTGCTATAAAACTTTTTTTTTTCCACTTTGGTATGTAGCCACCCCATCCCTTGGCAGAAGTGGGATTCTATCCACAAGCTACAGACGTGGGTGTGTGGTCTTACAGCAGCATGGGAGGAGCTGGGTCAAAGGCAAACTTTTATATATGTGCTGTGCTACTGAGGGGAAAGGAAGCAGTAAACCAGAAAGGACTGCCTTCTTTCAGTTCTGGCTCTTTTGGCTTTCACTTCTGCAGCTGAGGAATCCCCCTCCCTTCTCTGCTTCTTGTATAAGAGCACAGATGCTGTATTGGAGAGCCAGTGGAGCTGTGCTAATGGGGTTGAAGTCTAAATGAAGAACTCATCCTGCAGAGGCTACACTGTAGATTTTGTTGCCTGAGATGCATTTTATGGAACACAAACCATGTTGGATGTATACAGCATATTGTTTATGAAAAATAAATCAAGCAGCCTGGAGAACAGCATGGTATTTTCTGGACAGATCTGCACTTGTGGATGCCAAACATGGTTTCAGTAATCTCATATTTAAGGGAATACAAATTGAAACCTGATTTGAGTGTGGCCTGACGGTAGAAATATTTTAATTAATGCAACTAGTTTGCTGCACTAATTTTTCTCTTCACTATGTGTGGATGTGAATCAAAAGCATTTTCATTATTTCTTTGAAATGCGTGTAAGCACAAGAGAAATGGGAACAGGATAGTATGTTTAGTCAGATCTGTGGTGCCAAATATCCAAACCCTTATAATTTCAATGACTAGTTACATGATTTTGATATTTCTTTCACACTGAATGGTTTGTAGTTTTTAATGTTCTTGGGTCAGCTATACCAGAGCGAATGAAAGTTTTGTAATATTGCCACAGTATCTAGATCAGCTGCCAAAGAACACAGAGGTATTCCTGGTTAGTCAGAAGGCAAAACGGTGTGAATCTCCCAGGTCCTATTCAGCCTCTAAAGCTACAGAAAACAGCTTCTAGGTCAGTGAAGTAAGCAATTAGACAACCATTAAAGACCAATTAAGAACATTTTGTTTATGAAGAAACGAAGAGCACTCTTAAAGGATGATGCTAAGGGTTAAAGTGCAGCCTGAAAAAGAATCAGGCCATGTGCAACTTGTGAAAAACTTGATTACAGTATTTACTGTACTAATTTGACAAACTGTTGGCACAAAGATCAGATCGTTACGCTGAGCCCAAGTAAGAAAGAAGAAATAATGCCATGCTGAAATATCTTCTTTCAAAGCTTTTTGTACTTTTTTTCCAATATTTTTTGATTTATTTCATCCCAGTTGCAGCTGGAATTGCAAGCTTCTTGCTTCACTTCAGAGAGCCCTCGCGTCTGAACCAAATAGTCCTCTCTGCTGTGGGATTGTTTCAGAGGATGTGTTCTTGGAAGAATGTTATGCAACTTGATACAGACATTTGAATTTGTTCCATCTTCTTGATTTATAAACTGATACAGTCTTCACAAGTTTTTCATATATAGTAAGATGGACTTGTTTCACAGCATTTGGAATCATTTAATCAAGCAAGGAGCTTAACTTTAAAATAATGTGCAAGACTGAGCGGTGTTTTAGGTTTGCTTCATGAGTGTCAATGCTAGTTGTCAGCCCATGATGGTGTTCAGTACTGGAGTTTCTGGTGCCCTAAGTAGTTTGTGAGCTCAAAATTAAGAAAGGAAAGAAGAACCCAGGTAGAGAACATGGTTGCAGAGATAAGAGTTACCTTGGACACAGTGACTGTTCCAAATACAGCTGCAGACAAAAATGTAGCAAAGGACTTTTCTTGTGTTAGGATCTTTTCTGAATTCTACATCTTGATTGAAGTATCCGTTGTCCACATTTTGGGTCTTTTTTTCTTATGTTTCCTGTCTGCCCTGTAAGCCTTGCTTCTGTTTAGGATAAGAAGGGCTATCATAGCCTATGTCTTTATCATTTACTTTGAAATCAGTTCAAAGAAATCATCAGTCTCCCTTTCTTCAAGAAGACATTAATTTTATTCAGTTTAGAGTAGGAAATGCATAACTGATTGAACTGAATATTTCTTTTCTTCTTCCTTGTCTCTTCAAGAGGTGAACCCACATCTTTTGCAGGAGCTGATGACACAGGGCCAGTTGTCACTAACCTAAGAATATCTTCCCCACATGCCCCATATCATCATAGTGTAGTTCTTTCTCTTACTGCTCAAACAGCCATATCCTTGATAATAAGACTGCAGCCCTGTGTGCACACTCCAAACAGCTGCTGTGCAATTGAGAAAATCCTAAGTCATTTTAGTGGCCAAGTTGTCCTTTCAGGGATAACCTGCATTGCAAAGCAAATATACATCAGTTCCATAAATGACAAGGTTTTGACTGATACTGTGTCCTGCAGAGCCTGATACTTTTATCAACTTGAGCCAGCCAGAAGCTAGCTGGAATGGAGTGACTGCTGCAAAAATCAGAGCAGACTTTTCCAGTTTTAAATCTCCAGTGCATCATATGAGGGTGTGTTGTAAACTTCTTGGATGCTATTCCGATACAGTATTCTGAAATTTTAATGGAGACACTGCAAGATGTCATAAGTTTGCAGGAAAATTGTCAAGATTGCAATGTATTTATTTTCAAAACACCTGCATGTACAGGCAGAAGTGGTTTTTGGAATTCTAACTCCATTGGATAACTTTTTGTGGATGAAAAGGTTATTTGTTTTTCATGCTTTTGGAATCTGCCTATGTTCTTTTTGTGCACCTCAGTAAGCTGCCAAAGCTGAATGTCCTGGAGTGTGAATCCAGTCCTTACCTGAAGGGTTTAAGTTCTGACCAAGGTTTGCAGAATGGTGAGGCAATGGGAGGGAGTTCTCTGTGGTTTCAATCAGACTGATGCTCCTCTGTGGGGTCTATCTCAGTTTTATAAGCTCTTGAAGCAGATCACTCTTTTTAAAACTTTTTTTTTAAATACATACATATATATAATGTATACACATATGCGTGTGTGTCTCTGTGTGTGTGCTAGAAATACCTGTAAATAATTTCACAGGTCTTTTTAAAAAAAAATGATAGGTTTCTTACTGAAAAGGGAAAAACAAAGGATGGGAACTCTCCTGTGAGTCAAAATTACGTTGCCATCCCCTTCTGATGTGAAATAAAAGCCTAACCCTATCGGTCTGGGTGACCTGTCGGGTCTGTTAGCAGGGGAAGTCAATGAAATGCATCACAATTAACAATGTCTTGTTGATCTCCCACGGACTGGAACTGTAGCAGATAATTGTGCAGTAGTGGGAGTTTTGCCATGACTAGCTTTATCATTTTGTCAGTTTGCTAATAAAAGGTCACCAAGGGTACAGAGCATCTGAGATTTACATATGGCAGATACGAAAGCGTTCTGGGGAGCCTGCTTCAGAGAGGGGCCGGGGCATTTGTTGCAATTGACACCCATGCTGTGATTCCAGAATTGACAAGAAACGCCATTACTAAGCGGATCTGCCAAGATAATTAGAATTCAGGGTTGCATTTTTAATCTGACTTGAGTCAGATAATTTATCACAGCAGTAGCAAGCTGTCAGGGTCACACAATAAATACTGATTATGGAAGAATAAAGATTAAGTGCAGCCTTACAAAAAAAAAAAAAAAAAAAAAAAAATTACAGGCCAAGCTGTACTTGAGAAACATTTTCTTCCAATACTTCCCATGCTGATTTCATGTAATATCGGCAAAAGGATCATATCTCTAAAATGAGCTTTTTTGTGAAAGGAGGTAATGCTGTGCAGGAGTGTCTGTACTTGGATCTGTTTAAATTTTAAATTGCAAATTGATTGCAAAGAAATATTAATTTTGAAAAGCTGATTTAGCATGACTGTTCCATTCCTATCAACACCATAATAATTTGACATTTTAAAGGAAGAAATACTCTATTCTGAAGGCAGTCCTAATTTGTTAGCATTAATAAGATGCTGCATTTTTAATTTAACACAGCTCTCGTTTTTGATCCACACATGGACAGTTGATGGCACTTTCATTTAATTAAAGAAGCCTTTTTATTAAAATATGCAACTTGGAAAATGTTTTTTGTATTAATTTACAAACTAGCCTGTCCAGGATCCAGCACTTCCATATTCACCTATAGTTTTTGAAGGATAAAAAAATCAAATGAGAACATGGCATTTATGTATACAGTGTGTTCCCTTGAAAAAAAAAAGCTACTGCAAAGACAAACAATTAATAGATGTACGTTGTATTAGAAAAGAAATTTCAAGAGATGCTGAAATGCAGTAGCTACCTTTAGAATACAGTTTCTTAGTAAGATATTCCATATCACTTTAGCACCTTCAGCAGCCATTTTTAGATGTTGTGTTGGTTACATTTCTTTCCTTTTCTGCTACGAGACCATAACTTACTGTTTATCCCTGTAAGAACTTTAAATAAGTAGTTAGTTATTACTGAAATATCTACGACTGATTACTGTGAATTCTCAGCTGAAAAAAGGAGAGCTTTGAGACACTAGCAGCCTTGCATTTTGGAGTTATTTTTTGATTTGCTTTCTGCTGTTGAATATTTCATATAGAGTGGGTGATGTTTCCACTCTTCTCTTGGCAGCATTTGTGGTTAACTCATTATTTTGGTTCTGGAAATAGAGTTTGTGGTCTTTTTGTATAATTATAGGACTCTTGTACATCTGCCTAAGGAGAGCAATTACTGTGAAATTTGTTCAATTGAAATTGAGAGAATGAAGCATGGATGAAAGATACTTTAAAAAGTAACATTACTAATCTTAGGAATATATATATTTTAATTGTAACTGTTAAAAACAAAATAAAATATTTTGAAGTATTACTTCATTTCCAGAAAGTAAGTAGATAATTTTCAATAAATAAAGGTCTTTAGTAACCTTTGAGTATAGATTGTTTTCTAAACAGATATGCATGACTTTTTTTTCAAGAGATTTTCTGCCTGTGTCATAAGTTCAGAAATTGCAAAATTCCTCAATAGTGACTCTAAGGCATAGTTAGAAGATGTTTCCTGTTGAAGTCATGAAAATGATTAATATTGGTAGGTGCATCAATAATGAAGCATCTTGTTTGTGGGGAACAAAGCACTCGAATCTCTTTTATTAAGCAGGTCTCTCCTATCAGGCACTTGAAATTTCTGTGACACTGTTTTTTATGGTATGCCTAATGAAAGCTTTAGCCTTTAGTCTTTTGGAATACCTGATTGTAATCAATGGAAAATCGAACCTTTTCATGTTATTTGTATGAATGTCATTGTTATTACTATTATTATTATCATCATTAATTTTCTAGGTAATGAATTGTCCTGCTGCCTCACTTAAGTAGCAGGGGGCAGAAGTGTATATAACTATAGCATTCAGGCTTGCTGGGAGGAGCAACATACTGTGTGAGAGACTGTAATTTTGGGGCCACAGGATATTAAAGCGCAAATTGAAGGCCAGCCAGGAAAGCAGAGCACTGGATTGACTGCAGCATGTAAATAATTTGTTACTCTTGTCCAACTTAATGAGTGCTGAGGAATACTAACATAAGATACAGCTTTTATGGACCCAGCAGACTACCCTGCCCAAGTCTGGAGTAGATTTGACCAATTAATATTGATAATGTATTATTAATTTTGTGTTAATAGCATAAATCCTGGGGAGGTGTGAACCTAAATTCTGCACAGTGAAAGAGCTGTGTTTGCAGGCAGGTTGGGAATCGCATCTGCTCAGAGGGCATTATTTAGGAATTTGCTTTCAAATAGCTCCTTTCACAGTCTGACTACAAGGGACAGTAGCTGGAGTTGTGCCTGGAATAAAATTGGGGAAAAAAAGGAAAGCCACTCCCTGGAAGCCTGGCAGCTCTGAGCCCTGCAGTACCTCTGGGCTGCTGTTTCTAGGTTTGGGTCTGTCAGGTAAGGATAAAGGAGGGCAGGCAGAGAGGGCTGCTGAGTGCCTGAGCAATGAAGAAAGCACTATAGATCAAACTTGCATGATCTAAACACCTGTGTCCTGGGTGTCTATTTAAGGCACCCTTTCTCCCTTGTAATAGCTCCTAGACCTGTGGTCTGTGATGGGTCCTGTGGTGGGTGTGTAATGTGCACCTACCTCAGCAGAGGTGTGGAGGGATGCTCTCAGTGACTTTGCGTTCTGCATACAGCCATCTCCTCTGTAATGCTGTTTCTTACCACATCAGGTTCCTCAGCTGACAAACTGAGTGACACGCGTAATCTTTTCTGTACAAATACTGGCAGCAAATGCAGTGCCAGCCTCCCTTTTCATCGGAATTGTCTATTAATAATACAGCTCTTACCTCGCAGCACTCTCTGAAAATGGTTGCACCATTTATGTGCATGTTTGTAAGAAAGATCACTTACTTTGGTAATACTGTGTTAATTTAGACACAAGGGAAGAAACCGGTCAGATGAAGAGATAACATTTGTCTATCTTCTCTAGAGGTCTCACTGATTAATTGACAAAGTCTTAAATTTATATAGCACCATGATTAATTAATTCCTTATAAAATAATAGGACAGCAAAATAAGAAGCAAATTGAGCATGCCCGTGTTCCTCACTAGGAACAGACTTTAATCATATTACAGGGACTGATGCAAACAAGTAAGTTAAAAAAGGCCAAATGGATTTGTTGGAAGAGCTACTTCCAGTAGAGGTGAGACCTGGGCTGGTTCAGTGAGCACTGTGGCTTGTTTGGGATGGGTTATAGGGCAGCAAAGGGTGCACAGTGAAGGGAATAAAGTCATGTCAGAGGAGGTTAGCTCTCCTTTAGAGGCTAGCCAAGGCTAGGAGAGAACAGCTTAGCTTTTATAAATGTTGTATGAAGAGTAAACAAGCAGAGAAGGGAACTATCCAAAGTAAAGAATAGCATAGCTAGCAAAACAAATGTTTATAAATTTGTTCATGGATCTGCTGAGGCTGGAAACTGGAAGAAAGTTCTTCACTTGAAGCTGTAGTCACCTTGATGCTTCAGTTACTATAGAAAATAAAAATTCTGCACCAGTGGGCACTTGTTTGCACCAAAACTCGGCCAGTGGCAGCTAGGCTAGATGATTTGTCACAATAGTTTCAGATAGTTTAAGAATTTTTTTGCCCATGATGTGTTTGAAATACAATACCACTTAATTTCAGAGTGGAAAAATGAGGAGTACAAATGTATTTAACGGTTGGATCTTCGATTCACACAGTACTGCAAACTGTATCAAAATCCAAATGTGAATAAATAGGTAGAAGGAATTGGTTAGCCAACACTCAAGGCATGACGAAATGCCGTGCTACAATTTTATAATGCATGTTACAGCTGTATAAATACGAGTAAGGGTTCTGTAAAATCTCTGTGACTTCTTGCACTGTCTGAGATGGGCCTTAGGTGGTGCTGTTGCATTTTTTCTTTTGGCAATGGCTGGTTTTAGTGCTTCAGTCGTTTTCATTCTGCTTTGCTTTCTAGATACTGGGAAACTAAGAATAGTTGGCTACACCAATATTTGTAAAAATTACCAAGGTGGAACTCTAAAACATAACTGCTTGTCGGGTGCACTTCATTTCCTAATTTGAAACACTTTAGCACCTTTATATAAGAACTGAGTAATACTGAACTATGCTTATAGCATACGGTGTATCTTGCTCTACGTGTGTTATTTTGTCTAACGGTGTATAAATGTGAGTATAAAAATAAATTAAAGACACAAGATCGAGTAAAATCTCTCCAAAATTAAGTCCAACATGTGGGATTGATGCTGTAAGTTCACAAGTCTTTCAACTTTCCATATGGCTAATTAAAAAGAAAAAAAGTGTCTGAATTTTAGAAAAGAAATGTGTATGTCACATTGGCAACTTGCAGAGTGCCTCCTCTGTTAAAGGACCTATGCACTAGTTTTACATCCAATTTCCTGCCCTTATCTTCCTTATGCCAGCTCACAGTGTGGTTCATGGGGAAACAGTTTGCTTTTTTTTTCCTGTTTCTTTTTTCACAACATAAAAAAAAAAAATTCCCATGAAGGTTTTTTCCACTACAACTGCCTACCCTTTATGCTCTGCAGCCTGCCAAGCTTGCCAAAACTCAGCAGGTAGCCCACATGGTATGCATGTCTGTGTGAGAACGCTCCCCTGATGTGGACAAGATGTTGGTTGTAAAATGAAGCCAACATCTTGTCCACAAGTGTGCAAAAAAATATCCTCAATCTGGACAGACATGTTTTTGTAGGCTGAATGCATTGGCTGTGCTAATTCAAAGTCTAAATGTTTTAAAACCAGGAAAAATAATTATATAGTTACAGTACCAATAATGCTATCAGCAATAGTAAAGCTGTAGACGCATTTGTTAATCTGAGACTGTTTGGGTAAACTTTTACTGCCCTGGTATTTACAGTAATTCTTTTGGCATCTGTGACTTCAGGGGTTTTATCACTCCTATTTTAGTCTCCACAACCTGAGCAAATAATGTAACCCCAAGACTGTGGGCTAGCAAAAAAGCAGCATGAGAATTAAGGGGAGAGATGCTGTGCGTGCAGTCTGCAGTTTGCCCAGAATTTCCTTTGAGATGGATATTTTTCCTTTGTGCCTATGCCCTGTTAGGAAAGGAAAGAATAATGAATACACAGGGAGGGATAGCAGTGACAAATACAGACTCCCTTGCTCTAAACTCAGATATAAATGCATGAGGCAAACTTGGTTGCATAATGTGAACAAAACAAAACAAGAAAGCCCTACAAGGTTATTCCCTGTATGCTTCAGATTTTCCAAACTAAAATTGTCCAAATGTTCTGATTAGTTTAAAACTTGGAAGGACTAAAGTTAGGTTTTCTCATGGGAGCAAACCAAAAAATTGGCACAACACTCTAACTATACTTGGGTGTTTTCACTTATTTCAGGCAGAAATATGGGAACAACAAAATTTGGTTAAGTTTTCACTTTAGTCTTTTCAGTTTAAGTTTGTGGTTTAGCCTTTTTGAAGCTGTCACAGTTTGAGTACTTATTTAAATTGAAGGTGTTCTAAATTGCCTAGTTCTGCCTAAAACCGTGGGGGTTTATTTCCAATCCACTGTTTTTTTCTCAGAAATGTAAAACACCACACTCATGACACTCCAAGGTGCACGAAGTGATTGAGTACATCCATGCTTCAGCTCGAGCAAAACTCTGCTGATCCCCGCAGCTCACCTGGGGATGAGCCCACACTGAGGGGGAAATCCAGGATTCACTCTTTGCTTTTAAGGATGACTTTCCTTGTGACCTGCTGTGCTGTGCAGTTTCACTCCTCTGCCCTTGCAGTGTGTGTGTTTTGGAGCTGGGGACACCCAGACTCCAGCGCATCTCCCTCCACTAGCAGGAGTGCTCTGCAGAGGAACCTCAGAGCTGAACTTGCTTCCTCTGGATTCTCACTTGAAGCTAGTTGAATATGGGGATACTTGGTATACCTAGACATTTCCAGTAATACAGACTCATGGCACCTAATTCAGACATTTCATTTGGTTTTTTTGTTTTGATGGCTTTTTAAAAAAAAAAAAATTAATGGAAGCTCTTACCTGGCAAATCCACATTGCCTATTGTCCATTTAGTTGCATTATTGAAAAAAAGCCCTTGAAGATTTAGAATTTCTAAGTGCATTTGCCTAGCATGTGCACACCTTTTTTTTTATAGATGTAATGATCAACAGCTTTGAAGAATGTTTGTTTTAGACTTGCAGATTAATACCTAGTAAAAGTTTGGGCATGTTCTTCCACACAATGCTTTTCCTACCTAGGTCATCAAGGTAGAAGGTTGGCAAGTGTCTGGTTTAAATAGCTTCTGGTTTTGTCTTGACTCATTCTGGGTTGAAATTTCATATTATACAAGATCTAAAATTTAAACTTCAGTATAGCTTTCTAATGAAAAGACAAGTCTAGGTCTATTTAAAAAAAAATAATTTTTGAAGAAGATGAAACCTCTTATGTGCATTGGGATTTTCTTACAAATCGTTCATACTCTGTTTAAGGGAGGTAATTTTTTTCATTCCTTTAGGACATTTTTCTTGATCTACTAATATGCATCACTGTCTTGGAAAATGACTGCATGCTAGTGTTCAGCAGGCAAAAAAAAATTACAGTGTGTGTAAAACTCCTCCTTGATCGTGCATGACATTGCCCAGTTTATGAGACCTTGCAACTAAAGAGTAATCTATTTTTAAGCATGTAATTATTTTTGGCAGGCAGGTATTTCAAAATACATAACTTAAACTTTTTTCTGTTCTGAGTCTGCTTCAGACTGTATGATATATCCATTCTCACGGTGGAAAGGACTTTTTCATTTTTCTTCATAAATGTCATTTTTGAAGTTTCATTTCAGTCTATTACAGGTGAACATAGCTCATAATTTATGTGTTACACTGACAGACTACAAATAATAATGTCTCTTAGAACAGCAAGTCAGAAAATCACCGAGCATATTAATTACAATTGTCAAGCAATGACTGATCATAAATTTAAGATCAAAGACACAGGCTTCCTAAGAAAGCATCTTAAATGCTCTGTTAGAAATTTTGCCCTTGAAATTGCATGTTAGATAATAAATATTAGTGTAATAGTAGTGTATTAAATTTTTTTTAACCATGGAAATGTCTTTTTAAATAACTATTTGATAGAAAATCTGGGGGAGGGTGTAATTACTTTGTTATCTCACACTGTAAGAATTCTACACATACATGTATATGTAATAATGATATACCATTAAACTTGTTTATTAGATTTGGTTGTTTCTCATCACTTTAGAAGCACCTGAAAGGCAGGGAGAAGGACAGTGTTCTCCATGATGATGTGTAGACATGTGCAGTGTGGTGTGGCTAAGCCACAGTCTTGTCTGTGCCCCCTGTAGCCTCCAAATTCCACCACCAGTAAACTGCAAGATTTTGAGATGACCAACTAGAGGAACAGTACATGCTCGAGCATCCTTGGCTTCAAGGCCACACAGGGTCAGCTTCTTCCAAAAAAGTATTCCAGTTTGACTTTTTTTGTCCTGCGCAAACTTTTGATTTTCTCCATCTCAGAGGCAGCTCGTGGGTGGGGGATTCGGGCATGGTATGCCTTGACAATTTCTTCTGGGTATGGTCACACTCCAGTTCCACAGATGAAAGTTGCACAGGTTTAAACTTTTCCCTACATGCAGCCAAGGTCTGGCTTGAGTGCAAGCCCCAGGCTATGCCCAGAAGGTTTCCCAGGGGCACTGGCTGAGGATGCTGAGATTCTGGGTTCAATACCAACCATGAGCGAGTTCATTTAAGGATTGCAAAGTGACTGGAACTTTGAAGGACCCCACTGTATATGCCTTTGCATGGGCCTCATTTTCAGAGAACTCTGGAGCTATTGAAAGTCAGCGGATTACAGTGAATATTTAGACATTTGTCTGAGGTTACAGTTGTGGTTGAAACAACTATAAACACTATGAAAGAAGATCTGGGTCTAAATGTGGAGGGGAGTGGGTCACAGGAAAATGAAGACGAGAGGATGGAATTAGAAGACACAGGAGGAGCTGGTGTTTATTGCAGTAGGAATTTGAAGGAAGTGGTTTGTATGTCCTTAGGAAATCCAGCTTCATTAGTTCTGTTCTTTACAGAGCTTTTTAATTTAAACTAGATGGGTAGTGGACTCACAATTGGGAAATGACATGGTGACAAATAGCTTTTCAGATTTTGCACAGTTGAAGTCCTTTCCTTTTCTCAAATGTATGTCAGAAATTGCTCCCATGGTCCAGTCCAATGTCTGAACTAGTAAATGGGAACAGGCAATGGAAAGACTTGTCATGCAAAAAATTAATTTGAGGAATAAGTGGAAAGTGTCTGTGATGAGGCAAGTCAGTCTAAAGTTGTCATCACTTTCATTTGGCATAACTTCGTGCTGCGGGAGAAAGGGATGATTGCCTCTCCCTGTTCAGGCTCCCTTTTTCCTTTGTGTGCTGACTTTGTGGTTCTGACGTGGTTTTGGTTGGGTTAGCTTTCACTTGGACCAGGTCCATGTTCCAGCTTGCCCACAAGCACACAAACACTTCTGCTGGGAAGAGACAGTGGTGAGAACAGGCAGGTTGGTGTGGAATGAAAGGTGGAACAATTTGCTTTGCGAGGAGCTGGGCCAGGCAAGGGGATTGCAAAACCATCACCTCAGCAGGGACGGCAGGAGAGTCAGAGGCTGCATCCAGGGAGAGCTGCAAAAGAGGGATAGTCAGCATTAATGTTTTTATGGACTTCTCAGAACCATTAAAATAACATGTTGTGACACTGAAAGTATTTATATGTCAATAATTATTTTTCAATAATTATTCCATAATCGTGTCATTGACTTACGACATTTATTATTGATAACATAACGCTGGGTCTTTTTTTTTTTTTCCCCTTTCTCTCTCTCTCTTTTTTCTTCTCTTTTTTTGCCCTTTTACCAGATCTCTTTACTGCACTCTTTTGAGATATAGGACCACTGCACTTAGGGGCACAAGCCTTTATTAAAAGACATTTCCTTGCCTGGGAAGTTGAGTGCCTTGAGTAAACCACAGTGCTGAGGGATGTGTAGGAGCTGGATAAGAGATACTTGGATTATCTACATAGGCCTACCAGCAGAGCAGAGGCTTCTATTAGTTTTTACTGAGATGGATCTAGTTTGAAAAAGGTGATGTCCAGAAAAAGTAAGTATTATCTTCAAGTGTTTTCTCTTAGTTGGACCTAAAGTATACTCGACAATGAGCCTGATATTTTGGAAACCATAAACGTGTCCAAATGCAGCATTAGCTTTGAAATGCAGGCAAGCAGACTTAATGTCTGCTGTTTGGAATCCCAAACACATCATGGAGAAATTTTCTGTGCTTTTTAATGTCACTCACCTAAATATAACTACTGAATTGCAGCAAAGCTATGCTAGAAGATACACATAATTTGGTTAGCGTTACTTATTCTGTATTCCCAAATCCATATGAGTCATGGTATGTGCATCTGTCATCCACTCCTGACAATGCACAAGTTAGTGGGGGAACAACCACTGGATTCTGGATCCTGTCCACACGTGGGGAGACTTCTTGTAGCCTGATGCTTTTCAAAAGAATGGCCCTGTGGTAGTGACTCTGCATCTGCAGGGACTGAGTTTGGGACCTGACATTAAAAATGTCATTCATTTTGGCTGTTCCATTATAAAAAAAACAGCAGGTCCATGCAATGGTAGGCATTAGGAAAATTTTAAATTACCACAGTTTAACATTATGGAAAAACAGCATTACAGTGCAAGAATAGCTTATAGGATCATGTAATTTTGCAGTTTGCTTTGGGACTGGCAAAGTGAAAAATTGTAAGAATGGCTACAGAACCCTATAGCTTGTTTCCAGCTCTTTAGTGCCCTTTTGTACGCATTCACCTTGTCTCCTTTGCAAAGCAGAAAGTCAGTTATCACAAGGTTGTGGCCAATAATAAAGATGCTGAAGGATTAAAAAAAACAGTGAAACTAATATAGTGCCTAAAAGTAGCTTGTTATGATTTTTTTTTTCAGATTTATACCTGAAATTGCACAGATGCTGTATAGAATTATTTGAGAGTTTGAGGTGTTGTTACATGGTTTTCGGATGCTCTTGAGAGATGAAGATGGGGAGGACAGAGACAGGCTGAGACTGTGTTCCTACCTTTCTGTGTTGTTTTCTTATGTGCGCTGGGTGAGAGTGTTTACAAGACAAGTTACATGTTCCCTATGTAAAGATGTTTCTTATTTTTCTTAAAAGCACTTGGGGAATCCTTAAGGATGAATTGTTTTGGGGATTTTAAAGGGATTTTGGTTTAGCCGGCCCAATTATTCAGGCAATGGCAAGGACCCTGTAATGTTTTTGGCTAAGTGGAGGACCACGTGAACAAGTGGAGAAGGAACTTGGGATCTGAAAACGGATATACCATTGCCTAGCTCCAGATGCAATTTATAACATATGAGAATAATCAAGTCCTGAAAGTGTAAAAGCTTAAAACTTGAGAGCCAAATAAAATCTGTTGTAGTGGATTAGGCTACAGCAGCCTGTGTTAGAATTGCTTTATTTCTCATCGGACCCCAAATTGCAAAGGATTGTCAGCAATAAATTTGGACTTTAGGTTGATGTAAGGCACCTTCTGCAACTTGTGAAATCGAATAAAGTTCATTAATATGCCATGATTCAAGATTACTGTAAAGGTTAAGAAAAATATGACTCTTTCTGAATCAAATATTATTAAACATGTGTTTATTCTAGTCTTAAGGGACATTAGCAATTATATTTTCACATCATTGTTCAGCAAAAAAAAATTGGCAGAAGTCTGTTCCATAAGTGAAAACAGAAAGCCTTAAACTTAAGAAAGACCTGAAGAAAATATATTTAACTGTTGAACAAATAAATAATCCCATTAATATTGGAAAGATAAATCAATTTATTATTTTTAGATTCTGTTAGGACTTTTCAGTAAAATGATGATGCTAAACACTGCAGATACATTGTTAGTATAATGCAAGTCATGACTTGAAGGCCAGGGAATTTCCCAAAACAGCTTGTTATTTGGGCAGTAAGTTTGTTGTCATAGAAGGCAGTGGGTTTTTTTGGTGTAGACTTTGTCTTCTTTGCTTTTACAGGCAGTGGGTTTCTAGATAAGAACTGCTCTACTGAGGAGCCAGAGGAAACCTGGCTATAAACTATTATTTGTAAGTAAACAAGGAAAATGCATCAGGTTTTATGAGCACAATACGAAAAGGCAGTAGTGTATATTTCAGGCTAGCAGGTACACCCAAAATCTCAGCTTAATTTCTGAAAAAATATAGCAAAACAGAGGTCAAGTAATCTTTGAGCTTGGTTGGGATTGCTAATTTTAATTTGGTGTTGCCTTTGCCTGCTGTGTTTGTCCAGCCCAGCTAGAGAGCATTCCCTTGAGCTCAGCGTAAGAGGTATGCCCCTATTTCACTGGTGTATGTGAGAAGAAACTCAGAATTTCCCAGATTCAGCTTGACCTTTACAACAAATTTTAAATTAGTCCTCCCTGCTGCACTCATCAGTGTGTCCTGGTTTTAATTTTTTTAAATTATTTTTTTTAAAGAATACAGTGAGATTGTATCTTATAGACCCAGAAGTGATGATTATCCCAACAGAGAAACCAATTGTGGGTTGTTTCATCAGTTCCTGGACGATGATGACAGAGGAGTGGGAAAAGTACGTTCTGATTCAGCTGTTTATTCCCACATGTAGTTACTAGTTTCTAAGTGATGTTCATTTCCTTGACTAAGAATTGCAAAACTGAGAACAACATGGTGAAATAGGCAGAATGTCTGAAAGCACTTTATTTCAAAGGGGAAATAAATATGACATATAGAGAGCTAAAACTTTATGGTACTTTGAGCTGTTTGTCTTGATTATCCCCAAGTTTTCAATTAAAAGAAAAATGTAACAAAACCACCACAAACACACTGTTCTTCATGTTTCTTAAAAGGCTAGGTTCTTCACCTAAAAACTTCTCCATTGCTTAATTATTTAGTTTTTACAGGAATAGCAGAGTCTTTTGATGACAACGAAGAACCCTACATGAACACAACTGTAGTATTGATATTTTACACTTTTTATGGTCTTCAATTTAGCAAACTGGAACAAACGTTCTTACTTTATGTCTTCCGTGTTAAGGGAAGCTCTCTGAAATTTGCCTGAAGCACAGACATGTGGCCTCATATTATACAGTTATGTAAGTATTTTTCCCTAAGTATCTGATAGCAGGAAGGTAGTTTTTACCTGTGGTCCCATGGGAATAAGCTGTGTTCCAGCAACATGTACCTTCAGAGGCCAGCTCTGTAGATTCTTAGGAGTGGTGACACATGCTGCTTGTCATCTGCATACTTTACCTGAAAAGTTACTTGTGAATTTCAGGTTTCCCCATCCTACTTCTGCTGTGTAGGTTCCCTGGCAAATTGACTCAAAATTTTGGAATAAAAAATTGGAGGGGATGTGGAGGGGACTGCTAATGTAGAGCGCAAATTGAACCATGATGTGAAAGATTACTAGTCTGGTTGGTGGTATCTTGTTGTAAGTATCTGGTAGTTGATACTGAGAAGGTGTTCACAGAAAATAGGGATTAGGCTGACAAGGGAAGACTGAACTGCCTCCCTCTTTCATCAGTGGAGGAGAGAGGTGCTTCTCAAGGAGATTGTTCTGACTAGCCAAATTAATCCCTTCTCTCTGCATCAAGGGCAATATCAGTGGAGGAAACCAGCAAGATTAGGGGTGGAGAGGTGGATGAGGAGGTTTAAGCGTATTCCATGGAGATGATTTGGTGGGGACTTGGAAAGATTAGCTTGATCTCAGTAGCTAATGGAAGGCAGTTCTTCCCAAACATGGTTCTTTCCTGCTCATTTCGTGGAGTGTCTCTCAAATGGCTGATGAGAGATAATCACAATTAAAAGCTGAACAGCCCCCTGATCTATTGTATCTGTACCAAGGTTCACAAAGTTCTTGGTAGTACAGAATGGATCGTTATGGTTACCTAGACTTAACATAGGCAAGGACAGGCCCTCACCATGTCTGCAAAGGAATTGTGCTCTTTTGCAGAAAAAGTGAGTATAGAGTGAGAACTCTTTAACTTGTGATTTGATGTAATGAGAATATTCTAGAAAAACATCCAATATTGGTTTGAAGCCAAATGAAAGACTTAATTTCATTTGGTAAATCTTCCTTATTGTCAACCAGGTGCTGGGTTTTTTAATTTGGAGCCAGAATGTTTACAATTCCCATGCATTAGATAATGTTATTCCTCTGTTTATTTCAATTTAAGAGCCTTTATGTATGTTTATAATCCACAGTGAATGATCATTAATTTCCTCTTTGAAAAGCTAAGAGCTTTTGTGGCTATTGTGGTGTTTGTGTGCTCTGGAGAAGACTCCTTTTTTTAATGGGTAAAAATTATGAAGAGTTATTTTCCAATTTCTAATTTGCTGTGATAGCCAAAGGCTTAAGAAGACAAGTCAACCACTGCATTAACTCTTGGAAAGAAAATGAACAGAACATGTCTATCTGGTTTAGCACTAGATTTTGGCAGAGACACAGCATTCTCAGTAGTGGACCAATTATTATGGATAATAATGTTTTAGCTTGCATAGATTGTTTTTTTAGAATGTTCCTAGCTAATGATAGTCATTAGTCCATTGGTAAACTGAGTCTTGAGCTTTCTGTTCTGATCTTTATTTTTTATTTGCTTACTTGAATGGATTTTTAATGTGATAACAGCCAGATTGTTTTTGATAGCCTGATGCCATGGCTGATTTAAGTGTTCTGTTTCTTCCATTAGCTCTTGTCTGCTCATCACTGCCAGTATTTCTGTGAGTAGCTTCCCTCCTCCACTCTTACATCAGTTGCGTGGGTTGGAGGACAGCAGGGTTAGTGTTCAGGGGGTTGGTTCTTTTCTCACAGAGTTTGCTTCAAATTTTATGCTTTCCATGTTCATGTTTCTGCCATTAAATCGTGAGACTGTGGTGTGGCTTTCCTTGCTGTGCTGAAAATACTCAAACTTTATTTTCTCTTAATCCTTATCACCTGTCCTCTCCCATGTTCTAAACGGGGAAGGCATTGGTGTTGTTGAAATTACACTCTGGCGCATAAGAATTTGCAGCAATAGCCTGTGAGTCTGGGGGAGCAGTCTGTAGATGTGCTGGGAGTGCAGCCCTGCAGGCTGTGCCAGCTCTTAGGCAGCTGCCATTCCCTTGGCAGTCGAGTACCCTGAGGCACACGGTGTACCAAAATGTTCCTTCAGTTGTGCAGTTCCAGGTCAGAGATGCTCCCCTCCAGCTGGGGAGGTACTGGGAGAGTCGAGGGATCATGATCTAGAGAGTTTTCTCACTGAGCTCATGGGTGCACATGGACATGCTGTAGTTTTTAACAAGAGATTTAGGCAATGCCTTATTAATCCTGATAATTGAGGGCCGGGTATAAGGGGCTAGCCCTTTGGCATCAGAAAGTCATTTTATTTATTTCTTAACACTGAGCTTCCCTTGTAGCAGCTGAGTTTTAATTACAGTAATTTCACGATTATAAGCCGCACCTGATTATAAGCCGCACCTCCCGGTAGCCGGGTAGACCACAGGATTTGTCCATATATAAGCCGCACCTGAATATAAGCCGCACCTTTTTTTTTTTTTTTTTTTTTTTTTTTTTTTTTTAAGCGAGGATCCATGTGTAACAAAGTAACAAATTAGTAACAGAATGGCTGCCAGCTGGGTTTGGTGTCAGGTGCTCAACTTGCAACAGTTTTCCTAGACCAGCAAAGCCTTTAAAGGCAGCCCCAGGTGCCCTCCCCAGCCAGCTCTCACTTCCAGGTTGGCATTTCACTGGGATTTGTCCATAGATAAGCTGCACCTGAACTTAAGCTGCACTACTGGGGTAGGCTGGATTCTTCAAGGAAAAAGGTGCAGCTTATGATCGTGAAATTACTGTAATCCTCCTTCTCTGTTACCACGGGACTTTGTCCTTCAGGACCTTAACTCCTCCTAGCTTCTCTATCCTGCCCAGTCTGCACAGGCTGATCCATCTTTGCAGCTTCTTGTCCCATCAGGCTGCCATGGACTGTTCCAAGCTGCTGCTGACAAGAATGTGAACACCCTCAGTGTGGAGGCCTTTTGTGGCAGCACTCCCATCTTATCCCACTCACCTTGGCTCCCACCCAAGTGCTGGGCTGACCCTGATGGTTTCATGTCATGCATTGCAGGATTCGAGCAGTGCTGAAGCTCACTGATGTTGGGATTTCATTTTGCAAGCTGCTCAGCACCTCGTGCAAGTGTTTGCAATTACTCCAGTGTCAGTGGGAGATGAGGATAAAAATGAGCAGCTCCAGCAAGTGGCTGCTGCTATGTCACTCCTGCAAGCAGATCAGCCTGTATCACTGTAAACTTTATTACCTAAGGAGGAAGGAGTGAACTTGGGGATGAGGGAGGGTTAATTTTGGTGCTAAATGTCACATTTTTTTTACTGCAAATACACATTTCCCAGCGGTGGTTTGTTTTTTCATTTGGGTTTTTTTTTTTATTTTTCAGTGCTTTACAATAATTTGTAGCAAAAGCAAATAAAAATATTGCATCTATTTAGTCATTTGATGCTGCTAGAGTAAAGAATGCTCTGGCTCGGGAGTGTGTTCGGCAATATCCATCCTAATTTCTGATAAATCTAAAAATCTTAGGGTTGCCAGAGTCAATTGTTTGACAGCTTTGCAGTAAGTACTCAACAGCTATTGAAAAGTAACTGGGACTATTTTGTTTTTTTCAGACAAATAACAAAATTACTTCTTCTTTTTTTTTGCATGTAAGTTAATAACTTTTATTACCCTCATTTTCATATTTGTCATTAAAATTAATATTTTCTATTACATTGGGATTTTGCTTTTTAAAGTTCAGGCCTTTATGAGCCTCCCATTTTGGTATGGACCCTGCATATAGGATTTTCTTGCTTTTTTCTCTCAATCAATACAGCGCAATAGACATGAGTTACTCAGGGGGTGGAGAGGTTTTATGTTTTTTTAAAAAGAGGAGTTTTAAGTATTTCAGTTGATTGTATGTGAGAGTTTACATGCAATTCACATATGAAAATGCTACACAAAAGCTATTGCAGAATTCTTCACTTCAGAGAATGCACTCTGCAGTAAGGGGCAAGCTTACCTGAGCATTCAAAAAATCCTAGTAGCCTTAAAAGTTATTGAATAAAATTTATTGCAAAGCACTGTTTCTATGTTGTTAGTCCTGCTGTGAGTTTATTATAAAGAATTGACAGTTCGAGTAAGAATTGGCTTCTGTGAATGAAAAAATATTTTATAAATTTAGTTTGGATAGGAAAAGGACACTTGCATTGAAGGAAAAAGATATTGATTAAGGGGATGCAGATCATCACACAACTTTTGATTTTTAAGTGTTAAAAAAAAAATATTCTTCCTTCTAAAAGTTTCTTTGTCTCCCCTTCCACTGTGAAAGACTGATTAGAACTGTCTAGGAAATCAGCTCCATGAAAAATTGTGAAATATTTATTTTCATTGTATTTCATAATTTCTATCTAAAATAGGTTTTGGAAATCCATTCTGAACCATGATCTGAGGTCTACCTTGATCCTATTAGTAAAACACCCTTTGGAATTTGTTTGATTCATAAATAGAGAAATTAAGGGAAAAAATTTATTTTAAGGAGCTGGCCTTAGAAACAGCTTTTGAAACATTTTTGAGGATTAAATTATTTGGATATTACAAACTCTTGTTTAAAGATTTGAAAATGACTCCTCTGGTGCTTGACATAGGTTTTGGGGAAAATAGAAAACAATATATATCTCTTTAGTCTATGTATTTGATGGGTAGTTTATGTGGAAGGAATGTGAAAGCAGACTTGGAAGGTGGACAGAGCAAAAAGGAGAGTGGGAAGGTTTTAATAGCTTTTTAGACCCTGTGAGCAAAATTAAATCTGGAAATCAATATGCCAAAGATCTTTTTAAGTCCTCATCTCCAAAGAGAGTAGTATGTTAATATGTAAAGGAAAATTTGTGAAGTTTTTGTGACCAGCAAGCAACAGAAAGTTATTTAACTGTCTGCCTTTTAGCTCTCTCTACATGGTGTTGCCGATGTGAGAGAGCTGCCCCTTGCCAAGGGGCTGCTTGGCCCAGGTCAGGGTTTGAGGTGAGATGAACAGCTGAGAAATGCCCTCACACAGGTTCATGTCTGATGCTGGGGGCAGAGGTGGGAGCAAACCTTGGCCATGTGCCTTTCAGCCCAGACAGTGGTTCTCTAGCATGGCAGTTTGCAGACCAGAGTCAGCATTCATTATTTTCCTAGGCCATAATGCACCAGATTTTAACCTCTGGCTTCTAATGAACTTCTGTTTAATATAATTTTATAGACCATCAAGGAACTGCGAAGCATACACTCGTGGGAACCACTGTGCTGAGAGGGACGGAGGTTTCAAGTCCCTCCAGTTGGTCAGACCAGCTATTAAATGTGGCTAATATGTGCTCTGAGGTTGTTGGTGTGGTTTAGGATCCACACAGGATGAGCAGAAATTTGTATTTAAAGCCTTTTGTTGGACTAGGTTTTTTTGCAGGTTGTTGAAATAAAAGTGAAATGTGAATGTGTGTCGCAAGATGCTGGGCATAGAGGCTTAGGCACTATCTGAAGAATGGAGATAGTGGCAGTGGTGTTTTGAGGCTGTTGCTGAAATCTGTCTACCACATTCCCTCTGTTTGGCAACATTTCCAGAAGCAGTAAGGGATGCAGGTCAATGTTTTGCATGCATGGCATTGTGCCTCATTATTGACAACCTCAGAAATTCAAAATTCATGTCAGACACTACCACACTTGATTATGGTTATTTCAAATCTTAATGAATAGTTACATTTCTCTTCTCTTACTTGCTGAGTTTTGAGCTTTTAAGATGTTCTCAAGGTGCATTTGCAAACTTCTCTAGAGTTTAAACAATATTTCAAAAATTAAAGGACAAGTTAGAACATCTTCTGTCTTTATGTAAGTGCTGTGGTCCTCTTCTAAAAAGATTCTTTCATCAGGAACCATCAGGAGTCACACAAATTGCTAATTCTGTTGTGTGTGCTGAATCCTGTTAGGTATGTGCTGCCTGAGTAACAGCTCCCTAAAAGTCATATTATCTTGGCCACACATTTTTTAGAACTACATTATTTAATTATTTTGGCCCTCAAAAGAACTGCTTTCACTTGGCTGTTAAAATGAAAAAGAATACAGATATAGATTTAATATACAAACGTATTTAATTGATACGTATGCATGTAATAGATGTATGTGTATCCATGAATCTCTGTGAGTGCCTGTGTGTGTGTATATAGATAAAGATGAACCCATTAATACAGTGCTACTCAAATTCGGGACATGGACTCTTAATCAGGGTAGAAGACCTAAACTGGAGAGGGCTGAGATCAGAAGCACCCACAGTCAAAAGAAGTGGTGGAATGACACTGATAATGTGTGTGGCTTGGGTGTAACAAAGCTGCTGGAGAACAAAGCAGAAATGCTACTATGGATTGATAATAGATGTAAATGTGATTTGAGTGTAAAGAACAAAAGTGTAAAAGGTAGAGGTCAAATATTTTCCACAGTGGTAAGTGGAAATGAGGATGGTAAATTACTTTTAAAAAACTGTGGAGATTAATTAGAGAAAGTTCTCAATTTAATTTTTTTCCCTATACCTATTCATACAGGATCAAAAACTGCAGAAATATCAAGGAGGTAGATAAATTACATGGTTTAGCACACAAACTTAAAACTAGTGCAGATTATAGCAGTTCCTGGATGCTAGCTGGAGTTCCACCCTGAGATGGTTATTGCTTTGGACAGCACCATGTGCACGTGTTTCTGTATTTTATACACTGGCATTGTAGGAAGATGCATTTTATGTTGTTGAAAATAAAAGTGCACGACGGTGCTTCTGGATTCCTCTGGAGGGTGTGAGAGGACAGGTGGTTTTCCTGTTCCCTCTATGCCAGGTGCTGCTGGTAGTGTTTCTCGGAAGATGGAGGGTTTAGGACAAGAGGCAATGGGCAGGAATTGATGTACAGGAAATGCCACCTGAATATGAGGAAAAACTTCTTTACAGTGTGAGCACCTGAGCACTGGAACAGATTGGCCAGGGAGGTTGCCAGGTTGCAGAGTCTCCCTCACCGGAGATACCCAAGAACTTTCTGAACACCACCTGTGCTGTGTGCTGTAGGATGACCCTGCTTAAGCAGGGAGATTGGACCAGATGATCCTTTCCAACCTTGTCCATTCTATGATTCTGGCTCTGTGAAGTAGGGGAAGACTTTGGGTTTTGTTCCTCATTATTGTCGCTAGCAGAGAGTTTCACATTTATTTAGTTTCATGAGGCCAGATTTTCTGAAGCATCCTTGGTGTGGCCAAATCTGTGGTATTTTTATGGCATGCAAGCTGAGGAGCCCTAGCTAGTGCACTGAGTTCCCTTCCCTTGTGTCATCTGAATCATAAACCCACACTCTGAAAAAGTGTGCCACTTTAGGGCACCCCAAATTCACAGATGCTCTTGGTGCAGGTTTTCCACCATCCTGTGAAGAATACAGTAATTTCACGACTATAAGGCACACCCTTTTGACTAAAATTTTTATCGAAACCTGGAAGCGCGCCTTATATTCTGGTGCACCTTATATATGGACAAAGTTCGAAAATTTGTCAACCCAGAAGTGCGAGCCACAAGCCAAGCCGCGAGCACAGCGCCAGCCGCATGAGCCGTGCCAGCCAGCGCTGGGAGTGGGTGGGAGTGCCGGGGCCCACAGCATGGGGAGGGCACCTGGGGCTGCGTTTAAAGGCTACGCTGATCCGTGAAAAATGTTTGCAAATTGAGCACCTGCCAGTAAACCCCATGATCACGTGATTCCGTTACTAATTCGTTACTTTGTTGTGCGTAGATCCTCACTACAAAAAAAAAGTGCATCTTATAGTCTGGTGTGCCTTATATATGGGCAAAATACGGAAATTTGCTGGCAACCCTGCGGTGCGCCTTATAATCTGGTGCACCTTACAGTTGTGAAATTACTGTACTTTCCCACTTTAGCTTTCCGAGCTTTTCTGGAAGAGGCCGTGCTTTGTAAAAGGGTGAGTATGTAGGTGCCTTGTTTTGGGGTGATGGGGTGGGACAGGTATCTGTGATGGGATGGGCAGAGATGTGGGGCAGTGGGACAAGGGATGTGAGTGATGGGTGGGGATGGGCAGTGATGGAAATGGGCAGTGATGCAGGGCAGTGATGGGATGGGCAGTGATGGGGTGGTTATTGATGGGGATGGGAATGATGGGGATGGTTACTGATGGTGATGGGAATGGTGGGATGGACAGTGATGCGGGGCAGCAGGACAGCAGCAGGGATGCGAGGAGGTGCGGGCAGTGGCCGCTGCCTGCAGAGGGCTCTGTGACACCGCTTTTTCCCCGGCCAAGTGCAGCAAGGGGGGGAAGGGAGTGCTGGGGTAACGCTTCCAACAGTCTGGTCTTAGTCTGGTAAACAGACTAGGAATTGTGGGCTAAGTCCTTTTCCTCAGGCTTTGCACCAAGGCTGAGATCAGATGACTCAGTCCGGACTCATTATTTTAATAGCCTACAGCTAGTTCACATAGCAGCGGGAGTCCACAAAAAAGGCATTTAATTGTTGAAACTCAAACTGGTACATTGTAACTGCAGATTATAGTATTCAGATTTAAGTGATTCAAGTAATTTATAAAGCTTTTGCACAAGCAAACTGAAAGTTAAAATACTGATATTGTAATAAAAAGTAAATAAAACATACTTTTGTACGTTAAGACCCAATTAAAGAGCATGATTCAATTTAACAAACTTAAAACAGGCAGGTGATATTTGCCAACATTACTACAGCTGTGTTTTACATTAGGAAATTAATTAAAATAGTAATTTATACTTCTTTCCACTTGCAAGTCTTGGGCCTTTCTGTATTACACCATCTATTTTCTCTTCATTCATTGTGCTAGGGTGCGTTTGTAACCTCACTAAACCTGCATCAAACAACTTTGGGGTTGTTTTTCTCCTTACCTAATGAAAAACCAGCTTTCTGCAATAATGCCAGCGAAGCAGATCAAACAGGGCTGAAGGAACTTCCCTGCTGTCTGCCTGAGAAGCAGTGCATTGTTAGTTATTCATGTCAGTCCTCCTCTTCTGCATCCTAGCAGGGTTTTGCTGGTTTCATCAGATCACTTGAGCTGGAAGTGGGAGGATCGTGGCCACTGAGGGATGCAAGGGAATGGTTTCCTGTTAGACTGAACAAAACTGGGGGTTTTCTGTTAGACTGAACAAAACTGGGGGTTTTGCTGCACTTCTATACGTGCCTGGGTCTGGTGCACACTGCGAGATTAACAGGGACAAAATTTCAAAATGCAAATCAAAGTGTTCTGCTTTTATACCTGACAGCTGAATAATGAGACCTCAGGAGCTATTCTTAGTTCTTAGGTACTTCCCCCTCCCCAAACTGCTAAAACAGTGATGATTACATAATCAACTGTTAACTTTGTCTGTCAAATCAGCTTGAAGTGTGGAAAAGTAATTTTTTTTTAAATGGCACATAATTACCAAAATGAGAGTTCATTGTTCCATTTGTATGAAAGAGCAAACACACATGTGATGGTTATCTTCTTCCTTCTCCACTTTTCCTTCACCTGAACTTTGTTACCTTCAAGGAGGAATCTTTTGTGTTGCCTGTTTTATAGATGTGTGACTCATTGCAGCAGAGGCTGAAGAATTGGGAATGTTCAATTCACCATTTTAGTGAATTGTTAATAAGTTGCTATCATCCTTTCAAACAACTCATGATGCCTGAAAACTTGGTTTATTAAGACCAGACATTTCACATTCCTAATGTTAAGATTGCTGCAATTTTCCATTATAAGCTTTACCCCACCCAGTCCTCTGAATACAGATTTATAAATCAGTTTCAAAAAATGTTTCTCTGTCTAAATCTTCCCTTGCATTTTAAGCTTGGGAGAACATATTTGAGCTGAATGCTCTTTCTCAACTGGAGAATTATATCCTGTATTAGTGTTTTTACAAATGGATTTCATTTCTTTAAAAATCAAACAGTGAATGCATTGTGACTTTGGTGTCTCTGTTTTGAAAGAAAAAACTGCATTTCTAGGTTTTAGGAATTAATTTATTATGCATATTTTATTATCAGTTTCTTTTTGCCATATTTTTGTTGAATGAGTATTCTGGATTGCTTACTGCCTGGAGGAGCCAGTGCCAACATTGTACATATGATACATTTTCGAAAGACTGAAAAATGTGTTGGTTCATGAGTTTGATTAGTACTGTGTAAAATACTGTACAGATTGATATTAGACATCCTTAGAGTTAATAAGCGATGCTTTGTGATAATATCTATTTTTAAATTCTTGCATGATGAATCTGTCTTTGGGTGTTGACTTAAATTCTCAGGAGAACTCAACACAGAATGACACAAGAAAACCTGGACATAAATGGAACATTACAAGAATAAAATATCTGACATTTCAGCTCCCTGCTTCTCAAAGCTAAAAGTCCTTGAGGCATCAATAAAATGAAACAGAGTCCAGCAGTAAAAGTGCGTGTCATGTGTACGCAGATCTACTTCTCTGTAGGGCTGACTGAAAGAAATTGTTTTTACGTAAATAGTTACAATAAGCTCTTCAAGAAGGAAAGAGGGTGGACCAGTAATGCAAAAAAAAAATATTACATTTTAGGTTAAGTATATCTGAACTTAAAACATGCTACTGGAACTGGGCAATCTGACAGTACTGTAGCCTGTGCAGAGAGCCAGAGCAGGGCTTGTACACTGCTTAGTCCCACATAAGAACTATTTTGAGATTCAAGTAAAATTTAGGACATATAGACCCTGCATTTTGTATTCGATGGGCAGCTTAATTCCATTATTTCCAAAGACATTAGTAATTTATTTAAGTTATAATTTCTACAAATAAGGCACACACAAAGTATTACCTCTGTACTTTCACTAAAGTAAAAGTTAATTTTTTACTCTGCTTTCAAGAATTCTGCATTTCTTTCATGTGAAAGCCTAGAGTAGTCATAAAATATGAAATAACAATATTTAAAATATTTTAAATTAATAACTGATAGGTTAAGTCAGAGTGTTACTGAAAAGATGCTATCAGTATTCTTTCATCTGAGATTGTCTTTCGTCATACTAAGAAAAATAATTCGGGGTTTTTGTTTCTATGATGCAAATTTAAAAACTGTCAGGGTGCATTTTTTTAATTATGTGGTTTAAAAAATCCTTTAAATGAAGAAGTTCCTTTTCATGTCACATTATTTATGTCTGCTAGGATTCTCATTTCGGTGTCTGTAACATTTTATGGCTGTGTGGCATTACATTATTCCTGTATATTAACAAGGGTATGAACTGAAATGCAAGGATTCATGACGTTCTATTCAGGGATTAATTAGGCAATAATGCATAAAATATCTGTTGTTAGCCGCAGGCAGGGCTGGTTTGTTCGTTATGGCTGCAAGCAAAGCCAAGGCTGATAAATGTCCCAATAAGCCACTTAGTGAGTGCAGAGAGGAGATTTCTGAAATAAGAACTGCTGCATTACACTAAAGGCAGGGGTTTGCTGCAGCATCTTAAAAATCTGTCCCAACTGCAAAAATCTCTGCAAGTGTTATACACCATCCAAATGCTCCTTTTCACCAATAGCAAAACTCTGGAATGAGTTTGATAAGAAATAAGTTGATGTTGAGGCAGAACACAGCATAATGAGCATTTCCATCAGATGTGAGGATTATCATGATTTTTTAAACTCTCTGCATTTGTAGAAGAGGTGAAAATATCACGCCAAACAATATCAAGTGGTTGCTGCCTTCCTCCTAATTACCTCCTTCAAGTATCTCTTTTGCTCAAATATTACCTCTCACTCCATGGGAATTACAGAATTTTGAAGATGCATCTAAGTTATAGCTCCTTGTGAAACTCACTCATTTACTTCAAGATAGGGTGGAAAAAACTGGAGAGGTTGTTGGTGGGGAAAGGAAGAGAACTAGCCGAGTAGCATAGTAGCAACATATTTCTAATGCTTTGGAAATTACCGTTGCTGTCTTGAATTTTGGTGAGCTCTAATTTTGTTCCTTTTAAACACTGAAAAGTCTTTTATTTTAAGAACATCAGAAAGACTGCGTGGGCTTCTCCTTGAGTCCCCGTCATCAGTCAAGGGAATAAGTAATTAATTTTTTTTGTGAATGAAATGTCTAAAATAAGACTGCATCTGCCCTGATTATGTTATTGTTCAAATGCTATCTATCATGTGTGCATTTTTTCTGACAATTTAAAAAGAATATAAAATAAAATGCAGCCCTCAATTTTTCATTTACTGTATACCCTAAATTCAAGAAAGAAAAGGCAAAAGTACCATGTAATCTAAAAAAATAAAGCCCAAAAAAGAATTTCTGCATTTGAATTTTAAGTAAACAGCTATTTTTGTGGTGGGCTGAACATAAAACACTGATTCACGTTTGCTTGGGTTTAATTTTAAATTAAATATTATTTTGGTGCTTCTCAAAAAGAAGATATAGGAAAATAAGTGTAAGCCAAATAAAAGAGAAGAAAAAGAAAACAGAATAAAGAAAAAAAAGATGAAAAAGAGAAATTATTAAAATTCCTATATTTAATATAATAAGCATTTAATAGATTACATACAATATAGTAAATAATTATAAAATGGAAAGCTAGGGCTTGTGTTCAGTGTTTGGTATTTTTGTTAAACAAAGTATGAAGTGTAATTCCCACTGTATTCCCAAAATCAAAGAGAGATACCAAATTTCTTTCCATTGCTTTTAACACTGGCTTGTATTGATTAACAGTGAGTAAACACATGCTTTACTGTTATATGATTTGGGATGGTTTATTTTTATTCTGTTTGAGTGGTAATAGATTCCTTGGCATATCACTGCCCATTAGCTCCACTTACACATTTAGATATGAAATTACTCAATCTTCTGAACCAATTTTCTATGCTAAAAGCACAGAATATCTCCTTGGTGAATATTTTATTTTGTCTTGTAGTATCTTTTAAGAATGTGTGAAGAGCAGACAACTAAAGTAAACCCACTGAACTCTTGCTCATATTTAGCAGGTTTCCTAAGGTTGCAGCCTTGAATCTGCTGACAGCAAGGAGTGTGATTGAATGTTGTGTTCGAGTCTTTCAGTCAAGAGGCAGAAATACAATTTAAACTTATAAGGTACATGTGCAGCCTAATAATCTCTACTACATTGGCTGAAGATGCAAATATTCAGAAGAATATGTATTACTCTGTAGCTGATTTTATGGCAGTAACAGTTTTACATCTTGGTTGAATAACGAAAATGAAAGAATTGTACTAGCGATGAATTATGCCTAAGGCTACTAATAAAAAGAAATCTGATTCTGTCGTATCTCTCTAAGATACTCATCAGTTTGTCATAAATATTCCATATTCAGGACACAGGAAAAGTTTTCAGTAGATGACTCTGAATGCAACTGGCACTGAGAATAAACACTGAATTCTCTTTTAAGACCTGATCTCAGTGAATGAGCACGCTGAAGTCCTACGCAGATGTGAGGTGTTTCTTCCATAAATACTGGGTTGGAAGAGTTCTTTCCAGAAACTTAAAAATTCCCTTTAATGATCTGTTTGATCTGGTTAGTGCCTGTTGTGAAATCCAATACAGGTTTGAAAGAATAATTGGGAAGGGATTATTATTTTGGGCTGTTTCTTCCCAACTTGTTACTTTTTTTCTTTTAAATTAGAAAAAAAGCAAGACCATCCAAAGGGGATTTTGTATGAATCATATACTTCAACACTATGCAAATAGTCTGTAATCTAAATGGCATGAAGGTATGTGGGGGATGATGCATGGTCTTAATGGGGGTTTTTCACACTGATGTTTCTTTTTAGGGTTTTTCTAAAACTATAATAAAACATCTCTAAAGAAAAAAAGGTTGTTGCTAGCTTCTGTGAAGCAGAAGGTCTATAAAGAGCTGTGGAATACTTCTGTTTTCCTCACTACAAAGAACGATATATGAAAGTGCTCAAGGGTTCTTCAAATTATTTGAGTTAATGGATGGTCTGAAACTTGCTCATATATTTCTTTCCTCATTATCACATAAATAGTGTGGCAAGACATTACTGGGGTTATTTATTGTCTTTATTTTGGCCCAGTGTTGTTCAGGTCCAACTGAGAAAAGCCTTTCATCCTTTCCAGGACACAAGACAGCCCAAGTCTGTGAACTTGTCTGTGAACAAGTACTGCTGAACTCCCACCATCTCAATTTCACCAGATTTTTCCTTAACTCAGTAGAAGTTCTACTTGACAATTGTCTCTTCTTTCTGGCATTGGTTAAATCAAACCACTTTACAAGATGAGATAAAGTAAAATGTATGGAGGACGGCACCTGACTTGAGGAGTCCACAGAGTCCTGTCCTACTGAAATGGGGCCATCCCTTGAGAAGTGGATTTTCCTAATCCCTCTTCAAAGTAGAGATCTCTTGAAGTTTTAAGATACTGTACAACTAGAAGTACTTTCCATGCTAGCCTTTTTGGGTTTTTTTCTTAAACAATGCTAATGTGATGAGGAAGACTGAAAGCTAAAATTACCACCCCCACCTCATTATTTCTCTTGGACAAAGAATAGCATGAACATCTTGAGGCAACAGTGGGAAAAGATTGAGGGGAGAAAACAAATACAGCAAGGACCTTGGTCTGGTAAAGAACAGCGAGAGAATTAATGTATGGCTTTCATGTATGTATGTAATTTGGTAGGTAGAAAGCCAGTGTATGCCTCTTCTGTCAAGTAAATCTGACTAGTAAATCTATTTTGTCTAAATATAATACTACCAGAAGGCAGCACAAATCTGTAATAAAGCAGCACGGGGTTTTTTTTCTCTTCTTTCCAGTCAGTCTTGAAGTTGAGTAAGTGTTCAGGCTAAGAAGCAGCCTGCTGAAATACAAGTGATGGAAGCTCAGCATGTTCTCATGTTCTAGTAGAGGTGACAAGCTTTCCCAGGGCAGGTTAGCCAGATTAGGCAAACATGAATATGACCTGAATGCTACTATAAACATTTTTCCATAATTATCTGGTAATGAGAAAAGGTCTAATTCTGTTCTTTTGTCTTTCCCTGTTGTGGCTAGTACTAGCTGGCAGTGGTATGCCCCAGGACAGGGTGTATTTGTTACTGTCAGGTAGTGCTGTCAGCTTGTGTGCAGCTGGACAGTGTTGCAGAGCAATCCTGGGCTTGAGTCTCTGTGTGGTGTAATCTGCTCGCTATGCAAGCTCAGGGCAATCCCCCTCCCTTCTCTTGCCTGTGCACGCGGTAACTGGAGACTCATGATTGTGACACATCTGCTGTTGGTGTATGTTTTAGAGAGCAGGTCATGAAGAAACTAAATGTAGCAAATTAATATTCAAATCCCGCCAGGTAGCTGTGATGCTCTTTCTTCACTGTCAGTGTGAATGTCTCTGGACATGGAGACAGAGCTGGTCCAAGCAGCTGACTTCCTGCATCAGCAAGATTTAGCAGTGAGGAAGAGGAGGAAAGGGTACTTCATGCTCTCATGAGAACTATTAGGAATATACGTTCTGAAGAGTAACCAGGGTTCTTTTTTTCCTTTTCAGTTTACCTGCAGCTCACTTTTATAACCCTTAGCCTCAGTCTGGGTGTATGAGTCCAGAGCTCTTAAACAGCCTCAGTGTTGTGGGTAGCAGGGGTTTTATGATAAACTAACTCTGACATCATCATGTGAGTCACACTGGGGCATGATCATGAAGCAGTGCATGCTAGCAGCACAAGGAAATGTCTAGGACTGTGTTCTGTTCGTTCTTGACCCCAAAGCTTTTGGGGGTGACAAGTCTCAGAAATACTGGAAAAGGTTTGATTTGGAAATGTGTTTTTTCACTTCAAGCATAGCTGCTGCTGTTTGTGACTTTTTGTGTTGGTAACAAGAACTAACGCTGTTTATATTATATTGCCACCTATATGAAGGGTTGTGAAACACTTTCCCTTGTAAGACTGTTTCAGTTGCTTATGTTGCCAACATTCATCTGTTTGGGCTGAAATTTTCCATGCTGGGTGTCTCCTTCAGGCTGAATTTCTTGGGAAAGTTTCAATAAAAATACTTGAACCATTCCAGGGAATGAGAAGAGGGGGGAAAACTGTATTTTGCTCGTGTATATTAAAATTGCTGCAAGCACTTGATTCAGAAATCACCTAACTTTTTTGGAGCAGGGAGTTGAATAATTAGGAAGGTTGAAAGGGTGAGAAAAGAAAAAATAGGTGTAGAAGAGATTTCTTTAGAAAGGGTTTGTTCCTGCCTTATGTTCTGAACTGTTGGCAAGAAAGCAAATAAACCCCATGCTTTTCAAAACAGGGTCAATGAATGGCGGGAAGCTGAATGATCCTCCTTGTTTCACTGCACCTACATGATGTATTGGTTCGAGGGAGAGAGGATTACGAGGTGTAAACAAACTCGTGGGCAACAGAAAAGGTGTCTGAAATGTGCACAGTGGTGGAACTAGAGGGACAGGGTTATGTGGATAATAATTTGAACATAGCAGAGGCATCTCTGCTCAGCAAAGACATGGATCTGAAGATGGTGAGAGACTATCAAGAAGATGGGATTTAACCTAAGTGGTCTTACAGCTGCCTTTTTTAGTTGCAGTTCATTTCCTGTTTTCCAGACATCTTGTGCATTTAAATGAGGCAGGAAAAATTATATGCAGGCATGTAATTTAGAGACCAGTATTCAACCCTAATTCCAGCATGTTTCATTCATGAACACTTGATGTTGCAACTGTAATGGACTTCCAACAAGAAAATTAAAAGCTTTGTTGGAAATGTCATTCTATATTCATCATCTCAATGCTTATATTTTAAGCTTTGAAGAACACTGCCATAATCAGACACATGTATAATACTGCATTTTAGTTAAAATACTGAAAAAATATTTTAATCTATTTAGACAAGTTTCATTTTTAAACCCGCAGAACTGCCAGTGCTTCAGCAAACATGTATGGAACTGTTTGGATCTGGAAAGGTTAATTACATGTGTGAGATATTGGAAACTGAACTTTTCAGCAGACTCTGCCTTCCATTACACTCAGGTTCACAGTGTAGACAACAAATGACATTTTGGAATATACTTTACATCCTTAGCCCAAATGGGAATGAGTTAAGAGGGCAGGGAGAAATTTCAGCTATAACTTCACATTTTCCTGGTTTTTATGGACTTCAACTAGAGTGGTTATAATTCAATATTATTTTAACATTGTTATTTGTGGCTGAGTTTACTAAAGAGCAACTTTCATGCTGTTGCTTTTAATATCTCACAGTTGAAGTTATCTTCCAAGTTTTCAAGGATTTATACTGTTACCATAACATTTTCTTAAGGAATAAGGCTTCCCATCCAGAAGCAAGCATATATCATAGTACAAATTGCAAAAATAGTGAATTAGACATTTCCTAGTTAGAGGAAAGAAAACGTGTACCGAATGGCCACTTTATTAAGATCCTTTTACTTTTATTTTCTTGAATGAAATTTTGACTTCGATTTTGTCAGTATCATCTGCACCCTTGGTTGAAGAAGAGAAATTTAACACTCAAATTCTTACTATGGATATCTGCATTTAAAATATGAACTTCATAAAAATGCCACATCTGGGCTTGACATGATGTATTGTTGTGTCAGTTCAAAAAAGATAAGCTGTCATGTCACATACCTGTTTATTAATGCCTGTGTGTTGATGTTACTTATCATGGCAAAGATCCACTTATTAATGGCTTCATGGTATGGACAGACAGGATGCATTTTTATTGCTCTAATGGTACCTAAAATTTTATGCCATAGTGTTTTGAGACTATGGTCAAACAAATGCCTGGGTGTAGCTCAACTTTTTATTCTGTATCACGTGTTAGTGCATATTGGTTTTATTCACTGTCAGGTGTAGTTTGTACTTCAGCCTCAAGAACAGAGGGCTGTACTGACAAGGTGATTTACTTTAGCTTGTCTTAGGAATCCTTCAAGATATCCATAATTATTAATTATATCCATATGTAATGGAGGGGAAGGACAAAGAATTGGAATTTCTCTTGAATGTTAAGCCATTAAGTCTGACTTGCAGAGATCTTGTTGTAGAGGAATCCCAGTCCTTTCAAGAGAGAGTTAATAAAGGTGCCAGCAGCGATGCTTGGAATGTCAGCATAAAGCAGAATCAGGTCTTCTCTTTGTGTATACTTGGAATAAAACTGATCTTTTTCAGTTCAGTTGTTGCCTTTTGAAAGGAATCAGAATAAAAGTGAAAAAAACACTTTTTATTCCAGATGGCATACCCTATGCAAAAAGTTGCACTGCTGGAATTACAGCACTACTGGTGCACACCTTGCATCATGCTGGTGGGATTCCCTCTCAGCACCCCACAGAGATTAATCTTGAGATGCATTAGGCCTTCAGCAGCCTGTACAGGGTTCTACAGAGAGACCTCATTTGGTTTTCAAGAGCTGGGAAACCCAGTTTGAGGAATTACAATTTAATGAGACATCTTTCATGCCAGGCAACGAAACCCATAGTAAAAGGATGTGATTATCCTATTGAAAATTATGTATCTACTCAAAGTAATTAATTCAATCCCTTTGACCTTCAGATTGAAGGTCATTTGCTGCTAACATTTTTCTCAGCTACTTTTTCACAGAATGATTGAAATGTAGTTACTGTAATGGATGAAGTACAATCATTTTATTATTGTTTGTAACACTGGGCTCTGCTTGGAGTTTAAAAAACTTGCGTGTTTGCACATTATGCGAATATCTAATTTGAGTTTTATTGAAATCAGAAGGAAACATCCCAGATGTTAAACACATAAAGCTGTTGATGGAGAAGTTTGTATTCTGTAAATTTGTGTGTTGCAGAGGAACTTGTGATGGCTGAATTTGAAACTCCATTGGGACACTGAGGGCAAAAATTATTTTATCTTTACCTGAAGCTTGCTGGTGGACAGTGGTTCAAAGCTCTCATCCTCATGATTGTCCTTGTTCTAGATTTATGACTGATGCAGCTCGACGGGAGCAGGAGTCTTTGAAGAAAAAGATTCAGCCAAAACTCTCTTTGACTTTGTCAAGCACAGTGTCCCGTGGGAATGTATCTACTCCACCTCGCCACAGCAGTGGAAGCCTTACTCCTCCAGTCACCCCTCCAATCACTCCCTCCTCTTCATTTCGCAGTAGTACTCCTACAGGTAAGCACCTACTCTTTAATTCATCCCAAATGAGGCAGCAGTTTTGCTATGTGGCATTTGGAGAACAGGAGACATACTTAGGCATTGGTAAGAAGTTCCCCAAAAAAATAAAACAGAAAAGCTTTGTGACATTTTACATTTGGTCCTCAGTCCCTAAAATGTGTTTAGGCATTTCCAAATTCTTTGCTAAAGCAGAGAAGGACACTAACTTTAAATGTTGCAGCTCAAATTATTATATGAAGAAAAAGACATTACCAGAAATTCCAAATGTGCAGAAGACCCCTTATGCATCTGTAGGAAAGCACTGCCAATGGTACAGTGTCAGTTAAGATTTTTAAAAAGTGGTGAGTATCTTCCCCCCACTCCATCCCTCCCTCCCTTTTTTTTTGTGGGGAGAAAGTGGAATCCATAGTAAGTGGTCAGGGAGGAATGTTCTGTTCTGCTGCTGTCATCATGTAGAAATGACTTTCATTAGGAAACTATGGTCATAAAAAGAAAATGGAAAAAGGGATCTATTGGTTTTCCAGGATATAAAAGTCCTAGAAAATTGTTTGTACTTAGATTAGAGTAACTGAAAGTTGTTTGCTGTTCTGAACCAAATCTCTTGGCCTCAGTCAGTCTGATTTACTTTAGGTAGAGATCTTGTCAGCTAATTCTGGTACACTTCAGACTAAATACCAGTACTTTCTTCTGAAAAGCTAAATGCATCTAATAGGACTATTCTATTCTGTAATGAATAGGTTCAATACATTCTCCTTAGAAGGAAATCACATGAGCATCACTGCCCTGAAAGACTGTTATGCCACATGTTTTTTACACAGGCTATTTCATGTCTTAGTATTAATGATTAAATGGAAAAGTTGTAGCAGTCCTTGAGATGTTCTGTCTGCAAGTTGTAAAATGAAGTGGTTGTTCAGTATGTCCCTGGTTATGAAAAAAAGAAGCACGTTGAGAAAAGCTAAATTATAAAGTCCAATATAATTCAGAAATTTTTTTATTTTCTTAATTATTTCCTGCTTGAAACAAACTGATTCATTTCCTTGACATCCTTCAGATGGCAAGGACTTTCTTCTTTCTTTTGTTTACTTTTTGTACAGCTCCTCTTGAGAAGGCTAATTCATGATGTGGTCAGGTAGTATAACTTTGCACATCCGTCAGCAATACTGGCTAGTGCTGTACTCTTTGAAACATGTTCCATCAAATACTAAAGAGAAAAGTCAGCATCTATCTACCAAAATACAGTAATTTCACGATTATAAGCCGCACCCGAATATAAGCCGCGCCTTTTTTTTTTTTTTTTTTTTTTTTAACTCCGCACAGCAGATGGGGCAGGGCGCTCCGGCCCGGCCCCACACAGCCCGGCTTCCCAGCGGCACCCCGTTCCTGGCTGCCGGGGGCACGGGGGCCGCTCTGCACATTTCCAGCCCCCATTGCCGGCGATCCTGCGCCGCTGCCGGCGGCACAGGGGCCGGCCCGCCCACTTGCCACTCTGCTTGGCCGGCTCTCACTTCCGGGTTGACGTTTCGCTGGGATTTGTCCGTAGATAAGCCACACCTGAATATAAGCCGCACCACTGGGGTAGGCTGGATTCTTCAATGAAAAAGATGTGGCTTATATTCGTGAAACTACTGTACTTTTATTATTAATATATTTTCTAAGCTTTTAAAGTTGGTCAGAATGTTGTTTTACCTGCAGTTAAGAGAATCAGCTTGTTATGGCTGTGTTTCTGCAAGCCTTGCCAGCCAGGTTATAAATAATACCAGCTTCCACTTTCAGCACCCTCTGTTCCAAGTTCCCTTTTGGACCCCTGTCCCAAAATTAGGCTTTGTAACATTCTACTAGAAAAAAACATATATTCTTTCTTTAAGTCTTTTTTTTTAAATTTACTATTAACCACATTGCATTTCAGCAGCCTCAGCCCAGAATTTCCATTTTTTTTATCTTAAAAGTTTTTCTGGACCTAAAGTAAGCGTTGAGCTTTTTCTGAAAACTACGGGTTTTTCCCCAGTGTTTACTTGGTGTAGAATTTTTCCTAACTTAGATAGATGAGGTGCTCAGAGTCATGCCATGGCTGAGTTTCTGTGGGTGCAGTGCCTGGAGAGGCAGCCCAGTAGGGGTTGCAGACTAACTTTAGATATGCAGCTCACATGTCTTTTATTGGCCAATGCAAATCTTTTTCCCTCAAGTGCAAGTATATATGGCAGTTGGCTAGCAAGGTGATGTAACCAAGGGTAGTTAGGCAAGATCTCTTTCAGGGAAACAATTTAGAGTATGTAAATTGTCCTACATTTCAGCCTCACAGTGCCAACACAGCTTTCAAGCCCTACAGGCATACCCTCCACTACATCCAGTGAGAATGAAGAGTATTGCTGTATTCCTTCCCTGCAGTCCTGTTTGATTTGTACTCCGAGAAAAGTCTTGTTAATTCATCTTTGAATGCAGGTAAACATGTATGTTGTGGCAACTTGAGAAAACCAAGAGGCTATTTTCCCTAGGGCTGCAAATACAATCCTTGCCCTCATCCTCCTTTAGACCTGTACTTTGTAAAAAATAAAATGGGATTCCTTTGACCCAATTCATCCATTAATTTTTCAGAATAGCTGTTTGCCTTTTATTATCTCCTATCTCAGTTGTTGGGTAGTTCAGGAGGGCTCAGCAGTGTGCCTGGCATTACTGTAAGTGGTGGTGCCACTTCAAATGCTAGAGAGGAATCACGTCCTACAGGCTGGTGAGGTGGGATACAAACACACACGCTCCTCAGCAGAGAGTGTCTGTCACATAGGGCTTCTTGTCATTCTTGCTCAAAGTAGAAAGCAAAAACCACACTAATCTTTTGAGTCCCCTTTTCCATGTACTGTCCTCCCTTTTGTTATGCTGCTCATTTTGGCTTTCCCAGGGGTGTTTGGCCTGGCTTGGATGAAGCCAGGAGCTGCCTGCATCCCAATCACAGTTGTGCAAATCCTCATGGTGATGTCTTGCCACTTCCTGATGGCTTCAAGCTACTGCTGTTAATTTTCAGCAAAATGCAATTCTATATAATGATCTCTCATCTATGTATTGACCAGACTCAAACCCACTTAGCTTGTGAAACCTGATACAAAGTGGTTCAAGGTATTTCAGCTGCAGAGAGTGTTTGTTAAGTTTTACAGTAAAAATCTGTGCCAGAAGACTGTGGGGCCTCCTTCTGTGAGAGCTGAGCACAGTCCAGACTGACACAAATCAATGCTGCAAATGCTGCATGTGCACATGTAAGCACCTCCTGCTTCTTGGTACAGGAGATCATTCATAGAGAAGCAGAAATATCCAGCAGCGAAGTGTGCTCTTTAAAGTTCTTCTCAGGTAATGGGGTAGGTACATATTCATCTTCAGATTCTGTGTGTGTTAGTCCCTGAAATGGCCCATTTATGGTTTTGGTGGGAAGTGGAAATGCAGTAGTTAATTTTCTATACCTCCCCTCTGTTCCCTCAGGGTGGTTGGCATATGCTCTCTTCTTACATTTGGCTTTTTGTTCCCTCTCCTATAACAAGTTTCCTCTTCTTCTTAAGACCGGCATCCTCTAATGGTTGCAGAAAGTTCACTTTAAAAATTTGCTCCAGTTTTTATTTTAACAATAGTGTCTCCCAGGAGACTTTGTTTAGTAGGGCTTAAATGGTCTTGTTAGAGTTCACAGGCAGGATTTAGCAAAAGAAATGGTTTCCATCAGGAATAAAGGTTCCTTAGGGTGATAGGGAAATAGAGCAAAGTAGCACCAGCATACAGCTTATTTTGGAAAGATGTTAGCAGTCTGCAAATACTGAAGTATCTCTTTATTTAAGGAGCACTCAATTAAGTCACAAAAACTTATGTTGCTTTTATTTTTAAATGTCAATTTTAAACCCACAAAACTAATGAAGTCTAGTTATGGATGAAAATGGGGCTGGCATTGCATCCTTAACATACGTTGCTAATTTATTTAAATGTTTTCATACATCTGTGTGGCTCACAGATGAAATTTCCACCCCTAACTTCCTGGCTTTTGAGTGTAAGTCAGAGCATTGACATTCCTTTGAAAGCTATGATATCTCTTCGTACTGAAAAGCTTTAAAAGAGATCCAGTGATAGTAACTTATCAGGAATTAATTATTAAAATAACCTGTTCCAAATTTTAGTTAGGAAACTAATTCATAGTGATGAATCTCAGACTTTAAAAAAAAAATTTAAAAAGCCACTACTGCATTGCAGAAATGCCAAAAAATCCTCTGAAACCACTGTTTTGTGTTTGTTTATTATTTGCATTTATATTTATGACTTTTTCTTTCTTTGTTTTTTTTCTTTTCTTGGGTTGTTTTTTTTTTCTCTAACTATTCCAGGCCTGGAATAGTAAATTTCAGCCTGGAGTGAATTTTTGGCCTTCCTATAAATCCTAAAGCAAGAGTTTAATACCACCAACTGGCCTTTTAATAGTTCAGTCCTAAGTCTTGTGCCTTCCCACCTTCCCTTGCACAAAAAAAAAAAAAAAAAAAAAAAAGAAAAGCTGGAGAACTTGAAAACCTCATGCTTAGCATTTCATTTTTCTCTAAAGAAGCTGGCTCTCAGACATCCTTTCCTGTTTATTTTTTATTTTAATAGATTACAAGTTATAACATTTATGCAGTTTTAATAGGTTTATAGACCTATTTACTGCCTGATCATTTGGGGCAGTGGATGGCAGCCAGTCCTGGCATGAAGTGCTGGGGATGCTGTGGTTGCCTGGAACAGCTGTGGCCATTTCTCAGCCCCTCCACTTGGGAAGGAGATGAAAGAGTGCAGTTTTCATGGGTGGTCATAGGCTGACCATGAGAGAATTGGCAAGTCCCATTTTGATTTACAGCTGTCATTTGAGTAGGTGATTAACTATTGGTTTGTCTTATTAATTAGGATAAATGCCTTTCTGGGGAGTCATATTTGTTCAGTCATTTTTGATTGATTGCATTTGAAAGTTTTTACCTTTCATAAATATGTCAGAATTCCTTGAAATTTCCACCAGTATTTATGAATGTGACTCCATTTTCTACCCACAGAAAATACTAAACTTTTTATTTTTTGTTTTTTTTCCTTTCTGGTAAAACTTGAAAGTAATAAATCATTTTAATCTTGAGTAAAAAAAAAAAAAAACAAAAACCAACTTTGTAGGATTTGCCTTAACCTTTAAGAAGTCTAAGATCTAAACAGTGATATTTTAATTAAATATGCCTAAAAATTCAACAAAGTACTATGATGAGGCTTAAAAATATCACTGAGGCTGTCAAATTATTACTGCTGATGAAGAAATTTCTTGTTTTACTGTCTGAGGATACTATCTGAATGATGCTTTAGTAGATTTATAATAAACAAGTGGTTTTGTAGACATATAGAGCATATTCTAAAACTAAAATCAAGACGGCTTTGTAGCTTTGTCAGTAGTCCTAAAGCTGCACTATTTCAGTCAGAACACACTATGTGAAATGGGCCAATTTTTGTCTAATAAATCATACTAGTGGTGAAACATGACTTAATATAACATGTCATTCTGTAACAGAAAGTGAAATTCAATTAATTTTCAATCAAAAGAAAAGAAAAATCAGTCTTCCCCTAGTGTCTCATTTTCAGAGCCTGGTGTAATTAAGAATACTTTTTATACCTAGAGTGATTGCATTCTTAAATGTTTGCAGTACATTTAAATATTATTTGTGTTTGATTCAGGTAACTAAAAGAGAATCATATCCCATTTACATTACTAGGGAATATCTTCTAACACTGAATATTTCTAAAAGGTACATATAAATTTTTACTCAATAAAATTAGTAGATCCTAAAAACTCAGACTGTTAGTATCTTCTCTGATTCAGGATTCAAATGCTACTACTGGCAAAACAGTGACCAAAAGAATTACAACTTTCTGTGTTAACAGGCATTCACTCTGCTGATGAAATAATTTAGAGCATCGTTGTACCCTGTATGGGTGACTTATTTATCGGGGAGGAAAGTCTGCATATTGCAACAAAGGAGCTCCTTTCTCTACCTCCAAAGGCAGTTGGGACTCAGAAACTGATCCATAAGCATGCACCTTTCTTCTGGTCCATTAAGGAGCTGTCTGTTGTGGAAGCTTTGATTTTGAGAAGCAAAACACTGAGTGACAGTTAGTGACTTTTCCCAATAAACCTGGTTATCTCATGTGCTCTTATCTCAATGACATGAGATATCATTCCTGTAATTCTGCTGTATAGCATTTGCCTTCATGGATAACTCATGAAGGAATCCCACGGGCCTCCTCTTGAATCTGTTCCCTTTTCCTTTCCAAGAATGCAAAAGCTGAAAGAAAACCACCCATTGTTTGCTAGTAATAGCAACCAAACCCACAATAGTAACCAGCCTTTGGAATTGGGCATTGAAATGGAGTAACAGGCATATGCTGGAAATTAATATGGTTTAGATTCTAAATGTATGTTTCTTTTTTTTTTACTTTAAGTTGTTGAAAAAATGCGTTGTTGTAATGTAAAAGCTCATTCCTCTTCATAGGTATCAAAGCAGCTAACATTTCAGTAGAGTTTCCATATGTCAGGCTTTCAACAATGAAGTAATCATATGGCACAGACAGCTGTTGCACAGAGTGCTGGAGCAGCACATTAAACAGAATCCAGTGAGAAAGAGAGATCTGCTCAGCTGAACTACTTTGTGAGTTTACAGTGAGCAGCAGAAATGTGAAATAACAGGGGTGTTCCCCCCACAAATTAATTGAAGACTTACAGGAGGAGGAGTTAGGTGCTCAAAACTTCTTGTGTTGATGGATATGCTATTAATACATAGCTGAATTAAGCTGAATTTGTTGCAGAACTGCTACTTATAGCAGAATCTGTTTGGCTGCTGTCAGCAGGTGGCATTTCTGAACTCCATGTTAGGTTGAATCAGAGTAGACTATGAACCATTAAATCTGCTATTCAATTGATAATCTGCAACAGCTTTCTCTTTGGGCAATGAAGATTTACTCAGTATTGCTACAGTTGGAGAGATACTGCTCTTTCGTGGTGGCCTTATTTTTTTAGGCAAAGTGCACTGCAAAATATTATTTGATTAGATCTTAAGGGAGCTTGAAATTAGGCTTGGGAGGACGAATGAGTAGAAACAAGTACACATTGATGGCATTTTGCACATCATGCTACAAATTCAGGTCACGTGCGCTTCAAGCACACAATTAATGTTTACATCCAATACTAAGGAAGTAAATGCTCCCTGACGTGGACCACATAACAAGTCCTTTGTCAGACTGGAAAGGAGTATTCACCACTTGCAGAGTTGCAAGCTCAAGAATTTGTGTACAGTAATTTCACGACTATGAGGCGCACCGGATTATAAGGTGCGCTTCTGGGTTGTCAGCAAATTTCTGAACTTTGCCCATATACAAGGCACACTGGACTATAAGGCGTGCTTCTTTTTTCCAGTGAGGATCCGCGCAACAAAGCAACTAATTAGTAACGGAATCGCACAATCGCGGGGTTTACTGGCAGGTGCTCAATTTGCAAACATTTTTCACGGGTCAGCAAAGCCTTTAAACACAGCCCCAGGTGCCCTCCCCGTGCTGCGGGCCCCAGCACTCCCGTCCGCCCCTGGCACCGGCTGGCGCGGCTCTCGCAGTGCGCGGCTCAGTTCGCAGCTCAGCTCATGGCGCGGCTCGGCTCATGGCTCGCACTTCCGGGTTGGCAAATTTCTGAACTTTGTCCGTATATAAGGCGCACCAGATTATAAGGTGCACTTCAGGGTTTTGATCAAAATATTAGGCTTTAGGGTGCGCCTTATATTCATGAAATTACTGTAGTCACGAAAACCTTTAGCCATTCACTTCAAAAATTTTTCACCTGCGTTAGCATGCTGTAAATGCTTAAATTTAATTATTACACTTTATGTTAAAATAGCCTAGTATCATGCAGATGTAATTGGAAAAATAATGAAAAGTAGAAATAATTAATCAAATCCTAGGGCTGTTGTATTAAATTGTTGCTGAGAAATGGACTGAGAGTGTTACATTTTTGTGTGTTTGACTTATGGGGTGTGCAGCACAGTAAAGCACGAATCAACCAAGCTCTGTTGCAGCTTGAAAAAACAGGCTTTAAGATGTCTGAGGAACCATCTCATTACTTGTTCAGAACATTCTACTTGTTTATTTGCCTATTTAGAGACTGAAGAACTTTTATGCTATGTTTTTAGTAAAAATTAGATATATGGACTCATTCTTGCATAAACATTTTGGGCAAATAAGTAAGCCATACTTCACAAAATGAAGACCAAATTCAGTTCTCCAGCAAAATGAATGTTTGAATGCATTTGATATTTCAGACCTGCAAGGTATGACAAAAATCTGTGTTAAGATACCTTGTGGAATATGAACTGTGGTCCCTGACAAAATTTTCTTCTGAGGTGCTTCACTGTTGCTGGGTTTTCACATTTCTGTGTAGATGACAGAAGAGAACTTTTTTTATTGGAGCCAAAATGGTTCCATCTAATTGCAGGTTTGGGGCTAAATGTATTAATCCTGCACACCAACTAATATTGTACATATAATTGCCCAGCATTTAGCAGTCTGAGGCACCTATTCTAACAGAGCCTTATGGGTGTTCTTGTAAATAATAATGAAAAAAATAATGAATGACATTATGTAAAGCAGTTGTATATGTGTGTGCTTAGATATGGTATGAGATTTTAACATGAGCTCTTTTTGGCTGAGGTCATGACTAAGCATGAATAATAAATCTGTAGTAGTTTCCAGTTTCTACCTTAAGGAATAAAGCTAGGTTTCTAATAACAATGCAAAATAGTAAGTTAAAGTACAATTATTTCCTTCAGGGGTTTTCTTAGAATGGGTGGGATTTGTTCCCACAGCTAAAAGATGATTTTGCAGAGCTAGATGTCACATTCCAATTTTAGGGAGCCAGTCTGTAAACTTGTGCATATTTAGCTTTTTGTTCAGTAATCCAAAGGGAAAAATCTTCAAGTGTTCATCACTGTGCTTGGCTAAGTGCTTCAGAAATTTTTACTTTTTTTTTTTCCTTCCTAGCAGTCATCAGCTGTCAGGTGATGGTCTGGCTTCAAGATTGTGTGTTAACCTGGTTACTCAGTGACTAAACCAAAAGAAAAGAATTGCATTCCCAGAACAGACTTAGGCTTGGAGGATCTGCAGAGATAATTCCATATTGCAGGCACAGCAACAGTGTTATGTCTTGGACTAGCTTGTAGGTCCAAATCAAATAGCATGAAATTATCCTGAAGACCAAGACATTAACTTGGTCAAACCTGCATGTTTTTTGTCCTCTGGCTGTGTGATTACCTGAGTACCTGCTCTGCAGGAGGAAGGATGGCAGCTGGCCCACTTTGATGGTTGTGTCTCTTACAAGGGAGGTCCTGGTGCCTGTTTTTTATCTCCTGGCAAAACCAGAGTCATAAGGACTTGCAAACCTCAGCCCTGTTTGTCTTACAGAAGATCTTACTGTAACTAATCTTTCCTGTGGTTTGCATAAAGACATGTGCTCTGGTAACCTCCCCTGCTCAGTGCTTTGTTTAACTCCATCCTAAACTAACTTAAAACTTAAGTACAAAAAGGCCTATACTGTATTCACAAAATTGTGTTTATTTGAAAGTGGTGCTTCTAACCATTTAGATTGGTTTTAAAGTCAAAAGGATATTTTAAAGTGTATATAGAGGAAAGTAATATGAAAACAACTGGTGGAGGGAAATGGGGCTTTGCTGTGAGGGGAAATGCATGTTGACTTTTTTTAATCACAATTCCTCTCCTGCATTTTCTGGGGTTTTGTTTTGTTTTGTTTTGTTTTCATTTTCCTGCTTTATGGTTGCATTTTCATTATAATTCTCTTAAATTTCTGATTTGCTCTTTAACTTGGCTGGAAATATGTGTTGAGCCCAGTTTGCTATAAAAATACATTCTGGGAAGATTAGTTCAGGTGTCAAATTTTGTGTTTTCTAGTAGAATTCTAAATCTCACCAGAAGAGAAGGCACACAAAAATTTAACACTACATTTTATTTCATCTCGTTCACTACAGGTAGCTTTACATGTACTATTTGTAATCTCTTGTGTGTTGTACTTCGTCTTCCCAGCCCCTTCAGAGCATTCTTGTTTGATACAGACATAAATTGCACCAGCAATTGTAAAGCTACTGTGCTGTAGAATTGTATTTTAATTGCACATACCTGTAATTAATTGTATGGGAATTTTCACAGTAGTCTCCCCAAGGAACAATTTAATTGAAAAGTAACCGAGTTGTCTAGACTACAGCAACTCATAAAATCATCACTAGTTTTGGGGTTTGAGCTACAAAGCAGCAATAGAAACATGGCTTGTAGATTTAAAGTACTTCCAAGCACAGGAACTGTTTTATAATCCCCATCGTAGTAGTCTACCCTGGCAAACCATTTTTAACAGGGTCAAGAACAAAAAAAGTACAATAAGCTTAAAAGTAAAGAGTATTTCTGTGGTCATTTGTAATAGGATAGGAATTTTTGTGTGCAAGCACACCCATCACACATAGACCTATCTTCCTCCAAATGTGTAAAAAAATACAGAATTTGTAGAAAGCACATTGTGTCTGCCTTTCACAGCATATGGCATACCTGGTTTAACGTAGGGATAGTGTGGCACTCCAAAAGTTACTTCAGCAGTTCTGGGTAACAATGATGGCATTCATGTTTGTGTGTTTATACTGCAAGGGCCAGTTGGTGGAAGGATTTTCATTTATTTATTTACTATTTAGCTTTGTAAATAATCTGCTAATTATCTTGAAAATTCCTAGCTGAAAACACAAGTGTTTTCCCCCAAGTTAGAAACAGTAGTGGCCACATGGAGCTTTTAGGTGTTTATTTAAATTTTGTGCATATACATATGCACATATATGCTTACACATATCCATATATGTATATTACACTATGATATTAAATAGGATTTATCTGTACCACTGTGGCACTTCGAGGACTGAAAAATTATTGCATGTCCACCAGTCCTGCACACTGACAGCAGAAAAAAAATCACCCAGACTCATTTAGGCAGCACTTCAGTGTGCTGAAGATGATGAAACTTAAGCAAATGTTTGAGTTTTCCTTGCATTATGGGCCAAAGCAAATCAGAAGTAATAAAAAGCAAGGACTAACATGCCACTTCACACTCAGTGACTTATAACCCAGAGAGGTTTATTTCATTGAGGAAATAGTGTATCACGAGTTGATGTTAGCCAGTACAAGATCCTCAACATTATGTAACATTTTAGGAAAAACAAGATTCTTTGTAGCTTTTGTGAACATTTGCTGACCCCTAAATCCACAAGATCCTCTTGTCTTTTTAGCACTTGTAGCCTGGCAGGTAGAAGACACCACCCTAATTCTTGCTGAAGATGAAGGTTGGTACTTTGTCCTTGCTAGCATAGTCTCCCTCTTGAAAGGTTTTTCCATGTATAGTCAGACAGTGCCATTCACAACAATTTCTGAGCACTTCTGCCTCTGAAGTCAAAGGATACAAGAAGCCAAGAAGCAATGGAAAATATCAATTTGGAAAGCACTTTGATTTCAGCCCAGTGATATGTCACCTGAAACAACTCACACCTGTTAATATAGAGTGATTGAAATAATGACAGCCACAAAGAAAGGTTTGTGACAGCATAACAGGCACAGTGCACATTTTATCAGAATCTTTGTCTTTAAAAATGAGAGAGGAGACATGAGTCCCCACTAAAATGTGTTCTTATGCTTGAGTTAATTTCTTTCTGAGAAACACAAAGAAGGATTAATAAAAAACTTAACAGATCTTTCATGTAGATTTTTTGGTATAGTTAAAATGACAACAGCCATGATTCTTGCTCAGTAGTCTATAGCCATTTTAGCCCCTACTGGTAATTCTGAGTCTTAGGGCTAGCTCTCAAATCATGCTGATGATATTTCTTAAACCTGCATGGTCCAGAGCTTCAAAAGCAAGCAGAGAGAAGTGGTCAGTCTATATTCATGCAGATTAAATCTTCCTGGCCCTTCAGTCCATTGAAGTGGAGAATCTGCCATTGTTTGCTGCTCAGGGGTTTGCAGCCCTCTTGGGTCTCATAAACGTGAAACTTCCTCAGCCCAAAGCTGCTGAAAAAGCACTGAGTTGTCCTGCAGCCCTGCAGCTCCTCCTCGCCCTGGTCCTGCACACGCTGAGCCAGGGCTGCATGCATGCTGCAGCCCATGCACACTAAGGAGGCCCAGGAGCATCTTGGAAAAATCCCTGCCTGGCCAGATGCTGCTGGAATCACATTCCTTGTGCAGTGCAGGCTATACCTGCCCAGTGATAGCAATGCCTTGGGTGGCAGCCCAGTGCATCCGTGCAGGATTTGCACGCTGGTGAAGGCGAAGGCACGGCAGTCAGGCTGGGGAGGGACTGTGTGTGCATTAGCAGTTTTATGACCTGCATTGTAAGTGGCTGGATGGCTTTTGTACAGCTGTAAACCATGTATAAAACATGTCTCAAATGTATTTTCATAGCTTCATAAAGTGTAGCTCATTTATGTAGGTACTTTTTATTGTAATCCTTTATCTTCAACATGGAACTGTTTCCTGGTACCGTTTCTGTTTTTTCTTCTCTTTTTTTATAAAAAGGGGTAAAGAAGAGAAAAGAAAAACTTCTCTTTTGTTATTTGCATCAGGAGGGTCCTAAAGTACAGTAATAGTGCCCTGAACTTGTATTTTTGTATTTCTAACCTTGGAATGCAAGCCTAGCAACTAAAAAGCCAAAATAACATTAATTATGACCGTTCTTCGCTGTGGTTTTTGCAGTATAAGTTTGGAACAGATGTTTGAGGGGAGAGAAGGGAGGGGAGGAAGGATGGATTGTTTCTTTTTCTCAGCCCCAACTGGTTTTAATTCTTGTTTGAACATTTTGAGAGTATCTTTAAACAGTTGCCAGAATTCAATTAACATCCTTTGACTAAAGGTGGAAAAAGTCCTACTTTGTTTTTCTTCAAACATATACCTGCTCTTGCTTCTCATGGCAAAGCCAGAAAAAGAAGGGAGTCCAGCTGGCATGGATTTTATTACTGTTACATTACTTTGCAGGTTAAGCCTCAGATTGGGAGGGGTCTGCTGGATTCATTTATTTCTTTACTTTTTTTTTTATTTTCATGATTTTTAAAAAGTGCCATGTAAAACACTGCCATTTAATTACAGGAAGGTTATGTTCTTTTTTTTGGTGAGTGTTTAACAACTTATTCTTGTTTACATGAAGTTGTAGAAATCTAGTTTTAAAATATGTTTAAAGTAGAGATTGTGTTCTTGGGTTTATCATGTTTTTCCTGTACTATGTATAAACACAAGATTGTACATTATTGAAAGCTCTTTTTTGTGGAAAACAGGATTGGGGGGAAAAGTTTATATAAGAATGCAAAATAACTTCCCGAGACTATTGGCGCAGTGTGGCCATAAAACCTCAACAGCACATTGTGCAGTGACATTATAACAATTTGCTTTAGCACCTCTACAGCATTCTCAGAAAGCCCTGCTCTACAAAACACATGCCGTGGTATCAGTTGACTGTTTTTTTCCAGAATCAGTTCTTTGCATGCATGTTTTTGTGATTACTTGCTGTTCCACAAGTAATTGGAAATAAGGATTTTTTAAATTTATTTATCTTATTACATGTATGTTTTATTTGCATTTACACATTCAATAAGTTGTAGCATATCTGCTTATATAGGTGTGCAAGCAGATTTATAAACTTTGGATTAGGATTTACTGTGCTTTAGTTTTAAAGACTGTTCTTTGCTATACCAGTATCAAGATACAGATATATCAAGAAAAAAATGGCACACAGTTGCTCCTAAAGCCCGATAGAATCCAGCTGCTCCACCAACCCCAGTATTGGCTCTGGAGGGCTATCATTTTTTTAACCTGAGTGTGTTTCTCTAGTAGCCCAAAATGGAGAGCAGATCTCATGTGTAAATAGTTCTCCATTTTGCTGACAGTGAAAAAGAATATATAGCACTAATGTCATACTAATAGCACTTTAAATATAAAACTTTATGTTTATTTGGTACCTTTATCATTTTAGCTTTACCTCCAACATTTTAGGGTGATTTCCCATATAGGTTAGCTCAGCCAAAATCATTCTATAACAAAATACAATGTATTCAGATTTATGTTTTACTGAAGGAGTGTTTGCTTGCTTTCCAAAGTGAATCCAAACCTTGTAATGGGATACATTTTCTGTCACTTAAAATTCAGCATGATCATACACTGAGATCACTGAAATGAAAATTGCAGTTGGTGTGAAATGTTTGAATTGACCTATCTACCATGTCATTTAGAACACCAGGGTGCTGCATGTTTAACTATGTATGGGCTCATCCTGTTTGAAGTACCACCCTCCAAAATAGCTGCGGGAAGGATCTTTTTAGACTGTCTCTGTGAGTGTGCAGGTTGCAGTTGCCATTTGACTGGGAGAGAGGGGAGAGGATGTCCAGAAACACCTACCCATAACCTTAGAAGCTTAAGTGTTCCCTCCTTGGGTATAGCAGTGAGATCTAAAAGTGTGGTCTGAAAGCTACTCTTCAAATGATGCAAACAAATACAGAAAAAAATTCTGTGCGGGGCCTTTTGCCTAACTTATTTTCTCTAGTGCTTTCAAGTTCCTTGTGCCTTCATGGTAAAAAACATACCGTTCTTTGTATTTGAATCCATGTTCACATCATTACATGAGGTGCATTTTTGAAATTCTCTTGGTGCTTATTCATTAGCAGAGCCTTACTTCAGCCAGAGACAATAGAAAATTAGCTTTTCTGGGCAGTAATACATCCTAACAGCTCATTATTTAGCACTCGATACTTGATCTGAGCTAGGAGAGGACTGGGAAAGAGAAAAGGAAGGGTGGTTTCTCCAGAAGAGATTGTTCTGGCCAAATCCTGCTCTGACTGGTGTCCTGGGAAAGAGGAGCATGCTAGCAGCAGCAGCCAGAGCCCGTGGGATGCACTGTGCAGAGCTGGCAGCAGCCAGTGGGACACCCCTGAGCCCACACTCTGCTTGGAGCAGGGCCAAGGCAGTAGTAAGTCATAGCTGCTATTTTCATGGCTCTGTTGTGACCATGAAGAGGGATGGAGCCAGCTCTGGCAAGTGCCCATTTGACAAACCGTGCCCATCGCCATCAGCTCCCACCAGTGGCAGCAAAGTTCTGAGCATGCAGTTGACTTTGAGAACAGAACTGCCTCTCCTCGCCCAGAAATGAGGATCAGGAATAATTACTGGGAGAGGAGCAAAACCTCAACTGCATGTGCTCATCATACCCACGTGCTGGAGAAAGGCTCTGGTCTTCCCTGAGGTGAACTTAGTGCTTGTTGTATTTAGGTGCTTAATTCAAACACTGGGTTGACACTTGCTATCTAAAATGCCAGTGAGTTTTCTTCAGTTGCGTCTACATCATCTTTGTGGACATGTATGGTAAAAGTATTTTTGAAAATACAAGAAATTAATCTGAATGGACTTTTTACAACGGTCCTCTTGAGTCCCCTCTCCCCACCCACCAAAACAAGCAAGCAAGCAACGACCCTGGCTTAGTGTGTCTGGATGATCCAGTCTGACGTTGTTGCTGGAGTTTGCAGAGGCATTGTACAGTGCCACCCTTACCAGCTCTCAGCTGAGAGAGTCCTGCCACAGCTTCTAGACTAAAGACTTGCATGGCTGCTGTTATTTGATTGCTTTGTGTTTGGTTGCCCTGAGCATTTATTTACTGTTCTTTGTATGAAGGAAGGATATTTCATTTTGAATGACTTGATATGTCTTTAGCTCAATAATGAGTATCAGGTCATTGTCCCTGCTGTGTACGTCTATGGCCAAAGACCGAAGAAGTCTGACAAATCCTAAATGTGCTTTAGTGTTAATCCAAAATTCACATAATATTAATAATTCACTTTTTTTATCAAGGAAACTGTCACAGTATATGGGAATGCAAAGTTCTTAACATAAGAAGTGCTCTCATAAAACTGTTTCTGTGAAATACAAACTGCAAGTCCCACACGGCACAAAGTGTGAAGCTGAATTTTTATGAGAAATCCTTGGAATTACCGTGAACTTTCAGTGACACTAGCAATGTTGGTTCCCACTGCAGTAAGCTATTTGCTCATAGTTATTCATTGTATACTTAAATGTATGTTTTCTGGGCACAAAAATAATTGGCAAGGATGTTTTGGGTTTGTTTTTCTTCATGGGAGGAGAAAGGAAGAACTCATAATGTTCTTGATCAGAGGTCAAGATAGATCCTACTCATTAAAATGGCACACGCAGCTTGTGCTGGTTTTAATCAGCTTTGTCTTTTTTATATTTAAAGGCACAGCAGAGAAGTCTTTAGATTTGAAAAGCGATGTAATGACTAATGCTGTGCACCTGCTAGAAAAAGATTCATTTAAAGTTCAGGGGAAAATCCACTGTAAATCTCACAATAGAACAAATTCACTCATGCAAAAGGCAGAATTTATCTTGGGTTCAGTGGTGTGCATACAGAATAAACTTCAGAAATACGTAAGATAAGGCCCCAGATTTTCAGCAGTGTAGCTGGGATGTTGTCTGCTCCAGAATGTCAAATGAATTAGCTCTCTGCAAACCATTTCTGAGCACTTTAAATTACTGACTTCATCTATTGGGAAACAAAAAAGCAGTGGATGGGCATTGAAGAGGTGAGATCTTTGCTTTAGGATTAAGTGACATTCTCACTGATTTTGACAGGAAGACTGACTGGCATCAGAGGTGTAGACCAAGTCTATGGTCAGATTTGCTTTTTGTCAAACTACAAAGGCTTCTTACCCTGCAGGCAGTGATCATAATCCCTTTTTGTGCGTCTTTACTTCTGGCTGCGACATAGCTTGCTTATTTGTGATGGGTTGTTTAAATGCAGTGCGAAAATTGCAAGAGAAATAACTTGCTAGAATTCTCTGTGACCCAGTATGTTTTGTGGCTTCTCATAACAGGTAATTTTATGTGATTTCTGGCTCCAGTATGGCACACTGTGTGACTTGTGCCTAGTGGAGTCCACCTCCCCTTGGAGGAGTAGTGGCATTGTCTCAGCATGGAAAATTGCAGGGGAAAAAAAAAAGCTGAACTAGCATTCTTTCCTTGCCTTTGTTTGGTTTCATTTTTTGATCTGCTGGGGGCAGCACAGATGAAGTGAGTCTTTTGGCAAGGCCACTAGAGTGGGGAGTGGGAAAATGGTTTTGTGGGCCAGGACTGAGGGAATATTGCATGCGAGGGTGGGTGCAGTATTAAGAAGATGTTACTGAGTTATTTGGATAATAAAGCAGTGGTTTAGGTTAGGCCAAGGTAGAACTGTGTACGGTCTCTGAATGAAAGCCAGATGATGAAACTGGATATTATGTTGAAGAGCAACGAGCTAGCAAGAAGCCTCAGAAAAAGCATTGCCAGAGGAGAGAGGAAGAGAGCAGGGGTTTTGCTATGGTAGAAATGCTATTTAGTAGGGGTAATAATAATGTGAATTTGTATGGTGCTTCTCTATCAGCCAGATATTTAGATGCTCTGTGTGTTGTCAAATTTTGGGGGAGATTTTTTGTTATTCAGACTTCTGAAGCCCAATTCTGATCTTTTTTCAGTGGGGGAAGCATTCAGTCTGCTTTCCAAGCGTGAGGAGGAAGGGTAAAGCCATTGGCACCCATGCCACAGGAATGGCTCAGCAGAGTGCCCAAAGGGCAGCGTGCCCCAGCGGAGCGTCCTGTTTGCCTTGAGCATGGCAGTGTCCAAGCAGGGCTCAGTGAGACAGCTCTCTGAAGAGTTACTGCAAACACTGCCCGAGTCACGCAGCTGTTACACCCTGGAGCAGGCCATAGGTTAGGCACAAAGGCGCTTCATTTCTTATTTTTTTTTTCTTGATAAAAGTAAATATTTGCAGATATAATTGTGAAAAACCAACCAAGCTTTAAAAAAAAAAAAAAAAAAGGCAAGCAATTAACTAACTCTATCTTGATCAAAGTGCGCTGCTGTGCACTTCCCCTGGGCGCACTGCTGGTCCCTGGGAACGCTGCCCAAGAGCTGGGACAGGGGCTCGGGTTGCAGTTTGTACACCTGACATGGAGCCCAGCCTGCTCCGGCTGGGAACGGCCTCACAGAGCTCAGCCCTGCGCCACTTAATTAAAATACCTCATCCAGGGGCTGTTTGTAATGGCAGCGCCAACCTGCGCCTTGTTGCTTTTTGTTTTTCCTCTTGTTTTATTTCCCTCCCTCTCTGATGTGTTGCACACAGCCAGGGAGGCACCACATGGGTTGCTGCTCTTAGACACTGACAACTGAGGAAATTAAATTCTGAGGCAGAATCAGTGAAAAGCATGACTAAATCAGTGTTGCTTTTCTGTAACAACTGAAAAAACATAATTATTTTAAGGTTGAATTTTTATTGCTGGTGAATTTTTTTCAAGGCAGTAATTTATTTTTTTTACATTTTCCTTATACCAAGATCCTTTTAAATACATTTTGGGATTTCTTATTTTTATTTTTTTAAGAGAGGAGAAGCAGTTGAGTTCAGTGGGACACTGTTAGATAAAAGCAGTGATAGACTGCAGTTCCTGCTTTGTATGAAGTCATACAACACAATTAGTGTTACTGTTTTGTGCAAGAAGAAATACACTTTAATATGGTCAAAATCCGTAGTGATATCTGAATTTTAAAAATTAAGATAATAGAGCATTTGCTTATACTGGTTAAAGAACTGTTTTGAGTGTACTAGACCAAATCTTGTATTTTTGTTCAGGTAAGACAATGAAAAAAAACATAAGGATGGTGTGATCTCACAGATTCTTAGATACACAGTTTGTTCTGGCTCTCTTTCACTGAGTCTAGCTTTAACTGAAGTACAGGCAAACATTTTTATAGAATTTGATCTTACTGAACAAAATTACTAGAAAAGCTAAAAGGGCACCTCTTAATGCCTTTAGGAGAACCTAAGGAAATGCACAATAGGGCTGACTGCATCTTCTCCCCACTGTTCTATGTATCTCTTATTTTATACCATCATATTGCATACTAAGTTTTAAAGAGCACTGATTGTTGCTTTATGAAAACATGCTCCTTATCATCACTAAAATGAGTGGCGTCCCTAAGAGATGTTTGTTGTACAATTTCAAATTATGTTTTCTTCCAGAGGACAAAATCTTATTTGGGGAGAAATCACCCACTCTTAAGGGGGCTCACAAGGGGGGTGATTATAAAGGCAGAAATTGTTGGTATCAGTGTTTAGAATTGTATGTTTTGTCATCCTAGGAGTGCATATGTGTATTTACAATAGGGTTTTCTGTTTCATTTGCTTTAAAAAAACCCTACTGAGCTAAAAGGTTTGAAAGAAACAGCTTGAGGAATTTTTTCCATCAAGATACAATCAAGGGCAGGAAATCGTAGAAGCTGAGTTGTGGTTTTGCCTCCATTTTTTTATTAGTTAATTAAACTATAACAACTCTTAACTTCATTTTAGGTTAACTGTTCCTAGAGTTCAGAAATATTTTAAGAGGTCAATAATGCTTTCTTTGGCTCCTGCTCATTGGGAGTGGGACGAGGAGCCACAGTCAGCAGGGCAGAGTTTTCCAGATGTGCTGCAGGGGCTGTGCGTGAGCTCATGTCGACGGCTGCTGCTGCTGGGGAACCATCCCTCTCTCCTCATCTGCACACCACCCTGGACAGATGGGAGCCACAGGAAAGGGACGTGGACAGCCTGACATGTGTCCTGACCAAAGCTCACCACCAAAGCCTGCCAGTCACCATGTGTTATTACTCAGTGCTGAGTCTGACTGGGAATACTGGGGAAGGGGGTGTCCAAAGAGGAGAGAATTACGGAGTTTCAGAAGAAGCACCCCTAAAAACTCACTGTACTTTGCAGCGTGGGTTTCCCCTGTGAATTCAGAATGTTTTAAAGTGCCATGAGGCATCTGTCTGCATTTTCTCCTCGGTGGGTAGAGCTAAAAGGGCACACGAGGGAAGAGCCATGCAAGTGTCACATAACTGTCTTTAATAGCGGGAGCTATTCCAGCACTTGGAGCCAAATTGTCTTTCAGCAGAAAGGATAAAATTTAGCAGAGCTGGGAAAGGGAAAGAAGAAAGGGGAGGGGAAACACAGCACCACCTCCTGCTGACACCACAGAAGTTTCCCTCAGCTTTCCCTCTCTCTCCCTCTGTGCATATATTTTCTTTTTAATCAGCTGCGGCTCTTCCCTCCCCTGCTTTTCTTTTTTCAACTATATTTTTACAGTTGGAATTCTGCTTTTCTAATTTCTCTTGTTTCACATTTAACTTCTTCAGAGGATTTCATTAATAGTTATTGCAATTAAAAATAATAAATAAACTCAGCACCAGCTGCTCAGATGGCTGTCTTAACATATCTGGAACATAATGCGGTCTGTTCAGGGCAGTCACACAATGCAATTTATACCCACACCTGAGGGAATGAATTTCACAACTATAATTGCTACAATATAATTCTTATTAATGTTGTGCTATAATTCCTATTAATTCCAAAGGGCTAGTAAATGCATTAGGACTTGTCAACATATTATTTTACACTGTTTATGATCTGTAGAATTACACTCTTCAGTATTGTATTGCATAAAGAAATGCCTTAAAATTAGCTTTAATTGGAAGAGGGGAGGGAGCACATTTTCTGTTCGGGCACTGGGAAAGACGGAAGGATCCTGGTCTTTGAGAAGCAATGAAACTGCATTTTAAAATCAGTCCTTTGAACTTTCTGTGCCATGCAGTTAACAGTTTGTGAAGATATATTAATAAGGCCTGTCCTGGTTATTAGAAAAAGAACCACTGGTGTCTTTATGAAGGAATAAATAACTACAAAAAAGATAGAGTTATAAAATTTAAAATAACTGTCTTCCAGAAGAGACAAAAGTGGGGAAATTACAAGTCATTGTAGCTGATGTAATAAATGCAGAATGGGTTATCTTGCTGTGCTCTTATTTATTCTTGTTTTATCTGATTACTCTGCTTTTCTAGGTAGTGAATATGATGAAGAGGAAGTAGACTATGAAGAATCAGACAGTGATGAGTCCTGGACTACAGAAAGTGCTATCAGCTCTGAAGCTATCCTTAGTTCAATGTGCATGAATGGAGGGGATGAGAAACCTTTTGCCTGTCCTGTTCCTGGATGTAAAAAAAGATATAAGGTAAGTACTAGTGCAGACCTACCTCATATCCTGCTGGTGTAGGTGGTGGGGAAAGCCTCTAAAATCAGTTTGCACTCTTCTGATTCAATAGATTTTCACAATTATTTTTGTGATATTTTAGCAGAATATTTTATTCACTAGTTTCCTCTCAAGCGCAGCAAAGTTTATCAGTTTTACAAGGGATGTCTGTCTGTCAAGAGAGATTACATATAGCCACTCTTTTGCTTTACACATTTTAACAAGCTTTCTATTATTTAGACAAATTAACTGCAGAATGCAGGAGGTATTACAAGCAAAATAATCTCTTGGGTCTCTTACAGAAACATGAAATAAAAAGCTTCTGTCTCTCTGTGCCAGAAACAATTCCTTTTGCTTAACTACTAGAGATACTGCTTCCTCTTTAGTGAGGTGGTGCCCAGGGTGCATTTTCTGTTAAAGATTATGTGTGGAATGTAGTGGTTAATATAATGCAAGGCAGAATTCACTTTGGGAAGGTAGAAATTCCAGCATCATTCTGTCCTGGGTCCAAGTTCCCATGGCACATCTGCCCAGCCATCAGTGACCCCACATGCAGGGCTTGCATCCCATTGTGTGACACTCTGGAAAACAATTCCCTGACACCCCCACCCCATTCTTTAATTGCTCTCCATCATGAGAAATTTTTTGTCTTTTTATATGAGGGAAGCATTTCTAAACTGGACCCTTGAGCTGGCCAATGTAGAACATGCCAGGATGTTACAGGAGTGTTGCTTCGCATGCACTGGTGCAGAGACAGATGGAATTATGCTGAACATCTTGCACTTCAGTATGGTGCTCTCTAATCACTGACATTTGGGAACAGAAGTAGCGTGTTAGCACACTTCCTCTAAGTAGTTTTCTGAAGTTTTTGCATTTTCTGCTGGAAAATCCAACCACTGACCCTACACCCTAGAAAAACCATAGTGGCTGGGTTGGTTGTATTTTACAGCTTATCATTTAAATAACTGGTAAGTAGGGACTTAAAAGAGAGGACAAATGTGAAACAGAAATACAGGAAGGCTAGTAGCAGTTGAGATAAAACCGTTGTGGCAAGAATGGAGAACCTGTGCGTGAAACCATGTAGGGGATGAAAATGTGCTTCAGTGATGCTGCAGCAGCTCCCACAGCTGCAAATCACAAGACTCAGGTTCCTGTACAGACCACTTAACCCTGATAACACTGTTTCATAAAACATGGACAAGAAAACAATGTGCTTAGGGACACACAAGTCTGTTTGCTGAGATTATCCTGAGCTATGTAGGGTTTATTCTCCAGTTACAGGAAAAACTGAGCACCATCTCCAGGGCCAGGGCAGAGGAAAAGATGGTTTTGGAGTACTTGCAAGTATTAATTTGCAGATAAACTCACACTTGATGATCAGTACTTTCCTTGCGTGTGGTAGGAGCTGTGGCAGACAGAGGGTATGGTATAAAAAGCTAAATCCCTAGCTCAGGAAGCAAACAAGCCATGGTGATTGTTAGAAGTTGTGTGCCCAGAGGGCATCTATACATTGCAGAAAACATTCGCTTAATGGCAAAGGCTGGAAGGAGAACCCTGTAATTTGCTATATCCTGTCTGTTCTCTGTTTGACTGCCAGCCCTCTGTCTTTTTATTGCCCAAATGAGCAAGCTGTTTGTGCCTGCTTCTGCTATCTCACTACCTTCATCTCAAATGCATGAGGACTGTCTATAAGGGATAATGTCTTGTACACCATTAATGGTAGACCAGCCAGGCAGGGGAACAAATTAATGACCCTTAGAGGGGCTGACAGGGAACAGCAGCAAATAAAAAGTACCATATTCTCCTAAGAGACTCACCTCTGTTTAGTCCTGATAGAAAAGCATGTTTCCTTCAATTCTGCCTCACCTCATTTCTCTTTTCTGTGGGCTCTGTTTCCTCCCTTTTTTATTTCCAGCCTATGTTTTTTCTTTTTGCATTTTTATCTTTGTTTCCTTCCTTTTAGCTTTGTGTCAGCTGTGTTTCTTGTTTCCTCTTTATCTTCCCTCTGCTTAAACCGCTTGTCTGACGAATTATTTGTGGAGTCTGGGTAGGGAGTCCTGTGATCAAAGCACTGGGATTTTCTGGTGGGTACTGGATAATCACAGTCAGGACTGTAAAACAATTATAGTGCTCCAAACAGGAACACAGACATGCACATACAGTAATTGCCAGGCTCACATTACAGCTGAGAAAGGATGCATTCCTTTAGGGAGCAAGGAGGAAAGGAGGATATACACAATTTTCTTTTGTCTGGCCCTAGGTGACGTAAGTTTGAAAAGTAGAGTGGTATTTTTAGAGATTTTATTTGTACTACAGTGCTGCTTAAAGGACCCGGTAGGGATGGGGCACCTTTTTGCAAACAATGTTCAAGGATAAGAGATGGTCTCTGCACTGAAAAGTCATTATGGAAAGGTAAATAAGACAAGAATGAGTACAACAAATACTCCAAAGGAACGGGCTGAGGTGGACAATGGAAACTGTAAGGAGAACATGTTTATACACAAGCCCAGATGTGTATCAGAAGCCCCTGCTGGCCTCCTGCCCAGCTGCTGTCTCCTGGCACTTTCCCATAGGCAGTGGAAATAGTCATAAACATTTCGTTGTTCTTCAGGAACTTTATTTTTTTGCTTATAACATGTATTGCTACTCTGTATTGTATGGCAGAGATTTTCTTGAAGCAACAGATCCTGGGAGAAATATTTTTCTTTAAATTACGTGTGGGAGGGTCAGAAACATCTAAATAAACCTGAAGTACACTGACTTCTAGATGTTTTAAACACAAGCCTTTGAACTAATTTCTGAAGCTTGCTTTCTTCTCTAATTATGCTTATTGAAGTAGAGAAGTTACAATTACTTTATAGTTTTCCATTAATGGATTGTTTTTCTTCTTCCTGTGATTCATTTTTCATGCCTGAAATTTGATTTTTAGAAAATCATCTCTGTGATTCCAAGGAACCCAAAGGTATAATCCTTGTTTCTGCGATGTTCACCCTCACCAGACTTTGGATTCACATCCAAATTTAGATGCCCTAACCAGAAAGCATATGGATATTTGAGTAGTCAATGTGCTTTGCAAAATACTGCCTTGTAGGAGCTAAAATGGGGATTTATGAAGGTGTTTGTCTTCCTTTTATTCAATGCCCCTGAGTGGTCTCTAGCTCTGAAGAAGGACTTTGAAAGTGTGTTTAAGATGTAGATAAACTTAGGCAACATCCAAAGAGCAAATGAAGTTTGAGACATAGTAGATACAACAAACCCTACAAATAATGCATATATGCTAGTATAGAGAAAACTCTAGAGTATTTGTCCTAAATTTTTGTAGTTTGTGCAAAATTTGTAATAAAAAAAGTTACAGATTTCAGTGCATACAGAATGTAGCTTATATCCTTGCCTTTTCTTTGGCCCTGGGCAAGAGGAGAAGTGGTACCTTCCACAGCTGTTGAGGCATTGAGCTTGCCCAAGGTGAAAGGATGAGGGCCCTGCCAGGTGGCATAAACCCCCAGCATGGCTGATCTACAAGTGGTGAAACTCAGTAGAGCTTAGGGAGAGAGAATATTGAAGTGAAAGGGAAAAAAATGAATTTACTTTAAAGAAAGGAGCAAGCCAGAGCTTGAAGTTGAACAGAGGAACTGGATACACAGAGAAAAATTTGGGCTGAAGAGCCTAGAGTACAAAAACATGTATGAATGTTCAGGGCTGAAACAAGAAATCTCTCAAATCATCCTTTTGAGAAGTTTTTTCCTACTTGAAGTGGGGCTGGCAAGTTCTCTGCAGTGTGGTGCCTTTGTGAATCCTGCCGTGCAAAAGGAGCCCTGCCCAACAAGAGCCTTTGTGTTCTTGCAAACCAGGTAGTGCCAGTCTAAACTTCTCTATCGCCTCCTGATCTGGTCTCTGGTTAATTATTGTTTCCTCTTGTCAAGATTTTTAGAGTGCCCTTCTCTATGGCCATCTTCTTCCTCAATCATCTGTGAGAGTAAATAGTGAGCAGCCTAAGTAACCAGAGCAATAAAAGTGATGTACGAGTTTGGCCATGGCTCTCGCTGTACCTCAGCAAACTCAGCCCAGACGTACAACAAAGTGTTTACATTGCAGCAGTGGAAAAAGTGCCGAAGACTCACTGTAATTCTAACAACAGTTTCCTTTTAGACAGAAGTACAGGTCAAATTTCACATTGCACAAGCTCCCTCGCGCTCCGCGTGCTTACTGTTTTTCAAACCTTCCATGGCCCAATTCTTCCCTTTAGGTTTCTGCTTTAGCATCTCCTTAAATTTTTCTGCCTGAAAACAATCTCTTTCCCCTTCACCAAGGAATAGGGTGTACTGGGGCTGATGGATCATTAAAAAGTTGGAATCAGGAGAAGAGTACCATGGCATGGAATAGTGAGGATATTTGTGATTGTAGATTTATGGCATCTGTAGCAATTGATAGCACAAAAGTATTTAGAAGGGATTTCTTAGAAAAATTAAAATTTTAGTCATGAACAGGTTTTTGTTAGGAAGATAATGTTACTATAGGTAATAAGCCTTGTTACAAATTCCACTGCAGTAGCAGAAGTCTAGCAGGTCACCCCCAAATTTTGTCATTTTTTGAAGGCACGGGTCCTTAAAGGTACACAGATGGTGACAGATGCTTTATGACGTCCTCCTGGCACCCAGTGATAGTCCTGGCCCCCTCACCCCAGTGGCCCTGTGGGGTGCTACAGGTTGAAACTATGTGTGAGATGATCCAAAAGCTGCCCTAGCATCTCAGATTACTTGCAGGGAATTCACTTGGCTGCTCTTGAAGCTGATGTGGAGCTTTGATGTGCTTTTGGAGCTGTGGTGCTACAGCTTTCTGCCTCCTCTGAGTGCCCTGCACCCAGAAAACCCTGCCAGATGGCTCATGTTCCTGCTCATGTTCATGTTGGTGTTGGAGAAGGGGGATTCTCAGCTCCCACATCTCAGGAGGCAGCTGTGCACGGGTTGTCTAGCATTTTTAAGGGTGTAAAGAACAATTCAGAGGCTGGATTTGCAATTTCAGGTGAGGATTCACTGCCTGGATGCTCTGGAGAAGAGGAGCATGAATCTGCAGGCAGAGCAGTTGCTTGCAGTCTTGCACCTCTTTTCCAGGGTGGATATTTGAGACTGCTTTTCTGTGAGTTCCAAGCTGGAGCTTCCACTTACTGTAAGCTGCCCATTGATAAAACTCGTTGTTTAAGAGCCAAGGGGACTTTCTGTTATGTGTAACACCAGGTTCAGCAAAGATCAACAAGACCTAATTTAGTGGGTTGTTTCATATCCAGGCTGTTAGTTGAGTCTAGCTTTTCAGCTTTTTTTTTCTTTTCTTAAAAAAATACTGAGATACATATCCGGAATCTTTAGAGAGAATGCAGGAGAGCCTTGGAACTGTCTCTTTTTGTCACAAATGCTATCTTCTTCGGTTTCATCCTAGGAGAAGCTCAAATGAAAGACAATATGCATTTGCTTATTCATCCAAAAATCCAAGCTCTTTTAGTGGGAGCAGATGAGAGGCTCCAGTATACTCCACAGAACAGGATCACAGCAGCTGAGATCACAGCAGCTTCCATTTTTACCAGAAATATGTGAAAAGAAAGACAAGAGAATTACTTTGATTTACATTTAGTAAGGGTTTTGGTTGATATGGCAGAAGTGTGGCCTGTTTCCTGCCCTTGCCAGTGTAACGGGGTGTATGTTGTGTTGCTGTGTTTTGCACTAGTGGGGATCAGCTCTCCAGTTTTAGCTGTGGAGTATTCCCAAACAATAGCTATTTTGAAGACAGCTTCTCTGGATTATTTTTTAAGTGTCCTGTGTAACTTTTTTGAGTTAAGCATTGCCTGCAGTTATTTCTTTGGAGGCAATGTGTAAACAATCAGAATTTGCTGGAGCTTAAAGGCATATCTAGAAACAATGACACAAAACAGAACAGACCCACCATGGGGGAATCTCAGCTCTTTAAAGAGGTGTGACCCAAGTCTTCATGCCAATTCTTTGTTTGCTTGTAAATGAACCTCTGAATAAGATTTGTCAGTGCTATATGAAAAAGATGTCAGGACGCAAAGAGCAACCATGTGTGAGTCCATTAGATGGTATTCTTTGGGAAGTGAAGTATATTGGGAGATAAAAATCGGGATTGGCCAGGTAGGTAAGCTTTGAGAACCACACAAATTATTGTCCTTGTCCCATCTGGTACCTTGGAAGCACAATCCACGTGTAGTACTCGTAACATTGATCCATTTTCAGGTTTTAACTGGAAGCAGAGCCCGTGTCAGACCATCTGAGCACTGACATTTTCCCTTCTCCCTCACAGAATGTGAACGGTATCAAGTACCACGCCAAGAATGGCCACAGAACACAAATCCGCGTACGCAAACCATTCAAATGTCGCTGTGGAAAGAGTTACAAGACAGCTCAGGGCCTGCGGCACCACACAATCAATTTCCATCCCCCAGTGTCTGCTGAGATCATCAGGAAGATGCAGCAATAACATGCTGGTCACAAATGTGCCAAGAAATCCTCACCAGCAGTTGCTGATTTTGAGAACAGCCACCTTTTTCAGGGGAAGCACTCAGCAACCCTTTAAAAAAAATTAAATGCATGCTTTAAAATTTTCTGTAATTTTGGAATGATGTATCTTTGTAGAGTTAATGATTTTGTACATTTGCACATGTTATCATCTTACCCATTTTCATTACTTTGAGATAAGGTGCTATAAAAGCTATAGGTTCTTCAGAACATTTTTCTCCAAAAAACAAAAGAACTAGGGGGACGTTGCGTATTTAGTTGTACTGACGTGTGGGACAGGAGCGCGAGGAGGAGAGCTTGGCACTGACATCTTTTCAAGATTGTAACGTGATGAAGACTTTTGATGCATCTGTCAATGTGTGTGCAAAACCAAAACAGTACCGCCCTCGTCAAACTATAGTTAACATGCCTTACATAACGGAGTTATCAGTGGAGTAGCAAGTCTTTTAGGTAATGGAAATATAAATAAGAAAGAATGTTTAACATAATATGCTAAAAATATTTTCATACTTAAATAACATACATAAAAAGGTGTGCTTGCTGTATTTTATATTATCTTGCAAATCTTTTTTTCCCTCCCTCTTGAAATGCTGAAAACCTTGCCATTCGAATAGTAAACAATCACTTTAGTGTTAGCAATTACATTTTTTTCTCTGTACAAGATGTCATATTATGTTCATGCCCATCAAACTTTTGAGGACCAATATCCCAGTCCAACTAAATATTTACCCCTGAACTATCTGTTAGAAAGACACTTGGAAATACTTAAGTGCAAATTTATGTGTGTGTGAGAAACAATTATCTTCATCTCAGATGAAGTTTTGAAGCACTTTGTAGTTCTCTATTGCCAACAGATTTAATGTTTTATGTGTTGCCAATTCTTGCAACTACTGTACGAGCATGTGCTGCGGTTGCAAATAAAAATGAGAAATTCAGCGCATGGTTTAAGGAGGTCCGTTAGTTGTGCTAAGGGAGTTCTAATGCCTCTCCCTCACGTTCATTGTGTTTTGAGATTTTCTTTGTCCATTTTTTGCTTCTCATTGTAGGTCACCGCATTCCATTTGGAAGTGTCTGTTTAGTTTTACAATTAATTTTGCTGAAATATGACATTTGAGCCTTACTGAAGATTAAGTGCTTCTTGCAGCAGGTGGTCAGAGACTGACTTAAAAGCCAACATGAGAGCGCTTCGTGTCTGGACCATACCTGAACATTTGTTGCTTGCCATCCTGCCTTGAGCATTCTTCTCACAAGTGCTATTCCTGGAGTTCAGCTGGCCGGGAGCAGAGGTGGGCACCGTCTACCAGCTCTAGCCTGAACACTCCTTTGCCTGGCAAGGGTGCAGAAGGAACTCCCAGTGTTCACACAGTCATCGCCTTGGCTTGGTTCCTGTTCTTTTAAGTGCAAAAGAAAGCTCACATAAAGGAGCTTTCCCTATTTTTTTTCCAAAGCTTTAAAGGAAAACTTTGTAAGGATGACCATTACCTTTTCTCCAGCAGAGTAAAAGTCTCATTAAAACATGTAAGAATCATCCTAATGAGTAAGTGTTTAGAACAGCCAAAGTGAAGCCAAACATCCCTCTCTCAGATGCCAGAGAGGTGACCGTGACAGCCGGGTTTAAAGGATGATCCAGACATGAGAGTTACTGGTACTCACAAGGCCCCAAGTGGCCACTTCCCACCTTCTGCAGCTTTGGCAACAGATCTGGCCAACAAACACATTTTGGCTCTGCTCCTAGTGCAAGAACTACAGGCTGGGCGAGTTCGTTCAACAGCTAAACAGTTGTAAAACGTCATTGTTGCATGTAAATTCCTTTCAACTATAAAACTGAAATTCCAGTTTCTATTTACCTATTCATTGTGACAGTATTATTAAACAGGTAAAGATGGGACTATTTTGTTATACTGTGTATAGTGAATGTATTGTACTGTGTCTGTGAAAAGTGTGCTTTAAATTATATTTTCATATGTTTTGTTGGGGACAAAGTACTTTAAGTTTGAAAGTGACAGAGGTTTGTTTTAGAACTGAAGGCAACTTAAATAATTCCTGTCAGGAAAGCTGCTTATAAATGTAAATCAAATCACATTTAAAATAAACTGCCTCTGACCTAAAAAGACTGTTCTTTTCTCATTCCTAACCTAGAGTTAAGTTCTTGGGCTGTGTATAGTCTTTCATTTGTTTATTTTACTTTGGTATCATCAAACTTTTGGAGCCTGTTCTGTTTTCATCTGCTTTTGAGTTTTTGTAAGAAAAACATCCATGCTTTACCTCAGGCCAGCTCTTGATACGAAGCTCCCGGTTAAAAAAATCTTTAGACTGCAAATAGCATGTGACTACTGAGGAGCTGCTGCTGCCCAGGACACTGCAATTCATCTGCATCATGCAGTTTTTAGTTAACTCCTGCATTTACTGAATATTGCACATGTTCGGGAGGGAACTGCAGACAACAGAAGCTACTCTAAACCTTAATCCTAGAGTCTCCCTCTGAAAGAAAGAACATAAACAGATGTGAGGAGCAACCCTTTGTCATACAATGCTGAGTCAACATTTACTCCTTAGTTAAGTTTGCACTGTTTAATTTTAAAATGAGCAGCAGGAAAAATAGACCACCGACTCCATGAATAATTCTGCTTTTAATGTAACAAGACTACTGTACAGCAAGTGGGAAGCAAATTTACTTAATACAGTTAAAGTAAATATAAAATGTTTAGATATACACACACATGTTTTTAATTATTGGAAAGAAATACATAAAGTTAAAATGCAAAAGGTTTTAAAACCCAGAAGGAACACAATCCACTGTTGTGAAAATAGAACAATATTTTCTACTGAATAAAACTGCAACATAATGGCAATGACTTTTTTAAACAATTACTTTTAGGCATTTAAGCACAGCAGTTTCTTTCAACTCAAAACCACTGCCTTAAAGTATAACATACCTCATTTAATGTTATCCCTTAAGGCAAACATTCTACACGTGAAACTGAAGTATTTACCATTCCTCTTGTTGCAAGCCTGGAATCTCACAGTACATGCATCTACAGCTCAGAAATGTACTAGAAAACTAGATTTTCATAGGGTCAGTAATGTAAATTTCCAATTTAAGTGTTACTCAGAGAAAAACTATGTGGACTTGCTAGGAGAAACACCTGCTCATTACATTTATAATTCTGCCTCAGTTATCAAGGTTAAGAGAAACCACAGGTGTTTGGGTGATCTTTTTTAAATGTAGCTGAAGAACACCATGAAGCTGGTCTCGTTTTTTCTGAGGCTTAGTCACTCCTGTGTCCTTAGGCATTCCACTAAATAGGGGAAGAAGTTCCACTAAGTAGAGGAATAACTAGCTACATACAACAAGGGGGGTTGTAGGTCTCCTTAGAACAGTGTTAGGCAGAGAGAGAAAATAACCCCACAGCAGTTTACAGCCATGGCTCCCATTAAAGTACACGAGCTTTTAATCAGAAGTTTGCACTGTTACAGAAAGCTGCACTGCTTTTGTTTTGGAGGTGGACTACTCAAAGTGCTGGGGTTTTAAGCTACACTGCAAAACAAAGTATTTAATCAAAATTTAATACGTTCTGATCAAAGTGCGTCTGGACGTGCCTCTCAAAGCCTTGCTGGTCGTAGTCAGGTGGGAACTGCTCACTGCACATGGGACAAACCTTCCAGTGGCTCTCAACGTGCTCCTCAAACTTGCTCTGGTCGTAGTTTGGGGGAAACATCACATCACAGAGAGGACATTTCTTCTGCACATCGAAACTTCTCAAGGAGGCGGAGAGAAAGAAAAAAGGGAACAGTTTATTTATTCTGTTAATGCAAATTAAAAGCAGGATCCTGCTGCCACCAACATTCAGGACTTTACTACCAGCTTAAATTTGAGAGGACTTGTATCAAAGTATCATCCAGTTCATTCAAATGTTTTTGCTGAAAGCACTCAGCACAGTCAGAGTAGTTTTACACACAAATTCCAAAATAACCTGGCATTTTAAAAGCAGCATAATTTTGACCTTACTCCAGCTACCACTGAATACAAATCTATTGAATGCCTTAATGGTCAAACAGTTTCATGGAAAACCACTCTCTCTCCTCATAAATGCCTGCTCTTAGCAAACATAACACTTTATAAAAGCTCTAAACTTAGGTTCACAATTAGGTTGGGAAGAGAGGAGAAAAAAACCAAAAGTTATTCATTGATTTACTAAAAAAAAATGGTCCAAATTCCATCAAAGGTATAGCATGAACAGCCTGCCCAGTCTCACGGCATATTCTCTGCCAGTTAATTGTAAACCAGACATTCATAGAAAATGCTCCATAGCTTTTTCATCTACACCCCTACCCTTGAATAGTTTTACAGAAACTTCTCCGTGCCCTCAAAGACCAATAAAAGATAGTATCTACCTGGAATCAAAGCAGAAGCCTGTGCCCCGCTCACGCAAGAGAAGACTTGGAGGATCAGGAGCAGAAGGTACAGTGTTGTCATCATCCTATTGAAAAGAGAAAGTATTTTAAAGACTAATCCCTACAAACAGCTTTTTTTCTCCTCAATATGCATTTTTGTTATCAAACACAAATCCAGATGAAATTTATCTTCACTCTAATTTCTGCAGCACAAGTTTTATTTTTGTACATCTTGGCTCTATTCTGCAATTCGATAATAGAGCACAAAACTGAGTCATTTCAACGTGGAAATACAGGTACATTCCCAAGACTTTTGGAACTCCAACTCCTACCTCAATTTCTTTTTTTTTTAATCTCAAAGATGCCTTAAAAGCAAGGGCCAGGAATTATTTAGCTCATCAACAAAAAAGCATGTGCAAAGGAGCACATTTAACAGCACAAATGCTGTGTTTTATACAGATAACTCATATGCAAACATATTTCAGTTTTAGGCTACATGCTTTTCCCTTATAAAGGGTTAATGGAAACAGGGAAGGATGGGAAAATTTCCTCAATATTCTTCTTCTGACGACACCTGTTTAGTTTCAATCACTTAACATTTCCATTAAGCAGGCAGTGGGGCCTGCTATGACAAGATGCTGGCAACAAACAATAATCTTGCAGTCTGTTTGCTTCGCACCCGCAGTGAAAAGGGCCTATGAGTTTTAAACCATCAGTTGTTCTTTTTGTCATGAATGAGATAGGATAGATGCACTAAGAAAGAAAAACTATTTTGTTTAAAGTACTCTCATGCTTCAATGCTACAGCTTGTACGAAAACAACAAATTTGCTGAATACCAGACTGAAGCACGCCAGGACTTAACTAAGAAAATTAATGTGCATCTTCCATTAGTAAAACAGTTCAACTACAAACACTGGCCAAATTAACACTTAAGTCTTAGTTAGTTTCTTCAGAATAACCTCTTTCCCCCTCCTCCCCTTTTTTTTTTTTTTTAAAGATATTTGGCTTACTGCTGGTCACTTGGTAAGATAAAACTGTGTACAGCTTTTGCCCTCTCAGCTTCTGGCAAGTGTGGCACCCTACCAAATACAAATGTAACATTCCTCCTTGTTCCTTTTTGAGAAACATCTGAAAAAGAGGATTATGCTTTCCTCTGCACAGGCACACCTGCACTGTCCTACAAGAACTGCAAGAACTCTCTTCAACAAAAGGCAAGCACATTTAAAAGCCTCTGGAATGTCCTATGGCTATAGCTTTCTCATGGCCCAGTTCCCTTAATTGTGAAATTCATACTGTGTGTTCCTTACAGCAGCTTCTGACCCAGGCCCTGGACAAGAATGTCAATACTAAGTATGTACGGATATTACCCTGTTACGATATGGAACGTCTGTCTCTTCAGTGTACTTTTGCTCTTGGCCAAGTCACAGGGATCAGTACTTAACCTTTTGGGATGCCTAACCCACACAAGAAGAATGCAAATGTCTCTGTTGAGCTGACCTCACTGAGATCTTACGGAGATTACTGTGTAACCACAGCATGGTCAAAGAGGAACCATGAGAACTTTATCTTGGTCTGAGAGGACTTCCCAGCTATTCTAATTACAAGTTACAGTAAACACTATACAGTCACCAAGAACTAAAAATTCTCACGCAGCGCCCTGGGGTAACTCAGAACCTCAGGAAAACAGAAAAGGTGGCATTGTATTGGACTCCAACAGCTGTCTATTTCTGTCGTTTCTGATGAACAAAACACCTAAGTGCTCCATATAAAACAGCACTTTATGGGGGAAGACAGATCATCATGGTTTACATGAGTCTCATCTTGGTTCACAGCCACTTAATGCTCAGTATCATCTACTATTTATTCTTATAGACAAGGTTGCACATGCTTTTCAACCTGGTATTTAAACACCCATCTCTCTCCCCTGGGAAAAAGAACCATCCCTGACAGCTCAAAAAGACAAAATGAGGTGGTTTGCAAAGAACTATGACAACCAGGCCTCACTGCCTCAGTGGCTCTTGCCTACGCTCTATGGTAAGTAAAGGCATCAGCTTTGATTCCATGACGTTGAGTCATCCAAATTGTTTTGATGAAAGCCCACACTCCATATTTTGAGAAAGAAACAGTTTAATCTGCCCTTTATGTAGATAGAAAGACACCTTTCTTGCAGTCCAGACTGATGACCAGGGACTGGGCATGGCTGCACATTCTTAGTCCAAGAACTCTAAAGTGCCCTGCACTGATGTAACACAGTGGGTACACTGTCTCAGGTCCTTAGGAAAAAAGACTGGTACTATGGTCCCACAGGCTGGCATTGTGGTCCTATAAAAGAACAAGTGCCAGGCCCCCTGAACTCAGAAGTCTGAATAATTAGTTGAATGAATTATAAAGGATGTCGTTAACATCATAACTTAAATATTATCACTGGACTGTACCTCTGGCTCTTTAAAAAACTGCCACAATGAGTTCCACAGATTAAGTAAAGCATAAAAGTAAATGCAGTATTACGCACTAAAGCATGGTAAAAAAGGGGGATTTGCCACTAGGGGAAGAAGGGAAAGCCAGACATGAAACTGTCAGAAGTGCAATTCGAATAGTTCTACCACAACCAACCAATTCTGTCTCAAGTACTGCTTTCATAATTACAACTGTAAGCAGTTCAAGGATTGCAAACAGCAATTGGAAAGCTGTGTAACACAGCACAAAACCCCATCCCCAAGTGTTGCAGATCATTTTGATGTGCAGAAGTAAGGAACCAATGCCCATCCTAGGCCTTAAACAGCACATGTACAGCCACACAGATGACATGCAGTGCAAGTACACTGGGAAGAAGGGCACATACATTTTATTGCTGTGATTCAGCCCTGCTGTAGGAGTGAAATCAAACTCACTCCTCTACGCCTCTCAACCTCTCTGCAAGCAGTCTGCTCTCCAAAGAGACACCTGGATACTAACTCCTTTCATGTCCTCCCTATGCTAAAGATAGTAATTGGCTGCCAGGGTCAGATGAGGCTAATAATGCATTATGGGGGTTTTTGCTAGAAGAAAGTCCATTTTGGAGTTACCTGAAAAAATATCCTGACCTGCTGCTCAGGTGCCAAGAGGTACATTCTCCATCCCCCACAAGTTGACCATGACTAAAACAAGTCTCAGCATAGCTATTCTTGATTTGCTGCCAACTATAATCAGGACTACATTTCTAAAACTCACACTTCAGTATTATATATAAATAAATAAATAAAGTTTATGGATCTCTCCCTTACTTCTAGGAACTCTTCGCTCCCAACATTTTCATTTTGGTTAATTACAGGATCATGAGCAAATGGAAAGTTAGTGTTGAGTAGATGACAGCAGGAACTTGTGGCAAGTCAGCCACTCCACATAAAATCACCACTGTGCACATGCTCAGCTGACACTATTAACACAGACCAGTTTATCCCTCTCAGAAATTACAGTTTAATTGGACTATGAGTTCCAAAAGTCAAAGCTACAAAAATCCTGGAAAGTCTTGCCAGTCATACAAAACTGAAGGTTTTTTATGACAGCCAAAGGCATGGAAGTGCCCACTTCTAAGTAACCAAGTTTTGGGAGAAATCAAATTGGAACACAACAGCACAAAAATTATGAGGGATTTTAATACCCTGTGTTATACTAGTTTAAGAAATTAAGAGTCTTGTAGTCACTTCCACCTCTTAATGGCTGTTTTGGTAGTGGTTTACCTATGATGATGAAGATGTCCACTTTATTTATCTAAGATTACACATTTTTTAGCTTTCTTTTTTAGAAGAGGTGGAAGTGACTAAAAAACCCTTAATTTCTTAAACTAATGTAATTTGTAGTAATAGGAATATGGACAGGAGGACAGCAGAAGTCCATACAATGGTAGTATTTTAAACAACACAGCAAGCCTACTAGTTCTTTTCTTCTTCTGGAGGAGGGAATCCTCCTGCAGCAAAAGGCTCTACATCCTGCTGGTTGAGAAAATGTAGGTTGAAAAAAAAAATCTTGAAGATCTTATTTTAAAAAACAGTCCAAGCAATGGTAATCACCTCATATTTATCATTTTATATTTGCTAGTTTTTCTGCACAAATGACAGACTCCTCTTTATGATGAATCACTCACATATGTGGAGGTTTTTCTTGGTTATTTATTTACATCCTGCCTCAGAACTGTTTTATCTCTGGCTTATTACTAAGTCTCCCTAGAAAGATTCCTGCAGCTTCTCATTCTCATATAAATTTCTACACTATTTAAGTGAGGAACAAGCAACTGATTCTCAGTTGCAAATAAAAAATAAAGATGCAAGTTATTTGATTTAAAGGCACCTTTTCGCAAGCTGAACTTTATTTAAGCCTGTTATATTCCACCTCATTACAAAAATCCAAGCTGTGTCTGCAAATGAGCACAAGACTCTAGCACTGTTTCTCTTGGGTTTGCAAGAGGGCAAAGTACATAGAGGAGAGAGAACACCCTGCTAATTAAACTGCAGCAGATGACTAAAGAAGGGAAGAGCTTGTCAGATGTAATAGCTACGTCAAGAATGATCAGATTAAATATGCAAAATGTGAAGTAAAGGTGGGGACAGCATTAAGCTCACGTTCAAGATCTTGAACAAGCCGCAAAAGCTCTGACAGTTTCTCTAATTATTCACAGTAATGGACATTGGGAGCAAAAGGCAGAAGGGAGAAATACATTTTTCTCCATTATAGGTGCTGAGCACCAGGGCTAAAATCATGCCTGTCTGAACACTGATCAGTTTCTGCAAAGGTTAATAGCAATTAAATGTGGCAAACTAGACTAAATGAGAAACAGGTCATGATACCACTGTACTTGCAAAGAGCACAATACTTTGCAGAAAGGTATTTCTTGTTTAATATTTTTGAAGGTGCAAGAGTACTTGGAATAAGAAAGAGTAATAGGTCTGTTCCTGGTCAAATGAAGACATTACAGTCCAGTTTATTACAGAAGCCAATTTTTTAGACCAGAATGTGCAAATTAACTGTGCTAAAAAGAAAAGCTAACCAAAACCCTGAAACATACAAGTTTAAAAAAAAAAATAAAATAAAATCAGTGCAAATTATCACTCTCAGTTTAATCAGCTTTAGGCAACAGTTAATTAAGCTCTTTCAAATACATGTCTAGTAGCAAAAAGCATTCCAAATGGAAATGAATAAATACAGATTTGTAGAATACAGAGCAAAAGATTAAAGTAATGTATCTAGTAGGATACCAGTTCACAGTCAGCATTTAACTGAAAACACTGGTATCTGAATCCTTCATGTATTTATTTGTTCTGTTCCACTTTAGTTTGTATATTCCTATTATAAAATGGGTGAGACGTGGCTGTATTTTGAGCTTTCATTCTACCACACAGGAGAGAAAAATCATGAGTTGAAATTATTTGACTTTTTTTACTTTAGTAACTAAAAAGATTAAGAAGTTATTGTCCATTAGAACAAGTACCAAAATAAGCTGTCAGTAACTCAAGAGATTAGAGGAACAAGTATATTATCATCAATAGAGTTTTCCCCTTCACATCAAGCAAATATGTTTTTCTCACAGAAAGTAAAAATGTTATTCAGAGAAAAGAAAAACCAAATTTACTTAACAATAAATTGGGCTTATCAGATATGGAAAACCTATGTGAAACTCTTGGTAACTCATCAGTAAATGTATCAAGGAAAATTAATAATAAAAGAGGTAACTTGCATTGCTATCCTCAGGATCTTCTAAGCCATCAGGGCGACTCAGATTGCGTGAAGGCTGGCTGCACACTACATCATCCAGCTCCCAAAAGGAACTTCTAACAGGTGGTCTTTGGATCTCATCAGGATTAAAAGCACCATCTGCTCCATCTGAAGAAAAATTAATTAGGACATCTTTGCTCAGTAGACTGTACTTTGTGATTACACACAGGCTACCTTACTTTTAATATTCAAGAGTTAAACATAATTTTGGTTTAGATAATAGAAAACAATAGGGAACAATCAGCTTCTTCCAAAGCTGTTTAAAACTTTGTTTACCTTACTGATTCATATCATAAAATAAAGACCTTTTACTGATGTTCATCAGTCAGAAAAGGCTCTGTACACCAGTCTGAAGACTGTTGGTTCTTAACCTGCATTAAATGACGCATTGCTTTTGAAACAGAGAGGGAGAAATTATATTGGGGGGGGTGGGGGGTGAAATTTATTTACCTCTTCTTTCCTGAATTGCATAAGGGTTTCCATATTGCAATACTGGTACTCTACTTGGCACTGCAGGAACTGGTCCATTTTCTTCTGAATATGGGTTGCGAAAATGTAATGTCTGCTGTGAAATCTGTCCTTCCATCATCCTTCCAGCCTGATCTCCTGGTGTCCTGCCAAGCTCCTAAATAATGCAAAATTGAAAATGCAATTAACCTATGGAGTCCCAGCAAAATTTGAAATGTTTATGAAATATGATTTTAAAAGAAAAATCTGCTACCCTTCCTACTGTCTTTTCATTTTGGTCTTATGCCAAGTATATCATAAATACCAAATACAGTCAATGTAGAAAAGAAAATACAAAGAAGATATTTTAAAGAGATATTATTTTTTCTTGGTTTGGTGTCAGCTAGTTCCAATTACATAAACAGAACTGCCATGATTTTCAAGTGTCTGCATCCTTCTTACAATTAATAAAAATTACTTAAATCTGTAAAAATGGGTAGATTGACAATAACAACTAAAGATAATGTGCAGTGAGAAAAATTTTTAGAAGTTACAATTAAAAAGAAAACACTGCTTTTTATCATATCATGCCATACCATTCAAAAATGTAGTGTTTTAGTATGTGGAGCATATCTTTGTACATACTTGACATAATTCCATATGAATTAATGAGTGAATTATTAAGTACACTACACTGGATCCATTCTGATATTAACCAGTAATATTTTTATCATATCATTCTTTCAGAAATGCTTGAACAGAACTCTTCAAAAAATTAATATACTTAAAATTCTAGATTCCTGCATATAAACTATACATATGAGAGTAATTACAAACTATAAAGGGGTTTTATAACTTAGAAACCATTAAAACTCTAAGCCAGTATAGGTCTTAAAAGACACTAATTAAAGTGACTTCAGTGTGGTCAATTTATCAGCTGTAATTTATCCCAATAAAAATCTCTCTCATCCTTCCATTCAACAAAGTGGGTTAAGGGATAGAGAGCAATATGCCATGAATATCAAAAGGAACATGCCATTTAAATTCAGAACCAAGCAAAAAATTCTGAGATATAAATATGAAAACGATAATTTAAAAATAGAGACTGTTGAGGGAGACATGATTTCCAGTAATGTTCCTTCTGATTACTATTTTCTTCTGAGTTCTGTGGGTTCATGTTTAATATTTGCTGATGTGATGCTAATAAAACCTTAAAAGACCGAAGTGTCTTTTTCCCAAAAGACTTTAAATTGAAACTTAAAACTAAAGCTTCAAATACCAGTTCAACTCCATAAGAATCAAGTCTCTTTATAAAAAAAGGTACAGCTTAAAAATGTTTTTCTTGCAAACAGGTGAACTTCAGATCAACCTCTTGAACAAAAACATGCAAAAAACAAGTACCAGTAACTACCCTGAAGACAAAATTCTACTCAAATACAAAAAAGACCTCATATAAAGGAGGCATCCCTCCTCTAGATACAATTAAAAGCCATGCCATTCTTGATTTAGATTTATAAACTAAAGGGAACATGATTAAAACAGGTAAGATTAAATAGTTTTAGTGAGTGCGTAAAATTAAGTAATTCATCTTTACTCAATACAAAGCAGGAACAATTAATTAGCAATGAAATCAGGATTTTCCTTTTTAAAACTAATTTCTTCTACAATATAGCAGCAATTTTAAATGAGAGGCAGTAGCATCAGTATTTTAATTTTAGCATTACATACAATTAAAACAGAATGTAGATCAACATGACTGTAAAAAGGTGGTGAAAAAAAGTTAGCCAGAAGTTGGATAGCAAGGGTAGAGAATGATTTTTAAAAAATTCAAAGACTATTTAAGTATGTAAATAAAACAGAAACAAAGCAATTTCATAGACTTCAAGAGACAGTGAAGGAACATTTTTAGAAAGCTATGCTTGGTGACATTGATAAACAAACACTGATAATGAGTATAAATTGAAATGCTGTTTACTAGTACTCCATATTTAACCTTTTAAATCATGGGTCGAGTCTAGCAAGGCACTTTGATTCTTCTTTGTAATGTAAATATTTATAAATTTACAAAGTTCCAAGCTTTTATAAGCTTAATACATTATTATTATTATTATTACAGTTGTTCTCATGTGTAGTGTTTAAAATTACTTCCTCCACCTAAACTAGCCTCACCAAAACTCAAACTTTAATTTGATTTCTTTTGAACTAGAAAAATATGAGAGATCTATTAAAAATTATATTCTTGGCTTAAAAAAGATAAATTAAATACCAACTACTTGACAATCTAGAATCATAAAAAAAAATAACTAGCTTAATCGGAAAGTTTAGTTTTGTTTCAGTTTATCAGAATTAAAATGCCTGTTTTTACTAACTATCTCTTCATACTGGAATTGTAAAGTAATCAAATACTGTTTCAAAGAAAAATCCCAATTTGTACAATACCATGTAATATTATCTGAATGTAATAAAGACATTTCATTATTTCACTTTTCAATAAAATTTGCCTTCGATTAATTGCCGTATAATACCTCAGAGGTACTTCTTCATTAGCATTAATATTTCAGAATGTGTGACAATACCTTCTCACTGGTAAAGAGCTCCAACTGTGATGCCAATTCCTTTACTCGTCTCTCTTTTTCCGCCAGCTGAATCTGTATAAAAAGAAGATTAAGATTCTGGTATTAGTGAATGGAAACTATTTCCCCACATGTTACATCATGAAAACAAAGTTCCCTGATTAATCTTTCAGATGAAAATAATTTTGTCAACTAGAGTTACATGAAACACATAGTGTTACTATAAATCCAACCCAACAATTCTCACAAAGTTTTTTCTGCTGGATAACAGCAGTTCATTAGCAGCCTTTTCTTGCCAGTTTCCAGTGAACACTTGTGGAATGACAAAATTCTGTTAAAAACAAGGAGCAGTATCAGCGGCAGGAGGGGTACCACTGCCCAGACACAGCTGAAGGTTTGCAAGCCTCATCTCATTATTTCTGAAGAAATCTCTTGGCATTCCATATATCCCACAGAACTTGAGAGATCCAAAAGCTACTTCTGCCTCAAAGAAACTAAATTTGTTTCACAGACATCTACCTTGTGTCACTCTATTGGATGCTCCGGGAGGAGGTGCAACTGACACATTACACAATTCTTCCTGGCTTCAAAATAATGATTTAAATAGGCTCTCACTACAAAGGATTATTTTATTTGTATTCTGGTTCTTTTAGAGACTGTCTCTTCCCCTATTTTTCTAATATCTAAGCTCAATGCTTAGCATAACTTGTTATCAATTTTTTTCAATTCTGAAATTTCTTTTCCTAGTTTCAGTCAATGTAGTAAAATCTCCTATCTGGGAAGAAAAGCTCATACCTGCACTCTCCTGAATTATAGAAATCTTTTAATTGCAGTCAAAATGCTTTCAATCGTGGAATCAATTATTTATTACATCCACAGTTGAGAAGTTAAATTTATTTCACATTAAATTATGCATGGGAACTGATCACTGATAATTAGTAAAATAAACTGGAAAGAGTCATTTTATAAAATTGAAATTAGAGCTTTGGAAAGTGTAATAAAAAGATGGCCTGTGGAGTACTGAAATAAACTGTAAAGTAATTCAGCATTTTACAAAGGAAAAATGCTGTAATTATTAATAAAAGGGGCTCCTAGTAGAACCCATAGAGTCACAATTCTGTTTTATCATTTTTCAACACAATGGGAAAAAGCAGGTAACAGAGTAAAACTGCATTATCACCATTAGACTGAGAACCCGCAGAAAAGACAGTCCCATGAACATTTGTTGCTCTTATCTCATCCCTATTGACCTAAAAAGCTAATAAGCATTACTATCACATAACCTCAAAGAATTAAGGCCCCTTGTAAGCTGAAGCTGCCCATTATGCTAAATTTTCTGGTGAATGTGTTACATCACTCTACCAACACTATAGCTGAAGTTCTCCAAATTAAATACTTGCATGATTTTAAAAACAAGGATCACTCCCCTCTACTATCTCTACTGACTTCACATAAAATGCATTAGACATCACTACACAGTAATCCAATATAGACTATGAAGATTTTAGACAAACACACCAATCAATCTTCCTGTTAGTATTACAGTAAGCAGCAGGAAATTAGAAAATCCTTGCCCTTTTTTTCTCATAATACAAGACTGTGTCATTTAGGGGTTTGTCTAAACCCACAGTATTAAAAGACTGATGGCCAGCTGGTAGTAGATCTTAGCAGACCTCTCTTACTTTAAAAGAAGCATTACAAGACTGTATTGTTTCTTCAAGAGTAGCATTTGTATCTACAGCAAAAATGTATGCAGTCTGCCTTCCCTATTAAAGCTCTTCATTACCTGAACTATCAGAAATAAGCAGCCACGTTAAGAAGAGGTAACCATTCATTGTCATAAACAAAACCTGTAACTTACTTTATACTGATCCTCCATTGCTGCCAGTTGTAATTTTATACTCTCGTTGATTTTCACTTGTTCTTTCCACTTCAGCTCCAGTTTAGCTAATTCATCAGCATAAACACCACATTTCATCTTCTCTTCCTAAAGTAGTTTATACCATGGCATTAAATATTTACAGTCTTAAGAGATTTTCCCTCCCACCCCCAAAAATGCCACTGTATTAACTCCAAGCTTTTAAAACAAGACCATTTATAAATGGCTTCTACAAGCCTGACTCCAGACTCTGAAATGGTCAGGACCACAGAACACTGCATAAATGATGTTCAATAGGCATTTCTTTCCTTGAGTTTTCAACAGGCTGGTGTTACTCATTAGTTTCACAGTTTCAAGTTACTAACCATAATTATTCTCTCAAGTACCTCACTTTAAAACAAAACCTTCCCCAAATGACTTTTACAACCTAATATCTTTCATCCAGAAGGTCAAAGGCAAAGCTTTCTTCAAAAATCACTATGGAATAAACAACCAGCAGAAGCCAATACAGGCTTTCCATGGACAGGGTCATGAGTAGAATTGCAGGACAGTTATTACAACCTGCAAAACTTACTAAAATAGAATAATATCATTATGATAAATAAAAGAAACAAAATGAAAACAGACAAGACAACACTAGGAAAATAATTTCTTAAACTGTTCTCAACTTTTCACTGATGCAATACTCCATCATCATACACACATACAAACTGATTAAATGAAAATCAAGTGTCAACTTTGGTCAAGACAACCAAATAAATGCCTTTATGTATGACTGAGCCCAAGGTAGTTGGCAGCACCCACTAGGGTGTGAAAACACTGTAAAAGCCATGACAGGCAGATAGGGAAATGTTCCTTTGCTTTGGACAATGTATCAGATCAACACTGCCACACTTGTTCCAAAAATCAGCTGGCTTACAGCAACCTGCTGTATTTGATTTATAAAAGCAATTACACTTCATTTAAGAACAGAAAATATTTAAAACCTTAAGCACATGGACATTTGTTTTACTGCATCTTGGTTTTCCTCGTCTGGACCCTCTAAAACCATACACAGTCAAGAGCTGACTGAACAAAAATGTGTTTCCTTATGTTAAGATTTCTTAACATCATAATCATGGTATATCACACAAACAAGGAAGGCAGCTCAGCTGGGTAGGCTTTGTGGTTTTAAGGCTTAGCATCTACAGCTACTTTTTGTTCAGCTTTCCAAAGCAGCTGTTTACTTACTGCCAACATTTGCTTGTATTTCTTATACTTCTCTGTTTTCTCAGAAATCTCTTTATTCATTTCACGCACTTGCTCCTTTACCACGGATTCCGAAACTATGTCAGATGAAATGGGGCTAACTGTGAACATTGAAGAAAACAAAAAAACAAGAACATTGATTTTTTTTTTGTTCCACTAAGTTTGTATAAGAGAGATGGACAGCCCAGATTTGAGAATGCATCAAAGATGGAGTGCTCCATGTTGTCCAAACCATAAACAATCAGCATTATATGCTATGTAAAATCAGCAACTGTACTGGGAGGTCTGTATTCAGCTCTCTCACACTGAGAACATAAATACACACACACGTAGTACTCTCCCAAGAAAGAAAACAAAATGACCAGAATATGTATGCTACCATTCTAAATAGTCTTAAATAAAAATATGGAAGTACCTCAGCAAACTACTTCACTACACTCTATCACTGAGCTTGCTGGGAATGTCTGTTTCAAGAAATGCTTGAATTTACTTCAGACAGGAGGAAACTGATAGAAATTACAACCTTTGGTCTTTACAGATCAAATCAGCAAGAATCTGTCAGTTATAAAATAACACAGAAAAAGCTAACTGGAATTTTTTGGCATTTGTCAATTTAAACTTAATTATAAAATCAGAGAATGGTTTGGGCAGGAAGGGATCTTAAAGATCCTCTAGCTCCAATCCCCGTGCCATGGACAAGGACTCCTTCCACTACACCAGGCTGCCCAGAACCCCATGCAACCTGGCCCTAAACATCCCAGCATGCATAACTCCTTTGGGAAGCCTGTTCTAATGTCTCACTAGCCTCATTGTGAAAGATTTCTTCCTAAGTTTTAACTTATTACATATTGAAGTTTTAGAATATTATTTTTGCAATCACTTCATAGGTCATAATAATTACAAACATTTTCTAATAAACCAATACTCCTATAATTAATGAAAATAGTCAGTAGATTTGACCTTACCATTACATAATCAGAACTTTTCAGCAGATTGATTTACAGTAGAATGTTATAGTGGATAGTCATAACAACGTAACTGCAAAATTACTGTGCTATTACACTCAAATTGAAAATTTGAGTAGGATCTTTTTTTTAAAATAAACTGTTTCTTAGCTTGGCAAAATCAAAACCATCTCTGTAACCACAAAGCAGAAATTCAAGATTTCAGTTCTACTGATGTTAATAAACAGCAACTGAACTGATACATGAACCTACTTTGAATGTTACCACTTAGTAAGAGACAAAATATTTAGCTTTCCTCGTAGCTCTCATTAATGCTTTAATCTAACAGAACAAGTCCACCTACTTTATACCACAAATACTATTAGTGACTACTTCACACAGACAACACTTTCAGGCTTATAAGGACAGACAAAATTTAAGCTGTTGATACCTGGAGATGCAGACAACTTTTTGTCTGTAAGGATGGCAGAAGTTGTCTCAATGTTAGATGCATCTGTCAGTTTCTGTTGATGCCCTGTTTTCTTTGTGAAAAGAAATTTTGTTTTGGTACTTAATTAAATGAAAGCCAAAGCACAAAGGAATGCATCTTGCAAAATGTATCATTTGCTCCAAAATTAGACAGAACTGCTCATTAAAACAGTAGATAATACTATATATACAAAAAAATTAATTCTACTAAAGACTGAAATTGCTTCAGACTATGATTTTTATCATCTTACTTAATGACAGTCTTTTTCCCTAGAAAGAGTAACGTCCAAGCAAATTATTAGAAAAATCTAATTTTCTAGAGAATCAGTTACACTTAAATTCATTGACTGAAATCTAATACTCCATTAGAAAAATAGTCTGTATCAGGAATGTCTGCTGGACTTCTGGAGTGAAAGCATTAAATCTTGTGTTTGCTGTAAGATGTACAACATTGCCAGAGATAAGGAAGACTTTTAAGGAAAAGCCATAGATGTTCTGATATGACATCTCATTCACCATTGACCTTCTGGATGAGAAAATGGCTTTTTTTATGCAATGTTCTGCAATTTCTGATAGAGAAATACTGAAGTCTGGTTTTCTTAAGAATTCATATTTGCATATCTTGCTATTGTGCACAGGCTTTTTCTGTTTGAGCCCCTCTCCAACTCTTTATTTTTACAAAATTCTGAAGAACTCTGCTCTCAAATCTGTTTGAAACTGGCTGACAGGTTCAGTAACTAGGTGGTCTAAGACTTGTATCATCATTGAAAATATTCATTTATTTATGAAACAGATCTTGGAAGACTGATAAGATTACAAAATACATATGGAATACAACTCCATACTGTGTTGTGGAGATTTCTTTCCCCCTCGGCTTTTAAATCCTACTTCAAGTTCTCTATTTCTCCCACTTTTGGGCTTGAGGCTTTTTGTTGGGCTTTTTTGTGGTGGTACTGGATAGAGGCAGTAATTATGGATTTTTCCAGCTTCAGTTTCAAAATTCTTCCTTGAAGAATGTAACGCTTAAAGGCTCATCCAAACTCTACTAGGCTTCTATAGCAACTACTATAAATTCTATGCTTCGTTTGGACAACTACCTAAAAAGAATGAGAGAGCATTTTCACAAATAGGTTTGTGGAAAAAAATGGTAAACTGCTTACCAGACATTTAATCCTTTTCAAAAGCATTAGTTTTCACAGAAGGAAATTAAATTCTTGTTGAAATGTTACCAGAAAAGCAAGTGCAATTTATCCCATTCTACTTACTGCCTGTTCTGTAAACTTGTTTACTTGTTTTTGAAGTTTTTGACATTCTTTGAATTTTTCCTTGTAATGGTCAGCAGCCATTTGTAGACGAAGCTTCAGATCTTCAACTTCTCTGCGCAGTTCCTGCTCCACTGCGTTTGAAGCTTCCTTAAAATTAAAAAAAAAAAATAGAAACTGTTCTCCCTTTTGTTCAAACACCACTATTTCAAAATATGTCTTTTTTTAATTAAAAAAACATAATGTTCCATGAAAGTACTGAAGCTCCTATTTTCTTTGTGGGAGAGAAAGGAATAGCACAAGCAGTAGAGCACAGAGAGAGGCAGAATATGTCCTGAACTTCATTCCAAGCAGGACACACTAAGGGATGTACACAGGCACTGATGTAATACCAGATGCAGGTAAAGGATATTCTTATTTTATGAGCTCATTAATGTGTATCTAAAGTCTGAATGTATAGGAAAAGTCCGAACACCTTCCAAGGGTTGTTCCAGCTATCCTACAGACAAGTAGAGCCACATAGCAAAACCCACAACTATTCCCTCACACTCACAGGATTTCCACTCCCCCTGGGAGTCGTTCCATTGACTACAACACTGATACACAAGCTACACAAACCACATCTGGCAACTAGGCACAGGCCATGCTCTAATGGTAACTTTCTGGTAACTTAAGGCATCCAGATGACTTGTTACTTCCTTCATGATACATTTCAAAACACATTGTATACAACTGAAACTCTTAGGGGAAAAAAAACCATGCCATTCTTTGACATTTTAAATGTAACAGTTCTTTTGAGTGTCATACTATTACAGTACTATTTTAATTGTGTTCAGTTCAATACATTTTCTTCAAACAGTTATACTATTACAGTAAATCTAGTAGCAAATACATGCAATACAGTTGCAGTCACTGAAGACCCTTGATAAAGCTCACTTCAATCAAAATGCTGAAACATGTATTAGCTCACTATATTTTTATTCAATACTAAAGTCAAAACAGTTTCTATTACATTAATACTTTTATACTTATAAGTACTTAAAGGAAATTAACTTTGATCACAAATATTGGAAGGACTCAGAAGAATTCAGAGAGAATCTATCAATGAGAAAAGAACACTATAAAACAAACCAAGTTTCTACCAATACATATTCTTATTTTAATGGATTTTTAATGCTATAGTGGCTCACTTAACAGAATTAAGACAGAGAGAGGATCCATATAAATATAATAAAATAACATAAATACTGCATTAGTCTGTGAAAATAATGTAGATGTGAGTAATAGCAGAAACCTCCTTTCTGACAAAACTTCCAAATCAGCTAACATGCACTTGATTTAAAGTAGTATATTGAATGCTGAAAGAGAATTTGGTAATTATTTGCACTAATCATCCAGAAACCTATTTTATTCCCCATCTTCAGCAAACCATCAGGGCAGATTTTATAAACAGAGATAAACTTCAATACTAAATACTGACAATTTACCTGTTCATTTTTCAAAGCTGTGATTTTTTTGAGTTCAGCTAAAGCTTCAGCAAGTTGCTTTTTGAATTTTTCATTTTCCAGACGTGCACTGTGAAGATCTGCCATTGTCTTATCCCGCACATTTACTGCGTCACTCAGCTCTTTTGACATTAGAACAGCTTCTTGTTTGCTAGCCTGAATCTGATCTTCAGCTTTCCGAAGCTGCTCTTTCAAAACACTTGCCTCATCCTAGAAGAGAGAAGAGATGGAAGAGAATTCATCATTTTTTAATTCAAAGCTTAAATAAAGGTTGGTATAGGGATTAGAAACATCTGAAAGAAAAAACAGGTTTTCCTGGTGGCTTTAGCAAAACTACTAAATCAAGAAGTCAGTACACAAGTACTATTTTCCCCATTTGTCTTCTTTGCCAGCAATGACATGCATATTTATTTCACTACAAAATGAAGTTCCAATTCTGGGTTTTTGTTGGAATTTCAGCTTCAGTTTTAAATCTATGACCAAAAACAGTTTGTTTGCCACACCTCTGTTCTTATCACTGTACAACTCCAGCATCAAAAGCAAAGCTCATCCCACAGAAACACACTGAAGGTAACAACAGAACAAGAGGTTTTACAGTGCCTACAGTTGGTTAATGTAAAACACTGTAAAGAAGCTTTGGGAAGTTTTTCTCACAGCTCTGTTTCCCAAGATCTTGCACAAGGTTTCCAGAGGGAAGAGAGAACAAATAGCAATGAAGAGCAAGCTGCAGCATGTAGCACTAAGCACACATGGCAACCCAAGAGCCAACTGAACAAGCTGAACTACCAGCCTCTCTCATTTTTACATCACATGATACACTGGTAACATTTCAGCAAATATCTGAGTTTCACAGGGTGAGATAAAACTACTAATGATCCCACCAGAAACATCAAAGCATTTTAAGATGAATAAATGACATAAATGTTTGGTTGCTTCAGTACTGACACATATCCACTCCCGCCAAATTTAACACATTCAGAAGCAAAACAGTAGAAAAGAGACTAAAATAAGATGTAACCTAAAGCAAAACAGTATGCCCTTTTTAAATTCTATGTTCCTTCTCAACAGCACTACTTTTCCATTTTAATATTACATTCATAACTCATCTTACTTTAAAACAACTTCTAGTCTTTTGAGATCCAAGTTGCTTTTCTGTGAGAAGATTGGCAAGATACACAAGGAAGATGCTGACTTTTCCATGCTGGCCTCAAAGGCTATGTCTAAATTGACTCTTTAATTTGGATCAAGAGCACATTCGTGAAGCAAATCTCCCAGTCAATTTCATTATTGCCTATCACACTGCAGATCACAGAACAATTTCAGAGCACAGAAACTGCATTCCTTTTGAATGAAATGGAACAGGATGATGTACATCAGGCAAAAACACCTAATGGTTATTCTGGTGTGGGTTTACCCTTGCTGGATGCTGGGTGTCCACCAAAGCCACTCCACCACTCCCCTCCTCAGCTGGACAAGGGGGAAAATATAATAAAAGGCTGTGATGAGGACAGGGAGAGATCACTTAGCAATTATTCTCATGGGCAGAAACAGACTCAACTTGGGGAAAAAAATAATTCTAATTTATTACCTGTCAAAAAAGAACAGGACGACGAGAAATAAAACCAAATCTTAACATATCCAGACCCCAACTCCTCTTTTCAGATTCAACTTCACTACCAAATTCTCTATGTCCTCTCCTCCAGCAGTGTAGTCAGGATGGGGAATGAAGGCTACAGACAGTTCATCACATGCTGTCTTTTCTGCTCCTTCCTCCTCAGGGGGAGAACTCCCTACTCTCTTCCTCTGCTCCAGTGTGGGGTCCCTCCTGTGGGAGACACTCCTCTACAAACTTCTCCAGCACGTATCCTTCCCACAGGCTGCAGTTCAGCATGAACTGTTCCAGTGTAGGATCCTATTCATGGGGGTGCAGTCCTCCAGCATAGGTCTCCTGTGGGGTCACAGGTCCTGCCAGCAAACCTGCTTCAGTTCAGGCTTCAGAGTCACAGCTTCCTTTAAGCACATCCATCTTCTCCAGGATGGGGAGAGGAGGAAGCCTGTCTCATCAGGGTTGTGCAGGAATCCCTGCTTCATTACCTGGAACTTTTTTTCCTCCTTCACTGACACTGATGTCTGCAGAGTTCTTTATCTCATGTTCTCCCTCTTCTCTTCAGCTGCAATTCCTCTCACACAGTTTCCCCGTCTCCCACACCCTTCTTTAATCTGTTATCCCAGAGATGCTACCATCATCACCCCCAGGCTCAGCCTTGGACAGTGGTGGATCCATCCTGGAGCCTGCTGGCATTGGCTGGTATTGGCTCTTGGGCAAAGCTTCTGGCAGCTTCTCACAGAAGCCACTCCAGTACCAAAACCTACACAAACCCAATACAGGCATCTATAGCACCTAACTAGAACTAGCCTGAAGTAATCCCACATGGAGCATGGACAGCATAAATAGCTCTTCAGCAATTTCACTCTCCTGTTACACCACACTGCTTGCTAAGCACAGTGCTGCCACAGGGCATAGTAAGGCACCTGTAAACCCTACTGCCACTGCAGAATTCTCAGTCAGCATTGCAGCTTGATAGTACACTCACCTAACAAGTCCTTCAGCAATCATTCCATGTCTCCTCTTTTCTTCTCCATCACTCTCTACAGTCTCAACACAGCTACATCACAAACTTTTTCCTCAACTTCCTTCCCTTTTTCATGAAGTTAAAAGCAAAGCAGGAGCGCACCACTTTTACTGAACTGAAACATTGTCTTTTTAAGTATAGTTAATCTCAGCTTCATCATGCGAGACCTCGACAAGCTCAAAAGGTGCAAAACTAGAACATGATTTCAGTCTTTTCACCATTTTCTGCATCTACAGAGAACATCATAATCCTCATGCCTCCTAGCCTATACCCTGGTGATTTCTTCAACTTCTTCCTTTCTCTTGTAAAGTACATACAACATCAGATATGTTTATTCGTATCAGGCCAATTATATTTAGTCTGCTTACCTTGTTTGATGAGGAGTGCAAAAAAGCTTTCTTCATATTTTCTTTTTCAGCTAATAATAGCTGCAATCTGCCAACCTCCTCTTTATAATACGATATCATGTTTTCTTTGTTTGCATCCGAATTCTTAAACGTCTGGATTTCTTTTACTAGTTTGGTGTTTTCTATTTCTGTATTCTTCAAGTGTATCTGCAATGATGCTAAAACACGTCAAACTTCTTCCACGTTAGGAGAATGACTGTTCACCTATTTATGTGCTCACTAAATTCTAATTTATTCTAACTTGAGGTAGATTAGAACTGGTAAAGAGAAAAATTAAACATTTGATATTATCAATGCCCTTGAGCTCAAATATTCTGGCTGGAATTCTTTCAGTATGGCCACCTAACAACAGCTCCACTCTACAGCTAGAAGTTGAAGTCCTAATTTCTCTCCACATCAAATTAAGTTATTCAGGACTCACTCCCCTCTTCACAAATGCTAGTCTACTAAGGACAAGCAAAAAAGAAATGACTTGAAGAAAACTAAAGAGCAATTAAACTTCTAGTAGTAACTGCCCATGGCCATCTAAAAAAAACAGGTCTACATCAGGAATATTCATTTTCAATGACAGCAAACTACTTTTAAGAACTCTGCCTACAACAATGCAAAATAGCTCCTGCACACAAGTGTTTTCCACTCAGACCAGAAAATTTGTGTTATTTACAAAGGAACTCCATGCTTGTAAAAGAGGCTTCTAGAATTTATAATCTAAGAATAGAAATCATATTTTAAATACACTTGATCTGTTTCACACAACCTAAGGACTTCATTATTTTAGGATTTGAAGTTTTTTCTGCTTTGGGGGGAGGGAGGGTGGCAGTATATTTTATTCTACATATGGGTGTCTCTAATACCAGCAAAAGAAATCAGCCATGCTAGTAAAAACCAATGCAATAGAGAACCTAATAAAGCTTCTCAGTGTTATACACAAGGCCCAAGAAGAGGGATTAAGAAAAAGTCCAGAGAGAGAATTTAAATGACTAAGAAGTATTTCAGTTATGAAAAAGTGTGTTAAAAACGAACAGCTACTGGGTGATGCACTGTATAACTAAAGAATTTTCTCACTAGAATCTATTATTTTTTGTTACTATGTCTGAGTTTTAACAAGTTGGTGATTCATTCTCCTTCTCAGAGACTTTTTTATACCATGGTTGAATTCAGATGCTGTTTTCCTCATGCATTTTTATATGAGAACATCTATAACTATCTTAAAGATACATTCACAGAAGTTACCCATTTCCTTTTTTCCTTAACAAATTCAATTTATTAGACTTCTCCATAAAACATTATTACCTTTTTTTCAAACCACTTCATCCCAGTGTATACAGGTACAAGTAATAAAGTTACCTTATAAAGTTCTTTTTCATCCTTTTCTGTCTTTAACACACATTCAATTTGCTCCTTCTCAAGCATCACTTTCTTCAGTTTGTCCTTCAGACTAAAACATTGAAAAATTAATGGTAGAGAACTATTAAAAAAGAAAATCCATGCATATAATAAAAGTTGTTAGTCTAAAAAAGTAAAAAGTAAAATAAGGAAGGTAAGAAACAAAAGACTAAATACCTGTCTAACTCCGTTTCTTTTGCAATGGCTTTTTGAGTAACCGTCATGATGTCTTCTTCAAGCTGGAGAACTTTTGAAGCAACCTCATCATGCTTCTTCTTCAAATCATTATTTTCCCTTTTAAAAGCTTCTGCTGTTTGGATATTATCCTTTTTAAAAAAATTGCAAATAGATGCCATTTAATTATGTGATTCTTCAGAAGTAAAACATGTTATTTGAATTAATGCCAAAACATGGCCATTATTAGATTTCTTCTCTTCCTCAAAATGTATAACAGGCTAATTTCAAATACCCATAAATAAATATATATTGAATATTGCTATGCACAGTTCATCTATTAATTAGGGGTCAATAAGGAGGTTGTTTGGATGCAAGCACTCAGTTACTCAGAGCCTACCAAAGACTTCAGAGTACAGAATAAATACACTATTTCCTATCTTTTGCCTATTTCCTTTAGGCAAATAAACATCTTACTGCCTAGCTCAGAAAATAAAGAATTTTTATTTTTCTTTTTACTTGCTTTTACTTAGAAAGAAGAGCTGGTATTTTTCCAGACAGTTACACCACAGTAGCAAGCCACACTAAAGACAATAGTAGGCAAAAGGAGAAACAAAACAAAACAAAATTCGGATGTAGAGCTGGTTACTACATGACATTCTCCTAACTAGACCATATAGAAGGTCTCGCATAGCTCAAGGAAGCTCATGCAACCATTGTGGATTTATGGAAGCTGAGACAGATGATGATGACAATACCCAAAACACTCCTTTATCAGAAAATTGACAAATACAAGATGGGAAACCACTTTAAGTATTGCATTCGTTATCTAATTACAGTAATGTCCACACTGTTCTAAGGCAGTGGACAGCTGAATGCCATCTCCACTGCAGCAAAACAGCCATTTAAAGTCAGGCTATCTTAAATAAGCCTGAAAATGTTTTTTTTAACATAACTATTTTCTTGAAAAAAATTAATAATAACACTAAAGTAGATCCTACATACTGAGATAATATGCCACCTTTTTCTGGTATCAAAGTATGATAAAGCTCAGCTTACTAACAACCATGACAGTGATATGAATCAAAGTGTAAAACAAGGTCAGGACAGACTGACCAACATACCCAACTACAGCATGACTTAGGAGTGTTTGTGTAGATACTACGGTACAAGTTGTCTTTTCTGCTCTCGATTTGGAAGATTAAAGCACTACTTCATCTATTCATTTTCAAACAAAGCTCAATGCCCTGAAATAACAAGCTGATGTACTGTTACATCAAGAGAAACACATCAGCCAGACTTTACGAAGAACCCCTACTGGCCAAATTCCAACCTAACAAACATTGTTTTAAGTACAATAAAATATAATGAGAACTGGTTTTAGTCATTAATTGTCAAGATACACTGTTCACAAGTATAATTAAGCCTCACTTTTACAAGCAACTAAACAGAAGTTTAAGCATTATGATTTTTTTGGAGGTGGGGAGGTTCAGAGGTAGGCAGTATTGAATTGAGGAGCGACAAATGTATCTGATGACTCACTGACATGCGACACACTAAACCAGCATGCAGATTTTTATTTTTGTTATATATGCTGTATAAAAGAAAAGGACTAATATATTACAACTATTTAAACTCTAAATGGCTTTCTTACATTAATATAAAAAGAATTACAAGAGATCATGAATGTGCCTTTTTGTGAGAAACAGCACTGGAGAAGATAATCCACAATTTTCATAGGTCTTTATTTTTGAAGAGCTATCAGTTTCTTGCAACCAAAAATATACATACTTGGTGTAACAAGGGCAGGATATTTTAATTAAAGTCAGTATTCCAAGTAAAACCTGCTATATAACCAGCAGCAACAACACACTCTATAACTGCTTGTCCTCCCCTAGTGCAGTGGAGACTAATTACTTGCCCCTGTTTTGAAAGCCTAGTATAGTAAAAAGTCTATTTCAATGCATATCTGTGTTTTCTCTAAACACCACTTTGGTATAACTGTAACTGTTGTAACCCAAGTGCCTTCAAAAGAATTTAATCTGATACATTATATATACAAACTGTACAAACAGTTCAAACAGGCTGCCAAAGGTAACATATATTAAAAGGAATTAATAGCCTGAAAAAAATTCTCTCCACAAACAGCACTACAATTGATACTGCTTTGCTAGTTATTCTAAAGGGACATGGCACTAAAATGTAAAAGTTCCATACTTAACAGATTCTCACCTAATAAACTTGTTTAGATACAACTAAAGCCTACAGTTTTTTAAGAAAAAAAAAAAAGGATTACTTTTAGAGACGACTTGTTATTTTAAGAATTCTTAGTAATTCAATTTAGATGCAGCAATCCCTAGTCCATGCATTGGTTACAGTGGTTTCAAAGCCTGTAAAATTTAAAATAAGTGCTCTTCGACTATTTTACAGGTAAAGTCAGTTGTGTTTAGAAGGAGTCTGAAGGGAAGAATATAATAAACACATCAACTAAATGTACAACCCCTCTTACAAAAAAAGATAATTACTTTCTGTAATCACTGCTTTAATTCATTTATCTTGTCTGGTACATCTACCAGTATTACACATTTTCTTCCACCAATAATTTCATGGTTATTTTTAATCCAGTTACAAACGCAGCTCCCTAGAGCTGCAACAGCCATAAGGGTGGAAGTGGGATGCAAACTGCACCACAAGGGTCAAGAGTAAGCAACAAGAAATTACTTAAATCAGCTTTACTGCTGCAAAAGAAGTTATCAAAACAAAAATTCCTGTACCTACTAGGAGTCTCATTAGCAAAATGAAGCAACAAAAATTCAATGAGCTGTTAAGTGAATTTCCCTGGAATCAAAATTCCACTTTGAAAATCTTGATGTACCTTCAGATAGGGAACAAGAAGAAATATGGGTGTTCCAAAACCTTTACTGCTATTCTAAAATGGTAGAAGATTTAAGACTTTAAATTTATTTTTAAATTTAATTTATTTTAAAAATTATTTTATTGTAATTCCATGCAACGCTGACCTCATAAAGCTATTATAATATCTACCTAAAGGATATGCAAAGATCATGACTAGGGTCATCCTTGAAACACATTTAAAATCCATTTAAGAAATAAATTCCCACTGCAAAAAGGACTAATATTCTTTCATTTGATAATGGAATAGCCATAAGGTTTCCAAATTCTCATTTTGATAAAAGAAAAGCACATACAAAAGAAAATCCACACATTCAACAATGAAGAACAGCATGCTTTCCCTACTTATTTCTTACTTCTAATGGATCTTTACAACAGCAGTAAAACATTGCTGACCATAGTCTAGTTAATGGAATGGTACAGACATCCCTTCCTGTGATCAGCACACACAACACATTTTTCAAACACACTGAAGGTAGACAGACATTCAGCAGACAGAATAAAATACTTGAAAAATACAGTCCAAGGCTATTTCCAGACATGACACCTTGCAGTATGGCAATGGTCAGCATGGGTTTTTTCATGCTTCAACTTCCCTTTCCACAACATGTAGAACTCCCCACCAACCTTTTCAAAGTCATCCCACACCTAAAGCATTCACCTTTAATTAATGACTAGCATCTGCAGTGTTTTTTTTTTACTTTTTAGAGAATGCATACACTGTAAAGAAAGGTGAAAAGTTAAAAATGAGCTATGCAGCTCACACTGAAGAGGTCACATCACTAAATACAAGACAATCTATTTAAAAACAAAAATGAAAAAAAAAAGCACACAAACAAACACAAAAAACCACAACACCACCTTTCAATTGGATTGATTTATCTGGATGCAATTTAATGTCAGAGGAACCATTACACTTGATAACCTCCAGAGAATTTAGGGGGCTTAGACCAATTATCTGCAGAAGACTTTTCTTTATCCTACTGACATCATAGCAGCTCCAACAGAATAATTTGAACACTTTTCTGACATCACACTCTGTTTAAAGGACCCCTGAGTATAAATGATGAACACAACACAAGCACCATTACAGCCAGTGCAAAATCTGAGTCTGCCCATAACACAGGACATGAAAGTTCTGAAAGGAAACCTCAAGTCATAATTTTTCTTTCTAAAAACAAAATAAAGCATTCAGTAAAACAGAAAACCAATTCCATATAAAATCAATGACATCAAGCTTTTATCCTTGTGACTACGACTTGTAATAGAAAAACTGCTCTAAAAAACATTGCAGGCAGTCAATTTCAAAAATCTAAGATGTCACAGTGGTAATACTTTAACTTACATTGTAAATGTGATCAAAACTGCAAAACTAATGTCTAATTGTAAGAGTTCATCAAAGTTACATCAGTCAATTACTGACATGAAGATTACAAACATGTAAGTTTTTGCAGAAGGCAGCTGAAGCATTTACACACACTATGATTTTGCAGCATGTCAGAATGCTAATTTCTTAAAACATGCTACCATTTCACTATAAGCTATGATTTTGCAAAATCATCTTCATGAATACATAATTTGAATTGTAGAGTATCTCAAGTTGCTATTTAATTTTCCAGTAAAATAATTTTCACTTGCCCAGTTTAAGAAATATTCATACACAGAATAGTCAAAAAAACAACATGAAACAGGGTGTTCTCTTCATATGATGTTTACAGTACCCTAGGGTGCTGTAATTGCTGGTGCCGACCTGAGCAAATTCAGAGTGCTTAGTTTGTGTCTAAATTTAAATTAAACTGGAGGGAATTTTGCTTTTTGGGCTGGGGTACAGTTATTTGGTTGCTGTTTGCTTTTTGGACAGTTTGTTGTTATTTAATTTTTGGGGTTTTTTTCCCTTAAAACAGTGCATCTTCCTGACCATCAGATTTTTCAAACATGGAGCACACATGAACGATATGAACAGATCCTGGTCTAAAGAAACACTGAAAAAACGATTGATTCACTTACTTCTATGCATACATCTGAACTGAGCAGCTGTACTGCTTACACTTACACTGCTGACACACCACACTGCACAACAGGGTTTTTTTCGCTAAGAAGAGAAACTCTCCTTATAAAATGGCATCAAAAGCCAGCTTAAATGAATTCCTGATATATGAATAAAATTCTCCAATAAATAAAGCTACTGTGCCAGCAGAATGCAAATTTACATGGATGCCTTATTAAAATTCCCCATCAGACAGATGAATAAGCCCACTCTACAAATGTTAAATGGTAAACTAAATTTACCAAAAGCATGAAAGAACAAGTTTATCAAGTCAGAAAATTCACTTCTGCCTCAATTTATGCCAGCATCAACAGAAACATGATTCAAATGTTCACAAAATCAAAAGATGAACAGGCAGTCTTCAAATCTGTTGCTTCTGACTCAAGCTAAACAGAAACTACTGCCAGAGGAGTAAGACTTGTCACCACTGTCACATTAAAGAAATCTGTTCAGAAGTGCCCTCTTCCCACTAGAGGGAGACCAATGACTGCAAAAGCATCTTTTGCAAGCTCTGCTCTCAACCAGTGCTCACAAAATTGAATGGTTGCAGAGTATCAAAGGAATGACCAATGAAAGACACACAGTGACTACTACATGCTTCTCTTCCTCAGCACAGTAATACTGTATCTTAAAACAGTAGGCAAGTGCACTGCTGCCACAGACCTTACATATGGTTTAAGCATACACAAAACTGGGAGCAAGCATTCTTATTATGTACAAAGCTACATACATTTTATATTCATAATTTCTAAGATAAATATTCAAAATATTTATATTACTGTTTTCTAAATAAAAGCATACTATACTTTTGTTCTTTTTTTCTTAAGTTTGTTTCCTCCAATTTTTAAAAAAGCAAGATATATTCAGCTAAAAGCAGCATAATCATGTTATTCAACACACTGAGTATGTACCAGTTTACAAAAGTAAACCAAAGGAAAATTTGAAATTTTAAGAGCAACCTGAAACAGTTCTGGTAACCATGTATAAGGTGCCATCTTCTTAAGCAAAATAATCATAGTGCATAGCTACATCATTATTTTAACAGTGTCATCTTGCTAGAGTTTCGAGGTGTATACAGAGCATGATCCTAAACAGAAGTATTCTACCAGGGAACATCACTCTAGTAAAAAGAGATTAACTCTGAAACACTAACAGAAGGTTGTAAGAAAAAGACGTGACATTTCTGAAACATTTCCAGTAATTTCACGTTTACTCAGAATTCCCACACAGAGTAGTAACAGAATAAGTTAAATCTTCACACTCAGTAAGAACTATTTTAATGTCATCTGGGGGAAAAAAAGTAGGTATGGTTTAACTGACACAAAAACTGCTGCAAATGAATACTGTTTTCCTCTAACTGAAAATACAGCAATCCTATGGCCTAGCCCTTTTCAAAAGGCTGAAAGAGGCAGGTAGGAAATTTTCATGTTTGGGGCAGGACAAGGAAAGGCCACTTACACCCTCTCTAAACTGTTTTTGTCAGTACAACTACATACTGCATTAAGCAGGTCTTGGATAAGAGGAAAAAGAGCAACCTAAAAGAAAGACTGAGACAATATCTCAAGCTTTGGCAGGGTGGGGTTATTAACACAACTTAGTGGCAATAAACCGTAAGTACACACTAAAAAAGTGGGGCTGGAGAGCATGTTCCCTTTGAGTGCAAACACTGACTAATGCTGAGCTGTTTGTCTTGCAAATATTTTTTTCTGTGATGGTGGCAATGACAACAAGAAAAACTATTGTCTGCAGAATCATTCGCGTGTTGAATACAAATCTTTTTTTTATTTATGTGATAAAGCACTAAAAAATTAACAAAACCTAAAAGACCAAAAGCCTTTAGGGACAAGTAGTCACTTAGAGTGAAATAACACATCACAAGAAGATAACGTCTCAAGAACTCCAGTAGCACATTATGACTTCATGTCTTGAATGCATTTATTCCATCTACCTTTGATAGGAAATGACATGGCTACCCTGCAAGAAGGCAATACAAAATTGTTTATCTCCTGAAGAGCAAAGGCACCTCAGCAAACCCAAGTCTGTAGTCTGCTGCAGCCATTAATTTCAAGTGCCACTAACACAGGAGCTCTCCTATTCGTAAAACTCAAAAAATGGGAATCTTTTCAATACCTGAAAACATGCATAGAACCCAATAGTCAAGCTTCGTGGGACACTGATTGTATTATACCTGAATAGATTGTTTAGCATACCATGCTCTTAAAAGATTGATCTATTTTTAGCTTATCTCTTCCTAATATTTTCCCCAACCACTTACAAAATACCCCAACCTGGCAAATAGCCCAAAATTCTGTTAAGAGTGACTAGGTGTGAAGAGAAGTCATTGAATCAGGAGTAGGAGGGAAGCACGAATTGGGATTAGCTATGGCACTGTCCTGCCTACAACTATCCTGTCTATTTTAAGAAAGCAATGCTTCTACAGAAGCATTTCCAATGATCCAAACTACTTTTGAGCTATTTCTGAAAATAAAATACTGATAAAAATCAACAACAAAAAGAAGAAAGTAGTCTAAAGTAGTCTAAAGTCTAAAAAGGAGATTTTAAGAGAACTGCTTTTTAAGGAAACACTGCCATATTAGGAATTTGGAGCTTTCCCATCTTCTATTTGTTACCCTGCACCACAGTAAAATAACTTATATACTACAACCCCTAATCCCACCATCCACATTCTGTTCAATTCAATTACAGAAATATAATATAGCTTAACAATGGATTTGATCAAAAGACAAAACACGTGAGCTAATATATTCATAATATTTTCTCTGAAAAAACGAAGCAACGTTTTTAGAAACTGAGCAGACAGGAAAGTATTATGCATCCAGGGGTTCATTACTTCAGGGTTCCCTTATCAAAATACAAATGTAATAAGTAAATATGCAAATAAGTAAATACATTGGCAGCACAAAGAGCTCTGCACTCAATTAGGATCAAATACTTGTGTCTGTACAGACGCATCCACTTCCTTGGCACATGCAATTACAGCTTTTTTAATACAGTGCTTTATATTACTCCTGGTTTTTTGAGAGGTTTTTGCACAAGCAGAAGTATATTGTGCACTTCCCAATAGAAGAAGAAACAAACCAAAAAAACAGTATGCTCTAAAGAGACTGCACACAAGTTCAATGTAACTTAGCTTTAGTTTTAACAGAAACAAATTTCTATCGATTATAGCTGCCTTAAACTACAAAGGCAATGACATCTCGTATATACAAAAATTATATTTTCTTATATGGGCTATTTTGTTTTATTAATTGTTGTTCATTAGACTAATATGTAAGTATATTGTAAGATTTTTAAAGTAGAATTCCAAATAGTTAAGCCTTTACCTAAGTTAAAGATTTTTTTAAATAATTTTTTTCATTTATTACTTTCACTTTTTACCTATTTATGTATTAAAAGTGTGTAGAGCATAATGAAAAAGTCACATGTATATAAAAAAAGATAACTAGAAATAAAAAAAGAAAATACAAAGCCCCCATAATACATGGTTAAAACAACCACATATGGGTAAAAAACCCATATGCCAAGCCAAAACAACCTGGTTCACACTAAGCACCTGTAAAGATTCTGCTGTTACAGAAAATACAAATACATTCTCATTACTTATCACTTCAAAGATTATCACCTGTAGTCACATAAAAACATCCAAGTTAATGCACTGCTTAGGTTTATTGCCAATACCCACTATTCACATCACACAAACTGCACTAGATTATCTGGGGGCTGTGTTCAGGACCTGTTTTGTAAGATCTGTATTGGTAGTCAGTGGTGAAGGGGGTATTTTGTGGGTTTGTTTTGTTTGGATTTTTGGGTTTGGTTGTTGCTTTATTTTTTAAACAAGCTACAAGAAAAATATAACCCTGGTACTGAAATCCAACTGGGCGCTGCATCACTGATACTCAGGAATCTTTACATCAATGCATTAATGTACTGTGTGTATTCCCAGCAAATAAATTACATAATCCTGCAATCCACTGCTGTATTTCATGTACTGGGGTGGGGAGGAAAGGAGAGCAAGTCATCTTGAAGACTGAAAAGCCACATATAAAGCATTTCTTATTAAAATTCTGATGATTAAAAAGTTAACTTACTTACTACACAAGATTGAGTAGAAAAAAAGGACACAGAAAAAAAACTACAAACCCAAACATTCCTGAAATTAACTTCTATTTGCTAAATTCTGATATCTTAGAGGCAAAATTATTTTGGATTAGAGAAGTTCACTGTAAAATGTGAGAAAGTACGGAGATACTTTTGCTCCTGTACAGTCTAACTGTATCCTTGCTGGACAGCATTCAAAATCTGATTACACAAATTGTTCTGAAATTGAATTGTAAACCTAACATGGGTTAGAATTGATAATTTGCTTTCAAATATTTTTTAAGTAAGAGCCTCCAGTGACCATGAAAAGTATCCACATAGCTTATTCAGAATTTCTATTCTCTTATTGATTTAAACTAGTTCTCCCAAGCATATTAAATCAAAATCACTCTTTAACAGAAAAAACTTTTTTAAAACAACATCTTACCCTTTCTTTTTTCCTTAGCCAACACTCTAGTCCATTTAATTCACTGTTCAAAAGTCTACTACAAAGTATTAACATTTTCAAGTTCTCTCAACAAATTCCTATTAAAGGTGCATGACACAGGACTGCTGACATGTACATACTAGTACCCAGAAACAGTCTATTAACTGCTGTCCACAGCTAAATTATATAGGTTTCATTACTTCAAATTTGTCCATGTCACCACCTCCCTCCCACATGTTTTTAATCTTCTCCTAGAAGTTGCGTTTTTTAAAAAGCAGCAGCTTAAAAACAGATTAGGTCCAACTTTTTGGTGCCTTTTTTATAATATTAGAGTTCCTCCTTATCACATACAGAATTCCAAATTAAGTTGGCTTTGGTTTAAGGCTACATTTACATTTTCACTATTAATTAACACTTTAAATAGATTTTAAGGTTTATGCTTCGCTTTCCTTCGAATTGTGAAACCTTTTAAGAGAAGTCAGTTACTAGTTTCTTTTCACTCTTTACATACTTTGGCAGAAGCATTCTCTGTTGATCTTTGCTTTTCATACCAAAACGTTTTACCATTTTCAACAGCTTATGTTATATGCAATTATTCCCTAAGGAGAGCTGTTTTTTAAAAGCTTTCCTCCATTTTAAATTAATGTAAGCAAACTTTAAATTATCAGCTACTTTCCACTATGAATGCCACAGTTAAATATCAAACATCTGGTAACAGTTGTCATCGATTATCTTACCAAGCCTGGCACCAAAAGCCTTAAATATTTTAGCCATTTTACGACTTAAAAGGAATAGTGACAGGAGGTTAATAGGAACTGACCTACTCTAGTGTAAATGTCTATCTAACTGCTGCACAGGTTTGATAGCTGATTTTCACACAGTTTGACTGGTTCTTGAAAAAGCAGTAATACAGACATTACGAGTCAGCTTTAATCAGGTAACCAACCAACCTTTTGCTCTGCTTGCAGTTGTTCACATCTTTGCTTTTCATGGTTAAGTTCTTTTTCCAGTTGTTCAACTTGCTCTCTGAGTTGTGTTGTTTCCTTTTCCAGAGCAGAAGTTACCTTTAACAGCTCTTCTTTTTCTTTTATTATTTTTTCAATTTTAAACTGAAAAAAAAAAAAAAATGGGGTTTGGTAATTTTTCTCCCCTTCATTCTAATCCAACAAGTGGATAACTAATTACACCAGTGTTTGAGCAGAAGTACAAATTGTGAGTTCCCAGGTTAGATTATTACAGTTTTCTCCTTATTCTCAAATTTCTGAAATTTAATTGCTTTTACTGCATAGTACCAGACTACCATTAGATAGCATACTTTGCAGTGTCCTGATTTACCCTCAGGTTTTTCTTCCTTAAATGAAGTGCTTTTACTGCTCCCAAGTGACAGCAACTGTGGAAGAGCTAATTCTGATGATGACAGCTTGGTGAAAAAATGACAGTTGACTGTAGAGGCACACATTCTCTCCAAAGCAGTATTTGAGGAATTTCTTGAGGAAAAATTAATATGCACATGCACCCCACACCCCACTAACACCTGGAAAGTAAGCCCTGGAATATGAACTGTACCCTTTTAATACTTAAAGGGAGCTTATAAAGAAGATGGGCAGACCATACAGGCAGGCCTGAAGTAACAGAAAAAGGAGTAAAGGTTTTTAACTAAAAGAGAATAGATTCATAACAGATATAAGGAAGAAACTTCTATGATGAGGGTGGTGAAACACCAGAAAGGTTTGCCCAGAGAGGTGGTAGATGCAACATCCTCGGAAAAGTTGAAGGTCAGGCTGGATGGGACTGTGAGCAACCTGATCTAGTTGAAGATGTCCCTACTCACTGCAGGGAGTAGATGACCTTATATGGTTTCTTCCAATCCAAACTGCTCTACAAACCAAGATTATAAAAAATACTTGAGAACTTCTTTAATTTTAGTACTATGAGTACATATCTGAAAAGCAAAAATAGCCGAGATGTATCTCTGTACTATCTCTCTCATCCCTAAATTTTGAAAACCATAAATCAAATACATGCATGTATGTGCCTAGATGCAACTGACAACAGGATAAAATGTCTGATGGCAAGGTAAGGGAACTGCACTGAGCAATTTTCCAAGAAGCAACTCAAAAGTTAGTTTGGGTTTCTGGTTTGTTTGTTTGGGTTGAAATAGTGTTCAGCCTACAAACAGCAACAAGCAAACGCAGAACACCTTGATTCTGGATATAAGAAAAAAGACAAACCACATCTCTCTAGCAAAGAAAACAACACATAGAAAACTACTTTAAATAAAACAAGCTACTCTAACATACTTAGGCACCTGCAATTATTCAGCTCAGTCTCCAGGGCTGTTAACATGGACAAAAACAAAAATATACTGGTTCCATAACTCTTTTTCCTTACAAGACGCACCATTTCACACAATGGGTATCTTCTCCTCCTCCAGTTAGCTGTGACTACAGATGTAAGAGAAGGGCAGTATCTATTCTTATGTTTCCCTGTCCATGCTTAGTGCTATACATTTTTAAATCTTGATTTGTTTAACCTGCAAATGTTCTGAACTTCAACCAAATACTATAGAACAAGCCAGAAATATACACATTACTCAGATACAAGTAGATCTTTTCCTCATGTTTTTTTCTTTAATATTTGTGATTGTATGTATAGAGTAAAAGAAAAAAAGAAAAAAAAGAATTTTTGTATCAAACCTCAAGAAGTCCAGCTTTTGTGGTCACCACTAACATATCAGAGTTTCCTTCATCTTCCATAGTGAGCAATTCTTCAACAGGAGAAGCAGTACGAAACTGGAAAGGTGTGCTTGCTCCACGGATTTCTCCTTTGTAAGTCACGTAACAGAACTGATAAAATTCTCCATCATCATTTGGTAGATAATATCCTATCAAAATAAATTCATATTTGAAGAAATATTCTACACAAGCTTACAAGTCTCCATCTGCAGACAGATTACCACATCATGTTTGACTTACAGATTTCACACTCATTGCCTCAGTAAGGCATAAACGTATCATCAAAAGAGCAGAAAGAAAAAGTCATCCTATTTAGTAACCCTCATCCACCAGCAATTTCTATTAGCATTTAAGACAAAGATTAAACAGTGTTAGCAAAAGTTGCTGTATGTACACATCACCTCACATACATTAGGTAATAGTTGTTGTTTATATATTTATGAAACATTTATGGCATGAAGTTGCATCATGACCACATTATTGTGTGACTGCTGTACAGTCACAGAACAGGGAGTAAATACTTTTTGGCCTTGAAATACCTACACAACCAAATACAACAGAAAAAGACAAAATAATATGCAATGACTACACATCTGCAACTTCACTGGGTACCATTAGTACACAGACTATTGTTTGTGGGACAATTGTTTGTTTGTTAAGGGGGTTGTGGGACAAACTTTTTTTTCTTTTTTTTTTGTTATTTTTCAATGCCAAAACACAGAAAATGCTCTGAATGGATGACACCAGATGAAAGGAGATGAAAGGGAAAAGCCTGGAGTTTAACAAAGAGCTTAATTTTTAAACTTGAGAAAAATTTTTCTAGACTTTAGAAGGTAAGAATAAATCCTCTTTCTTGAAGCTTTGTAATGGTACATGGTGCAAGCAAATTATTTGAGAAGAATTTCTGTGCGACTATCCAACTGAACTGTTGCCCACTAAAGCTTCAAGCCTCTTGCATGACCCGGATTCATACAGTAAGATTTATGAATGTTAAACAATCATTTCAAGAACTATTGACATCTTTACCTTTATTAGTATATCCAAGACCCATGCCTTACCCAATTTAATGGCAAGAAAACCAGCCAGTTTAATTCAGAATACTTATTTTTGCATGCTGTAATCAGCCTGAGGATGACATTAACACAATAAACCCTCACCTAATGTTCAGTCCAGCAAGTGATGTCACCCATTTCAGTTTTTATTTCACCACATTTCAATCTTCTCCCTTTCCAACTTTATCATCTACTTTTCACCAACTTTTATTCCAGATTCTTGGAATTTTTTTCCTGGTACTCTTAGCTACCTTTCCTATAAATAGTAAAACGTTGCATTTCCTGTATAGACAGCACTTCTGTCAAAAATTTCATGTTTCCATTAGTCATCTTATACTTTACTAACAGTCGCTCAGGGGATAGTATATGAATCTCAAAACATCAGGATTCATGCTTTTGGACCTGGCTACACTTTCCTATATATCATTGTAGTTCAGTTTACCTCATTCAGTGCTAAGTAAGATGAAGCTAGGCAGAAATAAATGCAGAGCAATCTACAAGAATTGCTGCTTCAGTACATTTTGACAGTGGTTCAGACAACCTGATTTTAGAAGTACTGGAAATTTTTTTTCTTCTAACATGTACTGGAGAAACAGATTTCTGATTATTTTCTTCTAGCACACTTACTTGATCATAAAAAAAACCCCTCACATTTAAAGTGCTGCACAACATTTACTACTTAGCTCAGATAATTAAGCTCCTGTGAGCTCTACTGATCTCGTCTCAGCAGCATTAAAATATCTTGCCAAACACAACCAGGAGACTGTCTGAATGGAGATTCAATTTGGCAGCTCTATAAAAGTGGAGATCTGTCAGGATGGAATGTAACAGATGGGACAGATTCTTGATCTCTTAATGTGTGGTAAAATTTTCAATATACAAAGGACTGATAATGGCATGAAGAGTTCTACTCTTCTAGATCACTTTTTGTTTCAGTCCACTCATTCAGTGAAGTTTTGTAACTGTAAATGAAACTAATTACTTCCTTCCAGTTTCTACAGAGCACACACACTTTTCAATCAACTTCAAGGTTATAATATGGTTATCAGACCATGTGGATATGATCATCATTGAAAGCACCAGAATTAAAAAAGACCTGGTAAGAGAGAGAACTCATCAAAGCTATCACTATTTGCAGCTTTAGTAAGATAACAAACTAATACAGTCATCATTTCAGGACTTCAATTATTTAATTTTTAATATGTTTTAAGCAATAAACACACAAACAAAGACTAAAGCCAAGTCTGGGAAGTAAAAAAAAAGGTAAGATTGTACATAAAATTCTGTTTGTAGACAGAAAACCATTCATTCAGTGGAGGTGCTCATTTTGAATGTGTGTAGATTTTTGACATTTGTCATGTCCTGTCGCAACAAGTTCTGCATGTTGACTGTCTCATAAAAGTATCATCTCTAGCTCCCTTTTGAACTTGTCCCTTCGTAGCTTACATCAAGGTTCCTATTTATTTGGACATACAGAATGGTTAATCCACTCATGCTATGGGTATCGATTCTACAGACATCAGTCACTTCACATTATTTCTCTTTCCCAGTCTGAAAAACCTGGCAGAAGGAAGTTTGGAAGGTCACTTTGTGAGGTTTCCCACTCAAGAGACTGTTGTCAGCACCTGAGATTACTGTGGCTGTGTCTAAACAGCTATATGGAATTCTCATCCTTCCAAACCAGGATACCTGCTCAAGAGCTGCACGGTAAAAATTCTCTTTCTAATCTCAGACATAAACCTCCTGCATCATAACCCACAGCCATTGTCCCCTTTTATATTTAACAAGTGTGGCTCTCATCTTTGTAACTCCATACCTTACAGAGAAGCTATTTCTTAATTTTGATCTCCTGTTTTGAGACTGCAGAGGGGAGGGAGAGCATATAACCTGTACACAGTGTTGAAAACATAGTTATACTACAGACCTGTACAGTGTGTATAACACTTTTCTTAAAAGGTTCAGACATTTACATCAGTTCCTTGCAGCAAAAGGTCCCATGCAACTCTATGACTATGCTAAACCTTCATTAAACCACATCCACAAATTCTTTAACAAGAATCACCACACACTGATGATGTTTGAAGTCCAGAGACTAAAGACTAAGTTAGGACTAAGAAATGCCAAGATTAAAAAAGCCTGCTGATGATTAAACAAAGTAACTTATTGTATTTTAATAGTTTCCAGCAGAGCTTCTCTATCAATCATGAATATCTGCCATTATGCAAAAAACATACTAAGTCACATACTTTTCCTTACAATTTTCCTTGACATCTAAAGTAAAACTAAACTTCCCACAGTGAAATGTTGAAAATTCTCCTCTAATTTATCTTTTTTAAACTCCAGAACTGTTATACAATGCTCAACACTTAAATGCACAGATAAGTATTTAAAAAGCTGAGTAGGCTGGAAAATACAGATGCTGCCTTATCCTCACCTTGAAAAGTCAGCACACAGTTAACAGTTGATCCTTCCGCATAATTTTCTGGCATAGGTGACCAGAGAAATGTGTAATAATCTCTTGCAGTACTCCAACCAACCTAAAATTAAATAAACCACAATAAAAAATAATTTAAAAAAATAAAAGAAAGAGAAAACATCAGACAAAATAATTTTATATACACAGTTAAGATGATGGTCTGTCATTTACAGCATACTGAAATATGTCTATTTGTGCTTCAAAATGCAATAAAAAGATACTTCACAATGTTCACAATTCAGGAATATTTTAACAAGCATGTCAAAGATTTAGCATTAAATTTATTAAGCTTGTTACCTAAGGCAGTAAATGGGCCTAAGGAAATAAAAGGGTCTATATAAAGCAAAACACCAAACAGTTTTCACTATATGTTAAACTACTATTTGTTACTTTTTCTTTTCTATAAAGGTACACATTTCCATATCTAAAACACAAAAAGATTAATTCTTGATTTTATAGTAAAATTTTCTTAGCGTAGATTCTGCCAATGTTGACTCTTTTGTGTCCACAGTCCAAGTGGTTCATCAGAAAACAGAAAAGAGGAGGGGAAAAAAGAAAGCCTTCTATGCTACTGAAAAGATCACCATTGACACTTAAATTTTTTTGGTAACTTCTGCAATGCTAAAGACCAGCATTTCACGGGGATGCTAATTCTCTCATACATGTACACTATGTCTGCAAAGAAAAAAAAACCAGATCTGCATGAAAATGTAACTCAGCTAAGTCAGTACAGTCTTCCTGCTAACTTCAAAAACCCTCTGCTTTCAGAGTGCTCCTGAGTGCAGTTCTGTACAGTCGTGGGCCACTGGCATGGGTTGTTCAGAGAAGCTGTGCATGTCCCATCTCTGGAAGTGTTCAAGTCCAGGCTGGATGGAGCTCTGAGCAACCAGGTCTAGTGAGAGAGGTCCCTGCCCTCAGCAGGAGGGTTGAAACTACATTTTCTTTAACATCCCTTCCGACACAGGCCATTCTATGAGCCTATAATTCTACCCTCTGAAGATGTATATCTCAACAGGTTTGAAATACATGCAACTAAACCAGAAAGGCAAAACAACTACTGTAAAGCTATGGCTATTAATAATAGCATAATGGTAAAGAAGAAATATATATTATTTATTACACTGATGAAGGAAAAAAAATTCCAAAACCTTATCAAATGCTAGGTGTCTTACAATTTTTCAGTAACTGGGTACACTGTCATGGAAGAATTAAGATATGGGAAGGGAATAAATTGTTTCCCAATTTTTATAAGGTAAGACAATGTTTCAAGAGGAAGAAGAAAAAAATTAATACCCACACACAAAAAAACCCACAAAAACCAAGAAAATATCAAGTTACAATCATGATTTTCATTGCTTCAATAGCAACACCTCCAAACTCCAAGTTTAGAAGTCTTCCTTTATAAAGAATACGCTGCAGTAGTGTATTTTAAAAGCATTAATAGCTTGGGCTTTAAAGGCATTTTCAATTAAAATAGAAAAAAACCCAAAATGTTTAGATAGGCAAAGAGAACATCAGAGGTGAAAGTAATTCAGTAGCAAAGCAGCAGTTCTATATGTGTATAGGCATACATTCCATGTATGCTAATTAATACATAGCATTAATAATAAACAAAATTCTGAGTAGATTATTCCATAGATATCTATTCACTTCTTCACTTTTTATTAAGAAGTAGGGAAAAAACTCATTAATGTTGAAGATGATGGAGCCTTTTCTATATTCTCAAAAAAACACAGACTAACAACAGTGAAACCAGATGAAATTCTCATTTTCAGTCTTCTGCAAAGCAACATTCCTTAAAGAGAAGCAATGCAGGTGCTCAACACATCCCCTAGAATGGGATCACCTACTACATCTTGGGCCTATTCTTAGCAAAGAACATTTTTACAGCATCTCCTGTCAAGCAGCTTTTTAAGATGTCAATGAAATGAGACTTCCTGGGGTTATATGCACACTGCTAAATATCTCAGAAATAACAAGGAAAACTCTTCCAAGTAACTTGACAGTGGTAAAGGCGTTTTTTTCTCAGTAAAAGTTCACAGGAAAAACATTTAGCAAATGTTTGTATTAGTCATTGTCTTCAAATTCAACTCAGATGTTACTACTCCTTTTTTTTTTTCTGAACTTGCTTTTACTTCCAAAAAGAGAAGCATATACCATTATTTGGTGTCCTAAACTAAAGCACACAGCTTTTAAATGTAGTTCTTGGTGAGTGAAAAGTCAACATCATCTTTTTCATTTCAGAAAAGAAACTGATTTATCATGTCCAGAACAAATATTGCACAGAACTGAAATAATCTTTTCATCTCACTCTAGTTTTCAATTCTGTTAAAATCTAAAATAGGCACACACTGCTTCTGCTGCTATTTTCCTGACTAAATTAACATTGTTCCTTCTGATAATTAACACCGGAAAATGCAGAGAAGAAACAAAATCCAGGGAATATAAACATGAAAATTATCCCCTTAGGAGATCAAATCAACTTCTGATGTAGTTTATTCCTGGAATTCGATCTACTTATATTTTTCTCAGATTATCACATATTGATTTCTAAGTTTAGTGATTTATCCTGAAACCAAAAGTTATTTTTATCAATGCTCTACTTGCAGTAGTAATTGACAAAAGGATTACTTAGAGTCATTTAAAACTTCAGCCACACTGATACAAACAAAAAGAATAATTATGTAGAAAGCAAATAACTCTCCTGTTCTGCTTCTCAGCAGGCATTGTTAAGTAAATCTGTAATCTGTGGACTACTGCTAAAGAGAAAACTGTGACACATCAAGAGCTAGCAGGGAATACCCAGGGAAGTTTACCCCACAAGTATTTTCTGCAATAATTGCTCACATTTCCTGTCATCCATCACCTCCTTTCCCTGTCTTACACTCATATGGTCATGACAATTCATCCTTTCTTAATGGGCACACACAAGTAATCACCAGGTGTGCATTGCTCAACAGCTTTTGTCACTGCACAGAATTTCAGAAAATGGAGATTTTCCCTGCTACATGTGGCACATGTCAAAATGTGACAATGCACAGAAGGAAGTATTATGAACAAATGTCATCTTCCTCACAGCTTAATACATTTTAAAAGGGGAAGGTGAGTATTCTGCAGCAAAGCAAGTTAACTTAGTAACATTTTACAACAACCTTCCTTCATAACAATAAATATCATTAAATTCCACACGGTTATTTCTTAGATGGCACAAAGAAGGGGCAAAGCCACATAATGATATGGTGAGAATAAAACAAAAACAAATTTAAGTAATCCATGCTTTAGATGTAGATCTTTAAAAAAACAGAAATCTGGTCTTTTATCAACAAGTTTTAATTTTTATTTTTATTTCAGTACTTTGTATCTTTTGTCAATATTCTCTTTAATAAGTCTAGTATGGAGTACACAGTAGTTCCAAATACAAAATACTCTACTATATACATACATATACACAGTCATTAGCTCCTCTATGGCAACAGATTATACTATCACCGATATAAGACTACAGCACACACTGGATGGCTCAGCAATTATTTAAATGTGATCCTTGACATAGATATTTCTTTCAGCTCAGAAAGAAAACCAATAGTTGTCTAAAAACAGGGTTAAAACTATATAAAATTTCACACCCCTTAAAGAAAAGTAAATCACAATTAAGAAACTAAGACTAGTGGCAAAAGCTACAAAGGAAATCAACAAAAAGTGAAAAATCTAAATAGAAGATGGGAGTATTCGTCAGCAGCCTCACAGTGAGTTTATATGATAAATAAAACCTGTAGCTTTGGAAGCAAAACAAACCACATCCTCAGCAGCATCAGGCATATAAGTTTGGAAAAATAGCTTTTTTAACAACAGGGATCAGAAAAGCTAGACTACTTGCCTTACTGCTGACCATACCAACAACACCTACTACAAATAATATAGACTATCTTCCAGGTTAGTCTCTGAAAGGGGAGAGGGGTCCAGATTCCCCACAAGAACCCATTTGATGCGAATACCTTACCTGTACTACACTGACAGGAGGAAAATGGCTATTTAAATTGTCAGACCTATAAGAACAAGAGTCTGGCCATTTAAACTGCTGAAACAGCTGATATGACTAACACTGAGCACTGCTTTTCATGAAAATATTATAGAAAACACACAAATGCTTGTAAGAAAGAGTTGAAAATTTAACTTCTCCATTAGAAATTCAAAATAATGAAAAAAGCCATTGACAGAAATTATGTCCACTATAAAAATGTATTTTAAATAAGCCTTCAGTAACACTGTATCATTGTTCATTTCCTTCCTTTACTGAGCAAGTTCTAAAAATTTATGAAAATTATGAAAATTTATGAAGCTGCAAGTTTATTTATTTAAACTAATAATTACAACTTAATAGATGTTAAAAGATGGTAACAAGGGGAAAGATGCGAAAACCCACTTAATTCCTTTTGAAGACTCATATGAAGTCAACAGTTCTATTTTGATATGAAGAACATATTCTTATGTACCAAAACATGAAACCAAAGTTAAGATTTAAAATTTAAAAACCCACCAGTTGAAAAAACCAACCAACCATACAGAAAAGAAGCAAAAACAAAACAAAAATAAACAAAAACACAACCAACAAAAGTCAACCAAAAACATGAAACCAAGTTACAGTCAGAGTGCTAAAGCTCATGCACAGTAGTACGTTCTTACTATGAGAAATCTTAAATAAATGAGAAATTTCTATAGGAAACGCTGAGAAACTTTCTCTGAGCCAGGAAGAGCAAAACAGGCACAGTGTATAGTCCAGTTTAAAAACCTGGCGGCACAGGTCAAGGCAACCATTGCAATATCCACATTCAAGCACACAAACATTGCAAAGCACTGAACTCCTACACAAAATCTTCTGAAGTACCGAGGAGAAAAATGAAGAATGACCTGTCAAACTACACTCACTACACTTCACCTGTTGTGAAGCCTGAACTCAGGTTCATCATCTGGCGAGCACAGCAGCCACCGGCATTGACTGACTGTGCTGATACCATGATTTTTTAAGGAATTCACTGAAAACTCTGAAATCATTTTGTTCGGAGTTCACACCTCAAAAAATAGAAATATTCTTATTTCTCAGTCAAAAGAATTCATAAGACTTTGATAATGCAGTTCCCCTAAAGCAACAGTAAGAATATAAATCCATTTTACATCTGAGTTAGACATAAAACATCTACTAGTCAACACATTCTATATTCTCTGCATTTAATTCTTTCAAACGCCACTCTGAAATACATCTTTTCATTAGATAGCTGTGCATAAATGCAAACATTCTTGCTTTGTTTCCAGAAGTTAACCAAGAGATTAACAATACAGAAGCCAAACCCTATTTTTACCTTCTCAGCCATGTTTTTAAACCAAAATATGACTACACATCATTTATCCCACAAAAAATGTCATGTCCAGATAGGGTTATTTTATGCAATGCGTAACTCAAACCTCACTTTGTTTCATTTTCCCTCCATAAAATGGAAAGCTTTAATAGATCATTACAGAGTAATCCACTTACGATATTCCTATCTCCTACTTATGAGCAAAAAGATTTATTTCAATTTAGGACATCAAAAACACTTTTAACGCAGTAAACCAACTCAGTAGCCACAGCAGAAATGCTGAAGTCTGGTAAAGGTTACGAGTCCAACACCAATTACTTTGCAATTTGGCTGGGCAAGCAAGGACAACTCAGCTGTCCCATAATACTCAAACTAGACAGGTTTTCCTTCTACTAACAAACAGACCTGTAGTCCTCACAAAAGCTTATTTTTCTTCTTCTATGCTGCCTCACAGATACAAGCTCCTTTTTTACTGCAATGGCACACCACAGAGTGAGATTAGCTTTCCCATATTTACATTTCACCCACAGCACGTTTCAACAGAATAGCCTGCAGAAAATTTGCCAAGTAGAAAAATAAAACAGGAGGATGAGGGAGGCAGCATAAATAGGGAGTGCCTGTCTGTATAGCAATAATGAGTTATCCAATATCCACCTGAAGGAAAACAATATTTCATTTCACTGTATCTCCTTCAACTCTCATCTGGTTCATCTTACACAGAATGTAAGCTTCTCTAAGGTGAAAGCTCTGCCTTACAATTCCACAGTGTTTTCAGAGTAAAAATTATTTTCAACTTTGTTTTCATTTCTTGAGTTTCAGATGAACACGGAAAATAAAATTTTTCTGTTTCTCCATTTTGTTAAATTTCTTTCCTTTTGTAATCGCTTAGTAAAGTCAGTCAATTCAAACTGGAGACAGAGTAGCTTAAAGGAAGACCATCAGCATGGGAGGCTCACTTGGCATTTTGTTCCCTGGCCTCAGAAAGCTGTTACAGAGCTGAAAGAACAGCAGCATTCATTCTGCTACATTAACAGTGCCTGACCCATCTACATAACATCAACAAGCCAAAGAAGCAAATCCAGGAAAACACTTGTTCAGAGAAACCAAGTTGGGCATAATCAGTGGGCCTTTATGTAGATACCTAATTACATTCCAATTAAAAATTTTAGAAATCACAGAAAAAAACCTGAGCACAAATTTATCAGAGTAAAAATTATGTCTTTCTTCAATTTAAAAGGTGAATTAAATAGCTGAGAAAGAAATTTGGCAAAGCATCCTAAGTACTGCAGGAAGGCAATGTGCTGCCTCTGAAAGAATCGAAATTACAGGTAGTAGGTAAAGTTCTAGATGTCTGTTATATAGGTTACTTAGTGACAACAGTAAGTTAGCATCCTTTCCATGTTTCACATGGTAAGAGACGCTTATTTTGCCCCAAACCACAGACAACACATCTGTCTAAGCAAAACACCACTGGGCCCAGTATCACAGCAAGAGATTTCTCCAAGCAAGTTTGGTTTGGGCCATAATCCCGAGTAAAGTAAGGTTACCTCAAAGTCACAGCAATGCCTGTGCTACTGTAGTACATGATCTCCAACAGGCAGCTACAAACACCAAGTTCTTCTAAAACATCTAGCAGATAGGAAAATTAAAACATTTGGGTGCAGTGAAGCTCATACCAGCCAAAATTACTGAGAGTTAACACTGAATGTTAACACCGACATGCCAATGTACTTTTGAAAACAGGCATCATCAACAAATACTGGTATCTAGATAACAGTTCAGAACAAATCAAACTGTACAAAAAAAATCAGAACATTAATATCAGGAAAAGTACTTATTTAAGCACCGAGTACACTGTAGTAACATTAAGGCATAGACATTTCAAAGTACGTAAATAAGCAAAGTCAAACCTTGGGGGTTTTAATATGTCTGTGATCACCTTATACCACATGCAACTTTGACTCAGCCAAAATGCTTAAACCTTCACTTCAGACATGACCTTGTTACTCATGCTGGGATTAAAATTAGTTATAAAACAGGAGCCCCGATGTTGAGACATTCTTGAGTAGATGGCTGCAAAGTACTCTAGATTCTTTATGAAAGGCTGTAATCTCAAAATGCTCCTTCAGTCCCAGACCTGAAGAAGTCAATTCTCTGGTAACATTCTCTGCTGAATGTCACAAACACATACATTAATTTGGACTATTGCAAACATATGGTATTTGTTGCAATATCAAGGTACTATCAGGATCCTAAGTTGGTTGTATTTCTACCTCAGAGTTCAGAGGAATGTGACAAAATGATATTGACAGAGTGCCTAGACCATAGGATTAACTTCCTCTATTAGGCACAAATCAAAATAAATATATAAACAATATGAATTCCCTAAAAGCAAACCTGTTACATATGTAAATTACTGTCCAAAGAAATGTGTGGCAGATCAAAGAGCAACAAAGCTACTGTTTACTTCAGGAGATAAGCATGAAAATGTATTAAAAAAGAGCAGGTGGATTTTAAGTGAACTATTCCCTTGCTACCACATCTCATGAGAACTATCAATTAGCTCAATCTTTTATTTCAAAATTGTTTCCAGCTACTGACTACTTTGCTATGTCAATTCTACAACCTACCTCACCAAATAGCTTTAGAAAATTAATGACAATTGGAAAAAAACATTAAAATTTCTTGTCAAAGGTAACAAGGTTATCCTTCTCTTCATCTCATATAGCAACACTAAGTAAAGTAGCCAGGGACTTTCTTTTTTTAAGCCAAGTACTATTTACTTGCCTTTTAAAAGAAAGTAAACCAGAAATCAACAGAATCACTCTAATTCACAGATACAGCAATTCTCAAAGCATTCTGAATTCCAATAATTCTTTTCCCAACTATTTTAACAACAGGACATACTTTGCAGCACACATTCCTGTATCTATCATAGCCAGCTGTGCAGTGATGATTCCATGCCAGAAAAATGGTATTTCTATACATATGTGGCAAATAACACGCCCAGATGTTTTGTTGTACTTCCAAATGTAACCTACATACAATTGTTGCTTAAGTTTTCAATCTACAACACAATCAGAATATTGAAATTACTCACACAAGCTGTACTAGTACTTGCAGTCCAAAGGACAAAGACACATCTACACTGCCTTTATAGAATGCAAACATCAAGTTGTTTCTGAAGTCTCTATCAAAAACAGTGTTAAAAATTTGTTACCAAAGTTTTTAACCACTGACAATTTAATTCTGAGATCTTCTATAAATAAGGACATTGAAAAGACAGAAACTAAGTTGCACGTAAACAACAGGCACTGTACTGATGCGCAAACAGTAGCTCAGATGTGGCCTGGTAAACACTGAGAACTCTGTGAGCAAGAGTTACTTTTTGTGTTCAGAGAAATCACAAAGATCTTCCCAATTCTGGTTACTCATGTGTCCCATATGTTAGGTTACCAGAACATCAGCTCACCATTTTTAAGGTGTGGATCTTAAAAACATGGAAATTAAGAAAGAAATTATGTCCTCTTCTTTTCTAGGGGTACCCTGAGACAGTCAACATCATGTCTACAGCTTGGTCAATATCCTAGAAGAATAGCAATGCAGATTACTTAGAAAAATGTGCTAACTACAACTGAAGAACAGGAAAGTTTTGATGGAATAGTTAATTAATGACACAGCAAGACCAAAGTCATTAGCTTAACATATGTAAACTAGATTACATGCTGACACTGCAGGTCATTCCAGCACGCCTGTCTCAGCTAAATTCTATCTTCAGAAATGCACGAACTATTATAATATACCTCACAAACACATACACCTTTAACACTACTCTCTTGATGTGATATTTTCACCATGCCCATAAGAGGCCTTCCTTGTGCCTTTGAGATGTAGAGTAAGCCTGCCTCTCTTGTACACCGAACACTTGCCAGCCCTATTTGCAGACATATGCTCCAAACAAAGAGGTAGGCACTGCTTCCTAGAAACCAAGCAGGTTTTTCAAACACTTCTGCAAATCTGGACATTATGTATTAATAATGCAAAAAATATCACTCAGCCATGTGATTATTTTTATTTTATAGTCATGAGATGTAGACTTCCACAGCCGGAAATTAGGACTACCTACAGACAGGCCAATTTTGCAACCAGATGCAGCGCACACATTCGTTATTTTTCCTCATTTCAAAGGTTTTGATTTGGGTTACATTAAAGGCCTCTCCAGATTCCGATTAACCAGAGATGAGCAGAAACAAATAAAGAGGTCTTGGATCACTCTAGGAACACAGACCTCCTATGAAATCAATCAAAGATGGTAAGTCTTCTCACCTTTGACTGCACACTAGGAACCCTCAGTAGAGGGAAAGCTGATTTCAAATTCTAGTTCTCATAAAACTGCATGAACGGGAACTCGGGCTCAGGATGTCCATGACAAATACTAGACCAGTACTTATCTCAAAAAATGCCTTTTTTTTTCTTGAAAACACACAAGGATATAACTGATCAAGACCTTTTAGGGCTCAATTACAGATGACTCTCCAGAATATCATAAAAGCAAAAAAACACACAGCAACAATGAGAGACAACAGATTTGAAGACTGAGTCAAAACCTGCATTTGACGCTTCTCCTGTAGGGGACAAGCAAGTAAAATAAACACAAAACCAATAAAAAATGCATACGTAAAACTTCTCCTCTAAAGCACAGTATCTTCAGTATTGTACTCCCTACATCTCCCAGTTTTTGCAAGATGTCCAACCCCAGAATTAGTGCATGCATTTAGATATGTCTAGCTTGTAAAAAAATAAAATATATCTGAAATAATTATCTTCTATTCAACATTACTCTTCCAGTTTATGAACACTGGGTCTTATTTTTTTTAAACAATACAAAATTACTTGCCTGAGAACAGTTTTATACCTGTTACTGCCACTGCAAAGAACCTTCTGTGCATCATTACTGAAATTCAATATTTACCAACTTACACTGGGAACTAAAAAAAAATTACATTTCACCTATAGCATACGCAGAGAAGTTGGTAGAGTCTTAAGAGTCTTAACTTTAACAACTTCAAGTAAGCTGCTATTAAGAAGAGAACTCTAAAAATGTTTGAAAAATAAGCTTCAATTGTCCTTCCATATTAGGCAAGCATGCCAATAAAGCAGGCATAGCCCTTCCCATCCACATCTTCCCAGACCCCTTTTTTCCATCACCGTGACGCCAGCACAGCTGCCCATTGCACCATACCGTGATCAAACTGAAGAACCAAAACAGTTATGAAATAAGATGGTAAAAGCTGGGGGAGGAGAGGCTGTATTTTCCTGGCAGATCATCCCATTGATCTGTTTCACTGTGCAGCTGCTCTAACAGCTGGACAAGCAAAACAAAAGCAATAATATATATTGCTATATATAACCAATATTTACTCAAGACATTATTGTTGCTGAAGAAATGCACTTGCATCCTAAAAAAATCCCATTCATTTAAAAAGGTATCTAAGATTTTTTTTCAGTTCAATAAAAAAATTCTTATCTAGCCAGCAGAGCAAACAAAACAGAATACTGCTGAAGCCACTGACCCCTAAAATTCAACAAAAAACAATATTAGAACCAAAAACAACAATGTTCACAGAGCGCAGGAAGAATCTTACTTCATACTTATTTTCTACACCAGTCTGAAATTACCACTGCTTGCTGGGGTTTTCTGCTGAGATTTTTTGATTTTTCTTTTTTTAACTAGGTGTCTTTTTCCTCTGTCCACTATTACACTAGTCACCTTCTGTACAATTTCAGACAAAGGTTAAACAACACCAACTTGTACAGATTTATTTTCTAAGCAACTTATGCACTCCAAAAAGACAAAGTGAACTTTATTCCCTTTATGTGCACAGCCTGTGAATCGACATTCTGACATCTCTCACAGAAACGCCACTTTCATTGCATACTAGCCAATACTGAAGGTCATTAATTACTGTTCTCATAATTAGTCAAGATTTGCTTTTGTTCTTTTTCTTTTAAAATCATGGGCTCAATTTACTAATCACACATTGCATCCTTCATATGTGTTTTAGACAATTAAATGAAAAAAACCCCTTTCTGCTTTCATCAGGTTTCAAGCCACCACCAGGTGCTTTGTTATTTGTTATTGTTCAACAATCAGTTCTCTAGAAGTCACTCATTTTTACACTCAGATCACAGTACAGTACAACTTCTAATATCTATTCCAAGATGACTACATTTTCATGGCTTATTTTACCACAAACATTACACATACATATTTGTAGACACAGATATAGTTAGACAGCTGGCTCCATTCAACTCAGTGTTCTGTAACTATACTAAGTATATTCATACCACTGAGAGTAAGCTGATACAACCACTAAAAGAAAACCATTTTTATTCTTTTCCTATCTTGCAATGCTTCGTTCCCTTGTACTGATGAGAATCAGGCAAAGTGGAAATTTAGTTGGGGAATTCCATTTAAAAGATCTAGTCTCAAAATACTGGTGTTAACCTTGATCAATTCCCTGATTTGATTCGCCACATAAGATGTCGTTTCACACAAAAAGGAAGCACAAGAAATAAGCCACCCTGAATAAAATATGTTTCTTTGAACATCAGCACTACCGTATGCCAACTCAACATGTTCCTCAAATGACTGCCAAAGTATAACCTGCCTCTGTCAAAGCAGAATAAAGCAGAATAACATCAATAGTTTATGAAATCTATCATCACAGTCAAGATGAAATCAGACACCCGTACACAGCGTTTTGTGTAATCACTGAAAAACTGTTTCCCAACTTCTTTTTTCTTTTACCTCATTAGTAATTCTAGAATCGTCTGATTTGCCTCCCTCCCTTAGGCCAACAGACAAAGCCATTACATTCACATTTCAATAATTTCAAGATGGTTACACACAACGTAAACAGAACTGTCTATAAAGTTTTGATAAAGAGGAGTTTTTCTACATTTCATGCCATTAACTCAACGTTCAAGTGTTTTCTCAGTTACATCATTCTGTCAAAACTCTGCAAATAAGACCCATACACACTTGTATTTTAAAGATTTTTTACTAGGGAAATGTACCTCTTTGTAACACCTCCCTGGTACAATTTAGTGACTGTACAGTCACTGCACATTGCATTAAAAACACTTCTGCTTTGGCACAGAATACAGTATTTCTATATTGCAGAGGAGTAATTTAACTTGAATAAAGACACACAATCTACAGATTACAACAAGGTCGATCATTTACATTTTTCCACAGTGTACTGAGTTTTATGGGAAAATTCTCCAGAAACAAATTACTCTGTCACCCTTCCCCTCTTCCACTGCCAAAGCATTCATTAAAGTCTGAATCAAAACTTGTATTAAATAAAATGGAAATAAGGTATTTAAGCACGATTTGTTAAGAGCTATACTGACAAAGACACACAAATCAAAGTCTTAAACAGATAATCCCATAAATGAAACTTTGAAAATATCTCCAAATATCTTTTTTGCAAGGATCTGTTTTGAATAACTTTAGTGATCTATACTGCTCAGCCTGTTCTAGCAATAAAAATTAGTCAGGGATGTGGGTCAGGTTATCTCCAGCTTAGTTTTCATTCTTTGCACACACATTTCACACACAGTATCACATTCTTCACTCAGTTCTGTTCACAACATCCCTCTGCAACACATCTCTTCTCAAATCATTTCCATTTAATTCTGCACACATTAAACCTTCTCCTTACTCCAGCAGACTTCCAGCTGGACTCAATCCTCTAGTTTTGGTCTCCAGTTTGGTCTTTGTTACAAAACTGACACTAACAGCAGAAATCAATACACCACTTAAGCGATGTTCAACTTAAAAGTTTACTGTTGTTGAGATTTATTTTTTAACTTGCAAGAGAGCAAGCAAACATTTGAAAAATAGCAATAGAACAAGCACAACTCACCTTGAAAATACCAACCCAGTCTTTCTGATGAGGATGGATAAACTGGGTCAGAGTGTAGTGACATTCCAGATGTGTGTTTGGAAGGTAACTTTTTGCAACATTTTGAAAAATCACATGTGCAAAATTAGAGGTCTGCAAAGTGCTAGAAGACGGAACTTCTTGAAAGGATGACATGATTACCTGTAAAATAATTGTAGAAGTTGTTACTTAAACATAGTGGAAAAACTAGTGAAGTTACAAAAATTCAGCCAGTTGAAATATATATGACAGAAAAACTCAATAATTAGTTCCCCTGTTCCAAAAACAGAGCAGCACAGACTGAATTTACCAAAGTGCACTGCTTCAGCATCTCTCCAAAACAATCACCTCTCAGAACAAAAAGAGCAGTCATTTCAGCAATGACATCAAGATGGAGAGAAAGCATTGCTTGGCTGAATGCCACAGTATTATATCCCAGCGTCAGAAAGCGGAAAATAAAAGCAGTGGTGTGAAAACAAAGCAGGGTTCTAACTTAATGAAAGATTCTTAAGGATTCTAGACATGATAGAATCTACAACCTTCTAGAGAAGAAGAAACAAAAGTTCTGTAGTTTCCCTGCTTTAAACTTTTCTTAAATTTGTATTGCTCAGTGCATTTCACAGTATTTTTATGCATGAAGCTTTTCCTCCCCTCTCAGCAAAAGTATCCAAGCTCCATTTAAAGACTTTTTTTTTTTTCATGTAAACGGGGGTTTTATTTGGGCCGGCTTTTTTCCCTACTTCTTCTTCAAGAGTTTTCCTGCCCCCGATCAGCAGGCTGTGAGCATCTTTACTATTCTCACTGTAACACATGCTTCGTGTTTAGCTTCATTACCATAAACAATAGCCTGCATTGATAGAAGGAACACTGAGGTATGCATGCAGTTGGAGGGATTAACACTAATCAGCTGGACTGCAAAAGCTTTTAATTCTTTAAAACTAAATTTAATCATTTAATTAATGCTTTCCATTCACCACCTCGTTCATGATACACAGTACTACAAACCCCAGCAACACAAGATGCTGCACGAGCAGAACAAGAACATCCTTCCTCAGATTCAGCAATATCTGCCAAAAATAGAATACATGCAACTAAGAAGTTTCAAATATCTGATTCCATTGTATAATCACAATTTCATCAAAACATTTGATATTAGGAGGATTAGGGCCTTATGTATCTGACATTTCTGGAAAGATGAGCTATCCTGTTCTTGCAATTGCTGTTGAAAGTAATTTTATACCAACCAAGCACATTCACACCTTGAAAGAGGTAACTGTCAAGTGTGTGACATAATATATTACTTTCATTGAAGATACATGTGGAAACCAAAACCAGAAGGAGACAGGCCACTGCAAGCCTCAATTCATTTCCAAATATGAAAAGCTGATACGGCACCTCCTATAGCCTTTCAAAATACCACCAGTTAAAAAATTAGTGAAGACCTTGTGCTTTCTGAAACAAAATGCACTCTGAAGTAAACAGGTATCCATCATCCAAAACAAGCAAAAGGTAAATACAAAGGGTTTTTTTTTTTTGTTTTAAGCCCTCAATATTTTAAGCTTATTAGTGCTCAATTTAGGGTAAGACATAAAGTACATAAGGGCGGGCAGGCACATTATTTCAGTGTATCACATGCTAAATAAAAAACAGTCTTGTATACTAACCAACACAAAAACACCAAGCTTGTGAAGATTAATAGATATAAAAAGGGGGAAAAAAGAACTTTCACAAGCAAGAAACTGAATAAAGACCAAAACACAGTTTTCTAGAGACAACAGGGTACACAATAAATCCTATCAGTTACATAGCTTCAGAATCCAGAATAGGAAACCTTACAGCACAGTAAAATCCTGAAAACTCCCACACATCTCAAAACAGAGCATTACATTCAAGGCATCTCTCAATTTCACTCTGTACTATAAATGGTATACATCAGCAATTTCTACTGTTCTAAAAGAAAAACCTTGGTTATTTTCAATTGCAACAAACTAATTCATTTTTAGTAGTTCAGTAACTTAGCCAAGTAACACTGACCACGAAATAGTATGTTTACTTTTCATTAGCTAGAATAAGTACAAAAGGAGTAAAAGCAGCATGAAATAAACAATAAAACAATAAAATCAATTTAAATTTTCATTAAATAAACAATAAAACAATCGAATCAATTTTAATTTTCATTAGACTCTATTAAAAAAAAAAGAAAATAAAAAAGAAGAAGAAAAAAGCAGCAACCCCAACCAAAAGGGAAAAAAAACCCCAAGCATTTCTGCACACTTGCACACTGGTTGTCAGCTGCCAGCTGTCAGCTGAGTACTAGCCCTAGTGGAACCAGTAAAGGCAGACTGGTTTCCAACCTCAAAGCAGAACTGTTCACAAATCTAACTTGCGCAGACCAGCACAATCATCTGGGATTACTGTTGCCTAGCAGGAAAATCCCCGGAGCTTAGGTGATGCTCAGATCTACTTACAGTTCAAGGATAGTTACGGGGGATGCTGGCTACTTGCTTAACTCACAGCTACCGGCTAAGAAACGGGAGAGGAGGAGGAAGAGCTACGCACAGCCTTCATTCCTGACATGACAAGCGCTTCCCACGGGAAGGCTGAACGACGCGTTCGGCTTTGCGCAGCGCAAAGGACGGTGCAAAGGAGGAAAAGCTCGTCGGGCAGGAAAAACAAAAGCAGAACGAGCCGCACCACCCCAGGCAGCTCCTCCTGGAGTCCTCCAGCTGCGGTCCCGGGGCCCCGACACCCCCGGCCCCCCACTTGCACCGCCTCCCACCCCTTCCCCACCGCCTGCCCGACGCGGTCACCTTGGCCTTGGCCTTCCTCCCCGGGCAGGGGAGCCCCGCCGGCTCCCGCAGCCCGGCCCCGCCGCTCTCCTGCCGACCACAGCCGGCCCGAACAGCTGGCGGGGGCCGGTGGCGCAGAAGGGCGGCCGCACGGCCCCGCCGCCCCGGCCGGGCCCAGAAGCGGCCGGAAGCCGGCGGGAAGGAGCGTGTCAGCCCTGCCCGGCCCCCAAGCCGGCCTCGGACAGCTCTTACCTAGACAGACGCGGAGGGCGCCGGGGACATCAACATGGGGCCTCCGCCACCAGCGCCGTGCAGCTCCGCCCGTCCGCTCGCGTCACTTCCAGCGCGGCCCTGCCCGCACGGGGCGGGCCCCGACAGGATCCGGTTGGGGACCGGAGAGGGGCCCGGCCGGCTCGTCCTGCAACAGGCGCAGGCACACGGTCTTGGTGGAGCTCGTGCGTGCGGGCACGGTGCTGTATGCGGTGTGGGCCCGACTGTAGGGCTGCTGTTACCTCCGTACAGCGCTCCTGTCCTGTCCGTGATTACAACATCAGCTCTGTCGCACCCTCTTACCCGAATTAATCATCTCCTCTTCCGTCCCACGTCAAGACATGGGCGTGCCGTCACCGTTAATCTGCCGGCCTCTGCAGGTCTTCCCAGGGCAGCGGAGGGCGAGATAAGAGCGAGGGTAAACGCTTACCCTGGGATGTGCCCGGCTCCCTTGGCGCATCGCCATGGAAGGGCGTCACATCTCACACAGCAGCGACTCACAGAGCCACGGAAGCACAGAATCATTCCGGTTGGAAAGCGCCTTTGAGCTCATTGCGTCCAACCTTTCAGCAACCACAGCCTCGTCAACCAGACCGTGACACTAAATGCCGCGTCGTTTCTTGAACACCGCTATGGGCTGCTGGCTCCACCACCTTAATCACTTCAGTTGCCACAAGTTTATGCACGATTAATACATTTATCGCATCTGATAGTTTTAAAACAGTCTAGATTTAAATGCTTTGGGCATTAAAGCTTTTCTGACTGTGCTCACAACTGTTTCACAGACTCCGCTCAATTTTCGTCCAAAAGCACTGACCAGAGTCACAGTGCTGAGTTAAACCAAGCAGTGATGAGTTCCCATCACTGGTACGCAGGATTTGTCCCAGTGCACCCAGTGTTGGTTGGCACTACAAACTGACTTCAAGATCATCCTAAATTCTTTGCTGCTACCATTTCTTACGTATTTTCATGTGTATTTTAAACAAGTTATGTGGAGAGACATAGGGTTATTATAAATGATAAATCATTTAAATTATTGAGTTAGGTTGCTGACAAGTTCACCTTTTTTTTTTCATAGCCAATCCTAAAAGAAACCAAACTAAGCTGGAGCATAGAAACTGTCATTAAGTAATTATGGTTATTCATTGTACTTGCACTTTTCGTTTCTGAAAATGGTTGTATGTCTTAAGGTGTGTCACAGATTACTCGATTATCCATTGATTGGTAGCCACAATGAATAATCTCTTACATCATCCATACATTCCGTGTTTCCCTGGAAAGCAGTAAATTCCCTGCATAGTACTAACTGATCATTTTAGAAGACACAACAAGTGTACGTAGAGCAATCTCACCAGTAAGACCAGACGAACCTTTGTAGTGGAAAATGAAACCAAGATCTTGTTCAGCAATAAATATTTGTAAGGAGGCAGAAAGAGCTATTTCTTCTTATCTCACCCCTGCATTTCTTCTCCTTGCTGCTCTCTGCTCTGTATGATGTGATAAAAGGGCTGTCTAAGAGTCATAAGACACTATTCTCATGTGGGCTGGAACTTAGGAAGAACTCGGGGTTTACAGTCACCAACTGGGGAATATCAGCATTAGTCAGACTAAGTAGTTTTGCTTTCATATTATAATGCAGGTTTATGGGAATATAATGGGGAATTTAAAATAAAGATTTTCTTTTGCAGCTAACAAAATTTTTACAAGTGAATGCCTGGAAAAAACAAACAACCAAACGACCTCTGTTTCCTAATTTTGAAAAATATATTTCTCCCCAGTTCCAAGTTTTTTAAGAAACTTGAGATATTTCCATGTTCACTTAATAAATGTTCATTCAGACAATAAAGGTAGTTACGGTTTGCTCATAATTCTATATTCCATTATTATTTCTATTGCTTAATGCATATGGGAGAGGTTAAAAAAACCTATATATGCTGGCATTCGCATGAACAGTGTAAATATTAGAACAAATAAACCAAGAATAATCTTGTCTTTTCTTGTACTTACATCCATGATTTTCAGGAAAATGTATTTTTATACTTTTAACTTCCTATCTTAACCACATTGATATAGTGGTTATAATACATACATAATATAAAACTATTTCTGACTTAAACAAATGTGTTTGTCTTCTCATGTATGTTTTTGCATGATAGGTTTAGATGCCAGTCTTATCCCTTTTGAATTTATAGATATTTTACAGAAAGATGGTGCAGAGCATTTTCTAATTTTGTTACTGCCTTCACCGAAATGGAAAAGTGGTGCACAGTGATCCCAGAATCAACAATCAATATTCTTGTACAATGATCTGAATCAAGAAAAATTTGAACTGGCAAAACTTGCACTTGGCTGAGAATTAATGATTGAGTGCCTTAATAAGTCTGAATTTGCTAGACAGATACTATTTCCTGAAATTCATCTACGTGATTATATAAATTTTTCAGGAAACTTGCTCCTGAGCAGAAAGAAAACCAAAAACCCAAACAAAAAACAAACAACAAAAAAGGGGAACAAAAAACCAAACAAACAAGAAACCCAAACAAAACAAAAAAAACCCCCTCTGACACTACTTTTCTATTCTCTTCTATACGAAAAAAATACCTGTTCTCTTTCTTTTTGTGTCTATATGCACAATCTCCAAGGAATAGATGTCAAATACAATTCACCAGGGTATTGGCTTTGAAAAAAAAAGCTGGCAGAACCCTTTTTTAAGGTTCTTTATTTCTGAAGTGTATAAATATGGGAACAAATATATAATGGCAAATTGCAATTGTGGTTGCAATAAAAATATTAAACAAAAAGTGTGTGTGAATTCAGTGACTGGATTTGAACATTACTAGATTCCAAAGAAGTTTGAAATTTGGTTTGGGATGCAAAAATTTTCCCGCTTTGTTATTATTCTGAGAAGCTGCCGGGATAAGACTAGTCCCTCCTCAGGCATGACATGAATGAGGAATAAAAACATGCAGTGAACCAGAATTGCCAGGGGAAATTGGGCGCAATTACAGACTCCCAGGGAACAGAGTCTTGGATGCTTGCAAAACATTATTTTTATAACTACACTATATTCTTCAACCTGTAAGCTTCTCTAATAATTTAGAGCCTTGAAATTAAAAATAGGTCCCTGTCACATCTGTTTTACATTTGATACATGTGACCTTTAATTCAGATTCAGAGCCTAACATTTTTTTCTTTCATTTGTTTACTTTCTGTATTACTGTAATCTGAACCAAACCCATGATGAGTTTTTGAACCATCCCTGAATTTCTCCCCTCTGAGGCCCATCATTGCTTTACATGAGTGACAGAAAATTTATATATTTCCAGTTTTGTTACCAGAGACAGGTACTTGATATTGTGAATATTCAATCTATTGATATGACATGATGATACTGATAAAATGTGGTAATGAAATGCTTCAGTTCTAATGATTTGATTTCATTTTGGTTTGACTGCTATTTTAACACTTCCATGTTTTAAAAGTATGGGCCATGTGAGATGTAAAATATATATATTGGTGTACTAATCGGAAGCTCTTTCTGGTCATGTTGTAAAGCACACTTAATCAACTTCTTTAAGATCATGTTACAGAAAGCTATTAACTATACTCTTAAAATAGTTAAATAGTTATAAATAATGTTTTATGTTATGGCTGACACCACTGAATTGCCCAGCATTTAAGGGAACCTAATCACAGAGCATGCAGTCTTGGCCTTCCAGTAAGATGGTGTGGCAAAACTTTGGAACATATTAGAAATCCCATACTATTGCTAACATTTACTGTTAAGGAGAAAGTTTCTCTCTGTGTATTTTGGATTTCTTTTCCAACACTTAATTGCAGCTGATGAAGAAAAGCTATTCAAAAGCTGCCAGGATTTTTAAATCTGTAGAGTGAGATTGATGAAATTTGTGGGTTTTCCCTGAAGAGTATAGGTGAGAGCAGACATGTAAATTTTGTATGTGTGTGCATGTATGTGTGTGAGAGAGGAGAGAGCAGGAGCTTACTTCTAAGGTGTGAGACTTGGCAGCACTGCGCTGTACAATGGGCACAAGAAACCACACGTCTGTAAATGACTGCACTCGAATTGCTGTTACCTCACTGTTGGGTTACTGTATTGTTCAAGTGAAAAGGAATGTTTTTAATAAATGCAAATAATGAATTAAATGCTTGCACATACTGAGGCTTTGCCCTCTGGTGTGTAATTAATATATATGCACTGGAGACCCAGGTCTGGGGGAGTGTTTCATTTCTTATTTATGATGTTTGCAAGGGGTTTTTTTCCCTCTAGCATACCTCTTACTGGCATACACAGAACAGCATGTAAATGACCACTGAGTAGGTGTCACTGAAATATTAGCAGATATAGAACAGGTAAATACCTTTGTTTGGTATGCTTTCATAGATTTACTGTTTCTCTCAGCCTTTTATCTTTTCTATCTGAAAGTAATAAGAAACTCCCAAATGACCAACATTTTGTTTTCAGAGGCAGGAAAACTGCATGTGTCAGGAAACAAACAAGCAATGAGATTTAAAAGTTCGTGTACTTCGGAGCACAGCACTTAACCTTGAAGGACTGAAAGTAGAAAGGCACTTTCCACAGCAGCCTACAGCAAGCTTCTTGTATCCCCTTCTGGGTCCCCCTCCAGCACTGGCTGCCATCACTGACAGAGCACAGAAGCATCTGTATACTGCATGTGCATGAAGCTTGGCAGCTTTCCTATTCTCATCATGGTATATGTTTTTCTGACAGGATCTAAAGATGTCTGTGTCCTCATACTAATGCTGTCTCCAGCTCCTCTAGTTTGGGCAGTTGTTGTGTCTCCACCACCATTCGGGTTTTTCTTGCTTCTTAATTACCTAAGCAGCTGTGCTTTAACTGGGGGGCTCGGTGCAGCTTCACAGTTCCCTGCCAAGACTGGTACCACCTGAGTGATGCAGGAATTCTTTGTCAGCTTGACTTGGCAGCAAGGAAAAGGTCTGTCGGGTCATGCAGTGCACTTGTGAGAGGCTGTGTCTGGCCTGGGTCTCGACACATAGATCAGCTCATACTGCATTCCCCAAAACCCTTCATTCAGCTTGGAGATGGCTCTAAAGCTCTTGTGTAGTTATTTGTACAGAAAACTTCTCAGTCTCATCTTCTCCTAGAGCTTGAGTTCTGAAACTCTTATGAGGTCTTAAATTCTATGAAAAAAATAATGACCGTGTTGATACACACATTGCATACAAATCAATTACAAGGAAACACAGTGCTAAAATGAAAATTTGTTTTTAATTCACGTCCTATGATTTATTATTCTGTTGTGTCTATTAACATTGTACAGAGAAGAATATGCTGGATTTGCTATGCAAATTTACATATAGAAAGTAATGTCACCATTCAGAAATGCAAATATATTCTAATCACACAAGTTCCATACCTTTTCTTATTTCACAAATTAATTTCCTTGTATAAGGAATATTTTTAGAAGGCAGAACACCATAGAGCTTACATTTCTAGAACTTTCTACAAAAATAAACATATTTATTAAATGGCTCTCCCTTTTGCTAATAAATACTTTGCATTATACTGTAGCCAAGTTAGCCTCCTTTGCTATCCAAAGTGTGGTTGCATGTTGTTGTGTCTTGGAACGGGAAACTTTCAATTAAAATAAGATTTACATTATTAACATGGATAGCAACTCTTTTGAAATCACAGTAAAGTTACAGTCATGACATATGGCTTTAGTTCACTACATGGCAAAAGATCTGTTGGCTCTGTAATAAGTGTTTTGTACACAAACACCATGGTAAAAATCTGTTTTTACAGTGTTTATTTCCATTATCTTTGCTAGGATGTGTCAGTGGGCAACATTTGGTCCGCATATCTGCATGTTTTGAATATACCATGTCTGTGCTGAAGGAGACTTTTTAAGGCTTTATGAAACTGCCTGCTTAGATGCTACCACTGAGGCCTGACTGAACTTGTCAACAGTATCTGTTCCTGATACAGCCTGTAAGTAGTGCAGCTTTTCCATAAAATCGGGTGACAGATGTATGAGTCTGAAAAACACGGTTATCTTACCAGATTTGAGACCTTCACCCATCATAACCCACACATTGATATCTTTATTTTAGCATTCCCAGAATCCAGACGTTTTTCTGCCTGATAGAAGAGATGCCAAAAACAAATTCATTCTGTAGTTCTTGCTCTCCTTCCCAGACCTTTGTTGACTTGTGTTCCCCATTCTGCTGCAATTAGTCAACTGCCAAGGGAGAATTCATTGAATATTCTTCCTAGTTGTTTTTTAAATTAGGATACAGTTAGTCTTAGTTTTTGCCACATTAATCACAGGTCTGCTGGGGCCAAATCGACTCGTTTGGGTGGGAATTTGCACAAGCTTTCATGTGGGATGGATTTTCTCCCACAAAAGAGCGGAAAAAACTTACCCACTGCACCCATTGTATGTCTAACATCACCCTGATTTTCCATTTACATATTGCTTTTTGATCATTTCACACTCAATATTTCACTTAGAAATCATTTGTATCACAACTGTACTCGGCCTTCAGTATTATTAGGTAGCATGGAATATATTCAGTGATGGTATGAAAGTTATTTCCAATAGGGCTTATGAAGAACAGCTGAGCAAGTACGACCTCCTGACCTCAAAGTGTTTGTTTACTGGGAACTATACTCCAGTTCTCTACATTTAATCTGTCTTGGACCAAGCTGACATTCCCCTACTAGATTTATTGTATCTCTAGAGGCTATTAGAAACACAACATTGTCACTGTTTGTCTAATAAGATGATAATAGGATTATATTAGTCTAGTGATAATGGTACATTTATTTTCATTTTTAATAGTAACAAAGCGAAGCTTGATTTCATGTTTAGTGAAGTCAATATGTTACTAAGGAAAAAAAACAAAATAAAAACCAAAAAAACTTTCAAAAAGTACTTTTCTTTCAAACAAATCAGTAATGGAAAATATTTTTTATTCCATCTTATTTGTAAATCAAAACATTGGTTTGTGTACAGAGTAGGCATGCTATGTCAATTTTACAGAAATTATAATAAAGAGAAAATCTGACTCAGAAAACTCGGACATGAAATGCTGACAACAACTCTGAATTTTGGGAGCTTGTTATGAGGCTTTTTCTTGTGCATCTTTTCCGAGAATTTATCAAATATCAAAAGGCGGGCACAACAAACCAAATTTGCATTTCAATTATACTTAGTTATAATCAAGGTGTCCAGAGTAAATTAATTTCTTATTAGTGATGGTAGCTCTTAAGACAACAAAAATCACATTGTTTTTAAAATTCAGTAGGGAAATGCACTAATATATAACAGAAATTTAAACCAAAATTATTAATTAACAAGCTGTTCCATATGTATGCATTGTCTGTGGTGAAATTACAGTCCTAGACTTAAAGGTATTATTTGTATTTTAAACTCTTAAATGTTACATAAAGTGAATTAATTTTAAATTTTCAATAGGGCTGAAATGTAGAAAATAAGTTGGTTCTTTTATGCTGCTTTGTATTACTTTAGTAACAGTGTCACTTTTTCAGAAGTTAATTCCTCTCTTGATCTGCAGTGGGTTATGCTCCTGGGTACTATTTCTTCTAGCAAGCCAATGGTAAGGAATGCACCTTGCTCCTTCACGCACCTGATGTTGCTTCCTCTAAAATCAGGAACAAACTCTTGTGACTCTTGATAGGAGCAGGATTACCTCCCACGGGGTGAAGTCAAGACTTTGCTCAGGAGCATGCCATTTAAAGACAATCTTTCTAAAGCAATGCGGTTTGCACCTTGGTGTAGGAAAACCAAAGGACTGAGTTAGTGCCAGGTTTCCTCTTTCTTTTCATAAGGAGGTTAATTCAGGATTTTATCAGACTAATGTGAGGTTGTTGCTTTTATCCTGATACCCAGATGTTGGAAAAAAAACCATGCATCTTTTCCTGGGAAACAATTACCTAATCCTTACTCAGACTCTTTACGTTTGAGATCAAGGTACCATGTAGCTTTTCCACATCGCTTTTCCCAGCTGCCCTACTATGTTCACTTTCTTTTTCTACATCAGTACCCAATAACGGGCAGAAGGGCGTTGAGTGACTGTTTCGTGCCATTTCCACACAAATCAGTATGTTCTGCATGTAATGCATTGAAAGGTAGAAGTAAAAATAAAATCACCATGACTGATACCAAATACTTATCATACATAGCAGTGCTTCTTTTGGATTTTGTTTCCTTCATCAGCTGCTTTTACAGAATCTACCCATTTAAATCTGAACCAAAGTCATTATGCTCTTTGCATTTCTGCCATGTGGAAGAAGCTATGTTTATTAAATATCAGTATTTAATAAACACTGCCAGATTCTAAACCCATTAGAAAAGCTAAACATATCTTTCAGTTAAAACACAAAAATGGCATCAATCTGAAATTGCTATGGGATGCTCTACTGGTAATTTACACTTTAAATTTTTTGTGTCAGTTATCCAGTTCTTCTGTCACTTTCTTGTGTCTATTCATGGTACAACATCTATACAGTCACCCACGTAAAACATCCTACTTATTTGTAAAAGACAGTAGCGTTTGAAATTACTCATAACCAGAACTGCACACATTGCATTTAGCAAAATGCCAAAGACTAGTTCTCTGAGTGAAGTCTGCTCAGGGACTTCGAAAAATCTACACTATGTTTCATGAAATTCAGCTGGAAAAAGTATCTCCATTACATCCTTCTTAAGTGGGAATTTGAATGGGACAATTGAATTCTTCTAGGAAGTAGGTACTTGAATCTTTTCAGCCTGCTCTCCAGGAAACTCAGTCAACACAGTCTAGCCTAAACATCCTAATGGGATTTATCAGAACTAAAAAGAGGAGAAAAACTTTTGTGCTTAACTGATCTTGGTATCAATTAATACAAATAAGTATGCATCGCTACCCTGTGGTAGCCTGCCCATTCTAGCATTCACCTGATGTCCCAGTGAGATGCAACTGCTTTCCAAGCTACATAAATGTATAAATGTTTCTGACAAAACAGACAGTACATCTTCATACCAAAACAAAGTTTTTATGTTCCCCTAGGGCACTGCATTCCCACAGAAGCCGAGGATTTGTGTCTCCTTAGGTATATACAATATTCCAAACTTTGCACATATTTAGCTCAAGGTTGATTACTAAAATCCATACTACTGCAGGATATATCGTATGATTCAGCAAGAAATAAAGCAGGTCCAGTTACACGAGAGCTTCTTTTCTGTAGACAAAAATAACCACTTGCATTGCTGCTTACACATTCCTGTTCATTATCTAGCAAAATGTGCGCAGCTAAGAAATGAATGCTGCCCTGAGAATCCCAACTCAAATATTTACAAATGTGAAGAATGTTATTTTATGTTGGACCCAAGGTCCCTCTAGCCTAGTAGGCTGTGTCCAGAAATGACCAGTCAGAGAGGAAATACTTTGGGATATTTCTCCGGAATGCTTTCCCAACTCCAACTATTTCCAGCACAGGCCTTTCTGAGCAGCTACACTGTGCTTTGATTGCTCGTTCAAATATCTGTGACAGCTCTGTGATGCAGACAAATAAATGCAACAAATACAAGATGAAAGGTTAGAAGGAGGAATGGAACACAGCAGGTTTGGCTACCAATTCATTTTGATTCAAGTTTCAAATGTACTGTTGCATCCACTATAGTTTCTTTTGGCTACTCTAAGTAGTGTTAACACTGAATTTAAATATCACTCTGCAATGAGGGTCCCATTTTACAAGCATCCTATGCTTGTAACTCTTGCTAAATTCAGTGGAAATTTAGTTATCAGCCCGACTATAAAACTTAATGTCCTGAAAAGCATAGCTCCCAAAAATAATGGAAAACAAAAAACAAAAAAATATATCAAACCAAAGTCCCCCAAAAACCCCACCCCAAAACAAAAACAAAACAACAAAAAAAACCAATCCTCTGAGCAAATTTAATTATTTCATGCCAGGGGAGTTAAAGTCGGGGCAGGCTCTCAAGTGAATCTATATCCCCTTAGCATATTTTGGCACAGTGTATATATTTCCCTTTGCTTTCAGAGGTTCCTTATTATTATGCATTATCATTTAAAACTTCTTAAACATAAGAAAGTGAAAACTCCCAAAAAATACTATAAATATTCCGTGTTCTTAGGGTTGTGGGGTTTTTTAAATTCTTTATTTTGTCCTTTTATATTGAGACCTTTAAAGAAAAATAAGATGGCCATATTTTCAACACTAAGAATGAAAGGAGTAGCCTTCTTTACACTTTTTTCCTGTTTATTTACATGTTTGATTACATTTCTTTACACGTCCTGTAACTTAGTGGACACCATGTACCAACACTTAGAAAACTACCTACCTATTTATGTAGAACAGCAACTGCTTTCTGTATTACAAATGCTCTGGCAAGTTCTCATATTTTAATATCCATGTTCCAATACCACAAATCATAATGTACACCTAAGGTATATACATACTTGTTACAGGGAAAGAAAATTAATCTCAGTCACTTAAACACAAAGATCTAGATTTACTATGTCACCTCATTAGTCTTCCCATGAATAATAATTTGGTTTTACATTGCCAACACCCAGCAGCTTAAGAGCTGATTTAAGCCTATTGATTCCATCCAGAGTGAGGACTGAGTGTGCCACTGCAAGCATTTGCTCAGCAGACAGTAAAACACATGACTGAAAGGCTCTACATTAACAACACTTCTATCTTCATGCCTGAGAGGGCCATAAACTGTAATGCAAAGGTGGGGATAAACAGTGGGTTTTTTTCCAAATCCTGCTGATGTCACAGGTCCAGTATAGGAAGCTGTCAAAAGCCTGAACTGACTGGATTGAGTGGGAGGATCTCCAGGTATACCTAGGTTTGAATAGCAACAATGACTTATAGGAGTTTGACAGCTAAAAAGTCAGTTCTTAAAATAATATCTTTACTGTTTTTATAAAGCACCACAAGATCTGCCAATGAAAACAGGCATATACCTGTTACATATTTACTGTCATAAACAATTTTTATCCTGTTCTTTTTTATGTGTTACACAAACCAAACTCTACCTGTGCTAGAGCAACAATTAGGCTAGGAAGTTTTGCTTTCAGAGACTAGTTCCAACCATTATCAGTATGATAATTTGAGATCCCATTTCATGCCTCAGTCATAAGGTTGGCATTACTGCTTTTAAGATACAATAGACCATTGATGAAACAAAACTTTAAAGCCAATTAAACACTGGCAATCTTTCTACCACTGGCAAAGGCACACTTGTTAAAGAGTTCACCTTTGTGGCATGTTTGCAGTGTAATCACTGGAAAGTGTAATTTCTGGAAAGCTTTTCAGGCTGTTAAGGATAAAAATATCCAGTGAATTAATTTTTATGGACAATTTTTTATTTGATTCACATTACCTGAAAACATTTTAGTTTAAAAAGTAGAGGTTGTATGCACTCAAATGTGGCATATATCTCCATTCTTAACACAAGGAAAAAATAACAATTTGTAGAACCAGGCTATACAAATAACAGTTTATTTGCATTTTAAATAGTTCATTTCAGAAGTCAACACATACAAATCTTTATGAAACTCACTACTCGGTATGAGTAAGGAGACAATGCTGTTTTGTTTGAAAAACATTTATGTCCTGGGTTTTCATGTAAGTAAAAGCTTTCATGGTCCTTTACTTAAAGCAATTATGTTTTTAAGTTAACAAAGCTTCTTTCCTTCATTTTGTGTGGGAAAAATGTAATTAGGTAGGCAAAGAAATAAACACACAAACCAAAATTAACTAGCAAGACTTAGTGAAATAAACTTCTACAAATGCAAAGTTACTTTTAACAGAAGGAACTAACTGCAGTATACATCTCTAGATGTCATTTTGGAAAAAATAAAAACCGCAAATTTCATTTTCTCCTTTCTGAAAATGCTCTCCAGTATGATAGTCCTGCACCATCTAGTCCCATGAGTGCTTCCTTCTCATACTGGCTACCTTAGTGGTACTAAACTACTAATACCAGCTCTATCAGTGTTCATAACGTAAGCAGAGATTTCATTTAATCTAATCTCAAGGAATTTTATCTGTCTGCAAAAATACATTTGGTACAAAAGCAGTGTAAGACTATAGTACGGCAGTGGTCATGTCTGTAACAAGCCTTTATACACAAGTGTGTTGTGTATTAGGCTAGCTTATTACATTTTTATGAACAGGACTATCCTTTTTCCACTTTCTCATATTTTTGGGGGGAGTAATTATAGCACATTTTTATTATGTTGGTACTAAGTTTATTTTCCTCATATAACTTTTAAACAAATAATGCATTTTTATACCAACACAAACAAAACCACCTTAGACATGAGAAAGGTGTAGAGAAAAATGTAACAATAGAGGTAAAGCTGCATCTTGTAATGAGAGTTAAAAATCAGAATTCAAGGGCCACAATGAGTACAGCATTAGACTCTTCAAGCATTCCTCTATATTTAGCTTCCCCCTCCCACCCCAAAAAAAATCACTTTTCTTACTCAGTTCAGACTTGATAGGAGAGTAGACCAAATTGGAAAAGAGTCAATGACTCTGAAAATGTAAGGTGGTGAAGAAGCAGGTTGGAATGCAAAAAGCCCTTATGTTTTCTAAGTACTGTGTGATTACATGTAAAAATTATGTTTCAAAGACTTCCAAAGACTTTATTTGAACCATACCTTGGTACAAATTTCTGCCAGTATAGGTGCTCAATAAGGAATCACAACTCTTCTTATCACAAAAAGAAAAAACAAAGTACAAGATGATAGTCAATCTCTTCCCCACTGAGGACAAGGGTAAACATAGCTCAGCAGCTTTATTCACTTGGCAGTCTTCAAATGGCCCAGTGACAGAGATGAGTGAGTTTACAAAATACTGGTATATTTGAATCTACGGAGCTTCCAATGTTTTGCAAAGTGTTACCAAGTGGAAGAGTTTCTGTGTCTGTTTCCATTGCTTTAATTACAGAGATTTTTCTTTTTTTCTCACATCATATTCTGTCTCAATGCTCAGTGAGAGGCAGTGACAGTGAGAAGCAAGTGGGTGAAGGTATGAGATCAGCTTACTGAGTAGCAGCACTCTCACATGTCACAGTAAAGCTACTGTATGACCACAGCCACCTTCACTGTTTACAAAATTCCTTTATGCTGAGCTAGATTGATTTAACTATATTTAACTGTGGTGCTTTATATAAAAATATGTATTATGGTACTGATAGGAGAGCCAAGCTCATATATGCTCATATATATTTAGCCTGTTCTTTCTGTGCTAACATATAATTGAGTGAGGACACGTTGTGGTGAGACCCGAGATCTGTGCCTCATGGCTTCACTCCCAGAAATCTGTAAATGATCCTACATAACCGCTACAAAAAAAGCTCTGACCTAACAAGAGTAACCTAATGACCGAGGGAGTACCCAGCACCCTGGCACAACAAAGTAAGGTAAGTTTTTGTGTCAGGAAAATAAATTAACTGTTTTGTTCCAAAGAGATGAACGTGGTGGTTGCAGGAGTGGAGCTGAAGTTTTGCTCGGAGAAGGCAGCACTTGGCTGTCTCCAGCCTGCCCTCCCTCAGAGCGGGATGTGCTTCCTCACACACTCTCCCAGAGCTGCCGGTGGGTTCTCCAGATGCTGGGCTGTGCGTGGGCAGCCCAGCTCTTGTCAATTTTATTGATGTTGACAAAACCTGTGTTAGGCCTTTGGGAAATGCGCTCTGGGCACGATTGTATTGGGTTTGCGTGGCAAAATTTTGGCATTGGGCGTTACGGGGCTGGCTTCTGTGACTAAATGCCCCTGCAGCCCATGGTGACCCTGGTGGGACAAGCTGTCCCTGCTGCAGCCCATGGAGGTTCACAGTGGAGCACAGATCCTCATGGAGGACCCCACGCTGGAGCCAGTGGATGTGCCCAAAGGAGTCTGTGCCCCCATGGGAAGTCTGAGCTGGCAGGATCTGTGACCCCACACACTGGAGGGACAGCACCCCATGGATGGGATCCTACACTGCAGCAGTTAGCGAAGATGTGCGGCCCAAGGGAAGGACTCACACTGGAGAAGACCAGGAAGGAGTGTCTCCCATGGGAGGAACCCCACTGTGGAGCAGGGGAAGAGTGTGAGGAGCTCTCCCCTGGAGGAGGAAGCGGCAGAGACCTTCAGCGTGTGATGAACTGATTGCAGGCTCCGCTCCCCAAATGTCGCTGAGAGAGGGAGGTAGAAAAATCGGGAGTGAAGTTGAGCCCGGGAGGAAGGAAGGGGTAGGGACGGAGTGTTTTAAGACCTAGTTTTTATTTCTCATTATCCTACTTTAATGCCATTGATAACAAATTTAACTAATTTCCCCAAGTTGAGCCTGTTTGGCCCAAGAGAGTAACTGGTGAGCACTTTCTCCTCTCCTCTCGTTATCTCGACCAACGAGCCTCTGACTGTATTTTCTCCCCGCTGTCCAATCGAGGAGGGGCAGTGATGGAGCGGCTTGGGGGCGGTGGGTAAAGTCCGCACCATGACGAAGCCAGTCATAGAATCACAGAATAGTTTGCCTTGGAAGAGGCCCTTGAAGACCAGCTAATTCCAATCCACAATAAGCGCCAACTCTTATTTGCCTGGCTCGACAAAACAGTGCAAGGCGGCTTATTCCCTCGCCCCGAGGGCGCAACACATGCTGCGTCCGCCAAAACGCCGGCGCTCCGTCCCTCTCCCGTTGCAGCCAAGCCTCCTCCCCCGGCTGCAAAGCAGGAAGACGCAGCGGCAGCGGGCAGGCACAGGCAAGCACAGCCGGAAAGAAACGCCTTCCCGGGAGCGGCGGGCAGAGGGGTACAGTGTCCCACCGCCCCAATGAGGTGCTCCGGAGCCGGCCCGGCCCCCGCCCCGCCCCGTGCTCCGGCCCCTCCGTCACGGGGCAGTGAGCGGGGCTGGCCGCCCGCATGGAGGACGCTGCGCCCTCCCATTGGCTGTGCCCCGCCGAGCGCCGCCCGTGGTTGGCTGCGGCGGCTGCCGCTCGCGGCGCGCGGGCGGCGGCGGCGGGCGGCGGCGGGCCGGAGGTCACTCGGCACGGGGGCGCAGCATGGCCGCGGCGGTGGTGCGCAGGGGACCTGCGGGCTGGTGGCGCTGGCACCGGCGGGTGATGGGTAAGGACCTTCCCTCGGCTCCGGTGGTTCCGCTCTGCCGGCCAGGCGGGGAAAGGCCGGGCCTCTCCCGGGGCGCGCAGCTGTCGCGCTGCCCTTGGCAGCCGCGGGCCCTCCGAGAGACCTCCCTGCGCGGTCTCCGGTGACGGACCCCTCGGGCGGCTGCGGCTGGCACGGCGCGCTGCCGCTGCTGCCTTATTCGGGGCTCCGTCGGAGCTTCGGAGCGGCTTGGCTTAATAAACGTTTTCACTCATTTGCTCAAAATAGCGTGCCTGGAAATCATCAGAGCCCACAAATGCTTCCTGTGCTAGCAGTGACGTGTCTGCCGTACCTGTTAGCTAGGTTTGGGCTGTTCAGCCCTCTCGGTCATTGCATCCGATTATTTTCTTTAAACTGAAGGTAAATCCAGCGACACTTCCTCCTGTGTCGGCTCTGCAGGCACCGGTGCTCACCTGTGGTTGGTTCATGGGCAGGGGAAGGAGCAAGCACTGCAGATGTCCTGTTGGTGCAAGCAAAGGAAGAATGTATTTGTAGAACTGGACTTTGACGTTTTCCCTTTCAGAGTCCTGAAAAATCACGCAGCTGTCCTAAGAAATTTAATTGCTGATGTAAATGATTAAAAAATAAACTTTCAGTAGTCTTTTCAGTGTCATTTTGGTTGCAGTCTCCTGGTAGTGTGTTAGGCCCTGTGGTTAGGCTCCCAACACATAGGTCAGGGTTTTATCGAGCGGAAAGAAAAAGTGGAAGAAATAGATTATTTTTAATAGTATATTGTTCTAAAATCTTGACACTTAACAAAGTGGTTCAGGAATTACTGAATTACTTTTAAGTAGATAGTTTTAAAATCTTTAACTCCTCTTTAAACCTCACTTAAACTAATGAATGAGAAATGTTTGACAGTTTTGATGTTATCTTTCAGTGCTCTTTTTGCTCCACTGTCTCTTTTCCACTAATCCTTTTTTTCTGTCCTTGCGGTTCTGATGTGGTGATAAGTAATAGCTCAGGTACAGCAGGCATGCTGGTCTCATGCTAGTAAAGTTAAATAAAGGAGACCTGTTTATGTGTTTGTGATATCACAATTGAAAGCAATAGCTTTCAAGGATTTTTGAACTTTCTGTGTGTAGTAACTGTCAGGTATTTCTGTAAGAGCTTTGAAATCCACTGTCATGGTCAATTTCCAAATGATCATGTTTAATGTAGGGCAGATGGTGAGGATCTTGTTTCTTGGCCATGAGCATAGATGTGAAAAGCAACCCAACACTGGCCCTTAAAGTTGACAAATACAGCTTGCCTGAAGACTTGAGCAAGACAATGTAACAAAGTCTAAGGAGAAATTGTCACTCTCCCAAGAAACTTCCATAGAACAGGATTTCACTCACAGTATTTAAGCTCTGACTTAGTCAGTAGTGACTGTGCTGAAAGTGCTCTTGACTCAGAAATCTTTATGGGATGAAGGTCTAAGCATTAAGCCTTCTTCACTCTAAGCTCTATTGCTTAGATGCCGTGACTTCCCCATCTCTAATGTGTTTAATAAGTTTGCCATTCTGTTCTTTAGTTTTGATGGGTCTGACAGTTGGGTTTTGAGTAGTGATTTCATCATCTGTCCTGAGTGAAATGCTATCCTAGTGAAGGAATTCTGCCAGCTCTGAGAGCTGTCCAACACCACAGCTTGGTTAGCAAGCAGGCCGTCTTCCTTCTCTCATTGAATGCTCCTTAGTTTCTTGGTCAGTTGCTCTTTGCATCTGGTGCAGACCATGATGGTTTGAGGTTTTTTGTATGTTTATACTAGAGATTGTTAAATTGTCTAGGGGGGAAATAAAGAGCTGAGAGCGGATTTTGGAGGAGCATCTTGGATATGCATTAGCCAGAGTCTTGTGTTCTGCAGCTGGTAGGCAAAGGTGCTGCATGGAAAGGGTTTATATGACCTTACTTAAAATATATATTTTTGATGAGTGTGGAGAAATCCCTCCTAGGGACTGCTGAGGGGGTGGGTTTGGGGGATGAAGAAGGGGTTAATGAATTACGATGGATGAGAAAAGAAGACTTTCTGGTGAATGAAGATTCATCAGCTGAGAAAGCTGTTCGTCAACAGTAATGCACTAGACAACAAAAACACGTCCTTACAAGTAGTTTTGTTGGAGTGGAGGGGACCCATTCAGTAAATAGTTAAATAGTACTTTTGCTGGTTTAACAGTACTTTTGCTGATCCAAAATCTTAAAAGTTTGAAGTGTTGAATGTCTACTCTGGTGCAGAGAAGCACTGATTGCTAAACAAGGGTTATAACAGAAGGCCTGCTGGTCAGAAGTCCAGCACATTACTTAATTAAGGGATCAAGTGTGCACTTGATATTCTTCTTAGATGAAAAGTACTTACTCTATGGTTTTCTCTGTAATGTATTAGCAAGCATTTAAGGAGGTATAGCTACAGACAAAAAAAATTATGTATAAGACGACTCTGAATGTTCAAGATAGCATCTCTGGTTTTGTTCAGCAGACCTTTACAGAGGCAAGAAAAAGCAATAGGAATGTTTCCAATGTAAAGCTGGCCAAATTTAGACTATTGTAATCTTCTTAAATTATTATTTTGGCAGAGTTCACTTCTCCAAATCATTGCATAACCTTTAAAAGTCAGCGACCATGGGACAATTTAAATTCCCCTGGCAAAACTTCAAGGAGCAGAAGGATTCTACCCATGTACAGCTGACCTCCCTTACTTCTATATTTCTTCATATAGTTCCCTCTCAGGATCTAGTTGCCATAGATGTTTTATAAATTATATAGAGAAGTCTGCACAAAACACAGCTCACTCTGATCCTTTCTTTCAAAGTAGGAAGGAGAAAAAGGATGATGTCTTCTGTTGTGTTTGTACCAGAACTTCAGATGCTAAATCAGTGGGGAAATCTTTCATTTAGAGGCTCGTATTGAATTGTCATCATGTTTCGTTCTCCTGGTCAAGTGAGACCTGTATTTTCTCATAAAGCCCCAAGCAAAGCCAGCAACTTCAGCAGCTGAACTTTCTCTGGGCATCTTCCCATGATCCTGTTAAATCTCACCTATTGGAAAAGAGGTGAAGTTTTACTGATCCAGAGAGGTCAAGGATATTAATATGAACTGCAGCCACTCTGATTAGGAAGCTCTTATGGAACCCGCCTGTGTGGACTCTTATCCTTGTGCCATTTGGTAAATATGGTTCAAAATAAATTTTATAAAGCAAAGAATTAAGTAGTATAGTTGAAATTATATTTTGGGAGTTATTGGTTTCTCAGTCTTATTCTTGGCCAGTTAAACTCAGAGTACAAGCACATTGGATTTTTTCCAGGTCTGCTGTCTGTTGTTCTACCCAGCTATTAGTCCCTTTTTGTTTGAGTACAAAGAGATGTCCTCAGTTCTGCATATTATAGTGTTTGTGCAGTCAAGTATTTGCAGTGAAATCAGGGCAGCACTGGAGCTGGAATTCATTCTTGAAACTGTAAGACTCATTACTTTGGGAGATAGTGTAAAATGAAATGTAAACGTCTGAAATTATCTAAACTTGTCATCATTCAGTTTTAAAAGAAAACTGCTTTCAGCATCTTTTCATATAACGCTTGAAAAGACAAGTTTTAGGTCATTGACAGACAAGGTATTCTAAAGACAAAATTGCAATCTATGCATTTCTGAAGTTACTCTTCTAACAGTTGCATTTTGTTCAAGAAAAGGCATTCAAGAGATTCATAAACTCTTGCTGATTTTTAAATTAAATAGTTTTTAAGGTAAAATTCTTGTGAAATTGAAAACTAGGTAAAATTTTTCTATTGTAGGCTGACTTTTCAAAGCAAAAAAATCTGTATTTTTTCCGTATTGACTATAAGCCCCAAATTTAGTGATAGTGTCATAATTGGTTCTCCTCATCAGTTGAGTTTTCATAGGCATGAGGATCTGCAAGCACATATTCCTTGAAGAGAATAATGAAGAATCTTGTGGGAAAAGTCTGATTTTTTTGGAGTCAGTATAGCTGTAGCTGGTTTTGCTCACAATTAGCTTGATTTACAGATTAATCTGTATTGCTGGTTCTGTTCCCAGGGAAAGAGAATTAGTTGCACATGGTATCAGTGATTATTTTAAAAGTAGATTCTGTTGCTTCTACTTCTGATGTTCTGCCCTCTCTTAGAAGTTGAGTGTGGACTGGGAATTTTTCCAGCCATGTGATTGCAGCAGGTCACTGTGGATTTTATGGTTGAAGTAAAGTGGGCTCAATACCACAGGGACAGTTTCAGCAAATGCTTATACAATTGATGGGTTTAGTTAGTGTACGTGATGTGGGTTTGCGGAATATCAGTTCTTAGATGTTTGAGTTACACAGTTATTTCAAAACTGAGTTTGCGCTATAGCAGATTCTAAAAAGTACCAGCATATGCAAGCTGGACATCACATTCTGTGAAATCACATGTGGAGGTTCATCTAATGGGAAAACATGAAAGTTCTTGTCTTTTAAAACATCCTCTTTTTGGCAAATCTCCACTGTCTTAAGTAGTCATTAAAAATATGCTACGCATTTAAATTTACTTAGTTCAGTTTTAATTGAAATCATCTCTATTAGATCTGTAAACTAATTTAATCAGTCTTCTAAACCAACTTTCCTGTGTTTGAGTACCTGGAGATCTGAAGATTTTTCAAAACTGTTAATCAAATTACAGTAATTTCATGTGTATAAGGCACACTGGAGTATAAGGCGCACGTCTAGGTTGTCAGCAAATTTCTGTACTTTGTCCTTATATAAGGCCGACTGGCCTATAAGGCCCACTTTCAGATTTTGATCGAAATTTTAGTCAAAAGGGTGCACCTTATACATATGAAATTACTGTATTTAATTTTGAAGTGTCTTATGTAACCCTGGGCTGTGAAAAGTTAAACCAAAATAAAGTTAGATACTGCCTCAGGAATTGGACTACTTCTCTAACACGTCCCAATTCCCATGGATTTGAATATGTTTTAGCACATAACAGAAAGTGGTCTCTGATTCATGAACTGAGACAAAAAAATCAACCGAGACAGACAAAAGGAGAAATAATAGAATACAATGACATGACAGTATTGGTCAGCAAGTTGTCTTATATCACAGGATAACTTTTTCCATGCCTTTCTGGGGATACTACAAAAGGGAGGCCTTACAGTAGAAGAATGTGTTCATTTCATGGACATTTACCTTGTGAAGAGCTCGCTGCTTTAGAGGCACAATAAAAGTGCATATTGGCAATAGGCATGTCTCTGCAGTCTAGTTACCAGCTGAAGTTTTAATATTAAGATGTGATGACAGTCATGAAAAGTCATCAAAGCAAAGCAGTCTTATGTGATACTGTAGAGAAAAAGCAGGCAGGTTGCGGAGAAGGAGTGAAAGTAGCATGGGCAAAATGTCCTTCTCAATTCCCAACATGAAGATCAAGGCAAAATTGTGTCTGTTGAGGCAGGTGACCAGGTTCTGAAGCAGCTGAGATCTCAGATATGGTGGATGAATTAGTGAAATTTAAACAGATCATGGATGGGTCTTTTAGGCTGTTCTGAATGATACACATCACTGCTGGTGTCAGCACTGATAGCAGAGAAAGGTATCAAGAAAGTTTTCAGTTTGAGGTGATGGTTAGATGTCTGTGAGATAGTGTGAGAAAAGATCAGGATAAAAGTAGGGAGTCTGCAAGAATGAGCCTAGGTATGGTAGTCAGAATTATTCTTCTGATAAGGTTACTTGGAGTTCACTGAAACAAAGAAAACCGAGCTTTGGAAGCAAGGCTTCCAAAAGCCTTTAATCTTTAAAGCTAGCTTAGGTTGCTCGTGGTGTTCTAAGGTTGCTAGAAGGATAGAGGTTCCATCCTTCTCTGCATTGCCTGTTACAGTGCAGAATCTTTTTTCCATATCAGGGATGCTCTTGTTATTTCCAGTCAGAATTCCCCTTCTTGCAGCTTTTGGCCATTGCCCTGTGTCCTATTGTAGTGCACATCTGTGAAGAGTTCAGCTTCACTTGCTCTGTAACTCTTCTTTCCTCCCACTCCACAGTCATAGAAGACCGCAGCTTTTGCTTCTCCCAAGTTCAGTAAAGACAGTTCTCTTAGCCTCTGCTCATAGGCCATACTCCTTGGTCATATTACTTGATGTTTGCTGCAGTCTGATCACATCTCTTGTGTATTTGCCGTATAGAAGAATGACTGGTTTCTTTGGCCTCCTGGGTCTACTCTTGCTAATGCAGTGCAGAATGTCATTAACCTTTTGCTGCAAGGAAGCACTGCTGACTCATGCTCAACTTCCAGTTGATGGGAATCCACAGGTTCTGCAGAGCTGTCTAGCCAGTCAACAGCCTGCAGTGACATCCCCTGCCCCGAGTACAGGACATATTTGTCTTTGTTGAACTGCTTGCTATTTCTTCAGTCTTTCTAAATGGTAGCCTTGCCCTGCCATTTTTCTGATGTTCCCCCAGTTTGGTATCACACATGATGTTGCTGAGGATGCTTATATTTATTTAATTATCAGTCATTGATGAAACTTTCAAACAATTTCAGTATTGATCCATGAGGAATATCATGTGTAACTAAACTGTTCCTAGTCTTTGAACTACTGATCCCTGTTATTTGAGTCCAACACTCCAGATAGTATTTCTTCCTTCAGGCAGTTTTGCAGTCCAGTCCAGTCCATACTTTCCTCATTTGGCTACTGGGATACGAGAGGAGGCTGTTGTGAAAGCTTTACTGAAGTCAAGGTAAATAAGATCTACTGGTATTAGGGGCTAGAGAAAGAAAGATGCTTAAAACCAGGGCTTGAAGCTCTTCAGGCAATGGGAAGCTTTGGGCTAACTAAAGAGCAATTTTAGAATAGTGCAAGTGAGGGCCTGGGGAAGACTGACTCATAGAAACAATGAGAAGAAGACACCAAGATGGTTGTTACACCTGATGATGGTGGTTTAGGCTCTTTGTTCATTTGTTCCCTGGTTTTGACATGTAGCACTTCTTAAAAAAGCAATGGGCTCTTTTCCTGACTTATCTCAGTTTTCACTAAGCATTTTCCCACTGCACATTTATTTTAAGTTGTGCTACTTCTTTAGCTATGTAATTGCTGCAGGCATATGTGGAAACTGTCTCAGACCAAAGTTCTCTCAGCAAACCTGATTTATTAAATGTGGCACTTCCAAAACAGGGCTGCAGATGAAAGAGCATGACCATTGCTGGCTAAGAAGGAGCTTAAAGTCAGAAAGACTTTAAAATGATTAATCAAGTGTTATTGGCCTAGAGAGGATTCTTTGCTAAGCACTGAGACTTCTTAGAGTCTTGATCCAGCTTAGGCACATTTTCTGTATGTGCACTTTAGAGCTACAATATTTCCCTAGTTAGCCTTGTTTCTGTCTGCTTAGTAGTGTTTATTCTGCATAACTTTTTCCTTTGTCGTAAAGTAGAAAGTATTTTATGTAATTGGCAAAGAAATCTAGTCACTGTCAAACTGTGCTGCCTTTGGATTAGGAGTGTTTAGAGTGATGAGATAGTGATTGCAGAAGATGAATGCCTGCAATGCTGCTCCTATCCAGAATCTGATGCTCACTAACTACTGGGAAAAGGTAACTGACTGAAACTGTAGTGTTTTCCACACGTTGTAGGTTAGGCTTTATAGTTCTGTCTTGGTAGTATGGTAAATAGAATACAGAGGTTATTCCTGCAAAGACTTTGTAATTGTTTTTTATACTGTACTTTGTTCTAGTTTTCAGTATTTGTAATTGTTTTTTATACTGTACTTTGTTCTAGTTTTCAGTATTTAAACTGTGGTTCCATGGCTTAAAGGATTTGCCATGATTTACTTTGGAACTTTCATCTTTTGGTCAGTGGCTTGCATCTGATTGCAGGATCAGAAGAATCTGTAAGGGGCTGCATGAAGTAAAGTGACAGCCTCTGTCTGTTTCTAGAGAACACGTGCTATATCCCATGGCTGCAAGCAAAGTTGCAAATAAAGAGTCTGTAAAATATATATAAAATTGGACTTTGCATATCCAGTTTAGAATTTAGACGCATAATAAAACACAGACAATCCTGCATGTTTTAAGTCTACATTTGAGCAATTCTCAGATCTTAAAGTACTGTTATTTTTTTTTAATTCCCATGTTTTCCTAATTACAATAATTTTCTTCGATACATAGAAAAATCATTGTGAGATGGATATTTATGGCCCAATGTGCACTTTAATTTAAGGTTTAAGTTACGAAAAATAGGATTCACATCTGCACAGTTTTTAAGCATAAAGCTGTTAAAATAATTGAAAACAGATTATGTGGTAGCTTTTATTATGTCATTGTTGTGCGTTAGTCTAGAATGCAAATGTATTGATCTTTATTGTTTTGAAATCAGTGTGTTCTAGGACTATGGCTTCCAAAACCCCAGTTGGATTCATTGGGCTGGGTAACATGGGAAATCCAATGGCAAAAAACCTGGTAAAACATGGATATCCAGTTATTGTGTATGATGTCTTCCCAGAAGCTTGCAAAGAATTTCAAGACTTGGGTGCTCAGGTATAGTAATAAACTTTATTCCAGCAATAACTGTGTGTGTTGAATGGTTCCTGCATGCAATGCAATCAAATCATCTGGGTTTCTTTCTTGGTTAAGATCACAATCAGAACTGAAACAGCACAATGAATACAATCTGAATCTGTGAGGTTTCAGTTAGAGCAAAGATATGATTCTATCCCAAGTAATTTTCCTGCTGTTAGCCAGAACTGCTACCTTGTCAGACTTCTCTAGCTGTCTTTCCCACCGCCCCCCACCTTTTTATGAGAGTAGGTTGATGGCCTGTTCTTTCACCTCCTGCTTTCTCTTGCTTCCTTCTCCCCCAGGTCTAGATGGCTAGTGGGCTGCTTTTCATCTGGTTCCTACTTTGACCTTTTCAGGTTAAATGACCCTAGTTAAAAATTCCTGCTGGCATAGCTATAAGGGGTATAGGGACATATGAGCTTTCCTGCTGCTTCAAGGTGTAGTCCTCAGGGGCAGGGGAAAAATCTAATTATTGAAGTGCTTATTCTCTTGGAGGTAAGGAAGGATATGGTGAGAGAAGAGGAAGGAATGAAAAGGAAAAAGGAGGGAAGGAAATGGATTGCATTAGGGAGCTTTACCTTCCTGCCATATACCCTGCAAAATCTTGGCTCTGTTCCAGCCAGTCCTATTGCTTTTCTTAATCTGTTAATACCCTAAGAACCCCATTCTCTCAGGTGGTTGTGTCATTTCTATGTGTCTGTAACACATCTGAATGGTTGTGGGCAGATGGATGCATGCTTAAAACACAGAAAAAAGGAGTGCCGTGCAAAAATAAACCTCTCATGTAACGTTATGTAGAGGGTAGAAGGGAATTTTCCAGCAGTGGCAAGGAGATTGTAGGTAGATCCAGATAGAGGAACTGTGTGCCTTAAAAGTCTAAACTGTTAAAGCTAATTGCAGATGTTTTAAATAATGAGGTAACATCAAGATTCCGAAAAGATAAAATGATACCACACGCCTGTTAGTAATTAATTGCAACTCCCCTTGAATAATTACAGAATCTTGGCCTTAAGTGGGAAAGTAAGCTTTTCACCTCTTTTGCTACCTCCTGTTCTTATTTTGTTAAAGCAGCCAAGACCCTCAGGCATGAACCAGACCTGTCTTGAGTAAGACTGGGCAAATGGAAGAGGCTGTTTTGAACTATTGGTTGTATTTTTAATTCATGTTCTGCAGTTGGATCTTTTTTGTGGCTGCCCATGTTGATAGCTTTTTGCCTTTGTAATGGAATCCTTGGCATTCACTGCAAGACTTAACATGTGATAATAAAGGTGAACTGTGATGCCTTTAAAAAGAAAGTCCAAAGTATGTTTTAAGATCATAAATCACTGAGAGAATACGCGAGTAGGCTTAAATACAAATAAAACACACTTAAAGAAAATATGTGAACATAATTTCCTCTTCTTGATCTACTACTCCAACACTTTTTTTCAGGAGTTGAAAACTTGTGGGTCCATGGGGCCTTGTAGAAACTGTTGTAGAAGGAACATTGGGCTCTAAGGGCTGCTTTCTCTTTGGTCTGGCTATAAGGGTAAAACCATCAGGAGTGTTACAGGGGTGAAATGACCCCAAGAGACAGTAAACCTAATCAAATGTCCATTGTTTAAGGCCAGTGCTGCTCCCAAGTACGTATATGGCATATGCAGAATGTTTGACCATAAATCTGCACAATCTATGACTCCACTTTCTTTAGTCACTGAAGTAAACAGCTGGGATGTAGTACATGTCAGAAAGCAGCCACCCACCTGCTGATGGTGAATAGTAAGAGGAAAACTGGCTGAGCATGAGCATATGGAACCACTTGGGGTGAAACTTGAAGAAAGCTGGAAGGCTCACACAGTGGAGCAACTGTGTGTCAGGCTTCAGTTTACAGGTCTTTGTATCTAAATCCCATCTCAGATTTAAAACATTGAGAATGTTACTGGGGTCACCTGATGCATAAAGCATCATAAAAATAGAGCTTTCTTTAGTGTGCCGTAAGAATGGCATTTCAGGCAAACAGTAATTAATTTACTTACTGTAAATATAAGTAAAACAGAAAAGGGAAGCCGTTTGGAAAAAATACAAGCAGATGAACATATTCAAGGGCAGTACCAACAACCTACAGTATGCAGAAAAGTCTCTCCTATCCAGTTGCATTCTGCAAAAGTTTGCTTGAACTGAACAAGTATCAGAACATGTACAGACCTTGGTGGGCTGCTACTCTGAGTAGTGTAGTCTATATCGGTAATCAGCAGTATTTGGTCTGTTTTTTAAAGTTGTGCACATATTCTTAATGATTTCAAATGCTTGATGTTTTATAATAGCTTTCAAATCATTCAGCTTTGTTTCTGAGACAGAAATTCCCAAATAAAATTGAGGTTCTATATGCTGCTTATTGAACCAGGTAGGTAGACTTTTTCAGGTAATATTATTCATATTTGTTGACAGTACCAAAAGGCCAAGAGTGTCTATTCCCACTTCTAATTCCCACTTTGTTTTGCTACTTACTTCAAGGTAGCAGAAAGTTTTTCCTTTGTATGGTTGTAGAAGTAGTGTCCCGGTCTGTGTACATTTTTAAATCTCATTTCCTTCATATAAAAGGCATCTTATTATTTTGAAAGGCATGGATGGAATGAATGAATTTCTGTTTAGATTACTAATGTACTATGTCTTTTTTGTATGTATGTTGCTTAAGAAATTTTAAAAACTGTAACCAAAACCCAGCTATCTTCTATCTATGTAGCCAAGTAGAAATTTGAGGCTGATGTGCTATTTTAGTTGTGTGCCCAATATAGTATATTTTTCAAGTTCTGTTGAAAAATGCAAATGGTCCACTGAGTCTTCAGCTGATACCCTCCAAACCTCTAAGAATTACGGAGATCCTAGTTTCAAATAAGAAGACATATATAGATTCAGGTTCCAATTTCACACTTCCTCTCTCCACCTCTAATAATACACATTGAGACGGAACCAAACCAGAGATACTTAGAACTAATGACAAAGGTGTCATACTTCTTTTTAAAAGAGGGGCTCTCTCGTCTCCAGGGAGGCAAGTCATAAAATTAACTAATCAGATATAGAAGGTTAGCTGCTTATAATTGCCAAGTTTATTTCTGCTAACCTTTGTTCTTTAGACTAGAGCATGTTTCCTTTTGTAACTGTGTGGTATGCCAGATGTTTTGTGCAGTATTAACTTATTCTTTCAAAACAAAATCTGCATGTTTCTCAGTCCCCTCTATGCCAGTTTCTTTGCGTTTCTTTTCCCCAAGAGCCTTGTTCAGTGACTATTTACAGTTTTCCCTTTTTTTGTTCAGAGGTCAAATAAAAATCAAGAAATTTCTTATTCTGTATCCCAGAAGTCCTTCAAGGTGTAATTCAGCATTTATTACAAATTATTGAAATTAGATGTGATCCATGTGAGCTAAAGATAAAAGAATAAGCTGTATGTTTGTTGCTGTTTTCCCGGGGCTGTGAATGTGTTAACAATGCAATTTTAAAGAAATTAATCAATTCAGACAGAAATCTTAATGGTGAATGCCTTCCAAGTGAAACTCACAACTTAGCTATCAATATTTCATTTGTTTTGTGTGTATCTTAGATACTAAACTACCTGCCTCTGAAAGTGGCTTCAGAGAGGTAATATACCTTTCAAGTTAGGCATGGTTATTTGACAACTAACACCTAATGATATGGTTTGAAAATTATTCAGATCTGTTTGTGAAGGAACTTGAGCTGATAATTTTCCATTTAAAAAATGCTAATTATAATATGTGAAAAACATCAGTTTATCTGATTGCTTTTAAGGTGAGGCTCAGATATGCATCAAGTATTTTTTTTCTTTTTTCCTCAGCCTTTGTCTCTTTCAATAATGCTGTATATAAGACAAGGAAGAAAGTAAGATTTTTGTGATCTAGTCCTGTTTTCCCTCCTTAGAAACATTGTAGAGCAATATTTTGTATACATGCAGGGTTTATAGTGAATTGAAGATTCATTAATGAGTTGATGGGATGAGAGCATATTCCCTTTGGCCGATGTTGTGGAGGAACTTGCATGATAGGATATCCTATTCTTTTTTTTTAGTTTTTCTGTTACTGGATCCAAACAAGCAGTACTTTCATTAGGAGAGTAATTTTTCTTGTGTTAATAATTTTTTTACCTAGCTTAGTTGTGACTGGTGAATACTAAAACCAAACTAATCAAACATGTCTGACATCTCTTTTTCAGGAAGTGTGTAAGCTTATATTGTTTGGTTTTGTTTTTTCTTTGAAAGGTAACAGAATCCCCAGCAGACGTAGCAGAAAGAGCAGACAGAATTATTACCATGCTGCCTTCTAGTCCCCATGCAAAAGAAGTTTACACAGGAGCAAATGGAATTCTAAAGTAAGACTTTTTTGTAATTTGGAGGATTTCCACTTGTACTCAAGGTTTGTCTGATGATTGCTATTGTTGTAATTCTTCCTGTGCCTTCAGGCCACTTAATTCAATGTTCTCTATTCTGTCACTACTGATATTTCTAATTATATGAGTTCTCTCATACAGTGCTTGCTTTTGAATGGCTTTTGGCTAAAGGCTTAATTCTATTTTCAGTAGAATAACAATTTTTGTGCATTTCAGGCAACTGTTTACTATTATCTGCCTTTTTAGTTGCGTGGTTCTTTTGCCATAATGTAATGTACTACACTGAAGTACAACTTGAATATTTTCTGGCAACAATTATTTGCTCAAATACTATTTTCTTTAACTTGAAATCCTGTAAATTAAATGTTCTGAAGAAACACCATTGTGTCTTATGGTGTTAAAGTGTATTAACATAGAATAGCTGACAAGACTTTCTTGATTTCTTCTTTTACTCTCTGTTTATTGCACAAAAAAATAGCTGAAGATTTTGTTTAATGTGAAACAGTGTGTTTTTAACTTTTGTGGAGTGATTTCCACTGAGCCTTAAATTCATAGTCTGCAGAATTCTAATGCTCAGAATTTTTGAACTTGGAAAATCAAAAAATAAATATACAGTAATTTCACGAATATAAGCCGCACCTTTTTCATTGAAGAATCCAGCCTACCCCAGTGGTGCGGCTTATATTCAGGTGCGGCTTATCTATGGACAAATCCCAGCGAAACGCCAACCTGGAGAAACGGCCAAGCAGAGTGGCAAGGGGGCGGGCCGGCCCCTGTGCCGCCGGGAGCCGCCGGGAGAGTGGGACCGCTGGGAACGGGGGATGCAAATGTGCGGGCCGGCCCCTGCCGCTGGGAAGCCGGGCTGTGTGGGGCCGGGCCGGAGCGCCACGCCCCCTCTGCCGTGCGGAGTTTTAAAAAACCAAAAAACAACAACAACAAAAAAACAAACCGTGGCTTATATTCGGGTGCGGCTTATATATGGACAAATCCCGTGGTCTTCCCAGCTACCCGGAAGTGCGGCTTATATTCAGGTGCGGTTTATAATCGTGAAATTACTGTAATTTAAAAGTCTATTCTGGCTGCATGTGCACTGCTCCTGGCAGGCTGACTAAGGCTGCTGGATACCTCTGAGGATCGTGTAGGTTCTTAGAGCTATCCAGGTTAATAAGGTAAAGGAAAACACATACAGAAGACAAAAGTGCAGTAGATCATCAAAAAACAATGATGCCTTTTTAGGTACTGATTGTACAATATTAAGATGCAGTGATAAGAAAATGGAAGTAGAAGAGAGGGATTTCTGTTTTTCTTGCTATATAGGAATAATAGTTGCTTCCTTCCCTTAGTGTCTGTCATTTAATTCCTCCTAAAGAAGGACTGAGCAGGTCTAAGTATTGGTAGCTTAGACCCTTCAGGGAAGATGGGTAATTGGATCTGCCCCGCAAAGCTCAGGACACAGTTGTGGAAGAACTGTACCCATAGCAGTGGTTTGAAAAGGATTGGCAGTACTTACTGATACAATACAGCCAGTTAATCTCTTGAGTACATAGATGTGGAAAATCCAGCAGGAAACAAAGGATGTGGAAAGCAGTCCTACGCTGCTGCAGTTTCTCAGCCTCTGTATTAAGAGAAGAAATTGTGATTTGACAGAAGTGAATAATTGTGGCTTTGGGTGACCTGGTCCTTGCTAACTACTTTGATTTTTATAATTTTCTAAAGCTTTTAAAGCTTTACATTAATAAAGTGAAGTGTTTAAAGTTGGCTTAGTCATCCCCTTGTGCCACTGTGCCTTCTTCTGAGCATAAGGGGAGATGATGTAGTTCCTTATCTGCTGTGCTGGTTTTTTGTTTGCATGTGTTCAAATTAACTGCAGCAGCACGAGGGACGAGTTTTGTAGCGCTGTTTGAGTCTGGAGGTCCAGTAGGGTCACAATATATGTGTACATTGAGAGACTATTTCCAGGAATCTGGGTAATTCAATTAAGTGAAATCCACTGTACTGCCAACAGCATGCAAGGTGCATGGGATCTCTTTATCTGTTACAAGTAGCTTTAAATGGGACACCTTTTATGAGTGAAAAATGTTGATATTTGATTTCATGGTGATTTCTGGTTGGGTGGACTAGGAATCATGCTGCAGTTCAATGGAAAGAGGGATAAAAATAAACTTTTTTGTTGTGGAGGGCAAAAAAAAAGTTCAATTTAAATTTCAAAAATTTTATTTTTTAACGAGATACACAGTTTTCTGTGATCTACTGTTTGAAATACAGATCTGCCTAAATGTTTTGGCTATCAGTGGGCAAACATTTTTCTCCATGCTTCACTTCAAATCTTCAGTGGACTTTTGTGGTTCTAGTTACGGTTTTTATGTAGAACAAATTGTAGAATGATTAAAAGATTGCGATCAGACCATTCTGATAAGAACTTTAGATACTGTATATATAAAAAGGACATTTTATTGTTATATATTAAATTTTAGGCTGTATCAGCAGTTGCTTAGAATGCATCTTAGGTGATCTATATGATTTTCCTAGGGCAACCTTTTTGTGTAGTTTTTTTCAGCAGCATTTAAGAGGAACATCCTTTTTTGTGTTCAGCTTTTATTGGGCTTTGAGTGATTCAAAACTGCAGTATATATACTCAGCAATATAAATTCTGAACAGATCTTGCTCAATAAGGTTTAGAACTTCATGTTTACTACCAAAAAATGTTTGCACATTTGTCATGCTCATGGAAGCCAGTGCCATGTTAATAGTTGCAAGTATCTTCTGAAAATAATGATGATGATGATAATAATAATAAAAATAAATCTTTATTTTAGGAAAGTGAAGAAAGGCTCATTACTAATAGATTCCAGCACTATAGATCCAGCAGTTTCAAAAGAATTAGCTAAAGCTGCTGAAACAATGGGAGCAGTTTTCATGGATGCCCCAGTTTCTGGAGGTAAGTCTTCATCAGCAGTTTGCCTCGTATTGGACAAGGTGTCTCTTTGTTTGCAGTTTCAGTCACCAATTTGTACCCTTGTTGCTCTAAGTTGCTTTTCTTTTCTATATGTACAGTATTGCGTATTGTTGTTGTTGAATTGCATTACAGATATGTAAGTTATTACAGGAGTATTTTTAGGATTTAGGAGTATGCCTTTGTGTTACACTTGGAGAAACAGCTTTCTAGGGATATGGTACAGCAGTCCTTTTAATTTAACTTGTTTCATAAAGTTGCATTTTTATGCAGTTATTCACATTCGCTTAGCGTCCATCTGTTTCTTCCTGTTAGGGAAAAACTGGTTGTCATTAAGCAGTTCTATTGCCTTTTCATTAATTAAAAAGGAGATAATGAAGTGAGTAACATAAAATTTCTTCATCAAAAGAAAACAGATTTGTCTAGTTTTTTAACAGTTGAAGAATGTTAAAATTGGGTGATAATTGTCTGTTCTTAAAAGTTGCGAACTACTGATCTCTGAATATTTAGTCTATTGTCAGGAATAATATAGAGCAGGGAAGTCTTCTCAGTTTGTGGACAGAGGAGACCAGAAACATAAAATTAATGTTTTGAACAAAACAAAACCATAACTGATTGTTTCTATTGCTGACTTCTCCAAAACATCTAAAATTAGAAGGTGAGGAAACCTCATTTTATGTGGGAAAAATCTTGGTACTTTTACAATCCAGTCTAAAAATTAATGTAATTGGCATTTTGAGCATTCTTTATTTTCCTGATGAGTGTTAGTGATGAGCAAAAACTAACACTCCTTTTAATTTTCAACTGCGGGCTAAGGCAGGATTTGACTACATACTAGAAGCCAAAATTTTCATCCAAATTCTACTGTGAACAGGAAGCAGGCAGATCCAGGTAGGTGATACTGAAGAACATAATGAGGAAGACAAGATTCTTGTTTCCCAGCCAAAATGTGTGTTCTGTTTTATAAAGCTAGATAACTAATCAGCCTGAGAAGAAAAAACACAGAAAAATTATATTGTGGGTAAATTATGTATCTCTCTTATCCTTTTTTTAAACACAACATGACTTTCTGCTTATCAGTTGGGCAATTCTGACCTACTTCTGTGTTGTTTTCTTCAATCCCTTTCTGTGTGTTATTTTCCTGAGGGAATTATTTACCTTTTAGAAATGTCTGTAATTTATTTTACCTGTAAGTTTTTGGTGTAAGGCTGACTGTGACTACAAAGACAAAAAGGAATAGTTTGATTCTGAAAGAACTTTAGCTTTTTGGGGGGTTTTGTTCCTTGAGAAAATGGTAAGGCCAAGACAGGAGTTAATATGATAACATACAGTTCACTAGTATGAATACAGATGGTTATTTTGGTGTTAGTGGTTTATCTGAATACAAATAACATGGTGACTAGTGTCAGTTACAGATTGAGGGATATCCTGAATAAGGGAGGAAGAAGACACTTAACCTTCTAGTCCTTAATATATTTTTGAAGCCCAAGGAGTGCTCTGTACAAATCATGTTTGAAGTGGGCACTTGCTAGAAATGTGGAGATGTTAAGTCTGTTGGAAAAAACCCTTTAATGTTATGCTGTGTTACTTCCATCTTTCAGTACCTAACACATCAAGTCTTTGGGGTATTTTTATATGTCCTGACTGCATTGTTGGCTTTCAGACAAAACACTAAATGGAGAAGTATGCTCGGCTCTCTAGAAATTGGCAGGCACTGTGCTGTTGCTGTGCAATGCAAGAGTTGGCAGGAGTTTCAAGGAGAGTGTTTGTGGGACGTGGGGAGGAGGAAGAGAAAGCAGCATGCCTGAACTGTCCTCTTTAGAGTTGTCTATTTACTAGCTGTTATTGGCGGACAGCTCCACTTGTGTTTTTAGGTATTTGGGTGTTGCCTGATGTTAACATTCATCTGCACTGTGAAAAAGTTCACCAACTGAATAATATTTTGAAAGTTGCTTGGTCTGTAAACTCTAGAGAGAGAGAGTGGGGATTTTAATCCTGTCCTGATGTTGCAAATGATGAATCTTTGGGTATATCATTAGGGCCATATTTTAGTGGCTTGTTTGCAGCCCTGCCCCCAAAAGATTCTTTCTCTTGATCTTTTTCAGATGGGCCTACATGCCAACTTAATAGTGCTGTCTGCTTCATATGATTGGCCTGCAGCATTTACTTGCAGCTTACAGTCAGTAGCCACTAAGAAGATGTTGATGAACCAAGTCGCTATAGTGTTATTTTGTATAAAGTGACTTCAGAAAATACTTCTCATCCCCATAGTCACATGCAGATTACACTGCTAATGCTGTCTGGAGATAGCAATCGCTTTAACCTGAGATTAGGATCTCTTGCAGGTCCACATGAGAAAGTTGTGTCATGGTTCTCAGTGCTGCCCTGCTTTGTGACCTCTTTGTGAGCATGGGACAAATGGGGAAGCATCTTCAAAATCCATGTTTATTTAATTTTTTTTAATCTCGACAGGAAAATCATCTCTTTGCAAAGATTGGGTTTTTCATCTTTGTCCGTATAAAAGTATTTTAAAGCACACATTATCACAGAAGCATATTTAAAAGTGGCTTCTGTTGGCACAAGATACTACTGGCTAAGTACAAGATCTAAATTTAGCTTTCAAGAAATGTGTCAAATTTGTCCTCCCACTGATTTCAGTAGAAGTATGATACAGATTCTCACCTTGTAATCCAGAGCTAAGTCCACTAGTGGCTCCACTGACAATGCTATAATAGTTCTCTCTCTTTAACTCAGTATTCAGATATTCATTTCCTAAAGTACATTGGCTGATTTTCTTTTTGAATTTCTAATGTAGTTCCTTCTATGTTGTAAGCATTGTTACTGTTCAGATACAACCTTTTCATCTTTTTTCCCCTTCCCTTGACTATCGAAATTATGTCAGCTCTAAATCTGCTCAAAATGCATTTTACTGCATTCTACTGGAACTTCACAAAGATGTGACAACTTGATTTATTTTTCTGGTTTTGGAGGTATGAAAAGAGGTTTTCAACTCTTTTGTAAGTCTGATTCTTTGAGATCTTCTAATGAAACTTCAGATCTTCCTCCTTGCTGTATCCTTTAGACAAGAGACTAGTCAGTTCAAAAGTCAGACTGCTGATTGTTAATAACAGCTGTCATACAGAGAACTGTAGTCATGTAGCTAAAATGGTAATAAAGAGTAGAATAAAAGATTTATTTTTTCTTTTAGAAACTGTGCATTGGAGGTGGCTAGAAGAGGTAGTTTCTGTTCCAGCTGTCATTTCAAAGTGTTTCATCTTACAGTACTGCTTCCATAAGCTTCAGCTAATCATTAAGTGTTGGAAACAGTAGTAGTAATAATACTGACAAGTTAAGACTTAAGGTCACTGATAATGTAAAGTATAATGTGAGTCCTTGAGGGGTGCATTGCAGACTTATTATCTGCATGACCATCTCTTTACTTAATATGGAGCAAAGGAAAAAAATTAGAAATACTCTGAAACACTCTGGTGATATTTTCTCTTATTTATTTTATTTCAAAGAGCAATATATTTCAGGATTCCAGCCTTTTTTTTTACTTTTTCTTAGAAAAGGCACCTTCCTAAAATAGAAGTGTATTATGTGTTTCTCTTGCTTGGATGTTGAAGGCACTTAGTGCTGTGCCTTTTCTAAGGGAAGCAGAGGAGTTGAAACTTCATGCACACCAATGTTTGCAAAGATGATTTGAACGACACTTTCAGACTAGACTAAATAGTAGGAATTAGGGATGAGTAGTTCAAACATTGCATCTCTTAGCTTATAAATTCTGTTGTAATAAAGATGCATAATCAGTATCTTTGCCAGAATTAAACTGATTTAATAGACCTGTCTTTGTTGGGGAAGCTCTGTAGAGCTGCTTGAACTGGCTTCATGAAGTTGTGTGTGCTTTGTTTCTTTAGCTTTGTGCACCTTTAGAGAAATGTAATCTTATGACTTTATGGGAGTGGAAGAGTTGATGGGTTAATGCATTATCTCTAATTTGATACATCGTGTATTTTTTAATAAACATTAAGAATAAAATAAGGAAAGTCCTGAATTCAAGGGATGTCCTGAATTCAGTGGTATAGAGGTTTGGTGTTGTTTTGGCTTTCTGGTCTGGTCAGTGATTGCATCTGTTAGGATTCTTGAAACACTATAAAAATGGAGCAGATTTGTGAATTTAGAACTAATAACTCTGAACTGTCCTCCTCAATAGCAGGTATTCTTTTTGGTAAAGAAAAACATCTAAGGACATAGTAGCATTGCTTCATTATTGTTTCTGGAATTTAGTTTTTATGCTTTATTTTTAAAGCCTAAATACGTGTACTCAGAATGGCCACAATGTTCTTTGTGTTCCTGAGCATAATACTTTTACCTCACTTGCTCTGCTCTTCCTCAGTCACTACATGCCTTGTGTAATTTTTTTTCTTTCCTGACATCTTTCTTAATTTCTCTGTTTACATTTTTTGCTGAATGCATTTGATCATATTCGTTTTTTGCAAAGTCTGTGATCCAGGGATGGTAGTAGAAATTACAGTGTACAACCTTAATACTAAAGGTAGTAAGAAAAAATATTACTGAGTTATTCTGAAATTTAGATGAGGGAAAATGGGAAGTAACTGATGACAAAAAAGGGAAAATTTGGCTGAACAGATGTAAGGAAGCTGAAATGAGGATGAAGTATTTTGAAATCTGAGATGCTTGAAAAGCTTCCGATTTCTAGTAACTTATGATTTAAATGATATAATATTACTTGTTTGTCAAAATAAAGCTAGCTTAATAGATCTCTTTTGTTGGAGAGAGGAACAAACTGAAGATCTTGAAAATCTTACACATTGGTAAAATGTGTTTTTTGACACAGGGAGGGGAGGAAGTATAAACCCTGTGCAAATATCACTATGTTGGCAGTAACTGCTGTTGCAGAAGAGTTAAGTAATATATTTACTTATGTGCTGACTTTGTAAGGCTATTTTTCTTCTGTAAGCCTATCATGCCTTTTGCATTCTCTAGAAAATAAAAGGTAACAGAAGGTAAGGAGGAATAAGCAGATTTTTTGAGAGTATTCATCTAAAAATGTTCACTGGGGTGGAGACAACTATCCTACAATGACTAAAAGGATGGAATAAATGATTTTATTAAAGCATATTGTATATTTTGGCAATAAAATCGTGTGTAGTCTGGCCAAGTAGTGACCAATGTGCAGAGAAACATATCTGTCTCCATTTATTCGAAGGTATAAAGATGAGTTATTCAGGCTGGCTCAATGGGATATAACCAGGAATAATAGGCTGGAAATCATTAAAGAAAGAAAAATGCGTGCTGTGTCTACCAGAAGAAATGTCCTAACGACATTCTTCACACACTGTGGAATAATTTCCAAAGGAGATGGTTGAAGCCAAATATCTTAACATGCTTTAAACTGTACTGGGCAAAGTGCTAGGAACTATTCTGTAGGGAAAAATCTACGACTGGCAGGAGGATGGCTACATGATCTAATCGGTCTTTTCCATCTCTAATGTCTACAATCCTGTTGTGTTCTCACACATGGTGCTCAAAAACAGTTAAAGGAAAACTGTCCAGATGGAAGTTGGAAATCCCTGTGGCATTCTTTGAAAAAGAGTAAGGAATAACAGCGGAGTTAGAGCCAACATTCCTTCTTTCAGTAAGAATGGTTCTAATATTCACGGCTGCATATGAGCTGTTACCACATTCCTAATAACTACTCTGTTTGTTTGTGGTTACTTTAATGCTGGTATCTGCTTCTTCCTGTCAAATGTTCTGAGATACCCAGAGTAAGAGAGATCTGTAAGTGCCAGCCTGAGGTAAATCCTAGGGATTAAAAGTTAATTTCATTTCATTTTTGAATTTTTGATTACTTCTCCTAGAGAATGTTTAAATTTAAGGGGTTGCAGGTGGTGTTTGGGAATGTTTCAGGAATGAAGTGATGACTTTGAAGCTTTCTACAAAGTTTGTTTGGGTTTAAACATTCATGGGCTTCTTTTTCTCTCTTTTTTGTTCTTTCAATGGAGTGCCTTGTTCAAAGTGTATATTTTTCATGTAGTCGAAAAAACCTAGCGTGATTCCTGTGCTTTTGAGACAGTGGGGATGATGAGCACCAGACCTTAATAAACCCCTGACTCCATGTGAGTCCTAATTCTGCACTGTGCTAAATGTGACTGGTGCACATGGCAGTAGTGAGCCCAGCACCAGGCACACCAGAGCTGGAAGTCTGAACTGGAAGAGTGGGCTGCGAGTGCCCTGTGCCTGCACAGTGGCCACCAGCACGGGACAGCCCCACCAGCGAGGAGCATTGGAGGAGCCAATGCACTTTTCTCTGAACCTTAATAGAAAGCGGTTGTACTTGTAATTCAGTGTTGCCTTACACAGACTTTTTTTGGTCTGTGTGTGGAATTCTTGTTTTTTTAGAAAAAAATAAAAGTCTAGAGAAATCTGACTGAATGATTTCAGCTGGGATGGACCTAATTTTGTTCCTAGTACCTGGTACAGTGCTGGAGTTTTTTGGTGTAGAATGAGAATCAAGTTGATAACGCATTGATGTTTAGTTGTTGCTAAGCAGTGCTTACTTCAAGTCAAGGACTTTCAGTTCCCATGCTTTGTCAATAAGGAGGTGCACAACAAGCCAGGAAGGAGCATTGCCAGCACAGCTGACCTGAATGGGCCAAAGGGTTATATTCCATTGCATAGAACTTTATGCTCAGTATATAAACTGGGGGAATTGCATGGGAGGGGCCGATTGCTGCTCAGGAATAGGCTGACATTGGTCAGTAGAGCAACTGTATTGTGCATCAATTGTCATTCTTGAGTTTTATTGTGGTATTTTTGTTGCCTCCCTTTTCAACAACATAATAATAATTATTATTATTATTATTAATGTATTATTGTTATAATTATTATATTTTCAGTTATTAAACTCTTCTTATGTCAGTGCGTGAATTTTACTTTTTTTAATGTTTCTCCTCTCCGTCCCACTGGAGAAGGGGTGAATGAGCGAGTGGCTGCATGGTACTTCTTTGCCAGCTGGGGTTATATCAGTTATTTAAATAGACTGGGCCACTGAAGATGTGGCCCAGCATAGAATTACATGTTTTATTTTGTATCATATTTATCTGCAGATCTTACACTAGACATGTGGAAAGAAACATTAGTGTCCTAAGTGTCTGAACCTTAGGACACATCTTAAGTCTTAGGACATGTTTGTACAAACTGCTCTGTGTTGAAGAACATAATTTGAAGGCCCTTTAAACACTTAAACTAAAGGAGCAAAAAAGAAAATAAAGAAACCCACATGGAGTAAATTTTGCAGGCAGGGACATCTAACCTTGTCTTGTAGTGCAGCCCTTTGAAAGTAAATCACTTGTTGACCCCTTAAATAGCTGAATCCCAGATAATAGGAATGAAAGCTGATCTTCCATTGACGCCCATCTGGATGATGCTAGTATTCTGGGTTCCTTGTGTTTCATTTTTAAAATCAGAGTGATGAGTTGGCCAAGTATTGGATTTATTTATGACAATCTTATCCTAAGATCTGGATCCATTCTAAGTCACTGGATCATTGAAGAATCTTGTCTTGTAGTGGAGGACATTTTTGTCTTTTAAAAAGCGTCTTAAATTGTGTAAATAAAAAGGAGGAGAAGGTTCTAGCAGAAGTAATCCCTCTTCACTTCAAAAAAATACCTGAAAATTATTCCATATTTGCAGTGTTTAGTGTAGTACTGCCCATTGTAGACAATTCAGTAGCTTGAGCTTTTGTCCTTAGCAGAACAACTCCTGGTTAATCCACGGGGAGCACATAGAAATACCAAGATTTCCTAATTCTTCTTCCTTCAACCACATTTAAAAAAAAACATGGTTTGTATCATGAAATAAAACAGTAAGGGAAAGAGTATTGCCTTTTACCATAAATAAGCATTTAGAATTCAGCTGTCAATATACAATCTAATCAAATGTTCTCCTCCCAGTTTGTCCAACAGTATTTAGTCCTGCTGGCTCATCTCTTCAATCTACTGAAAAACAGAGGACAAAGGACAGTCTTGCAGTTCCAGAGCTGAAGAAACAGTTTTTAACTATAGTTCTCTTCATGCCAAGCACAACATAGGACCTGAAGTGGGAAAAAATTATTTACTGCACTGTATTTGACTTGCAATTTTAACCCTTAAAGTTTGCTTCTTATTTTAATTCCTTTAGTTTTGCTGGGAATGCCTGGAAATGTTACCCTGATGCCATACTTTCAGTTTCTATTCCTGGTTCTGTAAGCAGTTGTGGTTTAATTATTCTGTGTTGTGGAAGAATGTTCAATTATGTATTTGTGATAAAATGGGGGGAGCAGTGTGAAACACTTTTAATAAAGTGTGGAACACTTTATTAAACTCTTACATATTCTAAATTCACATAATAATTTGATACTGGATATGTTGTTTGTCCACTGGTAAACTAACAGGGTTAGGGGTTTTTTTTTAATGTGAAGCTTAGCAAGTTGACAGGAATACTAATCTGACATGCAATTATTATCCATTTGCTTTATTTAATGAATTGCTGCAAACTGTGTAAGATTGTAGTTACTCAGTAACCATACAGTTTAACCTTACACTGTCAGAAACGTGCATTTTGGCTGTCATTTTGTTTTCAGTCTGTGTTTCAATTGCTTTCTAAGAATGTATGGTGGCAATGTGTGGCTTGTGCCTCTTAATGTGTTTGCCACAGGGAGTACAGGGAAAATCACATTGACTTTTAGCTTTGGCTGAGTACTGCTTGGGTTTTATTTGTGTTAGATTTCTTGGGTTTGCGGATTTTTGTGGATTTCATTATAAGACTAACGTGGAGGTAATCTGTAGGGACATATGACAATACCTAGTTAGCTGTTCCAACTTGGTCGATCTCTGAGGTCCAACATTTTTCTGATTAAACTACTTTCTACAGTTGATAGTAGTCTGAAAGCAGTATTTGGTAGCAGATAGATGCTTTTTGTCTTGAATAAGGCATTTTATGTCCCATTCACAGGAGGAACAGCAATTTCCTATCTCTTTTAAAAGTTAAGGACTGCTGGAGAAAGGAATTTTCAGTAGGTTATCAGCATGTGAAGTGTTGTCATGGTAGAGCCCTGTATAGAGTAAACTAAGAGTATGACTACTTTCCTCTTTCTGCAGATGCTCATTTTAGGATTTATATTAGTGGGGAGTTAGGGGTGATGCTGGGGCAGTGGTAGGGTTTTGTAGCGGAAGCACTAAATGAGAAACTGATGTGAATTTGGCAAGCAGGAGAGTTTCCTGAGATAGAGCACCCTCTTAACAGCCTCAGCCTGAATTTTGGCTGCCTCAGAGGGCTCCCACCCTGTCCAAGATGGAAGTTCCTGCAGGGAGCCCTAATAGCATCCCTCACTGCCTCAACAAATCATGTTAAGGCATGGGACTTAACTGCTGTGAAACAATGCAATAAATTCCTCCCAGGACCAAAATGAACATACTTGATCACCTAAATGCATCATTCCAGTTCCAAAACATACTGGACTGTAGTAAAGCATTTCTATTAGTAGTGCAACAACTCACTATTAAAGAAGAAGGTTACTGTTGCTGTTTGGTCACTGGTACTTTTTTTCCCATTGTATTAATGTGCTTAGCAATTCTTAACACTAAATGTGACTATGTGCACTTACTTAGTATGTTGTTTTCTTTAGCAGACAATTACCAGTCTTGAATGGAGCATTTTTTTGGTTACTGGGATAAAGAAATCTTAGGAGATTGAAACAGTAGGCAGCAAAGCTTGTTAAGGAGGTTTTTATTTTACAAGCCCTCAAGAATTCAGAATATGGCTTGCTTACTACTTTAAAAAGTCCAAATGTCCTTATAGACTCCATTTCAGAGCCAGCATCAAATCTATGCTATACTTGTCTAAAAATCCAAACATGCACTCTTGGCTGTTACTGTTTACTGAATCAGAACCCTACTGTTTCTACTTGCACTGTATCTAATTTATCGTAAGTGACCGCAAAAACTAGAATTATTTATATGTTGGCACCTAACAGCTCCACTATAGTTAAGGGTCTGTTGGCATTTCCATTATAAACCTTCCTTTGAGAGGTTTATAACTTGGCGGTTTTACTTTTGCTTCAGGCTCAAATGTGCCATTTTCATCCAAGCACAAATTCTTCTACAGAATTTCATTTTAATCAGTTTGGCCATTATTTATTTTAGAGTGTGTATGTTGGGGAGTGGAAGGGAACACACTATTTAATTTTGGTTTCAGAAGCTTTTTGGTCAGGCTATATAATGAAAAGAAAAATTGTGCTTTTTATTTTATTTTGTAGACACTTCCTTGGATGTGTTGGAGTTACTAAGCCCGTGCTTTTTCAGGTTTCTGTCAATGCTCACATGCAACGCATCCACTCCCACTCGTCCACCCACCCATCTCGCCTGCCCCTGCCCAGTGACATGCTTTGAGGAAGCGTCCCCAGGCTTCTGGCAGAGAAAGCTTTTTTGGGGAAGTGGATGAAGTAACATACAATGGGTGTCCTGTTGAGAGGCCTTAGGCCAACCAGTCCAACTGAGGAAGCAGATGGAGTTTAATTGGAAAAAGACGGCCTGAGTGCAGTTGTCAGTCAAATGTAACCCTGTGTAGTTAAGAGTGGCATTTCCTATGGCTCTGCCATTTCTTGTGGGATCTGTGTAAATTACTACTTGGGTGCAGTAATTCTCAGAGTCTAAAAGTGGTGTGAGTTGCCGTTTTCCCTTGTTACAGAACGCTGAACCACAGAGGATTTCAACACTTGTTTTAGTCAGAAATTCTTGCCATAGTACTCTATTATTATGCTAATTAAATTCTTGCCACACGAATAATAGGTATCTACAATGTTTCACTACTAATCGTAGTAACAAAGTACCACTATTCTTTTGTTTAGTGACTTAAGAGTAGGAAGAAGGGAAATGGTGCACAGAGAGGTAGAAGCTTTTATTAGACCAAATAATACAACTGAAAATAGAAGTCTGAGTCAGTTCTTTCACCACATTACACAAGAAGCAGTAAAGTACAATAGTGTTTGTTGTTTTTTTCCTTTGCTATTGAATTACAAGAAAAAACTAGTCAGTGGAAAACAAAGTAGGGAGAGAATATGTGGTTTGGCAGTTTCTTGTGTACTTTTGTCCTTTTGGGATCTTTTTATTTCAGGTAATTCATGCAGATTACTGACTGGGCAAACAAGTAATGAAAATGCTTTATTGTATTTTGTCTTCTGTTTTATTAGCAGAAGGTAAAAGGGATGCATGGGTATAATTAATTATGGCAGCAGATACAAACAGCTTTTTGCACCGTAAAACATTAGATCCTAATGAAATATTTGAAAGTCTTCTCTATCTTGCTTTCCTCCATCTAATTCCAGAGGTTAATTAATTCATAGGTCAGACGTTCCAAATCTTAAATGTTTTAGGGACAACTCATTTTAAATTTTATTTGTCTGTTTTTAGTTTCTTGGTATTAACATTTAAAAGCATGGAAGACTGAAAGTTTAGTATCTATTAAAACCTGCTATTTTCAGCTTTGGAACCTGGAAACAGAAGCTTCAATAAACAGCAAATGTCACAAGACATGATTAGTTGATCACTATCGAAACATATTTTAGCAACGTTTCCCTTGCTAAAGATCAAGAACAAAAAGCTATATGCATTCAAGGCAAAGAAAATTGTTAGAAATACCTTAATAGAATACATCTAGAAAGCTCCAATTCAGCAGATAACACTTAGACATCTGCCTAGGTGTGTCCAATTAAATGGGAATTTAGTGCAAGTTCAAGAGGTATGTCCTTAGTGTCTGTTAAGTGTCTGTGGTGTAGTCTCTCTGTCTTAGACTACTTAGACTACTGAGCTGTTGACTTTCAAACTCCAAGGTTTCAAAGCACTGTGTAGAGCTGACATCCTGGGCATGACTTGACTGGACTTTTTATGTAACTATAAGCTAATTCTTTCATTTATTTGGCAATGTCCTTCATCCCCAACTAAACATACAGGATTTTTTTGTTTGGTGTCACCTAAGTTCAAGGTTTTATTGTTTGCTGTTTCCAGCAGCTAACCTTGTTAATGCATTATTTAAACCCTGTTGAAATATAACTCACTACAATGACTTATACCCCTGTCTTGGAAGTGGGATCATACTGAGTTAAAATATTTTATGGTTATTTTCAAAGCACATCTGCAAACATGACCTTGAAATAGAACTAAGTATTTCGGCTTTGCAAGTTATGTCATTACTGCTCTATCTTCAGCACAGCAGTGGCTGACTCACTTTAAATTGTGTCCCTTGCTTCCTAATTTCTAATTGAGGCAGAAATAATGTCCATTTTTCTTCACCCTTTATCACTCTAATAAGGAGTATTGCGGTTTCTCATGAGGCCACAGCTGGGAGTGAGCATTCTTGAATCTCTGTTAATTTATTCTCTATCAGCATCCACACTGGTGATGAAATAAGACACATTTTCTAAATTCAAGGTGTTGCTCTGGATTTCCAATGACAAAATATACAGTGGGAAAAGAAGACTTGGAGGTTTATTATCTGAAAGGTATTTTTCTGAAAGTACATGGTGTGGATTGCAGTTTCAAAGGAGTTTTTGTCTTATTGATGCATGGCTTTAGCAAAGAGTTTTAGTGATGAGTTCATAATGCTGATGTAGGTTATTGAAACCACTGAAACTTTGTGACTTTGTCAAGAGTTACTGCAATGTGCCCCACTGACAACTCTTACTAAGAAGGTAACTAACTACCTGTACTTGGTCACCTGTGCTTATTGCTTCAATGGATCTGAATTTCTGAAGCTGATGTGTTTTTGGAGGGCAATACTACTTGAGGTATTATTCTAAGATATTAAGGCAATATCTTAGAACTGTGGAGCCAATTTATGCATTACATTATTACCCAGATACTTCTTAGGGAAGCTAAGAATGTGTACTTACTGTGGTGATGGAACTCCATAGGTTTTACGGATTTAAGTAAACTGTATGGAAATTAAGCTTTAGGAGGGACAAAATAAGCTGTAGAAGTCACAGTTCAGCCATGAAGGCCCTATTTGTAACTATTGCACATGGGCTTTCATGTTTTTCTTTTCCTCAAAAAGCAGAAAATGTAAACAGACTAAAAAATGGCCAGAAACTTGTAGTCATGCTCCCAAAAAAACCAGGTTCTGGTTTTCTTTTTTGTGTTTTAATTTTCATATATTTTTGAAAACCTCTGACATTTTCCTTAGTATGTTAAAATTGTTAATATTGGCTCATAACTTACTTATGTTACACTGCACATGTAAATTTTCAAAAGTGCTCAAGTATTTCACTCTCAAAAGTGTTCCTGTTAAGTTCAGTTGGAGATTATTTCAAAAAGTAAAACCTGTGGCTTAAATCTGAAGTCACAGGAAAGACATACAAAAAATACTGTCAACAAATTTAAATAACTGCTGCTCCTTCCTCCTTATATTGACTCTTTGTACAGCTCAGTTAGCAGCAATTTCTTAATCTGAGCTTCTTAATAAGCAGAAATGTTTCCAAATTAGTTTTGTGGACTTTTTTCTTGTTTTTCCTAGCACTGTATTAAATTCCAGATCTCTTATTTGCATAGAAATGTAAATAAAGATCTAATTACAGTTCTTTGCTTAATACTAACCCCGATATTCAGCATAAGGTTTGTCGTAAAGTTTTCTTTCCTCTGCTTTGCCATGACCTTAACTTGACCTGAAGTGACCATTTTCTGTAGGGAGTGCAATGGCTTAGGCTCAGAAGGGTCCTTGTCTGTCACTTGGTGACTGCTCGAAGTGTGTGTGTTTTGCATGACATCACAGTGTCTGTGCTGTCAGTTCCGAACAAAGGCAGAACTGGTTCCACTTGTTTTAATGGACTTTGCACTAATCTGCTTTCTTCTGCTCAGTGGAGTAGCAGACACATCTAGGACATGGTGTTCCCCTTTTTAAATAATATACACTGGAAATACAGTAGGTTTAAGATACCTCTGTTTCATTAGAAATCCATTTAAAATACTAATCATAATTCATGTTCCCTCATTCTTTCCACATTTAGGGGTGTTACCTGGGTTTGGAATAGCCAGCTGTCTCAAACACTATCTGCATTTTTAAAGGAAGAAGAAGTATTGGCAGACACTGGAACAATTAATTGGCTTTTTCAGCCAAGTCAGGTTAGGAAAGTGTTTTGTGGGGAGGGGGCTGGGTGGGAGGGGAATACAACATCCTGGTTTCAAGTTTGAGTTCTATTAACTCTTTGGGAATGCTAGTCAGACTTCTTGCTAAGCACAGTTCTCTCCATCTCTGACATATGTGGAATGTATTTAAGAGAAAAGTTTCTGGCATAGAGGACAAATATGCTTTATTAGAAGGAGTGGCACGAGGTGGAAAGTGCTGAATCTAAATCATGATGGATTAAAAATCTCTGAGTTGAAATAAGCATTAGAATATGTATTAAAGAAGTCTAACCTCCTCTAGTATATATGTTTAGAAAAGAATGAGGAAGCTGGCATTGAGGCACAGGATGATGGTACCTTCCTGTTGAGTTAGAATGAAACATTTCTACGCTGGACTTGTTCACGACTTTCAACAGCTTGACTTATCCACGGATGCTTGGTTAATATTTAATTTCCAGTTCCATAGCTTTGTTTATTTTCATTCTAAAAACAGAACAAGTACTAAACCTCAAATTATAATTACATGAATGTCCTTGCATTCCTGAAATGTTTTGTTTGAAATATGGGAACTATCACACAGTCTGCTTTTTTACAATTCTGTGTACATTCTTGTGCCAGTGGATCAATTTATAGCAAAGAGTTTTCAACACAGTTCCTTTTAATAGTTGGCTGCTCTTGTTCTGAAGACTGTTTGTTTGTTTGTTTCAATTGTCCTTTATAGAGTAAACTACTAGTAGTTTAGACTGGAAACTGTAAAGTTAAACTTTTTGGAATCGTTACTGCTCCAAGTGGGAATATAAACCATATTGAACAAAATTTATTTAGCCTATTAAAAATTCAGCCTAAAACTACATTTAATTAGTTTACACTATTACATCACTTCTAGTAGGGAGTAGAACTTAGGCAGAGTAAAAGGAGCTCTATCAGGTGAGCTGACTGTGGCCCATATGGGGCTTTAAGATAATGATGAGTTTAAATTTCCTCTTAGAGCTAAGTGAGAATAAAACTGGAGGCAATAAATACTCTTGGCCAAAGCCATTAAATGAAAAAGCTGGGAATTCTCCAGCCCTTGACTTAAATTGTTTGTTTATCAGCTGGCGCCTAGTCTGGAGTCAAGAGCTGGAGATTTCTATCTGTGACAGAACTTTGAAACTCTTGCAGGACACTTTCATTTTAACTTAAGGTAACTTGAGTTTATAGCTTTGGCTTTAAAGATTACTAATGATTTACTCATTTCCTTACCATTTAACCAGAGAGGACTTTTTCCCAGGAAGGGATCTGTGTTTATTTAGGGCCTTTGTCTGCGGAGGGATTAAAAGGCAGCCCACCAGCATTGTGAACTTGATGGTAATAAAAGGTCACCAACACACACCATAAAAACGTTCTTACTATGGAATTAATTATACAGTGTAATTTTACAAAGCATTTCAGTAACCCTTCTTTTAGACTTCTGCTGTACTTGATTCTTCCCCAAGTAGGGAAAAAATCAACTTTAAGCATTTATTGTGTGAATTAGACCCTGTGTGTATGTGTGTGATGCTTTACAGTGTAATATACTCATCGGCAAGTTCAACTCACAACTGAAATCAATTGTAAAATTCTAGTTGAAGTTGGATCTTGACATGCAAACTTTAAAACTTAAAATACTGTGCACTGGGAGCAACAGAATGTAAAAAAGACTTGTTAGCTGAGAAATGCAAACTATCAACTTAAATATTGTTACCGTGTTTGGTATTTTTATAGAATATTGCATATTTTCCAAGCCATTAAGCACTGTTCAAACTGCATCCTGTTCTTTTTCCTAAGCCACCAGGTGGCATTGCAGCCCAGCCTGCTCAAAATTGGCAATTTATAATTTATAAAGATTTGTATGGAAGGCATTTCCTCTCTTCACCCCATTAATATGCTATAACTATTAGGGCTTAATTTAGAGTATCTTATCATAATGTTTAATATTCCTAAAAGCCAGACTGATTTAATTCTATAATTTTTTTTTTTTGCAGCAGCAGCAGCAGTAAAAGTGTTAAAGATGTCGTGTCAGGATATCAACAAAACATTTTTTGCTTTGATAACATGATAGCAATAAAATTATGTTCCTATTTAATGAATTGTCTTCAGTTCATCCACAGTGAAGGTCACAATAATTTCTGAAAAACTATGGAGTGGACAGGCATAGAAGAACACATAGAATAATCCTTATGGTTTTCTGTATCCAGTTGAAAGATATATTGTATTCTACATAGAGATGAAAAAGTACAATTATGAAGCTGGGTTTTTTTTTCCTTTTTTTGCCTTAAAAAGATATCTTTCCTTCATTCCCCATTATCAATTTTGAATTACCCATTTAATCATGCCCTCTATTCTGTTATAAATGGACAAGAGAAAGCACATGCCCATGAAATATAACTTGAAACTTGCATTTCACCAATTAAATAACTTATTAAATAACTATGAACATGTATCATGTAGCCCATTTGACAAACTTGAACAACAGTATTGTCAAAACCATAATAAATCTCTTGTTTGATTAAGGGAGATTTTTTCTCCCCAGTTTTGTATTTTTTGAATATATACTTTTATGCTTTCTCCTGAAGGGTATGCATGCAAAGTGCTAATGCAGTAATTTATCCACAGTTTTACTAAGTGCCGCTCCTCTTGAGCTGGTGCCCTTTTTCTTAGGCCATTAAATGAACATACCCCATTTTAAGGAATGTATATGTTTTCAAAGTAAGTGTCTCTGACCTCCCACCTCGATGAAATCTGAACATCCATGTTTTGCTGTAGTCTGAGTATCTGAGACACAGTATAACTCTGATACTGAAAATTCAGATACTAAGGCAGAATAGGCAGAACCCCATGTGGTAATTTAGATAATGCTTTCAGTAAATCATACTTTAACTCTGATTTCTTCACTAAGAAATGTATTAGAATAGGTAATTGAGGCTTTTGACCCTGGATATTAAACTTTTAAACTTGATACAACAGTCTGCCTCTAAGCTTTGTTGTATACTGATATTGCTACTTACTTAACATCAAAAAGCTGTGGTAGTTTGCCTTTATAGATTGCGCCTGTGTTCTGGAATTGCCTCCCGCTGTCCTTGAACTGTTTCTTAGTTTAACGTGTTAGATTTTCTCATCAAAGCTTTTAAGCATGATGTTTAGTTAACACTTGTTCTATCAAATCTGATACAGTAGACTGGTTTGGAATAAAACTGTTATTTTCATTAGCAAACACGATAGCTTGACAGGCCCCTTTCCCAGCACATCATGGGTTTTTGTGTAATGATATGCACGTGCAGATTTTACATCGCATGTGATCTTTGTATTTGCCCAGTTCACAGTCATTGCTCTAGGACTAGAGTAAATGACTGTTTTTTGCCAAGATTCCTAAAGTAAACTGGCCTCATTAAAAATAATGGTTGCTGAGGAAAGAATCTCTGTAAGTTGAAGCAGTTTGCTTTTAGACCTGTTTCACCATAACAGAGCTTTGATTCCCTGCCTATGCTTCAGTTCAGTGTGACACCACTTCTGCTGAGAGCTGCTGTAGGATTCACAGCAAAGAAATGAAAAGCAAGAATGTCTGGACAAAGGAAAAAACATGTAGAATAATTAGTATCCATTTAATGGATGCATCGCTTGAGGTAGCTAGATAAAAATTGGGGAATGGTGGAAGAAAGGATAAGAACAAAGTAATAAAATGTCTTTTAATGACCTCAGAAAACAGACATTCCCTGAGACTTTTCATTTGTCCTGACTAATGTGTGTTTGTGCATACATAGTGTGTCAAAACCATGGCAATGTTCTGTATTGCTTTACCTATTTTTAAAACAGTTTGAGAAACTTATTTTTCAAAGTAGCAAATTTAATACAAGTATGTAGTGGGAGAGTTCAATTACTATAATCACTTACAGCTACCATCATTTCAGTGTCTAAATTTTATAATGTTTGTGTTCTTACTGCTTTAAACTTTATAAGTTATTTTCTACATAGACACTTCTATTTTTTTCATCCTTATGTTTGTGAACAGCTTTAGTTTCAGTCAGTAAAAATAGAAATGCTTAAATATGTAGCACATGGTCTTTAGAAAATTTGAAAAATGTTTGGCTACTTTATTGTCAAAAAATTGGGGTTTTTAAGATACATCTACATGTGTAGAAAGGATGTGCATATGTTCCTAGTAATATTTTGTTTTAACCCTACATGAAGTTTCAAAAGGAGGAAAAATGTCTGTGTGTTCCAAAAATGTCTCGGATTTGTAGCAGATGTATTGGATGTACTACTAAAATAAAAGCAAAATCCAATTTTATTTCATTAAAAAAAACCCCACTAGTTACTGGCAAAATAAAGATACCACACTGATGATAAACACATGAAGCTTCTAACCTCTGGTTTATACTCCAGCTCATACCTGCTTGGAAGTAAATATAGAGGAAGAAATTTAAGCTGCTTCTTTAGAAAACATCCTCAAGCTCTGAAGTGCATGCCTTGGACCACTATATGTAGCATTTTCTGGGGTTAAAGAATTACCATTTCAAAACTTGGGTGTAAATTAAAAAAGGAGATTGCAAGGTCTAATGAAGCAGGACTGAGAACAGGTAAGAGCAGTGTCTTCAAGAAGTGTAGGAACTTCTCAAAGGTCAGTCCTGTTACTCATTTCAGAAGTCTTTGTCCTGTTGTTACACCTGTACCTTTGCTCAGGGCTGTGCCTGACCAGATGAAGTGTGACAAGATTGCTGAACTTCTCCCTGCCTGGGCACTGAGTAACTAATAAGAAAAGTTCCTCTGTGGGGAAGTGGGGTGTAGACTGAAGTGTTTGTGAAACAAGTGGTTGCAGTGTTGAACAGTGAGGGAAACACTGCGATTGAAGTATTCAAGTGCTGTATAAAATCCTGGTTCTTTCATGGTTTTGTTGTGGCCCACCTCATTGGACAAGGAGGAAAAAAGGGAAGGTATCAGACAAGGTCTTTTATATTTGTGTTTTGTTGTCTGTTTCAGATTATTACTCTATTGAAAAAACTGAAAAAACCCCAATTTGTTAGAACAACGGGTGAGGGATTTCTTCTAATGTAGGAATAATACACATCCTAGAAGAGCATTCATTTCTCTTCTCTGCTGGTTTGTGAACAATGTGGCTGATAGAAATGCTTTGTGTATTATTTTTTGTTTGTTTTCTTTAAAATAAAACACCTGTTAAATAAGGTGACAGCCAGTAAGCTGAAAATACTCAGTCTTGAAACTTTAAATACATCATTGCTTGTTCCTACTTTGACTTTTTTAATGACTTCAGAAATAATATTTAAAGCAAGTAATAGTGTACATAAACTGTTTAAAGTTCTCACCTATGGACTATATACCTTTCAGGGGCTAGGAGATAGGACATGTTAAATAGTGTGTGTGTGCACATTTATATCTGTGTTCTTCTCTCTTATCTTACAGTGCCCTACCTTACATGTCACAAATTGCCCAATAAAATGAGCAACAAAATGTGTAAAATTTCCTTACAACAACAAGAACCTAAAATAACCATTTTATAATGCCAATGAGGTAGCTGACTGTGTGTGTTATTGGGTAATAAGATATTCTCTCATGTGTTTGCTCCATTCAACCTTCAGCACAAGTATGTATTGAAGCCATAAAATGACAATAATTGTAGTAGCATACACCTTACATTCCTGCTGAATTATTTCTGTTGCGTTAATGATTCTGTGATGAAATAATTTTTGTTGCTACTATAAAAATTTTATAGAAAGGAGAATTAATAGATTTTCAGTTTGCCAGTAACAACTTTGTGATCTCAAGTTTTGTATATGTGTAAAATTATTTAATGGTTAAAAGTTGAAGCACTACAAGGTCTCAAAAGACTGAGACAACTTTGAAATTGTTTATATATTAATAATGCTTCTGTTATATTTGCAATGTGTAGTATTATAGGAAAACTCAGATTAATAGGATAAGACATTGGAAAAAATACTTGTGACTATTTTTTTGCAAAAATGGCATTCCTTGTCAGTTCCACAAAGTGTCTTGAATGAGGGTGATTGTGTTTTAAATATAATATAAACACTTCATGTTTTTAGTAGTGACAGGTTTTATAATATTTTAGATAAAAAATAATTTCAGCTTAAAATAATATTTTAATCTGTATTGCTGGACTATAGAAAACTTCTTCTTTTGATGGTCTTGAAGAAAAATTAGTCAACCTTTGCATCTCACACATTAGATGAAATCACACTGCCACAGAGTTAGATTTTATCTTTTTATCATTTAACACTTTACAGTCCTGCTTATGTTTTGTCTCACCTCACTGTAGAATGTGCCTATGTTTGTCTGTTAACTTTATTTTTCTTTTGAATTACACTCGTGTCCTATATCATGAAAATTACCTTTGAAGACCAATAGTAAGAGTAAGAGTAATCTACAGGAGTACCAAAGAATAGGAGTAACCAATACTTCCTGTCAGTTGCTATCTTCTAGTTCCTTCCCATCCATACCCTGGATAGAGCTGTAAATACTGAAAGACACTGAGCTACTGAATAGTGTGGTTTTCTTCTGACACCTCAAGTTGAATGTCTGGGGCCATGAATGTGTATGGTGGAAAAAATGAGGATGGAAAGGAATATGCTTCCCAGTAAAATTGAATAGGCTAGTAAGGTGTTGGAAATTGTTCTGGAGGAAGAGTATTCTCTGAAGGCAGGAAGTCAAAAAGCAGGGAGAAATAGGACTGTCCTAGAAAACTTAGTTTAGCCCAAAATGTTCTCATCAAATTTCTTGAGGAGCAAGCAGTACTCAACTTTTATGGGGGAAGTTTTTTCTAGAAGTGAGAGCAGTGTGCTGAAGATGCCACTCTGCATCCCATGGTTTTCTTCTTGTAGTCTCTGAAGGATGCAGCTCTTGTAGAGAGGTGTACTCTGAAGAAGAGTATCTAAGTAAAAAATACTGTAATGAGTATTGGAGGAAGAGTGTGACACTGCTGGACTGTGGACTGCCAAAAAAACCCAAATCCTGAAGTGTCTTCCATGTAGGCAAGATGATCCAGGATTGCTAACTGGAACCAGAAGGCAGTCATAGGGGACAGAGGGACTCTATGCATATGAGTGCTGGCTTGGAGAGCTCTCTGCTAGTCAACTCCAAGTGCCAAGGGTTCATGTCTCTCACCAAATGAAGAATGAAAGTTTTTACATCTTATTTTTCTGGGAGGAGTTTATCTGTTTGAGTATATTTTGCCATAAAGGATAGCTTTGTTGATGTTAAAATTTGCTTTGGCTAATAGAAAAACTACAGACCTTGAATAAGAACATGATCACCTCAGGGCTTAGCCATGGGCACAAACAACTGAGAAAACATTGCACAAAACTAGAAAATCTAGAAAGCACTACATTAGCACATCCCAAACTGGTTTTTGCATGCCAAGGTTGTTCTGAAATCCAGTCTGTTGTGGGTGGATGTTTCTGTCACTCTTTGGGAAGGAAATACCAGTATACTCTTTCCTGGTGTCTCGTTTTCTGAGAATCCCTGGTTTATAGTGATGTCTGGAGGTCCTCTAGTCCAACCTCCCACTTGAAGAAAGACTATTGCCAAGACTGGATGATGTAGGTTGTGGTTTTCTTATAGTAAGTCCTGAAAATCTCCAAGGATGGCTATTCCCCTTGTCTGGATAACCAGCTTCAGTGACAAACTCTGTTCCCACAAAAGAGATTTTGTAGTCAGCATGTAGAGGTCAGATACAAATGCCAGAGCTACATCTCAGAATTCTAGGAAAAAGAAGAATGAAAATTCTGTAGATGTACTTTTTTAGTTAGTCCTGATACTTTTGAGGTGTGACAGATCTGAAAATTTTGTGTCTGGTGTCATGAACACTATACTCTAGACGTATTGTTAAAATTTTAAATATGACAGTTCTGAGAGTCTCAGAATTAGTTTAAAATATGAAACATTGACAGTGATCCAAAGATATATGTAGCTAGATGTAAGATTCTCATTTTCTAAGTATTTTGAAAACAAGCCAAGTTGTGTTTGGGATTCAGAATTCAGGCAAATGGATACCTGATCCTGTAATTTCTTTGATTATCTGCTTCTCACTGCATGGATTCAGTTACAAATATGGGGGCTTGTCTATTTGGCTAGATAGTGCCAAAGCCAGAGAAAAGTAAATAGGCAATATAATTATCTTTCTAACTCTGGCAGCCTACGCTGAACTCTTTATATATTTAGTCAATCACCTCCTCACATTTCTCTGGAAGTTGAAAACAATGGCATGATCAGAAAATCTACAGAAAACCCATGACAAAACATTTGTTATATGTTATATGTTTCATGGCCTGACCATATGTAATCTTTTTCTTAGATATGGGTCATTTTATCACAAGGAAAAAAGCTTCTATTATTTTTCGATCAGGTTTTTTGTATGTGTGCTTGCATTAATAAGTCCGGGAATTCCTTAGAAGTGGAAGCCTAGTAATTATCTCTTTGCTGTCAAAGAGATACTCTAGTTGATGCTCGGTTTTTGCAATGTCTAATGTCAAGGTTCCATACCAGTAATTAGTACCAACACTTCCCACATTCTGAATTTATGGCACTGTGACCACATTTTTACATATGTTGAGGGATTCTTCAGTAACCCTCTTAACATGAAGATACTAAGAAATATGCTCTGTTGTCTCTCCCTAGAAATTTAGTTTGCTGCATTTTTGTTTTTTGCTCTCTGGCAGCAAGTGTAATTACATCAAATTGCGTTATTCTGCAGTGCTTTTCATTATAAATGATTTTTAAAAGAAGTATCCTTGACATCCTGCCAATATAATCTGGAAATGCAAAATAATTTCTATTGAAGATACTTTTTAGTGTTAGATGATACTAAGTGGGCAGATAAAATGAAATCATTGTCCTGGAGGTCTGCTGGAGTGCAAGGAAGTTATTGACATATAGCATTTGACCTTAAGGTATTCTAGGAATGGATGAACAAAGAAATAACTTATTTAATGAACTGGCTCATGATTAATCAATGGAAGTTGGAAAAAAATACTATTTTAGAAGAATACTATGTATGAGCACTTCTAGTAGGGTCTCAGAAATTAGTTTCTGGTAATTTCTGACTGACCTAGAGCAAGATGATTTTAAGAACCTGTTTTGGAAAGCGCAAAGCAGGAACAATGTCTGCACCACACCCAGTCAGTACCAGGGTATTGTGCTACAGGTCAGATAGTCAAGCCCTTTTCTGAATGTGAGCAACATATGAGGCATAAGAGCTGTAAATCCTTAGGCCTAAATTGTAGATTTCATTTATAAAACTGCTCTGTATGTAACTAAGCGGTTTCTTCTTTGCTTTTAAAGCAAGCAGCAAGTACAATAAATGTCTTTATTTGAACCTTACTTAGTTTATAAGACATATTTTTATTTGTATGTGATGAAAGCACACAAATGATTGTAGCTTGGAATGGCTTTGTATTATTTTCTTTAATTTTCTTTTCACCAGATTGAAATCCAGTAACTGCTATACAGTTTCAATAATTTGTGTATGTGTATCTATTTTCGTTCAATGGTAGATGATATTTGTTAGAGGCTGTATTTATCAGTGGAAGAGAATGGCTCTTGGATAGCTAAATCCTCACCTAGGAATATCTCATAGAAAAAAAGTTGTAAAGTTGGTGAAATCACCTTAGGTCAAGAGAGATTAATGTAGTGGAGTAGTATTGGGAGAAGAATGGGCCTGTTTGCTCACAGTGTCTTACACTACTACATAATTTTGAAGTGCATTTGGGTGTTGATTGGAGTTTCTGCATGCTGCTGTGTGGTGGGGATTTTTTTCCTGATGGACCTTCTTTGCCACCACCTGTGCTCTGTGACATGGAAATTCTGCCCTGATTTGTGTCTGCAGTGTGTTCAAAACCCAGCAAATGGCACACTTCTCACACATTGGATGTATGTTCTATTTCCAAAGATTTGGAAGGATATGGTAGCTCTGACAATGTCCTTTACTTGTCTCCTCCTAATCGCTCATGCCATGGAGTGCAAGTTCTTCAGAGAAATACTTGCGGCTAGTGGCATTTATTTTCAGTGAGCTGTATTTGATTTGAGCACTGGTTATATTTTACCTCCTTTTAACTTTGAGAAAGATGAATAATTGTCAAGAATTCAGATAAAAAAAATGTGATTCTGACCTTCCCTTTGCATATTTCTGATGCTTCAGTGTGCGCTATTTAATTGGCTTTCCTACAGTCCATAAATACTGTTCAAGTGAGAGCTTTAAAGAATGATATTTAACATCTCATTTAAAGGATTAGTGCTGAATTCTTCACCAAAAACACCTGAGAGGGTCAGGAGGTAAGCATTAAACTCATAGGTCTCCTACTCCAGAGCTGAAGTACAGATAATAGAGATGGTTTTTCATACCTTGCGATGAAAACAATTGATGTCCATCTGATATGATGACATCAATAGTTTGTTCTCATGGGAAATAATCTCCCCAGCTGATGTGCAGGAAGGAACTTCTATGCCTCTTCAGGTTAATAAAAGTGCTATGCATAGATACAGAGATTACTGTTGGAGTTGACAGTAAAGAAAACTTTGCTTAAAGGGTTTGAAAATGTTGCTGGAGAAGTACCTCTTGGGTAAATATTGTTACTCCCTGGCGTGATTAATCTGATGTAGCCTCCAGTGTCTGAGATTTACCAGTATTTCCAGAACACCTAGAGCTCAAGCACCCTTCTTTACATAATTCATACAGTATTGTTGTAAGAGCTAAGGTGACTTCACTGAAGTTCATCTCTTCCCTTCTCTGGTGGCTGGGGAGATGTTTATGGAAGTATTCCTCAGGGTTCCATTTTTTGGTAGTGTCTCTACCTTATCACTAAGAGCAGCACTATCAACTTTCAGTCTTTAAAGATGAAAGTCATGGATTCTGTATGAAGCAGATTTAGAAGGTTGCTCTCAAGAATTAAGGGAAATAAGTAATTAATAAAATGTTCATTTCCAATTCCAGCTCTGTCCTTGCTAAGAGTGCTAGAGAGTGTTTATTCTAATGATTATTGTCCTCTTGTACTTGCTGCACTTGCTAGGTATTCAGTGCAGCTTTGGGGGCCTGGCCAGAGCAGCTGTTACTCTGAATAGATCCCTCAGCTAATACAGCTAGAGCAGAGGTTTGATCAAGATAAACAAGATGACAGAGTGAAAGGACAAAAGGGCTGCTCTAGTGAAAGGTGCCGTATCAGACCAGCATTATGATGGGCCTGTTTCAGTAGGGGCTTGGGGAGAATTGCCGGAGCATGGCACATGGTTCATTGTGTGCTACTGTCCTAAATCTATCACCCACTGTGTATTCAACAGAATGTATTAAGGGAGTGTATTAAGCAGCAAGGAATTCAGTACAGTGCTCCCTGCTTTGAAGCTGGTGTAGGATTTGCTTTTGCTTGGAAGCTGATGCAGCAGGCTGTACCGCACTAGCAGAGTGGAAGCAGCAACATAACATGTGGCAAAGCAAATTGAAAACAAGCTATTCAAGGGCCCAGAAGGAAACATTCTTTATTTAGAATGGCTGAAAATTATGATTAAAATGTTCCTGTCTCTCATTCTGTAAAACTAAATTCTCTGATCCACCATTCCTTTCCGTTTTTCCCCCTCCTGTGTTATCTGTGGTATTGCTGTCACTTTGATGGTTTAATTGTACGTGTCTCTTGATAGCCTTCTGTTGGGCCACTCTTCCTTGCCTTGACCAGGTGAACAAATTATATCATCTTACCTTTTTCAATGAAGTGTTTCAAGGGAAACGGTTTTCTCATGCAAGGAGCACTTCCTGTTGTGTAAATCTCTCTCCTTGGATCTCCTATTTGTGACTTGGGTCTCCTGGGTCTCATGTGACTGCATTTTCCTCCTCTCAGGCTCCTATTTGCAAGTTTGCTTCCAGCCGTCTCTCTAGTATACCATCATCTTTTTTTCCTCAGATTGCAGATTTTTTCCCCCATATCTGTCTCCCACCTCATCAGCTTTATGACTCATAACCCCTTTTCTACAGTTCATCAGAAATCATTAGCAGATGCTAGGCTCAGTGAAGAAACTTAAGTTTCCTTTGCCATAAAGAAGACAAGACTTGTCAGAACTGAGAAGATAAATGTACTGATAGCGACTTCACCTGTATCTTCTTATTTAAATGGTTGAAATACAAATCTCAGATAACAGCTTGTTTGACCAAAGCAATCTTGTAGAGGAAAGTATGACTTGTAGTTCTTGCTCAAACAAAAATAAATGCTTAATCCTTTAATCCAAATTTCTTAGGTTTAGTTAGCGTAAACATTTTTTTATGTGAAACCTCCTGGACTGTGTTTGCAGGAATTTTTGTTCCAGAGAATATGATTGAAATTGAAAAGGTCTGTTTATAATTGTCATCAGCCTCACAACTGACTTACCATTTGTCATATTACATAAAGGGAATAATCACTTGTGGCTCCCTGTAATGCTTCCATGTGCATGTATGTCTGTGCTTCTATCTTAATCAGAATAAAATTTTCTCAAAATAATTATCATAAGAAAACTAAATGCATTTTTGGTTAACTGTATTTTCAGTTGTGTCTGAAGTTGCACTTGCATGTCAGAGTATGTTGTAGTACAAAAACAAATGAGTTAGCTGTAAAATGGAGCAGGAAGTTTATCTTACTCTGGTTGTACAATTAGAGTTTGTGAGTTAATTTCTTTTGTAGGTGGCTTGTTTGTCTGACACAAAGTGCAGATTGTGTTGTAGACAGCTCACAGCAGAAATCCAGTCTAATCTACACTGGCATGAGGTTAAAAACTGGAAAATAATTCAGTTTGATTATGAAGTTTTTAGTAGTCAGTCTCGATAATATATAAGTGTAAAATCAGAGGGCAGAGCCAAAAGCAGTGAAAAATATGTGTACTTTTATGTTTCTTGCCTAGACATCTTTTTACAAAGTAATAAAGTGGAGGTAATAGGACACTATTGCTGTGTCGAATTTATACAAATCAAAGTTTGGCACAAAAATATGTTAAGTTTAGAATTTTGCCAGGCAGATCTGCATCAGTAGCAAGTGCATTTTTATTATATATTCTTCATTGTAGTAAAGTCTGGATCCACAGAAAATTTGCAGAAATACACCTGTGATGAATGTTCTTGCACATTTTAGTCTTTTTAAGTGTTCTTTTTAAGTTGGAAAGGAAGATAAATGTGAATATCAAATTCTGTGGAGAAAAGCGTGGGGAAAAAATCTTATCAACTAATGGTAAAGGAGCAACTTTTGATTTTTTTGTATATTAGAGATTGTCTTTTTGGAGGCAGCCATTGTAAAATTTGATTTTATTTTCTTAATTTCACTGTCCAAATAATTTTTGTCTGTTGCCACTATTTTATCAGTACCTTTATTAGGCCATATCCTTGCCTATGTCTGCAATTTTTTTTTTGCTTTCCAAAGTCTCAAGTCTACAGTTCATTTTTTGGCAAATTCTCTGAAATGTTGGGGAGTGTTTATTATTTATTCTTTTGCTTGGATCCCATGTGATAAAGTAGATTATCTATATAGATTGTAGATTAACTATATTTGTGGGTTTTAGTGTGACATGGATGGAAGCTTGCTATATGGAAATAACGGCTCCCATCTGTTTTGGAATAAATTGCTTGTCATAGCATCTTTACAAGGTGAACACTTGTCACCGACATCCTTCTGTTTCTGCCTTGATTATATTTCTGACTTGACCACTTCAGTTTTCAGAGAACTTGGAAGTTGCAGAAGAATGACCTTATAGTTCCATTATTAATCTCACGTACATAAATAAATGGTTTTCACAGAAAACATTCAGCACTCTGCTCATAATGAGCTGAGGCAAGGAAAGTGCACCTTCCTTTTTTCTTATCTTCTTCCTTTGGCTGTGTTTTGATTGAAATTGATACAATTTTATAAAAGCAGATAAGCTACGTTTTTGCACCAAAATAAATACTGAACTAATTGCTTTCAGGTCTACACATCCATGCTCTTCTTCTGGGCCCATTTGTTCTCTGCTCCTTTTATTTGTGTATACATTTGATCTACTCTTAATTCCTTTATAAGAACAGTCTCTGAGAAGAATTATGATGGTTTCAGGGAATGTGAGAGGGGTACTTAGCAGATACCAAACTGCTGATGTTTAATAGCATCTCAACACCATGCAGAAGCCAACTTCAGTGCAAAGGATCTCTCCTCTCTCAACATTATTCCAGTGGTCCCAGAAAAACTCTGCCTTGTGTCAGTTAGTGACCTGATGAATTAATTATTACTAAAAGGAGAGGACCAAATTTTTTCTGGCAACTTTGCTAGACATAAAGGTTGCTCTTTTTAACCCTTTAAAATGCCCTTTAATCAGTGGCAGTGGTCCTAAGTGAGCCATTTCTGATCTAATGAGTGATTTACTTCTCTTAATCTCTCTGAGATCTACTTCTGCTTTCAGAACAGGAAAACTACAGCTATCTTATTCTTCCTTTCTGTTCTGCACCTTTCACTACCTCCTGTATGAATCTAGAAATATAATGGGTGGTAAGAGTTCTTTCCCACTCCAACTGTTTTGTCACCACATTGGGAGCTCATTATCTGGGACAGAAAGAAAAAAAAAGGTTATGTCTTTTACTGGTTCTTAATAATTATTTTTGTCACTTGAAAGTAGAAAATACCATATACATTGGCTTTTTTTGGGATATGATGGCAAAAGTGTATTCAGTTTAATTGTAAGGCAACAAATCAAGATGCGTGATTAAGCAACATGGAGTCAAATACAGTTCAGTGTTGATAAAGTGATACTCACTAAGGGAAAAATGCTTGATTAATTCCTCCTTGCTGCCTGATTTTGGATTAGCTGAATGCACTTCAGACATTTCCTTTTTCCACCCACTCTCTGTATATCCTTGTATGCTAATTAGTGAGAACTTCTATTTAATATGGATCAGCTTACAAAATAAATAAATATTAAAGTTTATGAGAAGCGGGTCTGAAAAAATCATACTAAATTGTAAATCCAATACAGAAATAAGTGATTTGGCATACAGCTTTATGGTTAATGTATTCTGGTTTTACTGCTTTCACAAGGATGCAGCTAAAATGGGGAGACTTTCACAGTGCTGAAATGGAGTTTTAAAAATAATAAAAGGATTAAAATACTAAAAGTTTCTTTTTAAAAATTAATCTCTGAAAGTAGGCAGTAATGGAAGATACACTGGCATCATGTTTGGCTTTTTTCAAGGTATGATGGTAAAGGGACATTCAACCAAATTCTAAGGCAGCAAGCTAAAAACTAACGCCCATTTTTTTTTCTAATGTAGTGGAGTATTAATCTGTAAAATAAATGCACTGATTTATCATTCAACTCAGAAGCTTTTTAGGATTAAATTAAAGCATTCAGTCAGTATATACATGTACCAAGAACACCCACAGCTTCATTAGACACAATTAAATAAAAATTTAGGAGGCATATGTATTTTCATACATCACTGCATCAGGCACCTAGGAAATGACAGAGTTTAAGAATAAATAATTTTCATGTTATTCTCATATAGTATTTCAACATTTCAGGTTGAAAAAGAGAAGTACTTGACTCTTCTTAACTGGAACTTTTGAGCATATGTGGAGGTGAGACTAAGCTGCTCAATCAGTTTTAATGAGAACCATGTTAGCTTTAAAGGTGAAGCAAAACATCAGTGCAGAATCGTTGGTGTACAAGCTGTGCGGTGCACTTCTTCCTACTTCTGTAAGGGCTCATGATATTTGGATGAAAGAATCAACAAAAGAAACTGTTTCTTCAATGTCTACTTGTATTACAGTAATTTAACAATTATAAGCCGTACCTGATTATAGGCCACACATCCGGGTAGCCAGGCAGATCACAGGATTTGACCATATATAAGCCGTTTTTTTGTTTTGGTTTTTGTTTGGGTTTTTTTGGGGGGTTTTTTTGTTTTTGTTTTATTTTGTTTTGTTTTTTTTTGTTTATTTATTTTTTTAAGCAAGGATCCATGTGCGACAAAGTAATGAATTAGTAATAGAATCGCGACAGCGCGGGGTTTGGTGTCAGGCGCTCAAGTTGCAACAGTTTTCATAGACCAGCAAAACCTTTAAAGGCAGCCCCAGGCGCCCTCCCCGGCCGGCTCTCACTTCCGGGTTGGCGTTTCGCTGGGATTTTTCCATAGATAAGCCGCACCTGATGATTAGCCGCACTACTGGGGTAGGCTGGATTCTTCAATGAAAAAGGTGTGGCTTATAATCATGAAATTACTGCCATTTTCTTGGTGGGAAGTAAATATATTATTTTTCTTAGCAAGAAAGACAACTATTATGAGTTTGGCTGGCAATTCTGCAGCTAAGCAGAAAGTGAAATTACTGTTTGATGTGGTTACGGTGGATCAGTACTGGATAATACCAAGTGGTGAAAGCCTATCATCTTGAAAATATCAAGTGACCCAGTTAGCTGACATCAGATTGTCTCCATTTTATTGAAATACCTGTCTCTATATTACCTGTTCATGTCTTTTTTTGCCAATGGACATGGGACAGTATTGCTCCTTTAACTTCCACTTATATAGTTGTATCTTGGTTTGTAATAAATAAATAAATAAATAAATGTTAGTTTATTTATTACAGATAAATTAATATCACATAAATAAAGAAGAGTAGCTTGAGTCTGACAACAAGAATTGCATTATTGTTTGAGACAGCTTGTAGCAAACTTGATGTTTTTTGTTGGATACCAATAGTTTGAGGATGATGTCATCGGAACTGTCCATATTACTTTGGAAAGTGTAGCTCAGGATTGTTTTAAGGAAACAGAGCTTTCCAAGAGTGCTAGTTTAGCCTTGAATGGGGATACTGGTGGTTTTTTTTAGATAGAAAGTAGAATGAAAGTCATTTGAGATTTGGTATTCTCTCAAGACCTCCCTAAGCTTTCCATTTTTCAGAAAATACTTTTTTAGGCCACCTTCTTAAGAAGGAGAGGTTGGGGAGAGAAATGTGAGTTCCATGCACATCCTCAGTTGATTTTCACAAGAACATCTCTGGCTTCATTAGGAGTGAAATTCTTAAAGCTCCTTCAAAAGAGCCATGCTTCTAAATCAAAACCAGATGTGCCAATAGTGTGCATTTTCAGTGTCATTTTCTTTTACTCTTTTTCCTATCTACCCCTGCCCAACTCAACAAAAAAAATTTCTTTAGTAATGATTATTTTTCTGACTTCTTTGAGGTTATTCACACCATTTGTTAGGATCTTTCAGTAGGGCTATTGAGTTTTTACTTAAGTTACCTTGCTTAATTGGATTTGTGTACCTTTATAAAAATTGAAAAATAAACATGAGGCTGTTTCAAAATTACTTTTTTCTGTTTGTAACATTTTTGTTATGAATTTCAAGATCCATTTTCTAATGTACCTGCATGTGGCTTATTTTCTTTATCGCATGTTCTGTTTTACATAAACATCTTTCCATCTCCCTCCCACCAATTTACAATCTTATAGCCGTTTTGCTGTTGTACAGTTTAGTCAATCGTGTTTTTCCCCATCACTAGTAATTTTCCCTTCCACACTCCAGTCCTACTATCATATTTGACTTTTGTTCCTCTTTTCCAAGAAATTAGGTCTGTTCTAAGTACTACAGATGTTTCACTTAGATTTGTTTGAGAATCTTCCCATAGTATTAGCATGATCATGGTCCATGACCCAGTTATCTCAGGCTTTGGCAATTTGCTTTTTTTAATTTTTCCTTGGCATCTCATGATCTTTATCTCTCTGCTATTTTCTTTCACTTAAGTCTTCATTTCTTGCAGTCTGCTGTAAATGTGTTCCTGGAATCCTTTCCCTGGTTTCCAATCTCAGTCTGCATCGCCCTTCCTCCTCTTCCAGAATTTAACACAACACTGCTTCTCTCTCGACTATATCTCTTCCCATCTCTCTCATTCATGCCAAGTGTTCTGCCAGCACGGTATGCGGTGCCATTTTTCCACTTTGTCCCAAACTTTGACTCACACCTTCCTTCACTTAAAGAAAGCTTAGATTCCTGGGCATTAATCAAGTCATTGTCTTATGACTGCATCTAACTATTTTTTCCCATCAACCTTCCAACATTGATATTTTATAAATTTGTTTAGCAGTCATTTTGGAAGAGAAAACCTTTTAGGGTAAATGATAAGTTTTTGAAGTAAATCTCCCCCCACACCTTCTCTCTTTACCAAAACTCACTGTTGAAAGAGATTGAAAAGATGAATCAACACTTAGAAAGGCAACTTCATTCCTATGAGGTGAATGAGAAATAGGTTAGTAAGATGTGGCTTGGTTTGTTTTCATCTGGCCTAAGACCTGAATTGGTTATAAAACACACTGAATATTGATGTAGCTGGGGGAGCGTGCTGTAGCTTTTTACTCAGTATAGTTGCATTCTTTGGTTTAGAAAACCTCTCAAGTATTCTTCTTCACTAAAAGTATTTCAGTTTGAGAAATAAAAATATATTGTCTTAAATACTAGATATAGAGACCAACACTGATTTGTTCTGGTTAACAGTGTTTTATCTGCTAATGTTTCTTGTGTCGGCTTTTGAATAACTTTACAGAATGAAGGCAAGCGATTTTGCAATGATATTTTGAGCAGAAAGTTGAGTTTATATGCTGAACAAATCAGCCATATGATACTTAATTTTTAGCTTCTAAATCTTCACCTAGTTTATATTTTTGTACTTATATGATGACTTCTCTAAGTAAAATCTTTCACATTTCTGCATCGGGGAAACTACCAATAGCACAGAATTATGTCTAAATTAAATTCAGTGAATAAATATGTGGGAGAAGCAGGTAGCTATTGCTACAGCAGACTTGCTAGTTGAACAAATCAAAACAGCAGTATGCTAGTTAAAATGAGAAATCTTGCTTTTCCTTACCTGTACTTCTGTGTTAAAGCAAAACCTCAAATGCAATTCTCTGCTTTCTTGAATATTCTGTGTTATGTTTATTTGCATTTTACAATACTAGTTAGATGATCTAGCATTCTATCAAAGTTTCATAATTCCCATTTCTAGTGGTAAATTATGAAGGTAGTGTGGCTTTAACTCATGTTTGATTAGATGCTGTATGTTTTTAAATTAATTTCTCTCAGCTCTTTGCAAGGAATAACCCACTGCAGAGAGGTTACAGTACTATGGACTCTGTCTGTTCTGCCTTAATGATACAAGGGAGTAGTTGAGCAAGAATAAATGAGGTACTTTTGGTGGGTAGAAATGTGAGCGGACTGTCAGTGTGAAATTGGTTCTAGGAGCAGTTAGCCAGCAGTAATAGGGCACACTTGAGTAATTGAATTTGCATAACAAGGCTTGCTGAAGAGATCTGACAGGCCCAGAGATTTGTCTGGCTGGAGATCTCCAGATGGACGTGACCACACAGCAGCTGCGTGGCACGTTTCTCAGCATGGTCAGCAACACCCAGACTGTCAGCTGGCCTCTGCAATTGCAAAGCCCTGGCAGGCCAGCTGGTGGCTTCTGACAGCCAGTGGCCCCGTTAGAGAATCTTTTCATTCTGCCTGTCAGGGTACAGGACCTGCAGGGACCAGTGGTAAGATGTAACAAGTCACCAGTGAGAGTTGTTAAGATGCTTCAGAAACCTGCTTCTGTTAAATAGCTGCTGCTTTACCGCTGAGAGTGAACCTTCTGAAAGCCTTTTCCATCCTTTAACAAGGACAGGACTAACCTGTTCTCCAGCATTTTGTTTGGAAATCTGTTACTTGGTGTTAGTTTCTACATGTTTAGTTTCAATTCCAATATTTCTGCATGTAACCAAGCATGCCCAGTCAGTAACAGAAATACAGTTTATGTCCTTATTACTTTCACAGGTGAAAATACTAAAGCTTTTGTTCCTGTGTCTCTTCCAAGGATACTGATATTACTGTATTGCAGGTTTAACAATTCAGTTAAACAGAGGAGTTTATGGAAATGCGCTGTAAAGGAAGGCATTAGAAACAATGGAGGTAACAACTGTTTTAATTGGTTAGTGTGCATACATATTTAGTGTGGGTAGGAAAAGAATATCCATAATACTAGAAATCTTGTCTTTTGTCAACCTGCAAGAAGTGATGCAAAAATTAGATCTCTTGCTGCCTTAGTCCAAGTTGCTTGGTGCTAACATCCCTGAGCCCCAGACACTAGGCATTAAGCATTAAACTCTGTATGCCCTTGCAAACTTGAGAAAGTTCCTGTTCACCAGGGGTTTAGAATTCAGTTTGTGCCAGTCCTAATTCCAATTTAAAAAATCCACTAATGGGAGTTACGTATTCTCATCCACTTATTGTTTCTGTCCTCCATGATGTTACTTTGCCCTGTTTACAAAGTGACTAAACAAGTAGGTGCCTGCTGTCTAGCATACAGGCTACTGATCTGAACATTCCGGTTTTTTTATATATGCAGAACCCCACCAAACTGAAGGAACTAAAAGTTGTTTTTTTATTGGATATGGTACCTCTAGGCATCCTAATTGCTGAAGAATCTTACTGTTTCACCAAGTCTATTAATTTTGGGAAGGCTTGAGGAGAAACGTGTTTAGTACTGTTCTTCAATGTCAGTTTCTGGGTTGTTCGTATGGTTAGTCATCCATGGACTTCAGTCACAGAGTCATAGAATCTTGGAATGGTTTAGACTGGAAGGACCTTAAAGATCATCTAGTTCCAACTAGACCACTTGCAAGTCAGTAGACCTAACTTTTGCTTGTTTTCTGAAAAATTAAATGTCAAAGCTGAACATTAGACCCGTCCTTCTTTCTGGCAAGTAGCATTCAGCATTTGTAAATCCAACCAGTCAATTACAGAATCATTACAGAATTACAGAATAGTTAGGGCTGGAAGGGACCTTAAAGATCGCCTAGTTCCAACTGCCTGGCACAGGCAGGGACATCTTTCACTAGACCAGTTTGCTCAAAGCCCCATTCAACCTGGCCTTAAACATTTCCAGGCATGGGGAGTCCACCCTTTACTCTGAAAAGGGAATACCTTTCCAGAGTAAGCTGTGTCAGTGCCTCACCACCCTCACAGTACAGAATATCTTCCTCATATCCAATCGAAACCTGTTCTCTTTCCCTTTAAGTTCTGCTACCAGTTTTCTGTCTTCCTCATTCTGGTAGTCCTATCACTTATCACCCTTATCACAAACTTTATCTAGCTTTTAGTTTTGACTTCTGAAAGCTTGAGTACCTTTACCACTCTGAAGTCATTGCAATCTGGCTGTAGTCTCTTACCTGCACACTTCCCAATTTGAAAGTTTCTCCTGCCCCTGGAAGACTCATCTAATTTAATGATTCATGTCTCTGCACGGGGACTGCGATCTTCTGCCTGGACTTCTGTGCCCTGGCTTTAGTCAGGCTGAAGTCTTATTTTGATGAAGGGGGATGTAGTACCCAACTCACTTCAGATGACTTGGTAGCAGAAGGGACTTCCTTGTTCAGCAGGACTCTTGTGATTGCAGTGTGAAATAGACTCATGAGGCATCCCATTCATTCAGTCTGTGAGTCTGCTCCAGCACACTGGATCCATTTCTCTGTAAACAGACTCATATTCCTCATATTCCCACCTGAACTACTGCACTCTGGTTTTAACAGACTGGTGCCCCTATGGCATTGTCTGGAATCAACTCTATAATGTCCTTTTGTAATTATATCCATTTCATCCATCTTGTTCTGCTGCAGGATGCATAAGTTCCCTTTTGTCTCAAGGAGAGGTAGAATGAGACTGTCAAAATAAGAACAAAAACTTGACAGTTTGGAGGGAAAGGTAGGTTTTTTCAATCAAGAGCATTTTGATACCACCTCAGACACTGTCCAGAAAGGGCTTTTTGAAAGGACCTCTGTATGAATGGAAAATGAATAAGAGAAATTGTCAAAATAAAGACCACTTTGATTGTTTTATAGGCTTTAGACATTTTCACTTGTATTTTTTCTTTTTGACTGTAAAAAATGCTTAGCATGCGGTATTTTACAAAGTTCTACTTTGAAAGAAGTGGAATAATGCCATTAAACCTTTTAATTAATTTTTATATCTGTTGATCAAAGAAGGCTGAAATAACAGGTTATAAATTTTGTGGAGTCCTGTGATGCTGCAACATAAACCTCACAAGATTTGGCTTGTAGAATGGGAACCTCCAAGCATTTCTGTTCGAACAGCAGTGATGAATGAGAAAATCATTCGTTTGTATCCATCAGATTAAAAAAAAAACCTGCATGTAGAGAACATACTCTACAAAATTGTCTTCCCTTGCCACCCTGAGTTTCTGTTACATATATTGGTTTTGGGTGTTGAACTTGAAGTCTGATGTGTATATAATCCATATAAGTCCATGATATAAATAAACAGAAACTTTTTGAATGCATTTTTGGCTGATGCCAGAAATGTCCTTTTTAGGACATCAATTTGTGATTTAATGGGGTTTTTTTCATTAATTTTAAGGCAATATTACTGAGAAATACCATTAACAGACCATTCTCTTCTGACACAATAACGCAAATCTCTTATCAAAACTCTGAACAGCTACCTCAGGAAGAGAGATTTGGCAACCTTTGGAGATGCTTACATGATCATTTTATTAGCTAACCCTTGACACAAAATGGAAAATAGCCTTTTTAAGAGTAAATTATGTATCTTTGCTTTCTGTAGATTATTCTGATTCCCTTCCCTTCCCTTCCCTTCCCTTCCCTTCCCTTCCCTTCCCTTCCCTTCCCTTCCCTTCCCTTCCCTTCCCTTCCCTTCCCTTCCCTTCCCTTCCCTTCCCTTCCCTTCCCTTCCCATTTTTGCGTGTGTGTACTTTACACAAAGAAAGCAGTTGCAGTAGATATGCATATGTAGGGACTCTAAGGAATGTAGTCTGAAAAATTGTACTCTACATACAGCAAAATGAATTGTTGCAATGCCAAAGTGCACCTCATATGTTTAGCCAAAAGTGATTAAGGAGCTGGTATTTCAGATGTTGTAGCAGGTATGATTACCTTCCCTGATAAGAACGTAATGTTAGGCTGTGTTTAGCAGATCTGATTACTGTTGGTGTGTATCTGTGCCAATTTTAGTAATTTCTGGAGGCTTTACTTTTATGCCAGTTGCTCAGTAGTTGGTTCAGGAGTTTAATTTCTTATATAATTCTGAATATTAAATTTTAATTTGGAGTAGTTATTTCTCTGAAATTACATAGAGTTAAATAAACAACTATCTTCTCCCTTCTTTCCTCTGCTCTCTAGGAAAAGGGAGATGCAGGTGTCATCAAAGCTGCTTTTTTGAGGTTTCTCAGTACAGAAAGCACAGATTGACTTCCTGCTGATACTCTGAACATGTAGCCAAATAAGTTTATACCAAATACCGACCTGATTGTTTTTCTCTATTTTCCTTACTGAAGTCCCCCTGGAACTATAGTATGTTGATGAATAATGGACACAGGAGGAGCCAGAGACTTACTTTGGGTACATGATCCCCCCATTAATCTAAGAGAAGAGGCGAAATATAAAAATTAGGAGAACTTTGGTGTTGGAGAGTGTTCATTAGAATTAAATCTGTATTCTGAAATAAATTGTTATAGTTCATTTATCCTTCCCAGTTCTCCTATCATTCTTTATAAATTAAAGCCTAGATTGCTGCCTGAGTTACATTTGGGAAGAAAAAAAAAAAGAATGCTTCCTAATTACCTATTTTAAGACCAGAGCACAGAAAGATTGCAGAATAACCTCTTAAAAACCTTATTTGTTATGTTTATGTCAAGGAAGTGCTCTTCTTTCTTCATCTACATTTCTGTGTACTTAAAAAGTTAATTTGAAACTGTAATGTTATCTCCCTGTGAAGGTACATTTATTTTTTTCTTTTCATTTAAAAGCTTTTAAAAGCATACTTTCAAAAATTATTCTAGCCACTGTTTTATCTTTTGCTAACATTTCAGAATGATCTTGGGAATTTTATAGATAGCTATAAACCCAGTAGAAAGCAAGCCAAATTACTTTTTTTATTCCTTGTCCTCGCTTCCTCATTATTTTTTTGTGAGTGAGGAGGAAAAACCAGTCTGAATCTATTGAACTAATTATACACATGCCAAAATATTCTAGAGAATACTTGAAAATGGGGGGGTTTGGACTTTGTCTTCTTTGTCTTCTTTCTTCAGTATTAGCCATAATTGCATCTCTTCAGTGCATATGACTCAGTGCATTTCTAATGCAATCTGATTTTTCTAAGTCAAAAATTTTGAAAATATAAAATTGATGTGATATAAGATGAGAAAATTGTTTGCTCTTAAGGATGGCTGCTTTCATCCTTCCATTGTATGAATGATGTAGCTTCTCTATTTCATTTTTGGTTTTTCTTTTCAACAGTATTCCCAGACAGGATGCAGTTTCTGTCCTTCATCCTTGCCTTTCCACCCTGTAAACCCTGGGGTTTTTTTACTTGGTTGTTACATGCACCTCAACTCTAGAGTTTATATCTGCAATTTTACTGAGTTTATTCACAATGGTTGAATTGCAAGTAGAAGCTTTCTACCTTATTTTGGTTGTTTTGTTCTCTTATATGCTCCTTCTGTTGAGGAAGAGTAGAAGCCAAACTAACATAACAGGTAAATAGAGTGGACTGAACTACACAGTTTGGAAAGTTGTGTTTATTTGTTTGTCATCTATATGCCTTTAGGCAAGAGTGGCAGGTTCCTTTTTTCTGCCACTGTTGTGGGAAGCCACCACCACCTTCAAAATATTTGTGAGATGGCAATTCAACATGGGAATTCTGGGTAAACTGTTATTTAATATGGGTTGTGTGTTTGATACCCTGTTTGGTGCAGAACCTGTAACTTGATGTGACTTGTAGCACCCACTTAGTGCAGTCAGGACTGTGTGGAGTCCCTTAGCGTGAAAGGACTGCTCAGTTTCTGCACTTTGGTTGTGTCAAGGAGTTGTTGAGAAAGGAGGAGAACAAGTTCCCAATCCCTTGTTCCTCTTCTGCAGAAGGTAAAAGGGATGAAATGGGGTTTGTTCAAACAGAACAAAAATGTGTATGGCAAACAGAGCCTCTAAAAAGGGCTCATAGAATGAGTGTAGAGTGAGGAATCACGGGGGCAAAGCAGTTTTGTGTAGCAGCAGAGGGCTGCATGGCTTTGTGAGAGCAGAAGATGCAACCTAGCTGCAAGACTCCTAGGTGAGCTAATCTGCAATGGACTAAGAGAGCACCATGATTGAGAAGGTGATCATTAGTTGCAAGTAACAGAAAGTATTTTTTACATCCTAGTAGACAGGCTTGCAGTTTGTGCTTGATGGAGATCTAAATACAGCCCTCTTTGTGTTAACTCTTCTTACTACTGTGTCTGGAGCTGCTAAGAGAGAGCACTGTGGCTGTGCTACTGTATGGCAAACCCCTCTTTGCCTCGAAGTTTGGAGGAGGGGTGCAGAGGAGGTTTTAATGGCTGTCAGATGTTACCCCTTCGGGCACACTGCAGCCAGCAGTATTTGCAGCTACAACAGAACAGCCTTTGCAAAACAGGCCAACACTTACTAGTCAACTGGCACACAAGAACTGTTTGGTTTCTGAATGGAAAAGCAAAGCTTAAACATGTGTCTGTGCTGGCAGCGTGAATTACTTTCCTGCCTAAGTGTCCAGAATTCCTTTATTCCTTCTTTACATTTCCAGCAGAGCTCTCAACTGGGAATTCAGACATCAAGGCTTTGTCCAAGTTTGAGTCAAGTCAGTTTGACATGTTCCTCTTTCTTTGGCTGCTAGTGGTTATAAGTCAATACTTGGAGTGTTCATTCTTGTCCCACCCACAGTCATTCCATTAATATGTGGGCATTTTTGGGGATTTCGCTCCGTTTTCTTCCAGTCCCATGTCCTGAAAATCCCTTAGCCCCTTCTGTACCAGGTGACAGCGATAAAAAATGAGGGGTGAAACCATTGTGGATTTCATTTTAAAAGTAACTGTACTATGTTTTAACAATAAATCATAGTAGTTACTGTGCTAGTGTCAGTTAATATCACTTGACAGATAAATGCCATGTAGTCCTCCCAGCTTCAGTCTGGGTTATTTATATGCTGTTATGCAGAGAATCCTGAAAAGCTGTCTGAAAAGTTTTACATCTTTTAATAAGGCTCCTAGCCAAGTTAAATTTAAAAGACATATGGAGAATATATAGCAAGATTGTACTAACCTCATTGAGACTGGTAAAACATGTCTTTTTTTCTTATTTTCCTGGTTTATTCTCCAAAGAGAACAGAAAAAAAAATATTAAAAAAATTGTTGAGTAGGGCTCTGTCATGGTACTGAATTACAAAAGAAAAAATATTTGCTATAAATGTGGAAAAATGGGTGGGTTGCACTTATATTCATGGATGTAACTGGCACAAGTTACTAATCTTCTTGAAGTGTATTCATTTTACAAAGCTAAGGTAGCTTTCTTCTGTGACCTATGCAGTATCTTTCATACAAGCTGTTTCCTATTTACGAATCAGTATTTTTATTGCCTCAGTGACCTTAGAAAAGCAAGAACAATTTCTGATCATTTCCTGATAACAAATTGACAGTAGCAAGTCCTACAATAGAATATGCTAATTTTTTTTTCTTATTTGTATCAACAAGGGGTTTGTACTTGGACAGCCATTTTGAAGTGTTTCACTGTATATCAAAATAATAAGTCCTAATGGATTGCTTCCTGCTTGACTAGGCAAAAGTATTTCTTTCCTTATTTTTTAATGTGTGCCCAAGCAAGTTTAAAAGAAACAGTAGAGCAAAATAAAGTAGGTTTGCTGTTAATGGCCTTGCTTGATAAGGTATTTATATTCTGTGTATGGTTTTATTATATATTAAATTCTGACAATAAGGTAGCTTTTCCTCTCTGAGGTCAGTAGTGTTCAGATTAATCAGGTTGACATTTCATGCCGGTGGGTCATGAACTGTTGATAATAGCATTAAATGGTGATTCACTTGCTGCAGGGAGCACAGCTCATTATCCAGTCACTATATTAAATCATCGCCACAAACAGCTAGAGTCCTGTGTGTGTGCCTGCACACATCTGCACACGCACACACGGAAATCAGGGTGGAGATCTCTGTCCTGTAGCTATCCATTTCTCTGTTTATAGCAATTGTGAAAGCTGTTTACAGCATACAAGGACGATAGACATCTCCCCATTTGGGAGACTGGAATATTTTTCTCTGAAAAATCCGTTTATGTACGAAACAGAACTGTGCGGTTTATTTTCTAGCTTCTGTCCAAAAATGGGAGATAATTTTTTTAGCCAGTTCTGTGTAAGACAAAAGTAAAGAAAAATACATGTGCATCATTTCTACAGTGTTAGTGTTGGGAAAAAAAGCAAAATGGAAAATGCAAACAATGGAAATTCAAATTGCTTGTATTCATGGAGTATGAATTTTTATTTAATGCTGTGTTTCAGGGGCTTCTATATTAGTTTCAGATGTGCTACTTCCTGTTAGAAACATTCATACTTTAAAAAAATTAGATACTGTCCTAGTTCAAGAAAAAGTGTATCATAATGGAAAATTTTAAAATAGAACACTGTCTAAATAGCCTAACAGTGGATTAACTAAGCTGAATGAGGGAAAATTCTACCCTAATGCTTAAAAGATTTTGCAGGTAAATGCAATCGTACTTATTTTTAAGTTGCATTTTTCTTAAATTAAATTTCAGTAAAGAGTATTGCAAAGTATGTGTCCGGCAAATAATAAGAAATGTTGGTTTTTTTCTCCTACTTGGGGCAAAGAAATACAGAGATTTCTCTCTCCTGCCCCTTGCCTCCTCCAACTGAGGCAGCGTAATTGGTTTTAGTGCAAAACTGAATGTGGTTCAAAGGCAATGCTTAGAGGCACTTCACCTTAAGGTATACGCAGGCTGGCTTCAAGTATGAGCTTCTCAAGGTCTTCATAATTGACACCAGAAAAGTGTTTTACTTTAATGTATTATGTATTTTTAGTAGAAGGCATTGTGTTTAATCAGTATATAAGTACTAATTAACCATGTGAACCATGTTAACCTCAGTATTAACTTTAGAACAGAGAACTTGTGGGTTTCCATATAGATGTACGTTTTTATACGTTTATATAAATGGTTACAGATTGGGAAAATACTTTGTGAAGAAATTAGCATGCCATATATTTTAAGGGAAGTTTAAAAAAAGATATCTTGAAGGAAAACATTTTAAATTCCTCCAACTGCCTGGGGTTTTTTTTTCTTTTTACTTTTCTTTTTTTTTTTTTTTTAAGGGTAAATAAATAGCTGCTAAAACTGCCAGGAGAACCGGGATAACATGAAAAAGCTGTAGGCCGCTAGAGGTCACTATTTGGTAATCAACTTCTAATGAACCAGAACTGTCGAGAAGGCCAATAAATTACACTGTGGATTTTTCTAATTATGAATTCCTATTTAATCATTCAATGACAAGTTAACTGTGGCAGCGGTTCTATGTACTTTGCATACACAGTTATGTTAATGTACTATTATATTTCTTAGGATGGAGGTCCTCCATCATTAGAGCAGTTCATTACCAAAGAGTCTCTTATCTAATCATAATTACTGATTATGAGAAATAATTAACTTTGTTACCCTCTTGATTCTGTTCGTTGGCAAAATGCAGACTTTCTCTTTTCTTGTTTTTTAAATGGAAGGCCAGGCCAAGTACTGACTTTCAATACCTTTACATTACAGAAAAAATGCTAAATTGGTTTTGTGCAAAACTGCCTAAGCTGCAGCGTTGGAATACTTACAGGTATAAAAAAGAGATACACAAATATTATAGTGGTCCTCCTTAAGAAGTCATTCAGAAGAGTTAAATATGAAAATGTGTTTTGTTTTGTGAAAGTACAGCATTTGGAGCAAGTAAACATTTGTAAATTTATACCATATGATTGGATATTGGCTCATCCTGTAACAATAAAAGTAATAATAAAAATAGTATCTCTTAAAAATATTTCCATATTAAACTTAGAATTAGTTCATACATAAAGAAAAATTACTTTTAATTAAATTACAAGGGTTTGAACTCGTATAAGTGGCATCGAATACATTTGAGAACTCTGAAAAGTACATTGCATTTTAGGCTAAATCTAGTTCTCTGAAAGAGGTGTTCTATCTGTTTTGCAGAGAGGTAATAATAGAATTATGTGTAGAGGAAATAGAACTGGGAAGGACTTTGAAACAAAGGGATTATTTAAATGGAATCTTTCCAATTTAGGCTGTTTTTCTAGCAGTTGTTGTAATCTTGCATTATTGTTCTGCTTTGCCTTCCAGTGCCATAAAGCTTTGAGAATTAACTTTGGCTATGCGGAAATTATGCAGCAGAAAGTGATTTGTTGCTTTGTAAGTAATAGTTAATCATGCTTTAAAATGAGCATGTATTTTAAAGAAGAAGCTGAAAGATAAGACTGTGTGGGCTGTTGACTGTATCCAGAGGCAAGATTCAATGCCAAAGTGCTTAAAGAAAGCATAGACGTATCTGAAACAATGCACTCTGATGACAGTTCAGGTTGTCAGAAAAATTGTTGGTCTCATACCACCCATGACACTTGAAGGGTTCAAAAGTTCATTCAAAAATATTCAGTGCAATCTTCACTCCTATTATTTATGCATTTCTTTCCAATTTCATTTGATAAACCTCTGTCAGTTGTCCTCTGATAGACTGTACCCAAAACAGGTAAAATTAAACTTTCAGCTGAGCAACTTCCCAGGGGAAAATACTGGAGACTGATTTATTTTAAAATTACCTGTCTGACACTTCTTTCTGGCTATACATTTGTGTTTTATTTTAAGGTTTTGTTAGATTCCTGCTATTAAGTACCAGGTATTCTTTTAAATGTTGTGAATGTAAGTATGCCCCTATTGATTTGGATTAGCATGTGGCATTGCTACATCTTCAGCTCTTTAAGATAAATCAGAAATGCTCAGGAACACATCTGCTATGTTATCCACCCCATTTAAATACTTTTTGTTTCATTTTTCTATGTTTATTGTCTTTATTTTCTTTTATGATATGAAAGGACTAATGAATGATCAGTAGAAATTTACCTGCTTCTGCAGCTGGCTTTTTAAGAAGCAGACCTTTTATTAAGAAGAACACTTGAACCCATACCTGTTGAGTAATGCAGTTTAAATAAATATTTCAGTGTGACTGTATTTTTCTTTTTTAGCAATGTGCTTAATACCTTCATTATTGAGGAAAAAAAACCCTTGCCATGTTTTGTTGGGTTTAGGGCCTATAGGAAAATAATATGATAAAATCATAAGGTGCTAAAGTGTTTCAAGTATTTTGTTTCTGTAAAAGGGAATTGATAGCTTGTTAGAGTTGTACTAATACTAGAGAAACAGGTAAACAATAATATTAAATACTCCTGGTTTATTTTTTCTTGAAGGTTCTTGTTTTGCTGTTATAATGAAGGGGTTTCTTCAGCTTTTATGTATATGTTCCACAGCACTATGTAAACATTATTGCATTTTGCTGTGGAGTTAGGGTAGAATGTGCAAGTATTTTATACTCTCCAGGGACATTCAAGTACAAGTAGCAAATCTGCAAACCTGGTGACTTATAGCTGACTGCTTCTTGTGATTTAAAGAGCTCAGCAAGACTGGCCACACATCTGGTTTTGTTGGTCATGCATCTGCATGTATGTTGTTCAGTCAAAATAGATGAGATGAAAAGCTGTGATGACAAGGTGGATTGTTGGATCTGTTGGTGGCTTTTGGTTATTCCATGCAAACATTGAGCTTCTGGAGGCTTGGTGTTCATTTTGGTATTTGTCTGTGAACTTTAGTTAGAACTACTAACTGTAAGAATATAAGCATAGCTTCTCTGGGATTTTGCCTTCTCTTTCAAAAAGAGCATTGTAAGTGTCTGTCCCTTTGAGTTTTTTCTTCTGTAGTCACACAACAATCTGTTTTCTGTTTGCTGTTCTTTTGCATAGAGTAGAAGGTTTCAAGAAAGTGAGATTATGATAGTACTGGAAATGCAGCTCTTCTCTCTTTCTAACAGCAGACAAAATTATTCTTGATTTTGCACTATGTGATTAGGATGAAGTTTTATTTCTAGGACTTGAAGCCTCATCAGTCAAGATGAGAATTGTGTCTACTGAATTTTAGTTGTGTGGAGGGTTAACAGTGGCCCACATAGTAGACGAAGTGCATTCATGTTCATGTTTTAATTTTGGACTTCTCCTAAAAGACCAGAATTTCAAGCAATAGTGCTGGGCAAGTTTTTTTTTCTTTGAAGAAGGACTATTTTGTTTGTTTCTTTTGTATTTGATATTTTACATGTATTTGATGCTGTGCTTGCTCAGAACCCAGCAACAGTTAATCAGCTCAGTGTCACGTGCTTCACATTTGGACTGTCTGAAACCTGCTTTGAAATTTTGGGATATCATATACATGGAATGTATTGCTTCTGTTCATTACTGGCTGTCCAACCTTCTTGCTAAGGTTCAGATAAAAAATTAAGTACTTGTTTTGAACTGTGCTGAGCTCTGTGCATGTAGTTTTGCTGTCCAAAATTGGAGATACATGCAGCTGTTGTTATTAAGTTTTCATATTTCTGTATGGGTCTGGAGATGAAATTTCAGCCATATATCTAAATATTAGGGATGTGTAAAGGAGTAGCTAATCTAGTATTCTAGCAACACCAAAAGGGTATTTCTGTTGTCTGTGATTTTGTAGTGGAGTATGCATCAAAGGTGGAGAATGGGAAAGATGACTGTCATGAACTGCTGTTTTTTAATGTTTTCAATACAATATTTTACGTATTAAAAATAACCAAATAAGTTAATTAGTCATACTGTATTTCCTTTCTTATTGGCCTGCTGTTAAACTTTTTATTTGCTAACTTTTCAGGTGCTTTGATATTTCTCTTTGGCATTACAGTGACTAGAAATAGATGTCGTGCTTTTTTAAAAATGCTGCAGACAAAGCAATTCATCAGGCCTTTCAGCTTGTATTTCTGTTGAAAAAGTTGAAGTATCTTATGTGTGCATTTGCCTTTTGCAACTTATTTTCTTTGGCTGATCCCTTGGAGGGATCAGTTGCTACTTAATACCATCTCGTAAAATTTTCCTCGTGCATCTCCCTCATATTAAACTGCCTCAACAACAGCTTCTAGTCAGTTTTTGCATGATTTATTGAGAGGGTATATTCTTTTCTGTGTTTTGGCATCATTCTGTAATACATCCAAATCAAACTGAAGATCTTTATTCCACCATCCATGGCCAAGTTCAAGTACGAATACCTATACAAATCTACTCAGGCCTTCTTTTGAAAACATAAAGCTTCTCATGACCATTTTGCCTATTTTGTTTAATCAGTTGTTTATTCTTCCCTCTCCGCTACTACTTCCTACCTTCAATTTCTGACTATGCTAACATATTTTTTTCTGTTCCCAAAAGGAATATCATCTTCTGCTGTATGTACCTATTGTTTGTATGTTTGTATGCATGTATCCTTATGATCCATGTAAATCCCTAAATATGTTTTCCTTGAGGCCTCCAAGGGTCCTTGCATATACAGCAACAGTTCTCAGATTGGCAGGTGGGACTGGAAAGTTTAGAAATGGCTTTGTCTTCAGACAGCGCCTAGCAAAATTGGGACCCAACTCTGACAGCAAGTGAAATGCTAAAGGAAGGCTCTTAGTGCAGTCTCTGCCTGCATCTTCTACCTTCATATTATTCTTGGAGGCAAAATCTGTTTAATTACATCCTCTCATGCTGGGCTGCCCAGAACAGGTAGCATATTGCTCACCTCTCTTGCATCTTTCTTTCAGTGTCTACTACTGCTAGGAAAATAGCTGCATGGAGCATTAATGCTGATGCAAACAGTCTGATCCACTCGTCTTCATTCTTGCCAGTGCTTGTGGGAGAGGGGGTGGAGGAGGAGGAGGAGGAGGGAATTATTATTCTGCTGCTGACACAGGGAGAATGAGAGTGGCTTGATGCAACAGAAGATTATGTTCCCTGAGGATAAACAAACAGAAGGAGATAAATTAGGAGAGAGGATTATCCTGTTAATATGTGCATTCCTTAATTCTGATCCAGTTTTTCAAAACATATGATTTCACAGAGGTTAGAAATTTAATTAATAACTGTAAACCATCTCTTCAAGTTTACCTTTTAGAATGTGGAGTAGTGTTTTGAGTTGGCATTTCAGATGCTTAGATTTGCTTATAAACAGGAATTATAAGTAGTAATATGAATATCACATGAGGGGAAAATAATAATGTGCACATCACCATCCCTTCCTTAATTTAAAAAAAAACAACTCTCTGGACTTCTTCACAATACTGTTTGTTAAGAAGTCAGGGGAGCTTATTCCTTGCAATCTTCTTGTTGCTTTTTCAGCAGAAGCTGGGCCATTGTGATATTTATCTGAATTCAAACAAGGCTAATTAAAAGAGCTGCTGACAGTTGTTGTGATCTGACTTTGACTGGAACTTGATGGTCATTATGGGTAAATAATGAACTAGGTCTGCAAATGTAGCAGCTGCCAACTTGGGATAGAAGAACAGCTATTGCGTCCAATTTAAGGATCTATCGACCGCTTCCCTTTTCCCTGCAGATCTTCTTCCTAGCAGAAAACTAATGTTTTATACTGCTTTGTTTTGTGGTTTCAGCTATTCCTGATATAGTCTATAATTTCCTCTTAAATATTTAACCTAGTCCATTATTAGCTTTCAGAGTTAACAACTTTTCCATTGGGCTTTCTTTGCATTTTTATTTTGTTTTGTTTTGTGGGTGGGTTTTTTGCAGTTTGTTTTTATGTACAATGTAACTGCTTAAATAATGATGATCATATGTATTTAATTTGCCTGTTGCTGCAGAATAAAAATCCACTAGGTCTTTTTCTCTGTACAGCCATAATCTCACAAATTGTATAATTTGATTATGCTGTAAAAGAGATGTTTCTACTTCCTTAAGCGTGCTTTTGTTTGGATTAATATTTGAGCGCTTGTTGTATAAATCTTGAAATCACTGACTTGAACCTCCATTACCATTTTTGTTCAAAAATCACTAGCTTATGAGTACAGTGATGCAAAGCTCTGTTTGTCAGAATAGAGAAACAGCAGTGACTTTCATTAAGGGACACTTCCAAGTACGTTGTCGCTTCATCATGAGCTTTGCCTTGTCCCATTAGCAAGGAGAAATGGTACCTTAAAGGGAAAATGGCAAATTTTTATAATAGATTAATTCAACTTTCTTCTAGAATCCCTGGCATTTTCAATGTAGTGCAAACTATAGAATCTGAAGAAGAACTTAGTGCATCTACCCAGCATTTGCTCAACTGACATTAGAAAAGGTAGCGTGCATTATGCAAAATGTACGAAGGCACTTGTGCATCAGTGCATAATGCGGCAGAACTAGGGATCTTGCTGGGAAGAAATGATCCCAAGCGTGCCCCTAAAAGACAAGTCTTGCTTTGAGATATAATGATGAAAAATTGCCCATTTATTTGTGTCTTTGCGTTTCAGCAAAAACGAAACTTGGACGCGTGGACTGTCGTGCTGCCGCAGGGGTTTTGTGCACGTCTGTGTGCGTTTCTGTGCCTGCTTGGAAAGGCCAGCGATACGTTAACAAGGGGTTATGTTCTGCTGGTTTATGTTAAACCAGATCACCCCCTAACATGTGCAGAGCCATTCATCTGTGTCACCAAAACCCAAGAGAACATCTGACATGGACTTCAAAACAGAAACAGTGATCACTTACAAATCAAACATGGCACGCTCTAAACCGATTGTGCACGGCAATCTTTTCGAGAAAGGACAACTAATTGAACATGATAAAGTGTAAAGTTAATTAACACCCTTAAATTTGTTGATTACTTTCACGGGATTATATTGTTCGTTGAGGAGCAGCTTTCTGTCCCAGCTGTCGCCTTTTTAGCGAATGTCGCTGGTAAACAATAGAGACACCATAACAAGTCGTAAATGGTCCCTGTGACAGCAGCCCCTTGTGAGGCTGCATCTGTAGAAAATGATTAGAACAATTGCATTTTAAAGACGGCTCACATTGCAGCCCGGTCCCATCGGCCCTCTTCTTTATCTCTGCTGATGGCAGACTGGTTACAACATTTAAGTTCTTTTGAGCAAATTAAGTGATTTACTGTGTTTTAGTTATAAGGCAGCAGAATAGCTTCATAGGTCTAGCTTTGATGCTGATTTTTATAACAGAGAAACACAAGCCCTTGGAGTGGTGGCTTTTTTTCTGAGTCTGTTCCATTTACTTGTTTCCTGGAAATAGATTGATGATGGCAGATATTGTCTAAGAAGCAAGTAGAAAAAATTGATACCCTATTTGTATTTTATAGAATAACTAGTCTCTTCATGGTTATTTTAAATTTATAGTATGGTTTTAAATATTCTTTTATTTCCAGTAGAGATTTATAGCTGATTTTGCCTGTACATGCCTTTTAATTGGTTTTAGATTTATATAGGAAGCAAAACAATAGTAACCTTTTCAGTTAATCTTTCCTTGTGTATCTTGGTTTAACTTTTCGTGAGTTGCAAAGACAAAGTATTTGGTGTGAGCTGGCAGGTACTTAAAAAAATCTGCTTAGTCCTTAAAAATACACATTCACACAAGGTACACAGATGCAGCCTCTCAAACTCAGCCTATCTGAAAGGGAGCAAACATGACAAGAACCTGCTTGTTTGAGGCAGCTATAGTCACTCAAGCAGCATTTAAAAAATAAAAAAATTAGAATAAAAGAGCAGTGTTCCTTTGCACTTCCCAAAGTGGAAAAAACCTCAGTGAGGCAAAACCTCAGCTCCTATGCTTGAAGGTGCAAGATTGTAAAACAAGATAGAGGATTAAAACGCTAGCAATGTTCTTCTTGTTTGTTTGTTTGTTTGTTTATCTAGTTTAGATCACAAAATTAGTTGTTAAAATTGCATCTAAATGTTGGGTAGAAAAATAACAAAATATATTTTTTTTTTCTGAAGCTTCTTGACATTACAGCCATCATCTCTTACGTGTCCTTCAGAGGCTCTGAAACAACTCAGTTCATATCATTTTGGTCTCAACTTTGTCAGCAATGAATTTATCTGCAGGTGCAGCACAACAGTGGTTTAAATATGTTGGCACAGGGGTATGCTTGGGTGCATTGTCTTTCCAGCAGTGTTGCTGTTTTCAGCATTGCCACTGTGATGGTGCTGTAATGCATAGCCTTACAATATCACTTCTTTTTAACTCATCTGCCCTCTGTTCTTACAGAAGTGTAATAAAGCTGAAACCAAAAGCAGATGCTTTCCTAAGACACTTTTACCTTAACATCTCTTTTCTAGCAAATTGTATTCTTAATAATAAGCAAACTGATAGAAGCAAAGCAGTTCTAATGATGTAGCTATAGAGTTAAGACCTTTTTGGGCTTTTTTTGGAACTGAAAATATCAGTGGCAAATTTCAAGACTTTTTGCAGCAACATGAAATACTGTTTAAATAAGCACAGGAAAGTGAATATGGAAGGGCAGCATGTCTGTCAAGGCTGCTTGGCCTGGATGCTAAAACTTGAGGTCGTCTTCAGACTGTTCCAGGGTAGCTGCAACCAACCAGTTACTGTTCGCATGTGAGGGCTCCTAAGTCTCCATTCCCATTTTTGTCTAAAATGTTGAACTTAAGAACTGCTCTGCAGCAGGTTCACCAAGCAATCCATTGGCAATTGAATGAGAAGCACCTGGATTGAACTTGTCCCACAAGTGGCTCAGCTAGATGTGACAGGATCTTTGAAGTGCAGTTCTTTGTGTACCTCTTTTAATAAAAAAACTTAGTTTTGCAGATCTTCATCCAAAACCTGTTAGAACGCAAGTGGGAAACTGATCACCAAGTGGATATGCCATACTGCAGTGCTACTCTATAACTTCTCGCCATATTATTTTCTTGCATAACCCCTCAGCTAGCTTGATCTCTTACATTTTTCTTCAATCCTGTTCCTGTTTGTATCTCTGGGACAAACTCTGGTGCTGTTGTGACGAACAGACTTGGAGCTCATCTCTGTGGGATCTGCTGGTGTGATGACCTTGATGGATGCTGCACATGGGTGTGGGTTATCATCCTGGAAGAACCAAGTGTAAGACTGTAGCCATGGGCTACAGCAGTCTTGCTTTCCAGCAAAGGAGGAAATCTTAACACATGCTAATCATAGATACAGTTTCTCTGAAAACTATTCCCCAAGGATGTGAAGAGACTCTGTATTTTAGAAAGAACAGGTAGGTTTAAAAGGACTTCTGATCCTCACAACAGTGGTACATTAAACATTATCTTAGGTGGTAAGACTTCTTTTAAAAAATCAAAATATGAAAAATAATAGCATATTTAAATTACATTAGCTGCTCTGCATCTCCACTGCTCTCTTTAATGTTAAAAACTGATAGTACTTAACTGGCTTGTGTTGTTGCTGTGGAAGCCGTGATTGTGAAAGAAGGCTGTGCATTCTTGTAGAATGTTTTTTTTAAATTTCTATTTTTAGCTGAAGTTACAGTTCTTGTACTCCTAGACTGCATGCCAATTTTTTTTTAATTGCCAGTCTTAAAAATTTGCTGCGTTGCTTGTTTGATTCTGATAAAATAGAGAGTTGGCAAGGACTATAGATGATAAAATCTACCATGAAGTAAATAGGTTTTTGTTTTTAAAACAAGAATTTTCCAAGCCTTCTGCATTACACAACAAATTGCTCTCTTTTTTTTCTACTTAACTAATTTATTTTTGCTTCTTGAAATGTGTTTGAACAAGTGAGAGAGTGCAGCTGTCAGAAGATTAACCAGCTGAAAACTATTGTCAGCATTAATTTTGCTCTAATAAATGAATCTCTGAAGCTATTTAGCAGTCTGTAATCTAGATACAAGGCTATTGACCTATGATGGATAGTACTGGATTTTGTTTGTAAGCTTTGACTTAAATTGTCTACTTAATTTGCTGCAGGTCAGATCACAGGATTAGTGGTAAAGGCCATTATGTGGTTTGAATAAAAACAGCTAGAGGAATGGAATGAAAATCATTGTGTTTATTAATGTAGCAATCTTTGCGGTCATGTACATAGTGAACTGGTAGCCAAAAAGACAACAATGACCTGTTTGTGCTAGCTAGTGTGTCTTTGCTCTTAGCCCAGTTCCAGTGAGCTGCCTGGAGAGGAGTTGTTCAAGTGAGATCAAGGATTGGCTGAAAATTGGGTGTCTCAACCTAGGCAGGAAGATCTTCACCACTCTTTTATTTCAGTACTCCAACAGTGTTCTGTGTACAGACCGATTGTTTTGAATTTAACAGCACAAGAAAGACACAGATTTACTGGAGTGAGTCCAGCTAAGGGCCATGAAGATGGTAAAGGGTCTGGAGCATCTTTCATATAGAGAGAGACAGAGAGTTGAGGCTATAGCGTGAAGGGAAGGCGTAGGGGAGATCTTATCAATGTGTGTGAAGACCTGATGGGAGAAGATTAGCTAAGGGAGCTACACTCTTCTTAGTAGTGCCCAGTGACAGGACAGGAGGCACAAATCAAAACTCGTGATATTCTGTCTGAAGCACAAGAAAAGACTTTTTTTTACTGTGGAGTAAGCAAACAGTGGAAAAAAGTTGCCTAGAGAGGCTGTGGAGTTTCCATCCTTGGAGACTCAAAGGCTGACTGGACAAGGTCCTGGGCAACGTGCCTCAGCTGGCCTTCCTTGAGCAGGGGGGTTGAATTGTCTTGAAGTCATTTGCAACCCCAGAAATCTTGTGATTCTAGGTTCTAATATAGGCTGAGCAGGTTATCACTGGGAGCATCTTTACTGTTGCCTAGTTTTGCATAACTGGTAGGTATTTGACTTTGATATGTCAAATTTGTCTGAAATTCTTCAGTGATTTAAACAATAATACATGTTGAAAGGCAGGATGGGAAAAGTAAACAGTAGGGAGATACAGAAAGGGGCATTTGTACACATAGCCACACAGAGCAGTTGCACATGGAGAGAGCATCAATTGAAATTTTTGTTGAAAAGCAAAAAAAAAATTCAACAAATTGTGTGTGAAAAGCTGCAATGTAACTGTCCTTGATGCTATAAACAAAGTCCAAAACTGACCATTTCCTTAGCTGTGGTACAGCACTTCAGAGCACTGTGCCTAATTGAGCATGTATAATCTGAAAGTCAGTTGTTATCTGCAGCTGTACACCCTAACTGGCCAATGTTTGATGCATAGCACAGAAAATTCATTGTGGCTATGTTTCTTGCCTGAGTGAAAATTAGTGAGGAAGCTGATTTGTTCATCAGTTTAGGCTGAATTTTCCTAGCAGTTATACCCGTTAAATACTGGGGATAAGGAAGTTAGGGATGTAAGAGTAATTCATGTTGGAATTAGGCTTCTTTTAAGGAATAGAATATTTCAGGGAGTGGAGGTAATAAATATCACATGAAAAATTTGCCAGTGTTGTGCTTAGGAATTGTATATTCAAAGAACTATGGTGTGTGTTTACTGAACTGTGCTAAAGACAGGACAGACTACAGGAATAAAATTGGGAATAGTGTGTTTGTGTGTGTGTGTATATGTATGAATAATTTTTGCATTGTCTTTGCATTGAAATTGCATCATTGTGTATGCATTAAGTTTATGTGTGGGAAACAAAGCTTCTCAGATTAAGGAGAATTTTGCTTCAGATTAAGAACATAATAAACTTCAGAAATTCAGAAGACTTGGTTTAATATGCCTGTGTCCTTTAGCTGTTCAATCATGTGAAAATCAGGAAGCATTGGTAAGAATTAGCCTAGGTTTGGAAAGGCTGATAAAAGCAGAGTTATCTTTGAGCAGTAGTTTGTTAATGGTTGCATGTGGAGAGTAGTTTGGCAAAAGAGAAGTTTTATTTAGTAATTCAGATACAGTGAATTTTGTGGAGTGCAAAGTTGCAGGAAAAGTTGATTGTTTTTTTGTATAAATGATTAAAAGTGATTGCCAGTTTTATGCAAATATTGCAGCTTTTCTGCTAGTGAGCCTGGAAGATAAGGTGATTTTGTCTCCATCAGATGTTTGAGAATTTAGATTGCTGATCCTTTGATTACTGGGAGTGTAGGATTACTTTTAAAAAGAATTTGAGAGATTCATTGTAGGTGAAGTATTAATTTTGCATCATCAGACCCTTACTGGTAAGAGAAACTGCCTAAGTTTTGAGGCTTTTTAATAGTGTTGTTAAATCCAATGCTATCTTGATTCAGGTGTTGGAGCTGCTCGAGCTGGAAACCTTACTTTCATGGTTGGTGGAGTGGAACAAGAATTTAATGCTGCCAAAGAGTTGCTGACATGCATGGGTTCTAATGTGGTTTACTGTGGAGAGGTTGGAACCGGACAGGTAATGCTCTCTGAAGGGCTAATAGCTATCTCAGTTTTTCCTTTTTCTGGCTTTTTGTTTATTGATGCCTACTCTCTTACTCCAGAATTAAATTCATTATAATGTGTCTTCATATTTGTTTGTTTGCCTCTAATCTTGTGCTTGTAAATATCATGACACTTTTGACCAGTATGTTGTAACTTAGCACCAAAATGTGACTGGTATTTCTCCACACTGCCTTGTTGATATTATACTTCTTAGGTGAGAGGCATTTTAATTTTGTTTCACCTAAATTTAGATTTACTGAAGGGGTGGAGCCCTTACATGGCACGTATACTAACTGAGCAGTACTAAGAAAAAAGGGTATTTTTTAATCTGTGAAGGAGCCATAGAGCAGCTTTCATTAACTTTGTGCTATCACAGATCTGTGTTTACTCGAGAAGAAAACTGCCAGAACATACTTGATCATATTGTCCTGGGCCTAGTTGATTCCTGTATGTTAGTTTTATGAAAACGCATAAACTAATTGATGTTTTCATGTGTTCTCAGGCTGCAAAGATTTGCAACAACATGCTCTTGGCCATCAGTATGATTGGAACTGCTGAGGCTATGAATCTTGGAATCAGGTTGGTTTGATTTTTGTGGTGGATTGAACACCATAAAACATTTCTTCCATGTTTACAGTTTTTATGTACTGTGGTTGACTTTTGCTGAGACGATGATTAAAAGAAATAGGTAAACTTTTTGCCAGAAGTTGTCTTAAAAAGTCATGAACAGGCTAAAGGGATTATTTAACTAAAGGAGGTGTTTTCAGCATGGGAATATTCTCTTGTGTTGGCTGCAGAGGTTGTTACATTTTACATCTGAAGAGTTTATTTGTTCTGCTGTAGTGCAGCATGCAATAATGTTTGTCTTTCATTATAAACATCCAGAGCTAATACAGAGGTAAGTTTTTGTTTGTATTCTAAGCTAATATACAGTTGATTCAGAATATTATACTCCCATATGGCTCTCATTGGCTTTGTTTATTTCTTAAATTTTTCCAAGATATATTGTAAAGTGAAACTTCTACTACACTGTGTATATCAAATTAAGATGAAAGCATAAAACAGAACATCTACCTTTCTTTGGCTTAATGAGACTACTTTGTCCCAATTGCCAAAACTCCTAGCTTATCAAAAAGCTACAGCATGCTCCCCTACACTCTTGCCAATCCTGAGACTACCATTTCTTTTCTAGAATGTGGTACATCTGACTTATAAGTGACATCATATTTGAGCAAAATTATTTTTATTTTCCAATTGTGATGTATTTATTTTGCTGTGGTCCTTGTCATTTTATTTTATAGAGGGCATGCAAGTACCAGTTCAGTATCAATGTATTTGAACTTTTAATAAATTCTAGTAGCCAGATCAAAATAATTTTCAAATTTATAGACAGAAAGTCCTGTGTTTAAAGAGATTACCTTGCAATTGTGTATCTTTTAGGGGCTTTTAATGAATTATTTATCTGCACAGTTGCATCCTTAAAATTTGCCTGCTGAAACTACCGATACTGTAGGTACTTATCAACTGGGCTCAACTGTGTTCACGTCGATTTGATGCACTATAAAAACAGCAAGAGGGCATCAAATGCTTAAATAAATAAAAAGGAACACCTACATATGCGCACATACACAAGACAATGTAATGGATTCACATTTCCTCTTAATTACCATATCAAGATGCAGTTGTTTTATTGAATTGCCCTTGTCTCAGATGTTAGACTGTCTTGACCTATTAAGTTGTCATGTTGTAATTGAGATAAAAGAGGAATTTGCTTTGCATCAGTGCTAATTGGTTTATCAATATCCTGTACCATTTACATTTTAAAATTGAGAGTCTGTAATATACTGAAGCATGTCTGCATCAAGCCATAATAAAACCAGTAGCATTGTTTGCAACTTTTGTAATCCAGTGTTACCCAGAAAGCTTGCGTTGGGTTCTGCTTTAAGTCATGATTCACTTACTAAAGCATGTGCAACTGATTTTTTTGTTTTATCTGCTTTTGTAGGAATGATTAAAATAAAATCAAGAGGTTTGGAAGAGGGGTATTCTAGGCATGTAAGCCCCATGAAGAGCAAGTTTATGTCTGCAGTCACTGTAGCTTGAAGGTGTTTAGAATTTTTTCCTTTTTCAGTTTAAATTTTAGCTGAATCTGTATTCATCATTTGTGAGCAAAAGTCCAGTGCGAAAGTAAAAATATATAAACCTCCCTACAGTTAAAGTTATCAAGAAGGAACTATATTTATTGTGGAAGAAACCTGCTGATTTTAAAGCAAGGTATAGAAAGAGCAGAATCTCATTTAGTCAAAAAGTGCATGAAGTTTAAGACAGAGGTGGTTATTTAAAGTCTTACGAAGCAACTTAGAACCCTTGCATTGATTTTAATTTAGCATGGTTTAAATCTTGAGAAGATTATTTCTGCTTATAACTAGAATAAGATCTTTCCACTTGGAGCACGTAAAAATTTCTAATGCAGAAGTTTACAGTTGTCATTCTCATTATTAGAAGTTTTTCTAAATTAATAAATTTAGGAATTTTTTCTAGTCTAAAGCTCAGAGGATCGTGTGGCATCTTCTCTGAAGAGAGTAGGAAACTGAACTTGATTTATTAGATTGATGCTTATCTGGTGAAGAAAGTCAGACTTTGACTTAATATTGGTAAAGGATACTGAAAATCTAAAAATTTAGAATAGAAATTGTGGAACTTAGATGTGTTTTCTTAACTTTCAGATGGAATATAAAAGGTCTTTATGTCACGCATTGTGTATATCTGCTACATCATTTAAATTCAGTTCTAGGGACTCTGAATAATTAATTATTCAAAATACTGAACTAGAACTACTGAACTAGATGTAGCTACGTCATAAAATCATAAAATATAAAAATCATATTACAACACTTTCCATAAACCAATATATGCTCTGAACTTAAGTCTTCAAAACAGTGTGATATTAATTCTATTAATATGCCATTTCTTCTTTACTGTTTTCATAAACCATGCAGTCTAAATTTTCATTTTCTGAAGCAATAAAGAGTGACTGTTTTACTAATTTCAGATTTTTAAATTAATGTTTAATTTATTTTATATTTGAAATTATAGAATTTTTCCAAACTTCAACCTAAGTAGCAGATAGAATGTGGTGAGGAGGAAAGAAAACTGACATTATGGAACAAAAGTTCACAATAAATTGCCAGAAAATAGGCCATATTCCTATGTAATTCTGCATTTATATTTCACTTACTGTACTTGAATATCATTGTTAGTTACTAATAAAGATGTCCAATTTCACTGGAAGTTATGTGGATTAAATTCCAGAAATACTTTTTTAAAATATTCCCATCCTTAGTTCTGACCAATGAAATGCTGGTTATGTTCAGTTTTTCCATTACTTTGCTGATGATTTATGAATGTTACTAGTAAAGTTACAAAGTGTGGCAGACATTGCTGAAATTAATTCACATTGTCATTTATATTTTGTTTTCTTTCTAGCATGTTAGTTCAACTTGTCAGTAGAAAAATCTTGAGCACATTTTGCTGTACAGTTTATGACTAGTGTGCATATTTCAAAATACTGACTTACTGTGTCAAACTGACACACAGAGTACATGTAAACTGCACAAATAAGTGCAAACATGAAGTGATACTGTCCACAGTCAGAAAATATTTTTCTTTTTCATTTTGCTGGTGATCTTTGTGCCAGTAACTTTGTACTACTGAGCCCTGAGCTCCAGTGAAACAATTTCTAATACTAGCAAAGTGAAGCTCAGAAGTGAAATACTGCTGATACCTGGTTTGTGTTTAGGTCAGATGGAAGTTGCTGCCTGACAGACAGTTGGCAGTCCTATCAGAAACTGCCTGCAAAGACTCAAGGAAGGGCTTATGTGATGACACAAGACAGGACAAGGTTGCTTAATGTGGTTGGGATATAAGGGACCAGGAGAGCAGTAAGGACTCTATGGCAATAACCTCACTGCAAAATCAATTTGTATTTCCTATAGCTGAGAAAATCTTGTCTATGAGGAGGGACTGCAGTGCCACCCAAATTTATACCAAAAGCTGCAAATCCAGCTCCTTCCTAAGCAATTTTAATGTATGGATTTGTAATGGCTGTTTTTTTTAGATAAATAAAGTTAAAAAATGGTAAAAGAACTTTTTCTTTTCATGCTGAGTTTAAGCATAACCTCAGTCTCTAGATCTGGTTTCTACGACTATCCCTGAGCTATGGATGTAAGATACAAGCAGAAATGAGAGTTGACAGAGTAGAGAGGAGCATGTGCGACAGGCTGAGGAATAATTAGCTCTGGACACATTTGCACTGCAAACTTTAGAACAAGTACCTTGAAAAAGAACTCCAAGGTGTGGTTCCGCTGTCTTTGGCAGGGGACTATAGCTAAGTCTCATGAAGGTTAGTAAAGATGCTAAGGAACACTTAACTTGTTTAAAACACCAATGGCAAGGTAATTTTTAACTGTGGTAGAAGAGTTGTAAGATTCTGCTTGAATATTTGCATCTTTATACAGTGTTTATCCAAAGCACCTTGGGATGGGAAACTCTCAACAGTTCAGCTACATCGGTTGTTATACCTTGAAATGAGACTAGGATGTATCTTTCTTGTGAGACACTATTTCAGTTTCTGTACCTGTTCCAGACTGAGGTTTTGGAGGAGTGTATGAAAAATTCAGGCTGAGGCTTTATTAGAGCTCAGCAAAACCTGAATTTTGACCACTGATGTGGAGGGATCCTATTTTAACTTTTCTTTTCTTTTCTTTTCTTTTCTTTTCTTTTCTTTTCTTTTCTTTTCTTTTCTTTTCTTTTCTTTTCTTTTCTTTTCTTTTCTTTTCTTTTCTGTATATGCAACTATTGCTTAGTTTCTGCTGTTCACTTCATTAGTAATGTTATTGAAGAAGCATTGATTTGAGGGAGCAATTGTTTTTATTCTATTATAAGTACATTTAATACATGGTCTTCTTTTCTGCTTATAAGGGAGAAGAACATTTTGGTAATTGTAAATTCACACGCACATGCACAAGCTCTTGCCGTGTCCAATGGCAAGTTGTTATGGGGACTGGCAGACTGTCATCATTTTGATAGCTTGAGCAGTATATCTCCTGAACAGCTATGGAGCTCTTATGCAGAGAGTATCGTATGTTCCCAGCCAATTTACAGGGAAACAGCAATAACATTTTATCATGGTTGAGAGCCCAGTAGCTGCTTCCTATTAAACTTGCCCTTTCAGATACCTGTCTTGGATTAATTTGTTGATTTCAAATGGAAACTCAGTCTTCTCCACTGAAGCATGACTTTCTAGGATAGACTCTTGCTGAATGACAATTACTGTATATTCTGGCTGGTTTCAGACCATTACAAGCTTTGGGCACAGTGGAAGACAGAGGACTTCTTCAGTAACTGATTTTAATATATGTCTAATTTTAACTGTCAGTTATATATGCACCAGTGGATGAATCTTCAGAAAGATGAAATGCAAAGCACTTCTAACTTGCTCTTATTAATGATACACTTGCTGCAAAGGAGAAAAAAAATAGGTTCAGGTCTCCTGAAGAGAAGCTGTGTGGTGTTTAAGAGCAATGAATTTTGAAGAAGCAGGGATACAAACTGACACTATCTTCCTTTTTCTTTTCCAGGAGCAAAAATATGTCAGATCTAGGGCAAGACAGTATTTTACATATCTGTATAATACATGCATACATTTTAAAGTATACTTTCACAGGGAGGCAGTTGGAACACTGTAAAAAGAGCATTCTTTGGGAGGGTTATATGTGTTTTGAAATAATAAGCTCTCTGTCTTGCAGTATACTCACAGCTGTAATTGCAGGCCTCTCCATGCAGTTGGATATGGCATAGGCAGGCACTACAATGGTAAAAATACTGATCTGATTGTAACAATGATAAGGAAATAGACAAGTCAAGATATTTTGTTTGGGGGAAAAAAGAGCAACCTCTGTGTATTTGAAAGCTCAGGCTTTGAATGCTCCCAGTGTGGGTTTTTTTTGATTACAACATTTGAAGCCATTATTTGGAGTGGCTCTTGATGACTATTATGGTGAGGACTTTGATGCACTATGCACAATAAAAATACAATTCAAATACTGTGAAAACATACTGGTGCTGGAAAATGCAGTTTATATTTTTAAATAAATCATCATTATAGGAATTCAGTTGAATCATGGGGGTTGAAAAAAATAAAGGGGAGGAGCATGAAGCTTGATCCCATTTAGGCCAGCAGAGACTTTCCATTGAATTCCAGGGGCTGCTGCAGCAAATCGTAAATAAAGAGTGCACAGCAGTCCTGCTGAAAATCTATCTGAAATACAGAAGATGATCTTGCTTTGCATTGGGAAGGCAGACTTACAGGACACAGTGCCAGTGTAGGAGTACGAGCCATGCTGTATGGCCATCTGTCTTAAACATAGTTTTTCAAATCCAGAATGCCTACTGGAATAGGTAGACATGCTTTTTAGCAACTATTCCATTGGTAATGAGCTTTACTCATCTACAAATTAAAACCTTAAGTGCTACAGTACCTGGAAGCACTGTTAGGCAGTGGGGATCTGCAAAAGTCTGTGATGTGAGAACTAACATAAAAAATATACAAATCTATTTAAATAAACTTGGTAGAAGATTGTGATATATTCCTTTTAAATTGTCCTTTTCTTATCTTGAATTGTTACTGGAGATAGTTCTCTTACTTTTTCTTTTGTCCTGTGTGTAGCTGAGCATTTGTACGGTGCCAGATAAACTGCTGCTTCTTGTCCTTGGTATTAATGCAATTGATGTAAAATTACACTTGCAACTTATTATCAGAATAAATATGAGGGTTAATTTCTTATAATGTTGAAGAATTTTCAGGGTCTACACTGAGCAGCAGTTTATGCCATCATCTCCATGGTAGAACAAATGACGTTTCTACTTGGACAAGCTTTGTTTTATCGGGATCAGTAACCTTATCAGGAGCTGACCCAGAACTATAATATATGTTTGTGAATAGATAACATATGTCACCGTGAAATGCAGACTTGCCTCATAAGCAGGAGCATATAATGAAGATTTAATAATAGCAAAGACAAGAATGCACAGATATATATAGCAGTAATGTTTTTTTGAGAAGTGCAGCATTTTTATTCACTTTATTAGAGCAGAATCAATTATGTTATCTTGTTTTCTTCAGAAATGCACTAGTGTTCACATATAAATGCATCGCACAATAATTTTCATGTTGCCACGCTTGCTTGTGAATTTTTTGCTTTGTTCAGAGAATATTTTGATATGAAGAACAAGTACATGACCTAGTAGGTAGCAAAATGGAGAATGCCTTTTAGTAATTGAAATACAAGGTAACTTGTTCTCAGAGGACCTTTAATTTGCTTGCACTTTCAAAATTGCTAGGTGAAGTGGATTTGCTTAGTGCAAAAGGAAAAAGCATTGAAAACCTTCTGCTTAAATGGCGGATTGATGCTCTTTAATTTAAGATACAGCATCCCTGCCCCCAATATCAATACTCTGTCATTTTTCATGACTTATAATAAAGGGAGAGGAATGATGGTAGGGTCCTAAAATATAAAACAAGTCACCCATGTCTTGTGCATTTTGACATTAACACTTCTCTTCTTTGACCTTTGACAGATTAGGCCTTGACCCAAAGCTGCTGGCCAAAATCCTAAATATGAGCTCAGGTCGCTGTTGGTCAAGCGATACATACAACCCTGTTCCTGGAGTCATGGAAGGAGTACCCTCAGCTAACAATTATCAAGGTGGCTTTGGAACAACACTCATGGCTAAGGTACATAACCACTTGCATGTCAAGTATGCGCAGTTGCTTCTCTCTGGGCTTCTAGCAAGCAGTCTTCTTAATGAAAATTTCTGATTACAGGATAATATAGTGATTATATATGAGATTATATACATTATCTTTTTGAGTTCTGTCTTAATAAAGGAGTCCCAGTGGACTTGTGGTATGGTGAGTGTTCAGCAAGCCATTTAGGTGCCCTCTTGCATGATTGCTCTAGAATTTAGGAGCCTAAGTTCAAGAGAGAATTCAGGGAAATCCAAGTAGCTTGATTAGGTGCTGATAGTGGCATAACCATCTCAGATTTTGGGCCCACTCTCTTCCAGATAGCTTTAACTGTGCTACTGGACATGCTCTCTAGCAAGCCCTTCCTTGCTAAGCCAATTGCTTGTGTGCTTGTCCTTCTGCCTAAGGCCATTTGGAATGCAGAAAGAAACTCACACCACCACAGGCTGATCTCCTGCAGGTTTCTGTACCATTCTGTGAGCTCTCCTGAATTGTCTTAGCTGGTGACAGAAGAGCTTCTCATGGGTAAGCTAAATTGCTTGTCCACAAAGTTGGGAGATCTGGGGTTCAGATCCTTCACAGCAGTAGGAAGCTGAAAACCTGATGTTATGCCATCTCGAGAGAATGCACTTACTGCAATGCTCTTGGCTTTTCCAGGAAAAGTGCTGTCCTGAGTCACTCTGTGGTCAGGAAGGCAAAGCTTTTAGAGGCCAAAGGAAAGTAGGCAAGGAGGTCAGAGCTCTGCATCCCACTGATAGGACACAGTTGGAGGAGGGAGGTGTAGAACTCTGACTCTTGAACCACTTCTGCACTGAGCACAATGATTGCCTAAGGTAAATTATAAAATCAGCTCTGGAAGAGATGTCTCATCTAAGTGCAGGAAATAAATTTCGCACTGAATATCCGTTTCATGGCGATACAGTCCCGAGGGAGGCATTTGAGTTCATACAGGATAGATTTTATGCATACCAGTTTATTGAGTGCTCCCAACTGGTTAGGTATTCTGTCCATTTTCAGCTCTTCCATGTAAGTGGAAATGTAGCACCTAAAACTAAAACAGCATTCTCAAAGCTGGTGAACAAAATCAGATATTACCGTGCAAATCTCCAAAGTGCTGGAGCTCTTTTTTATAATACCTGCTTATTGATACTGTTCATGTCATTTTGCAGTTGAATTAGGACAATTGGTGCATTTGCACACGCAACAAAATCAGAAATTAGCCAATTTCTCTTCAGAGCAGGTCCAGAGTGTTTTGCATGTGGTAGCACCAAAAAACTTTGCTAATGCTGCATGGCTCACACCCCCTCAATGGCTGATACATTTTGTTTATAGACCAATGACCAAGCGCTTTCATTTCTTTGAGGAATGTGTTAAAATATTGAAAAGTAGAAGTTTTTACATTGTGTTCATGTCATTGAACATTGAGGACAATAAGATGTTGTTTAAATTACAGTTTTATAAAAAGCATTAGGTTATTGCTCAAAGTTTGCCAGGCAATTAGGGATAAGCAACCTAATCTTGGTCCTGCCTCAAAGTTTGTTGCCATGTTGTGTGTTGTTTTCAGAATCTGTTTTGCTTGTTGTGCCGTGTTTCACACTGCAATCTCTATTCTCATGATTGATAGCTCTCAATCTTGTCCAGAACAGCCTCATAGCATAAATGCAATGGGGGCACAAATTTTCTTCCCTCACTTCTAAGTTTCTTTCTAAAGGGTTTTTTTCCCTTTGGTCTGCTTGTAAGAGGGACCTTCATCTCCCTTGGAAGATGCCCTGAAAGATCTTTAATTGAAGGAATAGCAGCCTGGTTTGTACCTGTTAAAACTGCCAGCTTTTGGTTATAAAGCATCAATGATAACCAGGACAGAGTTCCTCTGAGAGATTGGTAATTGCTGTTCACCTCTTCTGACTTGCCTCTCCTGACAGTCCTGAAGACTGCCTTCTTTAGGCTAGAATCCTCAGAAAGAAGTAAAGACATTAAATTCTTCTCATGCCTCTTGAACTATGCTCTGTTATTCTATTTAGATGGAAGATTTCTTGACTAAGTAGCCAAGACAGCTGATCATGTTCAAGCTGTTCTTTGGTGCAGTGGTGACCCCTTCTAAGACAATGCTTTTTAGATTGTGAAAAAAATTTTGCTACTATCCATTTCATTCTGATGTGTGACATACTGTGCAGTTTGTGAATTATTTGAGATGGAGACTTTTTTTAAGGGAAATGCAGAGCACAATTTTGCCACTTAAGAAATAAAAAAAGAATCTGTTCAAAGGAGAAAGAGGAAGTTAAAACCCTGAGGTTGAGGAGAAAATATTCCACAGTGAAAATATATAGGAGTGCCTCAGTAACAGTCACTAACGGTTACAGTAGTTTCACAAATATAAGCCGCACCTTTTTCATTGAAGAATCCAGCC
>VRYO01002734.1:34181123-34227532 GCA_009812075.1 Sialia sialis | reverse complement strand
GTGCGGCTTATATATGGATAAATCCTGTGGTCTGCCCAGCTACCTGGATGTGCGGCTTATGTTCAGGTGCAGCTTATAATCGTGAAATTACTGTACTGAAGTTCAAGTTCCTGCTCACATATCAGAGATGGTGGAAGTCAAAGGCTTTCTTAAAAATATTTTGTCCGCAAAATCTCTCAAAGCCAGAGGAGCCTTATTTTAAATGTTTGGATCAGAAAAATTTGCCAGACACTTCTGAGAAGTTCTCTGGTCTTAAAATTTGATAACGAAACATACAATTTAGTCAACTTAATGTGAAAACTGCTCTAAAGATTTTGCATTTTTAAAAATCTAGTTCAATTTACCTTGCCGTGTTTGTGTCCAAGGCAGGCCAGAAGTTCCATCTTTTGTTGACAGCACAGTTGCAAATTAAATGTCAAATTTGGATCCTGAGAAGAGCTAGATTTATATCATACTTCTCTTGAGTCATGTCAAGACAGCCTTTGAGCTTTATTCCAAATGGCAGTTTCATTTACGTCAACTGCAGAATAAATGTAAGCAAGCAGGTAATTCCAAAGTGGAAGTAAATTGTGAAAGAGAATCTGTTTCTCTATTCTAAGCTGAGGAAAAATGTTAGAATATTCAGTGCAATGAGACATCTGGAAGATGTTGTCAGTTCCAAAGGCTATGAGAGAAGCCATAAACTATGCTCTTACTTTTACTGTCCCAAGTAAATCAATAAAGAGAAATTTCTTTCAGAGCTGTTTTGTACTATTTCACTTGAGGAATCTCCAACCTCAAGTGAAAAGGTGCAAAATACTTCACAAACTGAAGCTAAATGTAAGCTTTGCTTAAATTTTCTTGAGCTTTTTCCTTCAAAGCTCTAGTTCAGAGGATGGAGTTTTAAAAAAGCAAAACAACCTTCCTGGACTTCAGTCAGGAGTCCTTGTCCATTTGACTATTGAAATGTTATTGAATGTTTCAACCATCTTGGAGCCAGACTTTCCTTACTGATGTGAACAGAGCTACTTTATTGCCTTGGTTTAGGAATGCTATTCCCCAATTTAGTACTCCCACAAAAAAATCCTGTGAGCTGCTCCGCTGCCTCTCCAGTCAGAGACACAAGAGGCAGAGATCATGGGTTGAGATAAGAGCCATGGGAAGCAGCCATGGGATAAGAACACAAACAGTAACAACAACAATACTAATAACAAAAGAGAGGATGATTTAAATGCAAAATGCTCACCAAGCCTAGGACAATGAAAAACAATGGTGGACAGACCCACCCATCACACTTCTCTACAACCAGAAAGAACCACCCTTTCTTCCAGGAAGCCAGACAGAGTTCCTTTCCCCACACAGCAATGACATTGGATGGTACCAAATAACACTGAGGTCTTCGCCATGACCACATGATGCAAGGCTCCACCCCCTCACAGCTACTGCAAAAAATTACTGTAATTTCACGCCTATAAGGTGCACCGGAGTATTAGGCACACTTCCGGGTTGTTGGCAATTTTCCGTACTTTGTCCATATATAAGGCGCACTTGTTTTGCAGCAAGGATCCACGCGCAACAAAGTAATGTATTAGTAACAGAATCACACATGGCAGGTGCTTAATTTGCAAACATTTTTCACGGATCATCGTAGCCTTTAAACACGGGCTCAACTCAGGGCTGCGCAGGCTCAGCTCAGCTTGGGGCTCCACGACTTGGCTCACACTGCCGGGTTGGCAAATTTCCAAACTTTGTCCATATATAAGGCACACCAGATTATGAGGCGCACTTCCGGGTTTCGATAAAAATTTTAGTCAAAAGGGTGTGCCTTATAGGTGTGAGATTACTGTAACCCTGTCCCTTGCCAAAACCAGGGCATTTATGAAATTGTATTTGTGTTAGCAGTCCATTCAAAATTTCAGAGATTGTTTTTGTGAATGTCTCTTCAGAGAGAAGTACATCACAGTTGCCATTACCAATTACCAAGTACTTCCACTAGTTTGGAAGTAGATGATTTTACCATGCTAATATTCCATTATGTGAGTTAGGCTTTCTCAAATAAAATTAACAAATTGCACAAAGAGGTTTCATATACGTCATGAAATATCTTACTGTATGCAGTTAAAGTAAGTATTCCTAGATTTGTCAGCTCATCAGTCTTTCAACAGAGAAGAAATGATCTGCCCTGATGCAGATGAAAACTATTTTGGATCCTGTGACATCTGATATGTATGTTTTTCCCATTTTCCTAGAGCTTGAAGTCATTCGAGGGTAATAGGAAAAGTAACTATAATTCTGATTTGTATCAGAATGACCTTTATAGAGCCGATTTACAGATCGAAGTGACATTTAGAGAGTAGAGTAAGATCTTGAATTTCCTTGTGCTAATTCAAATCCAGACACACAGAAAGTAAAGACCTGTCTTGTAAGTCATCCCTGAGAAGTCAAAGGTGCTCTCAGCAGTACTACAGTCTTTCAGTTCTTCTGTATCTGGGATGGGGACCATCTGTCAGAGTAGGGGAAGAGCGTCTTCGCTTACAGGCTTGCAGAGCTGTGGTGAAGAAGGCTGTAAGCTAAAGTTACTGGGAGAGGAGGAACCTGCATTGGTCCCACTCCTACCAGTTTGATGCCAGTGACAGCAGTAGCTGTCCAGACCCTGGAGATGGATTGCAGGTCCAGCAGGAGAGCTCCTGAAGAGGAGCACAAAGGAATTACAGCCATTCCGGCCGAAGTTGGCTTCATCAGGAAGAAATTTAAATGACCCTGTGCAAATGCTGTGTGTGCATGCTTGCAGGGCTGTGGTCTTAATGGCATCACAAAGACATAGTGGCATGACTCCTCTGACTGGGATGTTGGTGTGGAAGGATTCAGGCTCTATGTCAGTGACCAGCTGGAATGCAAGGAGCTTAGCCTGGGGATGGAGGGGGAGCTGACTGAGAACTTATGGGTCAGGATTAAAGGGAGAGTAGGGACAGGTGACATTATAGTAGGGACCTTCTACATCCCATCTGACTTGAAGGCTGAGCAGATGAGACAAATGTAGACAAATGGGATCCGTTATGGGGGAAAAAGAGTCTGAGTCTTGCTACCAGGTTATATAGTGATCTAATTTTAAAATTCCTCCTGTTCTTAAGGTGGTGCCTGCCTGGTAAAGTTTGAGGATTTTCTAGTGAATAGCATTGAATTGTTGTCTTAAAAACTAAAAACTACACAAAACCTGCTTCTTCCAGGTCTGAAATTTTAAGGCTGGAGTATTGTACTTGTTGGCAGTAGAATTCTTGTTACAGTGGAAGCTAAATAAACTATAATGTGTACATAGCTGTTTATGTCCTTGTTTCTCCCCTGACTTTTTCTCTTTTTCTTTCCTTCCATTCTTCCTCTAACCTTTTTCTCCCTCTTCTTGCCCCCCACAGGATCTTGGCTTGGCCCAAATTTCTGCCACCAACACAAAGACACCAGTTCCTTTGGGCTCCCAGGCACATCAGATCTACAGGATGATGTGTGCCAAAGGCTATGCCGTGAAAGACTTCTCAGCTGTGTTCCAGTTTTTACGTGAGGAGGAAAGCTTGTGAGCTGTCCTTTGGAAATGGACACAATAACAAAACACATTTTTTTTATCCTTATAGCTTATTTGGGAAGTTTGTGGATTTAATCAAGTACTGTGCATCCTGCTCCCATACAGATTAGTCATCTTTGGCTGTCCAGATCACAACGAACTCCAGAGTTCCTTTATAATTCTTGAAAAAGCAAGCTGCAGGGAAGGGATTGTTTGGCAGTTAGCCAACAGCAAGTCCTTTTTTTTTTTTTTTAAGAACCATCAAAATTTTTTTCACTAGATGCAATAAATAATTTTTTTTTATTAAATACTTAACTGTTCACACATAAAATAACTTACGTTATGGCTACAGACTTTGTTGAATCATGAATAATAAGAGAACATTTTATTGCAATTTTATCATATATAGTGATCTATTAAAATTTAAAATTTATACCTTATGGAAAAAGGGAATATATGTTCAATAAGGAAACACATCTTGAGATGGATTTTTTTTGTTTTGGACCTACTAGCCTTGAGTTGATAAGAAATTAATTTTTCCTAGGATTCAGGGTGCAGATTGAGTTTGTAGGCATGTGTTCTAAGTGGAAAGCTGTTACACCATGTTTACCTGATAGACTTAGGTCGAATAATATAGAATGTGTGTCCCTCTTGTAAAGCTCCATTATTGTATTTTGCTAACCCAATTTTATATTTTCTTGTATTCTGTCACGCATTTTCAGAACTCAAGATCAGCACTTACCAGAAGTTCTAAGAAAGTGTACATTTGTTTTAGGTAGTTATTGAAATATTTTAAATCTAAACAAACCCCATTATTTTGAAAAGAAATAAAATCTATACTGGTAAATACTTGCTGCATGATTCTTTGCTTTTTGTTTTGATCCAGTCTTGTACACACAGTATTAACCAAAACTTAGTATAAGTGGTCTTAATTTTTAATTTGCTGGGTTTTCTAAGATTATCAGATCATCTTACAAACCCAAGCCTTTCAAAAGTTCTTGTTATGAAATACAGACAGTTATATATTTGCATATATATTACCTTAACTACTCACATCTCATTGGTCTTGCCAAAGTACAGGTACATATTTGGCTTTATAAATACTCACGCTGATTTTACTAGAACTACTCATATTCAAACTTAGGCTTAACGATCAATTATGCATCTGCATTCCTGTTTTGGTTGTGTGATGGATCCTTTTATAAATGCACATTAGGTTATCAAAATTGTGTGCTTGAATTAGCTCAATTCTGTCAATCAGACAACTTGGACACTTTATTCCAACAAATTAGTAACATTATGCAAAAGTTATTAAACAGTAGTAGTTGATCTCTTCTCCTTTTGGCTTTCTTTTAAAACTATCTGACATTCCAGGTGATTCAGAGATTTGGGATTCATTGTTGTTACATATGAGTATTGGACTACCGAGAGCAATTGTTCTTTTAAAAAATTGTCTCTTTTGATAACAATATTGTTTCTATAGGATTGCATTCATTCAGAAATTAGACACAAAACTACCTGTGGCACAAACAGCACTCAGGTGCAACATGGCACCATAGTTGCAGATGTGTGGTTTGTCCTTTGTTAACAAGGTCACATACTGCAACATTTATTTCCTATGGAACATAATACAAAGGGTAGATCTAGTCTTGCTATGAATTTGGGGTCAAGTAGTGAAGGCTGGTTTTGACAGTGGGATCCTTTTTCATTTGGACATTTTATAATGGATGAGGTAAGGAATTATAGGAGTGGTTAAGTTTTTATCCTCTGAATTTAGCTTGGAGCTGTGTCTGGCATCACAGCACTTAAGAGAGACTCCTCCTTCTGCTGTCCACCCCAGCCTGTGGCTGCATCTGCTCTGAAAGTGTTTGCTGGTAACCCTGGTAACCTGCAGGCCTGGGCTTGCAGGAATCATGATCATTTCTTTTCTGAAGACATTACATGCACATGTAATTGTTGGGAGTCATGAGGGAGGATAATATGCTCAGTGAGAGAATTTTTTAATTTTTTAGCCTCTGAAATCATAAAGCTTCTGTTAAATATGTGGAACCCTTATTTGTTATTTTTATGTTTCTCTCAAAGACTTGTAGCTTAGGCTTCCTGGTGTTCTTTTCTCCTCCCTCACAATCTCTCATCAGATTCTCACTCCAAAGCACAGGGTGCTCAAGTTGGAGGAAAGGCTGCCAGAATGTCATTTTGGCAAACCAAGAAAGTGTTCTGTGGCCTCCTTCTTGGAGGATTGTGACTGAAATTAAAAGCAAACAAATAAACAAAGGAAAAAAGAGTCAAAACCCCAGCTTCATGGCAAACAGCCAACATGGAAAGTTTTAGAACAAGCAGTTAATATGGCAAAGTCAGAAACAACTTTTGAAATAAATGTTATTATAGAAAGTGCCTTGAAAACTTCAATGATGTCCAATACCTGAAGCCAGTAATATGATTTATATTAGAATACTTTTTTTTTTACTAATTCTGCAGAAGAATATTGTGTGACTGTATATGTATAGTCATGATAGTACATAGTAGCTATGGCTATTCTGCATGTGTATATGTTTGTTATGTGTCTTTTGCTTGAGGTATTCTTCTGCTCTGTGGAAATCAGGCAAATACAAAAACGATTGTCACTGTCAGAGACAGGTTTTGAAAACTGTTATTTGTTGAGTTGAACAGAAAGGTAATAAAATTTATTGGATTTCTACTCCAATTACCATCCAGTATGTACACACAAAGTCAGTGCAACAAATTAATGGTGTATTTTGTAAACGTCTCAAAGGGAAACTTGAGGTGACTTCTTTTTAAATTAGTTTGAATCTCAAACTAGCCCCCCCATCATGTTTACTTTGGAAGCTCACCTATATCAAATGCATTTACTGACTAGTAAGAAAACATTTGCCACCAATAAAAGTAGTGATGTTTTTTTACAAAGTCCTCAGCAGCCTTTTCTCATTTATGATTCAGTATATCCTATCTTAAGCAACTATTTTGGTGATTGTTTAACAGAGGAGGCCTTCTGTTAAAACCTCTGAGTACTATATTGCTTTAACCTTATTTATGGCTCTTACAAGGAGGAGGAGGAGGTGTTCTCACCAAGTGAAAGTATTATATGTGATAGTCTGGCTCTGCTTTAATCAATGGGAATTTGGCCATTAAGTACAATACTGCCAAAATTTCAGTGTGTGTTGAATGCCCATGTGATTACACTGCAGATGTGGCCAAGATGCAACTCAAGCACATCTCTGTGGCTGGGATTGTTCCACACTGCTGGCATTAGGATTATGAGAAGTTGAGATGGTGCTGTGAGAGGAAGGAGCCAGCATAAGCCATTGAAGTTTCTATTGCCATTCTCCATTGGAGTCTTTTCCCACACTGGATGAGAGAGAGATACTGAGGAATACAAAACAGCTGCTGTCCCTGCCTGCATGAGCACAGAGCTACCTGTCTTTTCAGCTGTTTATATCTTAGAGCTCTGCTACAAGGAGATTTTAATCAAATGGCTTATAGAACTGAAAGACTGGGGCCACCCCTGAAGCAGGCAGAGAAAGACTGCCATTATACAAGGGTTACTGTATTTATGCAGTAGATGGTTTTTTTTTTTGGTCTGCCAGCTTGATTTGTAAGATCAGATCTACCCAGGCACAAGTCTGAGGGTACTAACTTGATCAGCAGAGATACCTGTTGCTGTTGAATTGTTTGCACATCATCACAATCTTCTCCATATAAAGATAGATGAAACTCAGCTTTCCTCAAGACAAGTTGAGAATATTGTCTGCCTTTTATAAGACTGGCTGTGGAAACTTTGAAGTGGTTTAGAAACTTCTCTTGTGTTTCCTTAGTGGAATTAGAGTTCTCTGCACTATTTTAGACTTTACTTTTACTAAAATCCTCTTAAAGTTTGGGGGACTTGCCTACATCGTTGACTTCAGTATCAAGTTCTTAGAAGACTTTCTGCAAACCTTGCAAAAGTGAAAAATTACACTTCAGGAGTGGGAGAACTTTAGTTCAACATCTACAGTTTAGAATAAATAGTGCTTTTGAAAAGCTCAAGCTTTCAGTAGCAAGAATGTATTTTCATTCTGTGCAACACCATAATGAATGTGTGGTCTTTAAAGGCTGCTGGTATTTTTAAGATTTGTTGCTTTCTGTATATGCTTTGTCACAACCTGTCCAGCCTGCGGGCACAGTTGCACATTAACTTTTTTCCAATAAGAATAATAGCAATGATTACAAAGTTTTCTTGGGTGGACAGAAAATTAATATTTTTATAGCTGGTATGTTCAATAGATGTATGACATGGAGCTAGGCATCCATATGGCAATGATTTTTTTTTTGCTTTGGCATTCATCATGGATTGTGAGCACTTGAGGTAAATTGGAGCAGGTGGATAAACCTTTCTAAAGTACTGAATGTCTTGTAACAGCTCCTGTATAATTAAAAGCCGTCTGGCTCTTTCTGCATTTACACCTAGCTCTTCCTTTTGACCTTGACCCTAGGATGAAGTCTGGATTTTCATTTGAGGTAAGAAATAACTCAGTCTTTTTCTTCATCTAGTTTTACTGAGCCTCCATGACTGATGACAGAGTTTGGTTTGTTAGAGTAAATGCTGTATATGGAGTTAATGAATGTGCTAACATATGTTTTATGAAGTTCATTGATTTCAAAAGACTTAGAACACTGGCCAAAACTGACTGAGATCTAACTCACAAAAGTAAGTTTGCCTGTACTAAAATGCAGCTACTCTGGAAAGAAATGCAAATGTTGTTACAAAACATTTCAGTCCTTACAGCATTGTTTGAAAATAAATCAGTTGTATTTTAGTCTTGTTGAAATTCAAAGGAGAAACCAGACAAGTAAAACAAAATTTGTAGGCTTCAAATGTGGCCAGGTGTAAGCTTTATTTGGCCAGAATCAAGTATTGCTGTTGTCTGTCTCTACTTTGAGAGCATGACAAAAAAATATGCAGGCAACTTATGGCACGAACAGCAGTAGGGAGGTAACTTAAAGAATACTTGTTAAATTCTCCAAGCTGCTTGCTTTGCTCTGAGTTTCCTTCCAACTGATTTAACAGGATTAACTGGGCTGTAAACCACTGGATGCAAGCACACCTGAGCCAGCTGTAAGGTAGCTGGTTTGTATATCTGCAGCTCCCTAATCCCAGAGTCTTTCCTGGGTAAATACTGGGCCAGCAGTGCTGTTTCCAGTACCTAAACTGTCTAGTTTGTGGCTAGCAACAGTGGGCCATTTTTGCTTTTCAGTCATGTTACTCCATGGCTGTGGAGCCTGGAAGCTTTCATTGATTGATATTTAGTAGGTTAATACATTGGGTGTTGCAGCTGTTACCTGTTTTACAGCATCCTTCTGCCAGTCTGTGCCCTGTTGCTCATTCCTCTGCTTGTACGATGCCTAAAGGTCTCCTTGGTGTTGTGTAATTGTGTCAGGCAGCAGTTGGGCTGCAGACCACAAAAAAGACTGATGTCAGTCACACTGTGGTGTTTGAAGCTTCAGTACTGGGATTTAAGATGTGCTCAGGTTCCTCTCCATTTCTACTTTCAAGGTTTTCATACAAGCTCTACTTAATTTGAACCTATACATTGCAAGGCACCAAGACCCCACAGTATGTCAGTTGGAATTTTTCCTGTATTTGACTGTGTCAAAGCTACATTTGCTGTTCAAGCTCAAGAAAAAACAATTTCTGGTCCTTGTCAGGAGACAGGGAGGAAAACACTACTAAGCCATGGAGATTGGTGGGTCACAGGACCTGATGCCAGCATGTTACTCTCACTGGAAAGGCATTGGATCCTGTCCCCACCTCCTATTGCTATGGTTTTTTTGCTCTGCTTGTCCCTGGGCAGATAACTGTTCGTTTATGTGGATGCAAGCAGAGTCTGTGTTTTATAAAAGAGGAGCAGTAAGCAGCATCTTGTGCTGTGTGACCTACTGGGTCTGTCAGGGGAAGGTGGTTCCTTGTAAAACAGATAAGGGGACCACAATCTGCTCCCTGTGGCACCATGATAAAGATGGAGACAGTGAGTCTGCGGACTTCTGTAGATACTACCACTAAGTCACAGCCTGCAGAATGCAGCTCCTGTCCCACATCACACCACCCAGCTCTGCTCTCTGAGCAATAAATATCACACCAGCCTCTCCAAACTCTCCCCAGGGCTGCCTGTGGCTCTAATTTTGGCAGCTTTGTCTGCCTTGACCCTGGCTGCCTGGAATCTACTTCTGCACTTTTTCCCAAAAATTCCTTTTCCAGTTCTGTCCCTGAGCTGACTGTAGGCCTTCAGTATGCCTACAAATAAGATGCTAGGTCTTCACTTGCACTCCATATGCTCCCAATAGTGCCAGAAAGCATATAATGAATGTGTCTCCCTTGTTTCTTCCAGACTTAATAAGTAAACGAAGCCATAAACAGTAAGCCAAAAGGATGGGGATGGCAGGCATTTATGGGGTAGTAGGAATTGTTCATTGAACTGATCGTTGTTCTATTTTGTGACTGTGGTCTCTCGGCTTTTTTCTGAGAGAAGGAGCAATGTAAGTTTCTTTTCAGATGAAGAGGAGCCAAAACTGGCTCTATCCACTGACCTGTGGCTGTCACTTTCGAACAGACTCATTGTTTAAATTTATAGTAAAAACAAAAAAGCCATTTTTTGGTTAGTTTTTTTTTGTGGTTTTTTTTTGGCATTGAAATATGGCTAGTTTTCTTAGTAGGATTTTTTTTTAAATCAGTTTCCTGCAAATGGATGCTCTAATCTGTTTGCTAGTATTTTACTTCCTTCTCCATCTGTGTAACAGCCTGTGTATTATAGGTTACATATAACAACTAAAATCACATTCAGGGATCTGTGAGAAACTCAAGTCTTAAGGTAACCCTGCCATGGTGCTGTTAATAACACATTGCAAACAAGAAAGTAGTAAGTGGAAATAATGCACTCATTTAGAAGTAATAAATCCTTTGATCTTTCTTTGAAGCAAGGGTATATGCTTAAACTACCAATTCAGGGACAACCAGATGCCCATAAAGAGTGGTTCTTTGCTTTGATAGAAAATCGCTGAGGCCTGCCCAGCAGCTCTGGTCTGTAAACAGATTAGTTAAGTGCTCATCAGCTCTGATTTGCATAGGACAGTCTTTGCACACAAACCCTACTTCCAGCCTTAATAAGCTATTTACTTGCAGGAAGGCTACTGGTTTCCTTTTAGTTAGAAATCTCAGTAGAAAATTGCTTTGTGAGAAGGGCCAGGGTCCTGATTTGGAAACAGCACTGTTCCTCTGCATGGATGTTAATAGGCAAGTGGTGACTGGCAGTTCGGTGTGCTTGCTGAGCCTCTTTAGTGAACAGCTGTGGGAATTAGAAAAATAGCTCATAGTTGAAAATGTGTTGCTTCTCTCTGCTCATTGGTGCCTTTCAGCCATGGCTGGATAAAGAGCATGCATGGCAGAGGATTGGGAAGTAGACATTTGTCTCTGCGGGAGAAGGATCCCAGAGCTGAAGTGTTCCCTCAAGAGGATTTCGCTAGGCTGTAAAATTCTCATCACCTTTAAATAAAAATAAATGCCTCGTGGACGCTTGTTGGTTTGTGTGCAGAGAATGTGTGCAGCCTGCAGATTTGTCACTCACGTTTTTCCCTGTTTAAACTTCATTTGATCCCCACAATTACTTTTGTCTGATACAAAGGGAGGTCAGTCTCAGCCACAAACGCAGCAGATGGTGAGATTCACCCTAGAGTATAGAAAAGCTGCAAGAAATTTGTGCCAGTTTCAAACATTTTAAAGTATCTTACTTCTCAATTGATTTCAGCCTGGCCAGCAGTTTGCTTTTCTTTGAATCAAGAAAGCAGTGAGACTGCAACTTTTTTCTAATGAGGAGACAAATATATCAAAGCTGGGAAGAAGAAATGCACAGTATTCCTGAAACCAGCTATAAGCAGTTTCAGTGCAAACCTGCACTTTCAAACCTGCACTGGAAAGGTCTTAAAATTATAGACTAGATTCTTTATTAATGATCTCACAAACTTTGGGGTGACAGGTCTGCAAATAAGGACATAAGGTAGGTGTGTTTTGAAACAGAATACTGGCATTACGCACAGGAAAGCAAATTGTGTAGTTCTGCCTTGCCCTTCCTTTTAGCAGTGAAAAATGTTATGGATCTGTTTTTTCACTGATTACATCATCTCCATTTTGGTTTTCCCTTTTTCTTGGAAAGTAAACTTAGGTTATGCCTTTGTGCTTGAAAACACAGGGTGAAGGCCTGGACTGAGGAAACTGCTTATCATTTTCACAGGCAAGCTAAATATAGTTATAAATTCTTCCCTGCAGTTTGGTTTTCATTATTTATTTCATCAGCCAGATGCTAGTTTTTCATGTAGGATATGATAAGAACATTACCCAAAGACTTCCTCAAAAAATAAAATCCTTATTATTACAGGGCACTCTGCATTAGCCCATCAACCGTCTGCCTTTGAAGGCTTGTGTTCAGCCCCTCAGTTTTATAGTGCCAAGATTCAAATATGGGATTGCTAGAGGAAATTAATTACTAGTAAATTTAGAACAAAGGAAAGAACCTGCAATTTCACAGCATGTAAAACACCTTTTGGAATTCTTTGCTCTCTTCTTGGAAACCAGTGTGCCAAATTCTTGGAATTATTTTAAAGGTCTTGGTAAAATAGTTAGCTATCCAAAAGGCATAGTAAAACCTTATGCTTACAGATATAAATAGCTGGCAGAAAATTATTCTGTCTCCAGCCACTTTAGACCATGTCTATTCAATATTCATTGCAAATCATCGCAGACCTTGCTTTTCTGACGTCCCGAGGGCTAAGTATGGCTATAGGCAAAGAGTGGGACCTAAAGGGACAAAGTTGTGAGACATCCTCAGCCTGCAGATCTACAGCTGCTGCTGCCTTCCCTTCAGCCCCTGTCAGCCACCTGTGTCCAACCAGGGGCAGCAATGGGCTCAGGGACCCACATGGCTTCACACATCAACTGTCCCACAAATCTAACAGTACCTGCATTTTTCTGAACTTTCTGAAACTGTCATCAGTGTCCTCAGCCACTTCTTCGATGCCTGAACCTGCTCATGCTTCATCAGGTCTTCTCCAAGGTGGACAAAGGAACACCTGCGGTTTTAGTGTGCATGAACCTGACTTTTCTGTTGATGCTCTTGCTGCTGGTTCTCAGTTCTCCCTCCCTAACAATTCTTTTTTATTGTTGCTTCCAAATCACAGTCTATAAAATGTGTCTCTCACCTGCCTCCCCCCACAGCCACTCTGTCATGTGGTCTTCTCCTCATTTATTCCATCGCATCTGAACATGCATTTCTTTGTCCCAAAACACCATCCACAAAGATCCATCAGTCTCATCCCTAAAGGCAGCATATGAATCCACTCTAGCTAGTTTTCCTTTCCTTTTCCTTGTTAAGTAATGTGGCTTGTCTCCCATGGCTCCCATGCTCCATTTGAACTGCACCTTATTTCTCTTGCAGCTTTGCAACCCTTAATGTTCACAGAGGTGTTATGCAGGCTGTACAGTCAGTCTGAAGAGTGATTCCCAAATCACTCTTGAAGTCATTAAGGAGGTTGGATTTTATGTCGCCACATTCACTCTTGTTTTCACATCTTGTATCTTACTCCTGCTCCCTCAATTGGCTTTTCGACTAAATTAGCATCAAGTGTCCTTTCACCTCTCCTTCAAAACCAGCCGCATCAATACCAGTCTCTAGGGCTGTGTCTAAAGCAGCGATGTAGTCCAGAGCAGAACCTGCTTTACAGCATATTTTCTGACCATACCCATTTCCCATCCTTGAATGCACATTGCAGGGGGATCCCAGAGTAGACAAGTGGGTTTTCTTTCAAATGAGGTAAAAGAGCAGGATGGTGCTCCGGGTCTGTCTCAGCACTTAGACCTGCTCCTGGGCCTTCTGAGTGCCAGACCAGACTGCAGCTGGTCTGGGGAAAAGCTCCAGATGTAGAACACTTACAGTGCAAGCAATGGCTTCTTATAAACAACTGTGTAGTTTTCCAGATTTTCTCCTACTATGCTGCTGGGGTAGACAGATCCTGTACATCTTTTCAGCAGATGTGATTTTTCACTGATGCTGTAAACCTCAGTTTATTATTTTAACATTTGAGGAGTACCTGTGCCTCACTAGATCAATGTAAGATTGCAATGCTGACTCTTCCAGAAGCGTGGAGTGGATCCTTTTTTACTGACATTGATTTTATACCCAAGTCCATTTATGGGCTTCTGCAGGGATTCCCTTTGTGTCATCTAAAGTATGAGCCACATGGAAATGTATCTTCCGTTTGGTGAAATGTCATGTCTGTGACCATGTTCTGCATTTTTTAAATACTCAGTCTGGGAAGCATTCTGATACTGGCCTCAACAATTATTTCTCTAATACAAGAGTGGCAACACTCATCTTTGAATTCTTATGGAGCTAGCCAGGTTATTATTGTGGAAACAAGATATAGAAACTTTATTTAAAAACTTTTCTCTGTGGGGGATTGTTTTTGTGACCCTGGATTTTAAAAGATTTCAAAATACATTTGCATTCATGCAAAATGTATTTTAACAACATAAAGGCTGACAGTTCTTCTAGTTGTAAGGAATTCCTTTGATCATGAGCTACAAAGTCCTTGGTAGACCTGGTAGTAATACAGGATTTCCAACACATTATTCTCCACCTTATTTTATTTATTTATTTTATTTGAAAGCTTTTCTTTCCAGAAGCCACAAAGGAAGAATAGGAAACAGTAATCAATGTGGAGGTGACTTTTCCACTTCCTTCTCTTTCATGAAGTTGTTAACAGTAATTTATAGTCACTCAATTACATTGAGATGGCTGGGATATTTCTACATAAAGTAATAAAAATCAGTTTGTAGGCCTTATTAATTTACTGCATATCATAAAGCCTAACAAATTGTACTGTACTAAAAGAATATTACAAAAGTATTTACTAAAAATATATGCTATTGAAAGTAATTCTGCTTCTTGTGGATTTCCTTAGCTCTATGAGAAAAATTATGATAGCATTATGCATGTTCATCAGCTGCATGGTTTGGCAAACCTGAGAACTGCTGTGCACTTCTGAAAAAATGCAACAGATATTTTTGATGCAAGCACATATTTTTATTTCCGTCTTGAATTGTGCCATGTGGATGTGATTCTGCCTTAAACAAGTAAAAAACTGCGCGCTTCTGAAGTCAATGGAAATTTTACCATCTATTTCAGTGATTTTTTCTCCCATAATAATTTTTCAGGGCCACAATTAAATTTTAAGTGTAGTTCTTCAAATTTTAAAAAGTGTCACGTGTTTTATAAAGATCAAATTGTGTCATTTAATCAAATAATTTTGCAGGAAATGGTGTATACGAAAAGTGAAGCTGACTCCTGATTTATATTAGTGTATGACAAGTTCTCTCAAATTGGGGGAAATTGTCTGGACTTGAAAGTTAGTATCAACAAGTTTGTTGATGAAAGGTAGCTAAATATTAGAGATCTAGAAATTGAGGGCACAGAATTAGGAGCATGGGATATTTACATTTTCATAGCTCAAGTGATAAACAATGTCTACCCAGTGTTGAAAGTTGCAGTCACCACTGTTCTCAATAACTGTCTGTCATCCCTGTGGCTTCAGGCATGTGAACAGTGACAGAACCCCAGGATGGGTGAGGCTGAACAGGACCTCTACAGGTCATCTGATCCAACTCTGCAAGTTGCCTAGGACCATGTCAGATGGCTTTTGAATTTCTGCAAGGATAGAGACTCCACCTGGGAAACCTGTGAGAGTTATCAGTAAACATGTTTCCTGATTTCAAACAGAGCCTCCTGTATTGCAGCTTGTGCCCTTGCCTCTGGTTCTGTCACTGGGCACCACTTTAAAAAGCCAAGAAGCTCAATCTACTTTGCACCCTCCCTTCAGGTACATGTATGCTTTTAGAAGATCCTCCCTTAGCCCCACTCCACACTGAACCAGCTTGCTCAGCCTTTCCTCACTGTGATGCTCCAGGCTCTCCATCATCTTCCTGTTTCTTTGTTGGATTGTTTTTTGTCACACACAAAACTACATATTAGCATAATTCCAAAGGGCAGGGCTTGTGTGGGGAGGAGCAGGGACCAAGCTGTGGTTCTCTGCACATCCTCTATCCAAGCATGCTGGTCTGCAATGAGATGGCTTCATTCTCCTCTATGCCACAGTGAGTTTAGAAACCTGTAGCATTCTGCCCACCAAGGGACCACTTCACAGCTGTACAGATTTCCAGGGCCTCAATGAAAGAGTAAGCTGTCCTTTCTAAAATAACACTAACTCATTCTATTCTTGTTATAATAACCAAAACCAGCAAAAAACAGGTTCTAGGTGAAAGAACTGTGCTGGTTCCCAACCCAGCTGTGTAAAAGGAGACAGAGGTCTAAGGCAGAAATTGTTCCTGCTGTGCAGTAGCTTTAATTGTGGAGTAAATTCTTATTACCGAGGGAAAGACTTTTGCCTGATACTCTACTGCGTGCTGTAATTTCCCCTTTTCCTTTTGTTGGCTCTATGACTTGTGAAAGTCTTAATCAGGGTGAAAGACAAACCTTGCCAGGCCACCCTGAATGTAGTGGCGATATCCTATCTGAAAATGTTCTGCTAATGGCAGAAGAATGTACTTAGAATTTAACTGTCAATAATTTCATTTGCTGTAATTTGATGAAGTATGATGATTTTGCCTGTGACAGCCTAAATCTTCCATTGGTTTAGTATGAAATACAATCCCTAAATTGAGATAACAAATAGCAAACTGATCATAAACAAATAATGAGCAGAAGGAAAATTTGAATTGACTGGACAGCTATTTGCTGTGAAATATTCACTCAGCTCTATAAATAACATTTTGTTTCTCTCCTGAGGAAGAACGACTTATTTCACCAAACAGGTGAAATAGAAAAAGTAACAAGACCCTAATACACTGAATCAAATGAGAAAATAAAAACTGTGATAGATGTGACCTTTAGAGAAGTGTTCAATTTTGTTTGTCATTGCTTGGAAATAATGAAATGTACCTTACAGGAGGTAAGAGTCAAGCAGGAGAAATGTCACTGTTTTCTTTTATTATCTTAATGTGGAATGCAAGTTTTTTAATAGATCCAATATACTTTAATAGATGGCTTGTTTTCTTTCATTCATGGGAGGGGGGGTTTGTGTGGGACCACAAATGGGTGTATTCCTCCACCCCCTGCTTTATAGCTCATCACTGTCACACATGACATCAGTATTGCTGTAATGTGTGAATGTATCTGCTGTTTTTTTCCACAGGATTCCTGGGCCTTTAGTGTGCTGATGAGCTGCTTTTATACTTTGTTTTTTCTGTGTTAGATCAAAAGAAATTGCATATGGCCAAGCCCCTTGCAATAGACCTGATCCACTTCCAAAATAGTGCCAGGTAACCAATCTCGTTTTTCCACAGTTAGTTTGCACGTTCAGTGTGTAGGCATTTTCCAGACACTGTACCCCCAAAAAATTAAGTCTCTATTCTCATAAGACCCTCCTCAAAGAGCCCCTGGCTACCTTATGTTCCCTCTTCAGTTACCTTTAAGGAGGGAACATGCTGTGTATTGACATGCAAAACCAAGCTCTAAAGAGGTGACCTGCTGTGTCTGATAATTTCTCTACCAAGTAGCTTTTAAATTAGAGTTAACCTGAGATTTTGGAGAGTCTGCTCATTTGCACATCAATATCCTAGTGCTCCTCCTTAGCACTGGTGATGTCCCAGTGTTACTTTTAGGATAAGGTGGCTAGCTTTGATATTTAGAGATATGCGCACATTAGAAAGTTGGATGTGATCCTGGGTAAAGTTCCAGGAGTGTTTTGGCCAAATGCACAAGGGCATATGTTAATGATACAGTAAGAACAGAAAATACTGGAAAATACTCACCACATGAATGCACTATGATAGACAAAGATGTGCTTTGAGCAGCTGCAGACAGACTACACCAGCAGATGTATAATTTCACTGCAGGAACATCACCTATTCTGGAGCTCCTGCCAGTGCTGCTACATTGGCTCCCTGACCCTGCACAGAGAAATCATGCCTGCACAAACATGGTCTTGGTGTGTGGAAAAAGATTCTGAAGAGCAATGCTGGTTTTCAAAAGATGATGTGAAGAACAGACCTGTTGTAACACATTTAAGACTGGCAGTCCTGTGGTGGCACAGAGATGCAAACTCCAGTTCCCTTGCAGCTTTTGACATTGAAACCTGAAAAAATTCCAGTGAGGGGAATAAAAGTACTGTTTGCTGAGAGCGACAGTAATTTCTCATCAAACAGTTCACAAGAAAAAGTGACATTCATCCTTGGTAGTGCTAGCTCAGTCACCAGCTCATGTGTTTCACAGTCAGGATCACTGCAGGCTGCATGACAGCACCTTTGGATTTTCATATTCTTCTTTGTATTCAGTATTAAACAGAGGCTCTTGCCTTGTTAAGATGCAATAATTACTGTTCAATACATTTGTCCTTTAGGATTTGGGGTGGCTTTTTCAGCTTCTGTACTAATGATTTGTGGTACTAACACTCAGTGATAGCTAAATGTGGGATACAAGTACATTTCTGATGGATTTTGGCACTTAATGCTATGTCATATCAATAGAAATTATTTCTGGGTCTATCTTCTTAATTATATCAAGAACTGAAGTTCTTAGTGACATTAATTATGTTCTCAGCTGTGTCTCCAGTTCTTCCTTTCTCCCTGGTCAGACTCAGGAGTGCTTATAGAACTGCTTGGAGAAGAAATCCATACAAGTTTGAAGCTTGCACCTCATGGAAATAAATGCTGTGATTTATTTTCTGTGTTAATGTCTGCTCATATAATTGAAGTGGAACAATTCCTATGAAATAGTTCCCTCGGAAGAGTGTAAGAATTGAAAAGTACCAGGTCATGTGCACCAGGCAGCTCTGCCTCCTGTCATACACAGAAGTGATGCATGTGGACAGAAGAGTATGACAAGAAAAGCAAGCCAGGAAATTACGCCAGTCTCCTCTCCTACTCTCTCACTGCTTTGTACATTTGTACATTTTTCCAGTTTTCTGCTGGCCTGATTCTGGGAGTGGAGGGCACTCAGCACCTCTCACAACCTGCTTTGCCTGGCTTCGTGACAGATGTATTAATCTAGTCAAGTCCCTGGCATTTGACCTGAAAGTTGCAGAGGAAGGTGGGCCTCACAGGCAACACTGGGTTAAGATAGATTTCTCTTGGGGTCAAAAGCCACAAAAGAAGAGCTCATGTAAATTGGGAAGGAGTGTAACACGTGTGGCTATTTCAGTGTTTGCTATCAAGGAAATGGCTTGTTCTTAATCCCACTTGTGTTACACATACAGCAATAATGTCTTCAGACTCTGGAAATGTTACATTTCCTTTTAAAAGCCCAGGGGTGTAACTCAGGCACACAATCAATGCTTGTACTCTGCTGGTCTCGATTTCCAGACTGTTTCCAACATTTAAAAGGCTGCTGCATTCATTTTTGTCCTATACCTGCTAAGCAAGGAGTAACTAACATCTGAGTGGGGAAAATGTTAACAAATTCCACTAGTGGCCCTCTTTTACCAGTTCTAGAATTGTGATTACTGGATAACATTAAAGTGAATTAACCCCTTAAAGATGGACAAACAAAAAATCTCAAGAAAAAGCCTAATGATTCTGAAGTTCAAATAATATACTGATATTGTCAAAGCATTGTGGAATTGCCAGTAAAAAGCCTTGTGCTCAGTCAGGAACAGATCCTAACAACCCGACAGACGTCCTTTGAGCGTAGAAATGTGTGTTACATTCTTTTCCTATTTAATTGTTCCCATTTTATTTAGAGAGGCGGTATTAGGGAACACCTTCAAAGCAAGTAAAAAAGATTAGCTGTGGGATAGGTCGGATGCTGTTCTCTCACTGGGATCTTCAAAAAGCAAAGATTTGTAGAGCTTTCAAGATGACTGGGGACAGGATTGACTTCTTGTTAAATCAGATAGGGACCTAATTAGAGATTTATGAAAGCAACAAAGCACCCTGCAGCAGGCAGTTTCCCTGCTGGGAGAAAACTCACTGAAACATGAGGGTAAGGCTAATAGCAGCTACTAAGAATGAGATAAATAAATAAATAAATAAATAAATAAATAAAAAGGAATAAAATTCCCAAGTCCCTTTTAACTGTTTTAAACCCTCAAGCAATTGGACCTTGCTTGTCAGGATTGAGAGGAGATAGTCTACCTTGTCTGATACGAAGATAGGCGACTCAAATCTGTTGCCAAGGGCCACAGGGAAGGGTTGAAAAAAGACTACAGTGGTCAGCAGATGAGCTGATATCTCCCCTCCAAGCAGAGGGATGAATTAGCCTCACAGTTGCTAAACTCAGGATAACAAGTCTAAAAGCCTAAAAAAAAAGCCTAAAGCTTTGCTTCCTCATTGGGAAAATAACCTTTGAATGGATCTCTGGAGCAACAGAAAGAGATCAAGGAAAATGTGTCAATTTGGGATAATAAAGGAAGCAGAAGGGCCATAAACAGAGCAGATATGCATCCCGAGGCAGCATCCACCTTTTTTTCTTTTAGCAATTGACAGTGGCCCTCAAGGTGTTGTTACACATGATGGGTTCTCAGACTTGATGCTGCATTGCTTCTTGTTGCCATTTGCATAATATACGACCCTCTGCCTTTGTGTGCCTGAAACAATCTTGTGATAGAAATGTCAACACGTGGGGGAAAATCATCCACATTCCATCTGTTTTGGTGCATCCATTTTTTCTCAATGCATTTTTGCAAATGAAATGCGGAGACTGGCCCAAAATTTTAATTTTGGGTTTCCTTTTTCTCTATTGCAATAGAGGCTGAAGTCTGAAAACTGAGAAAGCTTCAGGGCAGCAACCTGAATAACTTCACTTACAGAAATATTTTGTCATAGAAAAAGGCATTCATAGCTCAGAAACAACATTTCTGTGTTCAGCCCAAATTAGGCAGTCTGGCCAGGATGGGCCTTCTTTTGCACTTTCCAAGTGAGTGAAAAAAATGCTTGTCATTTCATGGGTAAAATTACTATTATTTTAAAACATTGCAGTGTCCTGAAAGTTTAGAGGGGTTTTAAATGGAAAATAGTAAACAATGAAAATTAATGAAAAATCTTATACCTCTCAGCATGATAAGCTTACTCATTTAGCTCTGAAGTGGTGACAAAGGTCATGCCTGTGTATGATACCATTCCAGATGAAAACAAAACTTCCACTATTTTCCCTAATAAATGTTGAATGCTTTAGTAACGCTTGCATGCTTAAGTAATATATGCAGGCTCTGCTAGTTTAATTTTCATAAACTTGATTGATTCAAATGTTGATTTTACTACCACAGCTTTTATATCCCTGTCTAATCAAACTACATGTTTATAATTTCAATTTTACATATTTTAGTAATTGGGTCGTGTACCTTAATAGTAGTGAGGTTTTGCATAGTTTACTAAGGAAAAAGCTGACTTGATACTCTTTCTCCTATTTTAGTGCTGTATTTTTAATTTTTCTGGATCAAGCTAAGCTCTTAAGAAATTACTTTACAGTAGAAGTGTATGACAAGTTGAAGGGAATTAAATGAGACTCAATTGACTCAATTCATTAGTTCTTGCATTCCAGCATTACTGCTGTTTATCACTTGGGATTCCTGCTCTGCAGCTGCCTTAGCCTGATACAGTGTTCATGGCTTCCCAGGTTCATGCAAGTGGACCCAATTCCTGTGTTGTTCTTATGGCCTTCTACTCAGAAAAGGAAAATAGCTGAGTCTCAGACTTGTAACAAATACTTGGTTTTGTTTGCTGCTTTTCCATCACAGATACAGTCCACAAAAATAATTCTTTCTTTCTTTCCCAGAATTTCACTTTTCAAACCGAACATTCAAATAACTATTGCAATGTGAAGTGCCAAATTCAGGGCTTCCTTTGAAAACTAGAGGTGTATCTAGCTGGACATATTAAAAAATGAGGCTTCCCAACTTGATTGTTAGCCTTGCTAAAGCCTCCAGGTGTAGTAGTTGCAAGTCTTATCCTTTGAAACATGTTTTGGTTGTCATCTACCCTTATAATTTATTTTTTTTTTTCACTTTCTGCTCCTACATTATTTGACTTGCACACATATATACCATCCAAATATTTCAAGGAATGCTTTTCATCTCCACATGGTTTTAAAAGATTAGTAACTGAAAAAGTTAAGATCCTAAGCCTGAGTTTTAGTACAGTGCAAAAAGGTTGTTTAGATAATATGTTATCAAAAGATTCAGGGATTTATTTTTGCTGATGCACTCCATTAAAAAATAGACAGCCTCTGTCAATTGCCAATGTTATTGGATGAGCCTAGGATTTCTGGGAACAAGGATAGCTCAGTATGTTTGTTCGTGTTTTATATTACCAGAGGGTCTGTTATGCTTATTTTTAAAATAGATTATACGATCAATACATGAATTAATGTAATTTATTGATTGAGCTTTATGTGTTAACAGCTTGACTTCTGTGCCTCAGTGGTATTATGTTTTAAGCAAGTCACTCTATGTGTGTTTTATAAACAGGATGATGACTTAAAGTAGAGGTGATTGTATGTTGGCACGGAGAAAGTGTGGATTGGTGGCAAGTATCTTTGATTATCACCCTTTTACCACCCTTCTGTACACTTTCCAGCACAGGCATATTGCATCTCATGGGTTGGAGTGGATTTTTGGCTGACAAAGGCTTGAGTGGAAGTGCTCTGAGGAAAGTGTTGTTGCTGCTGTGAGTGGCACCTGTGATTTAGTGGGTAGCAGTCTCTCTGTGGAGTTAGAACTGAACTGCTCAGTTTGGAGTTTAGGACACTGGTGGAGCTGCTGTGTTTTGGGTGAAACTTAAAACCAAGATTTGTTTGTTTGTTTGCTTGTTGTCATTAAAGACTTCTGGTGAACATCCTCTACTAAGCTGTAGTATGGCAGTGCATTAAGAGCTGTTTTTTAGAAGTGGATTAAGAGATCTTTTTGTCTGGTTTCCTAAACACTTAAGAATTTGGGGGATAAAAAAAATACCATATAAATGTAAGTTACTATAATAATAACAATAAAATGAAAACGCTCTCTTCTTAACTTTACATTCAGAAGCTCGTCGACAATAAAAGGAAAAAAAAATAGCTCAAGGCTTCTTTAATACATAAATTCAGAAGTCGTTGACCAGATGTGGGTCAAGATCACCTTTAAGGCAATGTTTGGTCTTCAAGTTAAAGGCTGAACCTTGATTTAGATTCTGGCTTAGTGGCAATGAAATTCCGTAAGAATCTCCAGTGAGATTTCATCTCAATACTGTGAAAATTTCATTAAATCACCTGTTTTCCTGGGGTTCTCATTTCTTCATTTTGAAATGGGTTTCTTCTCCCCAGCTTGTGAAAGACGAGGGAGTGGAGGGATTTAAGTTTTCCAATATGACTTAGTAGTAAGCCCTGGACAGCAGGAATTCATGCCTGGTACTCTCTGGGGCTTGGTTTTCATGCCAGACATAGAAATAGGTTTGGAAGGAGAGAGAGAGGACACTGATGTACAACACCGTGTAGCTTTACTTATCCATATTCAGCATAAGTCTGCAAGCCTTCACTGTCATTTTTAAGACTCACTTGGTAAGCAAAACTGTGTAGGTACTTAGGCAGCACTTAGACTTAGACCTAAACTATCCACTCATCATTTACAATTACTCACAGTTAGCACTGTAAGAATGCAAGGAAACATATGCCTTTAACCCATCACTTTCTAGCTCTGGGATAATCCATTTTGCTGAGTACTTTACTTACCTTTGCACAAGTCAGCACATTTCTGTCACACAGGCTGGTGGTACTTGTCTGGGCAATATAGTGGTTGATCAATACTCTCTGTAATCATGGCACTCTGCATTCCTCAAGTCTTGTCCTTGCCTCATCTCTTCCATTTAATGTAGGCTCTGTCTGGGGGCAGAATGGAAGTACTTTCTAGCTGGCGATTGTAAAAGCAGCTCTGTCCAGGTGGGCACATCAAAGGAAATTCCCTTCCAGAGATTAAAGTTGTGGGAAAAGCTAATTTGGGGATTACTGGGACAGCTGTATCACAATTTGTGATACATAGATTTGTGATAAGCAACTGCTGGCAGAAATATTTAACTATTTGAAAACACAGTTGGCTAGTAATCGTGAGCTATGGGGATCAGCTCAGGAAGAAATGCTGTCCAACAAAATCATGTGGCGTAACATCAGAAATCTTGTTCAAATAAAAGATGATGGGGCCATCAGTTTTACTCACTTACATAGAGGGGTGAGTGTGTGAGAAACAAGAATTCTGTTGTGGAAAAAAATTCCTGTGTTTGTCATTTGCTTTTGTCCTGCAATGCAATGAGGCCTCAAGTTCAACCAGTTTTAATAGAAGGAAAAAGAAACTCAGAAGATCCAGCATTTTAACAGCTGAGACAAACCCAGGAAATGTGGTTGTTTGGGAATTTCATCCTATGTTCACAACTTACCCTATTCTCTCTGACCAGCCACTCCATTCTGGATCCCTCAAACCTTTGTAAAATGTATGGAAATGACATCTTCTCACAAAATATTCCATGGATGGATTTGCATTTTTCCATTAAAAATGGTTTAAAACATTCTTTACCCAATATCACTTTCATTTTTATGAGTAGGTGAGGAGATGCAAAGGAATGGTACTGCTTGAACAGTCGGACAATACTGTGTAGGAAAAGCTGTCAGACCCAAAATTATATAGCTCATTAAATATGCAACCTAATCTGTGTCTGCCTGCTGCCAAAATCATGAACCCAGTAAAGAGTAAAAACCTTCCTCAAAGATTCATTCAAGCTCTTGGAAGAGTGCTAAATAACTTCAATTTATGTTAAAGCTACAGCTTTCAATGTTGCCTCCCATATATAATGGGCATAACTGTGGAATATTTGCATGACTTTTTCTGTGTCTCTGGAGACAAGCAGAGTACTTGGGTTGAGAAAATCACAAGACTGCAACAAGGAAGATCAAAATATATGCATACACTTTAAGTTGTTCTAGCAAAGGAAACTCACTTTCATTGAAGTACTGTAAGTTGATCTAAGTGAGCTTCCTGATGTAATGAACTTTATTGCTTTGATCCCCATGAAGAATCCATCTGAGTCAGAGCCAGAAAAACATGTAAATCTGACACTACAATAGGAACATTTGTTTAAAATGAGTAACACATCTTGATAGCGTTTTTTGATAGCTAAAACAAACTTCATGCAGTACAGTTTTGAAATCTTGTTGAAAAATGAATGGATAAAACATGTTTCAGCTCAAGAGCCAGCTATATAGTCAGATTGCTCCTTCTGCTTTGATTCAGTGTAATAAAAGGCTAAATCCTCTGAAGAGTCATTGTACCAAACTGACTAGGTCTGTTATGGTGGAGCACATATTACTGTAATGAACCAGTTTCACATAGATAATTGTCATGGCAGTGGAAACCAAAGTACAGACACAGATGCACATTGTGTTCTGCTGGTCCTGCCAATGGTTATTTGAACGTCTGAAATCAAACAGAGATGAGCATGTGTGCACTGGGTTGCTGCACAGGGTTTTCTGGTTTCCTACCAGGGTTTATGCAAACAATTAAAAACATATATTACCAAATAAAGCTGATGCTGCTTCTTTCCATCTATACTTTATATGAATTTACTAAAAAGAAGGCCCTGGAAACTGCAGATTTTGGTCATAAAATCTGATGGTCAGGAATATGTTTAGCACATTTATTTCAGAATATTTAAACGTCCATCATCTTACCAGAGTTCTTTACAAAGATAGAAAATTTAAAGCTTAGTAGTCTAACAGTGGTCATCAGAACTCTCAAGGAGAGACATCTGCAGCCAGTGCCCCTGCAGACTGTATTATCAATTAGCCAGCAGACTGGCCAAACACATCTGTGCTATGTTTTGCCTGGAGACTGCTGAATCATATTGCCTGTACTCTAAAACAGTGATGACTAAGTGTATTAGAAAAGGCAAGATGATGAGCAAGCAAGTATAGAGAAAAAGCTGCTCTCTGTTGTGGAAAAGACCTGTTTTCAAACCCTTGTGTACACCGTTGTGTTTATAACCTCTCCTGTGTGGCTCACATTGAATTTCCCATGCAGTGAATACAAGTAGCCCTTGAGCAGCACCACCAAATTGCTGCAGTATCACTTCTTACACGGGAGCTATTTAGAAGAATCTAATTTGTAAATACATTTTAGAAGATAAAGAATCAAGATACTATGGTTTCTGGAATAATTGGTGTTAATAATTTCTGAAATGAACTGAGTTATCTCCATGGCTCACTTAGCTATGAGAAAAGTATGAGACTTGAATGGAAATGATTGGAAGGAAAATGTAAAAACTTAAATTAGAAACACCTATTTTGATAAGATGCTGTGAGGGAAATGTCAGCAACAAAATTCTGATTGTTTGGGGTTTTTTTGCTCAATGGTATATCAACCTTGCTACATGCCATAATTTATGATTTCTTTTAGAGACTGTAATACTGGCATAGCAAGAAACATCATCTGAGGTGAGTGGCTGGCTGACAAACCAATTTAAGATGATGATAAGCACAGCAATGATGAGAGAGTGTGCAGGGGTGAGACTTCCCCACATCTTAACTCCAGAAACACTGATTAATGAATTCAGTGTAAGCGTCTAGCTTTTGGATGAAATAAAGTATGAGCAGATGAGTAACAGAAGAGGGCAGTGAGGGAAGACAGTAAAGAGACTAATCTTTCCCAGCTGAGATGGGAAGGCTTTGTGGAAGGACTAATTTCAGGCCAAAAATACTATGAATAATCGAGATTATTTCTGTAAAGAGAACATTAGTTTTAAGTCTACAAGGATGATTTCTAATAATAACACAGAAAGAAATCTAACAGAAAACATCCTGATTTTTTTTTCATCCATAGGACCAAAACCATCAATGAGTATGGGCAAGAAGCTGATGAAATGTTATCTTCCGTAACATGAATTTACTTCTTGATCCAAAGTGAAAACAAAATTCTGACAATATATGCTCTATTGCTTCCTCACTCTCATATGTTTGGAATATAATCTGCTAGCTGTGGTCCTGTCCCTTTGGTGTTTGAGGAATTCAAGGGCTTGAAAAATCCTTGATGTGCGCCATAACCACTGGGTCTTCTACTGAAGGAAGAGCATGGGGAGACATGGGGAACTCTCCCCCCGCCAGCATGACTGTGGGAACATCACTGGGCACTGGTTTTTGCAGAACCTGTTTGCTACAGATGATGGTGGGGCATTTTACTGGGCACTGCCTCTTGGAGTGTGCATGCACATGTGCTCACCTTGTGTGTGTGCACGTACACTTGGGGATCTCATTTGCAAATTGAGCCAACCATGCCTTCTCCTTTTTTTGACCTGACAGGCAGTGGTGCCTTCCATGATCCTGTTGAAGGTTTTCAGAGCAGAAAGGTGAACATCTAGGGCTGCCACAACCAAAGTGACGGGGAACATTCCAGGTGCAGAATATTTCCCACCTGGTTCAGCTGGCTGCTGAACGTTGAAATGCCAATAGGTTTAGATGAGAGTTTCAAGGATCATATTCATGGACTTGAATGCTGGTGTTCTGCCAAGTCCCTTTAGGGACTGTAAAAGGACACACAGCTCCTTTTGCTGTGCCTACCCTGGCAGGCAGAGCAGGACAGCAGGGGAAGGCCAGCAGCTGTCCATGCTCCGTAATTCCTGCACGCTCCCAAGCACAGGGATTGCTGTGCTGATTGCCCTTTTTCCAAACAACACACAGACACGCTTCAGGGGAGAGCATGCTCCAGGGTCCATTCCCATCAGGCAATTTCAGCTCAAACACCCAGAGTCTGGGGGATGGGGAAGGGGAAGAAGAGAGTGTGGTATGTAGAGCTGAGCCGTGCTGTGCTGGCTGGCCTCAGGGCCAGAGCATGGTCCCTGGTTATTTTACTCACTAGACATTTCCTGTGTGTCTCAATTCTCTGTCTGTTCAAGAGCAAGAGAAGAATTTCCCCCCTTTACAAAAAATAAGTACCTTTTTAATGTGCTACAGGAATAGGTGCTATTTTAAGCATTCACCAGAGATGAATCCAATATTTTTTCAGTCTGCTGGGAGAGTGAATGCGTGGTAAGAAATCTTTGTCCTGCAATCCAGATTCTGTCAATCTGGATTCTTTCAATCAATTCTTTCAATCTGCAGATATCTCCAAGTATGTAGTTGTTTGAGTTTGCTGTTCAAGTCTGGCCCACTCTTGATAGCATTTGTGCAAAGCTGAAGCTTGAAATTGAACCGGACTGGAAGGCGAGACGGGTTCAACTTCATTGCTCTGCCTGTTGGGTTGCTTCCTCTCTGGGCAATGTAAAAAAAGTCAACTGTATTATTTTTCCTTTTCCATGGCCAGGGCCAAAGAATGCAGGAGAATTTGCCAAGAGTAGAAAAAAAAAATTGAGTTCTGCTATAGCTTCAGGGGTCCAGGATACTTGCCTTTCTCATCAGAGAGAGAGCAACCAGACTGATATACTATTTTCCATCAATCAAGTCAGCAAAGCCAGGCAGAGCACTTCCTTTGACATCAATGCAGTGGTGACAGTTGTAGAGTTAATGCATTCCTTCTTAATGGAGTACCGTAAATCTAGGTTCAATGCTGCCAAAATAATGGCTGCAGTTCTCACTGGTGAAGTCAGCTCTCTCCCTGCATTCCCATGGGCCTGAAACAGTTTGGATATAGAACTAATAGTATTATTTACTGGTATTAATAAGAATTTCTAAGGCAGTTTACAAGGATGGTTTACCTGTTCAAAGTGATGATATTGCCTCTCGGTTGAGCACACATCTGCCTTTTTAATCATATTTCACAGCTTCAGAAGAATTATATTTCTTATTTGAAACCACAAGACAAAATTAGAAAGGAACAAGTAATGCTTCTTTCCAGGAAGATATTTGGTTTATGTCAGTCACTTCCTAAAGAAATGATAGGTCCCTTAGTTTAGTGTCTTATTTTTAAGGAAGTATGGAGGAAAGAATTGAAATGTGACAGTAGGGTATAGTGCTGATACAGGAGCAAAAAGTTCATTGATTAAGGAGCAAAAAGTTCATTGATTAATTCACTAGCTGTATTATATTTGGGTATCAATGAGGGAAAAAACCCAGGTATACCTGCTCAGGAAATAATCAGATCTGAGTCAGACATACATCGGAGGGTTCAAATGAAAGTCAGACCTCTTTGCAACCTCAGAAAACAACTTTGCCAGTGAGGTATGTAAGCAAGTGGCCTGCAGAAGGAGGAACAAGGGATGCACAGTCTGTATCACAGGGAAAAGCCCTGACACCACAGGCAGCAGAGCATCTACGGAGCATTTCCCTCACAGTATCTTGATCCTCTTTCTCCTCTCCCACAAGAATTTACTCAGCCCCCAAGGGGATGTTACTTGGGATTGTATAACTTGCTGGAGTTAAACAGCTTTATAGCACTTTTCAGGCACAAGGCTTTACCTCTCACTTACAAGTTTATTTCAGTCTGCAGGGATCATAAAGCAACTTTCAAATTACCAGCCAGTACTGCTGGGGCACAGAAGAAACCATTGTGGTACAAAGTCCACTGAGCATAGGATGTGAGTGTAGCAATGCTTTTAACCCCTCTCTGCATGGGAGTCTGGAAACAGATGGTAAATGCCCAAGGATAGGTGGTGCTGAGGGGGAGGGAAGGAGGTCAACCATGAGCATTTTGGTTCAGGTAATCTGTATCTTGGTTCAGTGCACTTCCAGAGTGCAAGCATCTTACCAGGGCTTCCTCAGAGGTCCCCCCCGAGTGAGAGCAACAACATCCCTGCCTTCCTACCCACTGGAGGGGACCTCACCAACACACAGGTGGTGACGAGAGCAATGCCCTAATGCTGCCTACCCTCTAAAGGAAATGAAAATTATTGCCCATATTTAACAGCGATCTATTAAACTTGGTGTTTGACTTAAGCATCCACAAGTAATCATACAAAATCTCAGCTTTAGTTGCTCTTGCAGACCTAGACACTCACTTACAAAGCAAATGTGCAGGATGCAAATAAAACATAAGCAGAAGGTAGCCTAGGGGGTCCAAGCCCTGAAGGCATATAACGCGTTGATTCAATTTTTGGAAGGGATTTCTTGTTTATTAAACCAACCACTTGAAATTAATTGGAAAGTAAAGTCTTGATCTTGGCACATTTTTAAATCATAAATATTCAACTTTCATTTAGCTCCTAAATAAAGCCAAGAGTGAAGGTCAGACTTGGAGAGGGATAACAGGAGTTGCATGCTCTCAGCCGGGTGGAAGCTGCTGGTGCTAGCTCAGCTCACAGGACACGGGTGGAGGAGGAGTGATGCTGGCTCCAGCTGCAGACACTTTGGTCCGGGTTTGTGGAGGTTGGCCTTTGGTCCAGACCTATGGAGACATAACAGCAAAGAAGCAACACACAGGACGTTGCTTATGGCACTGTGCTGATGTGAGTGTTTGACTTCTGGGCCAGACAGGCTTGCATCTGTCCAACTCAGTGCATGGGCTCATGCAGACAGGCATGCACTAAATCTGATCCCAGGGCCATTCCCCGACAGAACCACAAAATAAACACATGCGCATTCACTGCTTTCTAGAGTACACTGGATGTTAATGAGCAGAATAATTTGTAGTGGTTTGACTACTGCCTCTTTTTTTAGCTTGTGGCTAATGTATGAAGGCATTTCTGATCATAACTATGCCAATAACCTATTGTCACGTCAGCTATTGCTAGCTGCATTTATTCAAACAAAACATTGATGGAGTTCTTTTTTATTGCACGGAAAAAAAACAAGTGGGCATGCTTTCAAGAATCACAGTCAGAGTACAGTATGTCTGCATTTAATTATGGGGTTGGAGCAATTAACACTTGGGCTCTGCTTTGTTCTGTATTCCATGGCTGGTTGTTGAGAAAATACAATTCTCAAAAGCTTGCCATTTAAAATGTATTTAGCCTATTTTTAGTTAGTGTGAAGGGGTTTACCTACAATTGCTTAGGGCTATGAAGGTTGGACTAAGACTCAGGAGACCCTGATTCAATCCAAAGTGTTCTTTGTGACAGTGGAAAAATCATAATTTGTGCTGATATCTTACTGGCCTGCTGGAGAATTACCCCTTGCTGTAAGGCAGGGATTCCATTAGCTGTAAAATGCTCAAAATCTGGGCTATTTAAAGAACCTTGATATTTTCTCAGGTTTTACTATTAATGTATGTCAGTAATAGCAATTTACATCAGACTTATTCTGATAACTAGAGACTCTTAAACCAAAACATTACACAATGTGCAATGTATATGTATTTGCCCCTCTCTCATAAGTTCTCTTAAACATCTAAGTCTGACCTAATTCAAAATTATGTATCTCAGGTATGTATCTTAGATTAAAACATATGTTTCAGAGCCACTGAAAAAGTTATGATACTAAGACCTCCTTTTTATTATTTCCCCTCACAACTTCACCTTGCAACACTTTCTTAATTGCAAAACAATTTTGGCTTGAACTTCTGTGTCTCAGTCTGCTGTACTGTGACCTAAAGAACAGCACATACACATGCAGAAATTAACTGGTCCCTGAGGAGTACTCTTGTGCTGGAGAGTGAAGGAGGAGAAGGCAGATTTGCAAATAGCCATATTTTCTTTCACCAACTTAATTGCTTCTGTTTGGAACTTTTAAAATCTCACCTTACCATGCAGTCATTTTCAAAGTGAGCACAGCATGACTGACCCCAAAAAAATCTGTTTGCTTTTTTATTATAATTTTGGTTGTGATATTTTATTAGTGGAGGCTGCAACACCTCAGAGGAGTAACAGTCGGCTGGTTGTGGCACTTCTGGCATTTCCTAGATTATACTCTGATTAACTCTGCTATATTTATAAAGACCTTTTAATATGCTTTTGTGAGAGTAATTTCCTAGGGATTTCAGGAAAGCATGTGGAAAAACAAACTGCATCACACAGCATCACACTGACACTTCTGTGAGTCATCAGGGCTGGACCTTTGGATGTCTAGCAGGTGAGTTAATCAACTAGCCAATAATAATACTGATCTTGAAGATTAGTACTAGAAATATTTACCAGTTTTCATAATTATTTGCTGACAGAGGAACAGTGAAACTCAGGTTGGGGTTTTCAGTCACCATTAATGGCTCTGAAAGTATCTTCCCATTCTCAAGTGCAAGCCTTTGCTAGACCATGGAAATGAATGCCTTCTGTGGAAAATTGTCCATTTTAACAGCCCTCTAGTATTATTTTTCTTTCTATAATCCTTGATATTTCAGTTCAAAATAAAAGTTAAATTATTATAATGGTCGTACAAAACAGTTTAGTACAGTCAAAGGGGGCTCTTTTTTTTGCAGCAGCAGCAGCAGCAGCATCAGTGCTCACAGCATTTCTTATCCAGCAGAGTGCATAAACTGCACACAGATTCCCACATGCACACAACCCTTTGCACAGTCCTTTGATCTTTGACAGGAATCTTCAGACACCCTTTGGAATGGGAGACACTCTCGTAGTCTGTTACAGTTGTGGGTATATTTTTGGTATGGAGTAAATGATCTAGTTAGAGGATGTTTTCTTATTCTTAAAATGACATGAAGTCCTCAGAAGGAGATGAAAGTACATCATTGTAGCTTTGTACTTGTGGGAATATTAGCCATTTATAATTGTCTGGAATAAAATAAAAATGGAAATACTGAGAACATGATGCATAGTAAACAGTCACAGACCTGTAAGACATGTATTACTCATGAACACAGGATCAAACAGCTGCTTTTCCTGCCTTTTACAATGTGTTCCTGACATAAAATTAACTGTATTTATTGCAATAGTATCTCACTTGATGTCCATTCTCCACCTCTGTCTGTAATTTCTTCTATTGAAGTTCAAGGACTGATCAGGGCATTTTTCTCATAACATCTTGCCACTCTTTTATAATCTCAGGGGGTCTATCTCTCCAGAAATTCCTACTCTTATCCATGCCTATCTTCCAGCTGATAATGTGTTTTTGTCTAGCTCTCTAAAACAGACTTTTATTCCCAAAACAGGAAGTGTGACACCCTGCTCAAGTTAAGGATTGCAGCATCAGGAACCAGAGTTTTCAGATTTTCACCTGATTCTTTTCATCAGCTCTCCAGAACTTCCATGCACCAGAGCGTGACCACAGCTGACTCCTCTTGGACCTGAAAGGAACAAAGCTAAAAGGCAGCAGAGAAAAAAACCTCTGTTGCCTTCTCTGATTACAGCTGCAGAATGATTTTGAGAAATCACTATTGAGAAATGCATCAACATATTGTTGATGCCTTTGGCTTAGTGAGTGATAATCTAATTTCTGTTCAATTGACCAGCAGCCACTTCACGTTTGGATCAAAGTTTGAAACATAGCTTGTTTCTTGTTAGGGCGAGCTGGTCATTATAAATGTGAATTGTAACAGCCCTTAGTAAGGGATTAATCCTGCAAGATGATGAACACTCTGTGAAGGAGGGCAGGTGCTCAGTGTATCACCTACCTTGTTCTTCACGGTACCAAGTCACACCATTTCTCTGAATCTGATCTTCCAAATTATTCACAAAGCCCTATCATGTAAATACAGATATTCATACAGACAAATATGTTGTACTGTTCACTGAGGAAGGAAAAATTAATTATACTCAAAGATCCTCATTCACACCTGCACTATGGAAGACTTAGGTCAGTCTAAACCCATTGCTAACTCAAAGCTGTGGGAAATGGTCTTTCAATGATCTGTCTATTTTACTCTGATTTCTGTCACAGATCACCAGAATAAACCAAATGCCTTGGCCAGTCACAAATAGATCTATCCTACTTTTTTTCCTAAGAACAAAAAGCTGCTTTAACTTAATCAATAGTAGCAGTTGCATGACACAAATGAGATTACTGGAATTAGTTAAGATAATAAAAATACTCTGTGTCCCTCATTAAAAGTCTTAACAAGAGTAACTAAAATTGAAAGGAACAGTTGAAATATCAAGGTCAACATCTGTTTAATTTTTAGCTATTTTAATTCTAGCTCATGATTATTTTAGAAGCTATCCTAAAGAGTCAAAGGAGAAATAGCAATGGGAAGAAGACAGAGTTCTTCAGGGGACAATTCATCAGCTGATTCAACATAATGGTATATGAGAAAAAAGGCAAATAGAACAGAGTTCTCTTAGTCATAAGCTAATAATAAAGTCTCTAGCCACTATCTAGGGTAGGGTCAGGACTTCAGCCCTCTGAATTTCTGACTGGTGACATGTTGCAAGAAATCCAGCTCACATAAAGAACAGGTTGCTGTCTCTGGTGAAAGTGGCACTGACAAGAGCCGCTCACAGTATCCCAAAAGTTCCCATTTTGTCACTCAGTGTCCCCAGGTTCACAGCAACATAGTTAGCATGTAGCTAAGGGACTTCCATGACAAAGAACAGCTGATGGAGGCCCTTGTGCAGTCAACAGAGGCATAGATGGGGAGCCTTTCAAAGGATCAGTCACATTTCTTGTGGACTAAGAACATCTTGCTTTCTTTACCCATAACCTGTCCAAAGTCATTTGGCTTACATCAGTGCACAGTAAAAAAGCTTTAAAAGACATCAAATGACCTCTTCCTTATGGCCAGACCAAAAAGAAGAAAGTAAACTCTTCTGCCTTCTCCTTAGTTTAACTTCTGCCTTAGATGTCGCCTGGGGCCTGAGATCTCTGAATTCAAAGATGGAAAATGAAGCACACTAAAAAGGATAAGTTCCTTCTCTTCTTTCTCTCTGAGGACTCCTCAGGCTTTTCTTCACTGTGTAAAGTAGAGCAATCTCGCTACCCTTTCTGCATTATAAACTTTGCTAATAAAAACCAAAATCAGACAATAAAAGCCCACTTTCTCCTGATGCTCTGTTTTCTCATTCTTTCCCTCTTCCTGGCCCCACCTGTACTAACACAGTCACACTTTCAGTAGCCCTTACTGGCAGCAATGCAAGCTTTCAGTTTTTATTAAGAAGGCTAAATCAGGAGTTTATAATAGTCCTTTTATACTTTTAATGTTGCCCATTTTACTGCTGCTTTAACATTCACTACCCAGACCTGGCTTGTATTCCCATGTTCCCAGATCTGAACAACAGAACACCCCTATTAATTTAACCATGTCCTTTCTATTCCTACATTTCTTAAGTAGTACAGCTGTGATTTTGTCTTTATTTCCCTAAGGCCCTTAAATATCTTTCACATCCATACCTGCAGTCACTGCCAAGATAGAAAATCAAAAAGGCTCACCCAGTTATACTGGTGCTTGAAGGAGGTCCATGGCTTTTCATACTTAACTCTCACCCAGGAACAAGGTTTGACTATTTTCCTTCCTGATTTTGGTATCAGATTTCAAACTGCAGTCCATGCAAGGACCAGCCTTCTTTCATGCATCATCTCTCAGGTTTGGCTACCATTCAGCAGCCTGGTGAAGATGTCAGAGACAAGGAGATGGGGAGGAAGAATAACAGAAAATCTTGCTCATGTCAGCTGCCTGTGCTTTGGTGATGGTCTCTAAGATCCTTCTTTACACAGCTGATTATGGAGCCATATTAAAAAAAAATATTTAAGGCCTCTAATACCAGAAGTGGCTGGGATATTTTCCAGGGCTAGCTTGCTGCTGAGCTGTAACCAGTAGTACAGCTAGTGGGTGTACCAGCACCCAAACTTCAACTCAAACACGAATTCAGTCCAGAAGTGATATTCAGACACTGTTCTGACTCTGTTCCCTGAGGTGCCTAAATTTGCACTGGGGCTTCAATGGCTCTTTCTTGAATTTAACTCTAGCTGACTACCTGTGTTTGCTGATACTCACTACCTCAGATAACTTGCCTGTCTGGACTAAAATGCCTGGAACAAATATTGATTGAGTATGGGATGCATGCCACTCCTTAGGCACACTGTTGCTTAAGGCAGGTCGAGGATTCATCATGCTCTTTGTGAAGTTAGAAAACTCAGAGTTTTCTGTTTTCACAGTACTGTTCCTGAACGGAGATTGTTTTTGCTCTGGGGGGTTATGCATCAATGTAGCTCTTCACCCTCAACACACTAATGAAAAAAATATTGTGGTGCAGTGTGACCTCCCTGCAAGCAAACACCAAGCACTGCCACGTACCTAAATGACAATACATTAAGATCATTATTGTATTTAATATAGTCAAACTTATCATTAATCAGTAAAACCAGCAGCAGCATCATGTTCTTCCTTAAGTGACAGATTTGTCAATAGAATAAAAAAGCCTTTCTATTGAGACATGGTGACATGAATACAGGCGCCTTAATGGAATATCAAAAATAGCAACAGTCAGAAAGGAGATGTCTTTTACCAATAAAGAAGAAAAAAGCTCAGGTATCAGCTAATTTGCTGCAAAGCTGTCTTATGCTTTCTAATCAATCATTAACAATCAAAGGCCACCTGGCTTAATTGAGGCTAATTTTCAGGAAGCCTGAACTGGCATTCCTCGTGCACTGCTTGGTTGATGTGAATGTCAGAACAGAAAAACTATAGCACTAGTAAAGGAATGAAGGAAACCTGTCATTAAAGTATTTTTTAAACACCTATAAAACTTTTTTTTTTTCCAGTGGCAAATGCAAAATATGACTGTTGGTGATCATTCAACAAACTATCAAGAAAATAATTTTTATTGTCCTAAAGACTTTTGAAGAGTACCTGAATGCATACAAAATCACAGCTTATTTATGTTTTAAAGCTGAATGGCATCAGGCTAGAGAAGTCAATGGTTTTTTATGACCACCATCATAAAGATATCTCCAGGCATATGGGTCGTAGAAAGATTTGAGAAGATTCCTGCCTAATAGGGTGAACGAATATCCTAGACAAGCACACTTCCTCTTTGGTGTTGGGAAATGTTTTAGTGAAAGGCTAATTAGAGCCTCAGCAACTCTCTCCTCTGCATGAAGATCTCCTGTTTGAACTGTTTACCCAGCTCCATCTTCCTTGTAGAAGCAGATGAGCAGCTTCAACACTTGCTTCTGACAGGACATGACACCATTTACAAGGGTTAAAGGTTTTGGGGGCCTGGTCTTGGGGTCATAGCGATGGTCTGACTGCACTGAGCTGATGGATAAAGCCTATGTTTTACATTCTGCTGGAGTAATTGTAATAAATATTGATAGGTGTGCTCTGTTACTAATTTATTTCAGGCAGAGCATGTCTCTGAAGCTGTGGAACGACCTTGACAGAGCAAGCAGTGCTTACCAGGCATAAGTATCTCTGCTGAGGGCATGGCAAAGGCCAGGGGATCCTGTCAACACAGTTGAAAGATACTGCTACTCAACAGGAGCTTCCTTGGTGCCACAGAAAGGTAAGATATTGCTTAAAGGCAGAAATTTTTAAAGTATTCAGTATTTTTCAGGATATCTCTGAAACAAGGTCATTGAAAGATGAAACAGTATTGAGGCATTGGAACTGTAAAATGAGGTATTTCACTCCTTTACAGGGAGATGATGTGTCATTCCTAGCCTGGTCTTTTTCCTGAGGTTTGATCCTTAGATGGGAGTTTACCACCAAGCTGTTTACAACCATGCTGTCCATGCCGGTGCAGTGCTGTGGTTATGTGGTGTGCCACAGACAGATCCTGTCTCTGTAGGTAGTAGAACCCTGGTTGGTCTCATCTTTTTATAAGATCAGGGCTTTAATCTCAATTTCAATCACCTCCATAAAATTGTATGCAAATATTTTCCTAGCTTACTTATTATGAAAGGGATTGCCCTCTGGGTGGTTGCCATTCAGTTTGGCTGCCTTTACTATAGACTTTACTTGTTGGCATCAGAGTAATTTTTCATGTATAGACCCATCTGTAGTTGTAGCAGCATTTTTTTGCCCAACTTTTCCAGGTATTTTTGCATTTCAGTGGTAAAAACATATTTATAGTACGTGATTTATTGGATTCTTAGAGTAGCTCATTTACTCATAGCATCACAGTACCTGAGCTGAAACTCAGGAATATATTTCCTCCTCCATGGCTCCAAAGTGGAAACACTTTGAAAACAGTCTTTCCAGCCCCTAGCTGTTTCTCTGTTGATTAATATTTGACCATTAAATTAGGTCAGTTGATCAGAACATGGTGCTAATAAAACCAAGGTCATGAGCTCAGGCAGGTTGGATCCCGGTATGGACCACTCAGTTAAGAGCTGAACTTCATGATCCTTGTGGGTCTCTTCCAAGGCAGAATATTCTGTGATTCTGAATATAGTGAGGGTTTTGTTTTTTCTGTTCTAGCTGACAAGAACAGCCCATCTGTCTTGAATACTCATAACTCATATGCCATCTCCCCAAACTGACGGTTAATTTAAATAGCCAAAATGATTGTGCTTTACATTATGGTTCTATTTGCGAGCAACTGATAAAGGACTAACAAATTTTTAATAGATTTTGTAATAATTTGTTCATTGAATATTATAGAGTACAACACACTAGCTGGCTTCAAATAACTTTAGCATAAAACTATTGTTATTCTTTCTACTAATGTCCTTAGCAGGCATGTTTAATTTAAGCCGTAACACACGACCCCAGTAGCAGTGATGTGTCTATCTATGTAGCTACACTGCTAAATGCTTCAAATATGGGATTTTGCAACCCCGAATGTCTTAAAACCACATCAAACACAAAAAATCAAAATACCGTAGAGTTTCATGGAAACCTTCCTCCTGTAGGTCAGCTTCTTGATGGTAGTGAGACATTTTGAAAATGGACAACTTGTGGCTTCTCACACCAAATATTACAAGCGCAATTTCTGTGTGTTAAGAGTCTTTGCAACCCCTAAGTGTTTCTCTGAGGTACACGTCACTCTTTTAGTGACAAGCTTCTGAATGCTGCAGAAAATCATGTCAGCTGCACCTTCTTTATCTGCTAGACTTCTAAGTGTGCTTTTGGTTGATAAACATAAAAAGTAAAATAACGTAATGTTAAAAAAAATATCTCACTCCTCTCCAACATTTTGCCCCGTATCAGATTTATTATAGGAATGAAGGTTTGGAACTTTTGCATGACTTTCAGGGTCAGAACAGTTCCTGAACAGAACCTACACCAATGGACATCTGACCATGCAAAAGTCTTGTGTATTCCAGCCCCAATGCACTGTATCAGAGATATTTCTGCTGCTCTGTATTTCCCATGTCTGGGTTTTTGTCATGCCGCCCCATTTTACCCAAACAATGCAAATGAGCCACAAAATATTGAAAAATCTTATCTGTAGCTTTTCACCTTTGAGAAAGAGTTGGGGATAAATTCTGATCCTAACTGCAAGTAGCAAATATCTCCACTTAAGCCATCGTGATGCCATTACTTTAATGGATCTAAGACTGGGATGATTTTGGCAGAGACAGAGAAGGGGAGACCCTGTTATGCAGTAACACCTCTGTTCTGGAAAATTATCCACTGTTGATAAACAATAACCAACTAGCCCTCACTCACTGTTGTAGATCTCCAGCATGATTTATGCTGACCCTGCTATTGAGGTGGCTCATTAAAAGTGACAGTGATGCTGGGACACTGGGGCAATCATGGTAGTGTTCTGCAAAAACACCTCAGAGAGTTTCTCAGCATGCCCACTCCAGCATAACCAACGCAAGGTTTTGTCTATGATGAAAAAAGACAACTGATGTGTTTTCAGTCCATTCCAATAATGTGCTTCATTCTAATCAGAAGGAGAAGTTTGTACTAAACAAATGCTCACTTTCTTCGCTTCCCTTTTCACATCAGTCACTGTCAGCTTGATATAGAAAATATGGCTGTTAATAGCTTGCAGTGGAGCAAACATTTGCATAACTGTTACCTCAGAGCCCATAACTCCGAGCTAATTGGCTGGTGGTGATTAAAATGATTAAGTGACTGTAATTTATATGATTAACCAATTAAGCCATTCTCCTGTGATTGGCCCAGGGTAGGGTCTGGGATGCGAGCTTGTTTCCCAGCATGCATGCCGGCAGTGCACGATATTAAATATTCTTTTAAATACTAGCTGTTGTTCCTGCCAACAGCACTCAAGGTGCTTTAAAGGTATTTTAATTACTCCAAATCATTTGTGTAGCACAGAGAGTCATAAGTTGAAGGCAACCCATGAATTATTAACAAAATAAATCTAGCACTGGCTAGGATAACACAGAATTACCGAAGGCAGTAAATAGGACAGTGAATTTGATCATCCAGAACTGATGGATGACTGACTGGTGTAAATACAGGCAGTATCACTGCCTTGAACAGAAGTTACGCTGATTTATCCCAGCATGACATCCAGATTTTGATCCTTGGAAGCTGAAAGTTCACCAGCAGGTCTGAAAAAAAAAAAAAAGGTAGACAAAAATAATTGCAAATCCTTCCAGGTAAAAGAAGCAACTGACTTGGTTAATTTGTAACCAATTCCATTAGGAGTGCATTTGCCAAGGGAGTGAATGTTGTTTGAGTGAGTTCTGGCTCTTGAAAGAACAAGGCAGGTGGGCAGGAAGCAATAATTAAGCATATTCTCTGCTAATCTCCTGCTAGGTACACTGAAGGGAAATCTTGCTGTGGTTTCATCCCCCCTCTTTCCTTCCCCCTACCACCTTCCTGTGGGCTGCTGTTATGAAACAAGGGACTGCTCCATTTCCAGTTTTTCCCCCCTCTCACCTCCTACCAGCAGACAGTTTAATTCCATACTTCCTGAGGCTAAACACATCACCTTCATTCACATTACTTTCAATTTCAGCTGCTGTGTGTCCTGAAACTTTAAACCAGTTGCCAGTTAGCATGGACTCTCAGTTCTGACTCTACAGTTTTAAGTTTTTAATAGTTTTCAAGAGACGACAGCAATATGCTTTTCAACTTACCTGTGATTTGCTTTGTGTTTTCTGATTTTTCTTGACTGATAATTAAATGTCAAAATAATATAGAAGACTAGTATTTTACTGTCTTGTGAGTAAGCTACTTCTGTGTGCAGTGTTGTTCAAAAGAGTAGCCTTGGCAAATTGAAAAATATTATACTTAACTGTATTAAGCACCTTCATGCTGCTGACTGGGTATTCCTATTGCTTCAGAGGATGATGTCTTAGGGCATGGTATTGAATTCTTAGGGTAACTGAGGTTTGAAAAGTCAGTTGTTCCATGAAGGATGTAAAAATCTGAACGTCGTCTTTTGATCTAAGTAATTCAGTCAAAATGGCTTCGTGAGGAAGCCTGTTGCATCAGGATGTCTGCATTACAGAAAAAAAAAAAAAAAAAAAACATTTGCAATACTGCCATGCTAAGCCTATAGAGCTCATCCTATGGTGCAAAGCCAGACATTCATCCTCTGGCTTTTTGTCTATTGGATAACATTTCTTCCACATTACTCACAGAAAGTTCCAAGCAGTGCTCTGAGGGTGTCTGTGAAACAGCTCATGAAGCTTCAGTCCTGAGGTTTGCAGACATGTGTCCTGTCTGTCTATGACATTACTGACATGCCAGAAACATTTTAGACTTAACTCCGAGAAGGGTTGTGAAAACTTCAGCTCCCACCAAAGTAAACAGCTAAGTAAACTTAGCCAAAAATGAGACCTGTAGTTAAAGCTGAGTGTCGGGGGACAAAAGTGGGACCTTGGCCCGTCACCTCACCCCTCCCTGCATCCCTGTTCCCTGTTGTCAGAGCGAGGTATTGCTCTTTCATCACTCCTAGCAAAGCTTGAGGACAAGGCCATTAATATACATAATGCACTCAGGCAGTAACAAGATGACGTCCATGGAAAAGCTTATAAATAAACATAAATAAAGACCTGATGAGTAAAAGGCTGGGTCCTGCCCAGGCTTCAGTGAGACTTATAAAGGCCACACAGAAAATGCATCTTAAAATAGACTATTTGAAGGTCATAGCCTCGTGCCCTTACCTGTCAAGACCTGAGCGGAGGCTTTGCCTGTGAAGTGATGGCACTGCTGATGACATCAGCACTCTCCATGCAGGCTTTGGCAGGTGTTAGCCATTCGTTTCACCTTTGCTACTGTTCACCCAGGAATTTCTTTGGAGTCATGACTCGCCATGTGCTTTCATGGCAACTACCATTTAGTTGTATGAAAAAACACATTTCTGCTGAAGATCTGCTGCCATGATATCAGAACTTGAGAAAAGGCAGAGCCTCGAACTGATTCTTTTGACAGGTTATAAAATATTAAAAGAGGATAAAGTTTTAAAACTCATTTTTACGTATCTCTCTGCAGCCAAGTGCTGCTGGCCTAAGGGATCAATGAATGAAACATTACATAGAAATGCTGAATTCATGTTATCCTTGATAATCTATATTTCAAAAATGAGACTGAGCTCTTAAATGACCCACACATGGATTTGATCTGCTCCTCCCTTTTAACTTACTCTTCAGTAGCCTGGCTTTAAAAAAATTAACTGTTTCAGTAATGTGGGAGTCCTTTCATTCCTACAGTCCTCTGATTAGTTCCAATAAAACTGAATAGTAATAAAGTTAAAATCCATTAGTGGCTACAAGACACACAACAGAACTTGTTCTGGTATTTAAAAAAATGTAAAGCCATTATAGCCTCCTGTGAAACTTTGAATTTAGCACAATTATTTTTCACTTTTTGCTTTCTTGCTTTTATTTTTTGTTGCTGTTATTTCAAACATCAGCAATACGAGCGTAATTTCCCCATGTAATACTATAAAAACTATTCTGTCAGAGCACTGCAGTAGTGGCTCAACATGACTGAAAAAAAAAAAAAAAACATTTTAAAAGACCAAGCCACCTTAATAAGAATTATACTGATTTGGAACATTTAAGACTTCATCTACATGTAGAGCTATGAAAGGAGAGGATCTGTAGATGGAAATTTTTTCTACTGAAGACCCAATGTTCACATTGTCTGTGTCAGGGCTGGGAGGCAGCTTGGAGAGTTTTCAGACCATTACAGGTGGGTTTCCCTGAGTAGCTGGAGCACCCTGTGCTCTCCCAAAGAAGATTTTGCAGTTCAGCTTTGCCCAAAATGGTTCTGATTTTGCAGTGAGGCAACACCCCAGTGCAGCTCCAACATCCTGTGCAGGAGCTCAACCTTACATCTAAATTTGTGTTGCTGCACAAAATGGTGGAAACACACCCTTTCAGCTCCTGATTCCTCCTGATGCTTCCTAATCATCAAATTCCAAATCTCCTCAGAAATGCAATGCATCTCTGAGGGTAGTTTTGGCCCAATATGATGTTTGCACCAACTCCACTCTCTGAAGCAGCTGAGCAACTCCAGAACCCCAGCACTCAACAGCAGGGTCAGGTCCCCCACAAAATACTTTTTTAAAAAGGAACTATGTAGAGGAATCTCCCTTTTTCTGGGCTAGTCCCCAGGAGGAATGCCCTGACCAAGGGGCCCAAAATCCGAATCTTCCTCATTGCTGGGTAGCCAGCAAGGCCGCAGGGAACATTTCCTTGGATTTTTAGCACCCCCAGTTGAGGAGGAAACTAGCCCCAGCTTTATCTCTCCTTGTTTAAATACCTTAACCACTAAACACCTACACAAAAGGACAGGCAACCCCAAACCCTCCACCAGCAGCCAGGTTTAAAAGGGAGGACAGATTAACACAGTGCATAGATGAGGTAAAAACCTCCAACAAGTGCTTGGATCAGAGGGTTTCCTCACAGGAAAAACAGTAGACTTTCTCCTCCTGAGGAATAATTGGGGGCCTGGCAGGTGTGCCTGGTGCTTAAAATAAAATAAAAAATTCCATGACTGCACTTTTCAGTGAAGTCCCCTTTTCCTGGATGAAAATCAATTAACTCTTCACTGTGCCTTGAGGCTAACAGACAGGAAAGAGATTAACAACAGGAAAGGAGACTTCAGCTTTATTGTACAGCAGCATAGGGCTCCCCATGTCTGATCCACTCCATGAGTGCTCTAATCCAGGGTCCTGTCTCAGCCGTGAAAGTCCAAGGTATTTAAGCACATGCTTAACTTCAGGCATGGGAAGATTTTCAACAGCCTGGTGGAAGTCTGGCATTCGCCTCTCCTCCTCCCCCAGCTCTGGATGGGAGTTCCACACCTAATTGTTTTCTACCCCTTTGAACATTTCCACTCAACATGCTTTCCTAGGGACTGAAGAACTGCTGAGCTGGGGCCTTCTGGAATAGCTGCTCTGTTAGGGGAGCTGCTCGTTAGCCCTGTGTCGTCTAGTGGCTGGCTTTTGTCCTGGGGCATGGGGGTTTATTTGCAAACTAGGAAAAAAAACCTGGTTTTAAAATTCAATTTAGGATGATGCCAGCCATTCTAGCTAAACAATCATTCCTTTTTCAGTCAATTAAAACTAGGGTCTGTGTCACACTGGCTAAGCTCTGTTAAAAGAAATACTGAAATTAAAAGTTTAGCTGCCCTTTAATTATATTGACTGCTTTTCATTTTTTCAATTAGGATAGAGGGTAACCAAAAGTGCATGTTCCATCTTTACTCTAGACAAGATTCTGTACCTTGTTATGAGCTGTTAAATTTGTCTTCTTAATGCAAATCTTCTCAAAATAAGAAGCATTTACATGCTCCTTATCATTCTTAGCCATTTCCAAGGTCTCTGGTATCTGTTATGTCATCTTTGAGACAGAAAAACAAAAGAATTCCGGCAAGATTTATACTATGCTATTATAATAGTCTCTGGATTAGTCTCTGTATTCGTCTTTTTTTTTTCTCTTTTTCTTTTTGCTATTTCAGATGGTGCTAACAAGTGATAGCAGAACAGCTATGGTGAGACCAGAAGCAGATATGTTTAGATAGCTCTCAGTAATTTATAATTATGTTTTGAGACATAACAGATAGGTAATTTTTAACACCCGGATATTGTTCTTATCGACCTGCATGCATGAAATGTCAGTGGTCTGCATCTGGGTGTAAAAAAATACACCAAGAAAATGGTATTTTAATTAGCTTTTTCAAAAATTTGACAGACCTAGGAAAAAGTGATTTTTGTCATCGAAGTTTTCTACTGAAAAGTCTTCTTTTTCACACTACAAAAAAGCATAGAGCAGAACTGAAAACTTGCACTTCAAAAAACAAGAATAATATTGCAAAGGTGCCCTCTAGGTTGAAAAGCTTTCATTTTGCTTCTTTACTTCCTGGTTGGTCCATATATTTGACCTTAGACAGGGATCTCCCTCTGAGGTATGATGGCAATGTTGAGACTCCTTGCCTTGTTGTATTAAAGGCAAAATTGGTGAATCAACATGAAAGAAGGAATTTAGGGTTTGAACACCATGTCTGCATAGATACATTGGGGGTTGGAAAGGAAAATTTACATTTTTCTGTGTTTGAGTGTTTTGAAGTGAGGACTACTTTCTCTTGAAATCCATAGTAGTAGAGAATTCTTTGAAGACTTAGTTTTTGTAACATGTACCATTTTCTACTGTAGAAATACATTTAAATATTGCCTATTTTCTTCTTTTTCAATAGGGCAATGCACATTTACTTAAAATTAAGCACACAGTGCTGTTTTGTTTTGTGTCTTGAGCACTGAGTTGCTTTATATTAATTTGGGGTTTTTTCCTACACATTCCTCATACCGGCTCAAACCTTTCAAGTTTTGGTTGATTCAATCGATTTTCTTTACTTTCACCAAAAGGACTTCTTATTCCTGCTTATCTCATAGCCTCTCTCTCCTCTGCATAATTCTCTTCTCTCTAAGAGACCACCCATGCCCACATCATCCTCTTTCTCTTCTGGTGTCTCTCTCTGCTGCTCTACTCATGATTTAATTCTTTAGGAACTATTGCTGAGTGCATTTTCCTGTAAGTTTGTCAAATGGCCTAAATGGGGCAACCTTCTTCTCAGTTTTTTGGCAGTATATGAGAACATAAAGCCACAGACATTTTATTATGCTGCAAACTTGGGTCAAAAGTACTTCTGAAAAAGTCAGCCTCTATCGAAAATAGGATGCTTAGCCAAACACATCCATGTTAGTTGAACTATTTCTTCCTTCTTTAAGAAATATTAGACCTCAATATCTATAATTGCCTGTAATAACTGTAAGAGAGGATTCAGGTAGTTTCCCACTCTGCAACTAGAATTTTATGGGATGTTTAGCAGGCAAAACATCTCATTGAAAAGGCAAATATACCTTCTTGGTATGCACAGGAAAATTCAAACCCTGATATCATCTTAAGTGAAACCAGTTTTACAACCACCACTACTGAGCTGATTGCATATCTCTTTTGTGGTTCCCTTCCTCTTAACAGAGACAGGATACAGGCTTAACTAATGAGAAAAGATAATCTACTCAGACAAAATAATTTATTGGCATAAATCAAGAGAACACTGGTGTTACTGGAACAGTGGTGGCTGGAATAACTGGAATTTTGAGGGTGCATCCTCATCTGTGTTGAGGAATCTGCAGGTCTGTATGAGTAACACAAGTGCCTAAGTTGTGCCCTTTCTGCTTCATCTGGACATCACCTGTCTCTTCCTTTTCACTTGCAGGGCATGTAATTTATACAAGATACTGCTTAGCTTCACAGTATTTTCTCATTCAAGAGAAAGGTTATATTCAAAATAGTGGTGTAAATGCAAAAGGAAGTGCTTGGCGAATTAAAGTAAGCGGAAAGTAGCAAGGAAAGAAAACAAATACTTGGCATATTTCATAAGCTATGGACAGGCAAAGGGACAAGGTGCAAACTTACAAAATATCATTAAATATCATCAGTCTTTGACCTGGAAATAGGGAAGGACAAGAGAGAGAATATCCAAAATTAGACCATCTCAATGGCACAACGTGATGGTAAAGCTAGACTTGGCTCCTAGATTGATTGCACATGTGTTTTTCCTGCTTCCAGAAAAGGCTTTTTCCTAAGTTCTTGTGAAATTTCCTCCTAATTGAGCATCCATGTCTTGACTAATATTACTG
>VRYO01002734.1:34027446-34180123 GCA_009812075.1 Sialia sialis | reverse complement strand
TCTGCTTAACTTTGAATTTTTAGGCCACACCAAAGAGAAACAGAAATAATGTTATAAAACCCCTTATAATCAACCTTCCCCTAAATGTTTATACAGTATACAGCTTCATTAGCCTTATTCAAAAAGCCTTTAATATGGGGGGGATGTATAAATGCAGATCCTTTATAAATGCAGATCTTCCTGCTCTGAAATTGGAGCTGCCCATGATCTTTATAGCTGTTTCCTGTGCCGTGGGAGACTTGGGTCTGAGATCAGCTCAGCTAGCCTGGATGGTTCAGACTTTACATCTATATTCTGGGCTCTTAAATACACAGCTAATAGAATAGAACAGAATAATGAGATGATGTTGCACCTTAGTGCTTGGGGGGTTTTGCTGGCATTTACTACATAGAACAAGAGAGGCCAGAAATTTCTTTCCTTTCTCCAGGTCCCTTTGATTGCAGGGGGCTACTCTGTGGCAGGTGAAGATCAATTAAACTGCCACAACCAAACGGTCAGAGAGGAGCTCCCTGAAGAGCAATGGAAAGAAGAATTTCTCAGACTTGCAGCATGTTATAAAAACAGCAATACCACCACTATGAGTAATCTACACTTCATTAAGGGAGAGAGTCAGAATTAATATCTGAAAGGCAACCTCTGCAGTGTCTATTCCAGCAATTATTTGTATATGCATACACATAGGAGATGGAGCAGAAATAGTGGAGAAATGGCACACAATGCCTTTTTGCTTCCCTAGCAATGTCACACTTGAAATATGAAGCACTCTGAGCTGATGACTTCCTTGTGCTGCTTATACATTATCCTGCCTGGGCAACAACCAAGTTCTGTGCAACAGTACTTCATTATTTTAATTAAGCTTATTGCAAGAGTAATCATCATTGCCATCAGTATCAATCACCAGTAATATTTCTAGTGATGTCTGTAAGTGATGAAGGTCCTAACTGACAATAAATAATAATGTTCCTGGCTTGAGCTGGCACTTTATTGGACTTTTCTGGGTTGCTTTAAGTACTCCAGGCTCACTACAAAAAGAACTATTTATCTATGACAAAAGCCAGGTCTAAATCATACTTGTTTTGACTTCCCAAATGGATATGTTCATAATGTCAGCCAAATTTATCCTTTTGCTTATGGCAGACACCAAGTTTGAAACACATTTTGAAAGAAATTAGAAAGGTCTCAATACTCGGCTGCAGACATACTTTCCCATATATTTTTAATTAGTATTGATTTAAATAAGTTCTTTATTTTATTGGAAAAAGACAGTGTAACATTGTTTGGACTACCAAAATACTTTTGCCATTAGTAAGGAAAAGTCTGAAGGGACATCTTTGCACTCACATGATCCCATGGTGTCAAGATCTGATTGAAATGCATTACTCACACATTTAGCCCAAAATATCAGTGCAATTGCTTATTCCTGTCATTATGGTCCTACAGATTAAACACTTTGCCTGCTTAGGTTTGTGCTGCAATTTTTCTTAGCTGGACAAAGACATTTCTGGCAGTTTAGAAATGGCTTTCCTATTTTTATTTCTTTGTGTGCTTGTTAATGCTCTGAGGATGTTCATTTGGAGTTCAGCAAGAGGATATATACACAATTGTTCCAGAAACATAAAACTTAAAATACGAATATAATGTTTCCAAGAAGTTTTGAAGTATTAATATAATGAACAGTAATCCTAAATTATCTTTTTATTATCTCCCATTAAAACAACCAAAATCCAGGACTATTCACAGTCATCCACCTCAGGAATAGCCAGGGTCAGCTGTAAGATCAATAGCTGAGCTGACATCCACCCTTCTTTTTTCTCTCCATCCTTTCACCTCTCTCTCTTCCCTATGAAAGGCAGGCACCAAGCAGATGTTGCTGGGGTCTTTGATGGGTGATAGCAGAGAGGACCACTTATTGCAGCAGACATCGGAAAAGACTGACATTTCCCAAACCAGATTTTTATGTTTGGTTCTTACTGATAGGCAATGCAATATAAAAACTCTTTCTGATGATGGAAAACAGCGAAAAACACAGCACACGGCAAATTGCAGGACAAGAGTTGTTGTAAATTCATTCCTTAGACTGTGTGTGGGGTGTAATTTCTCAATAAGCTCCAAAATAAAACCTATTAGAAACAGCCATCCACAGGATTATCCTGTATAGCCCTTCAAGCAGGGTGCACAGCCATCCCCCCAGAGCCCCTCTGTAGCGACAGGGCTGTCAAACAGCTCAGCTCTCCTCAGCAGAGGTGGGCTCAGGGTGATTCCTGCTTCCTGCCCCGTTCTGGCTCTCCTCAAACAGGCACAGAAGGAAAAGGAGTGCACAGGACAGCCTGCAGGGCCTCTCCATCATAGTGGTATTAATTTAGTTTTAATAATCTGTATTAGAAGAAGCTGAGGATTTCACTGATTTTCAGTGTTCTCCACAGTAAGAAGTTCAAGCAACACAGTTGCATTTCCAAAGCATCACAAAGTAAGGCTTCCAAAAGTGGACAGCACAGAAACTAGAGACAGAGTAATTAAAAGAAATGATACCGTTCTCTTGGATGAAGCAATTTCTTCTTTTTCCATCACACATGGTGTAAAGGAATATGCTTGCATGAAGCACTGGCAACCTTGAAGAACATTTCTCCATTTCTTTCTTGTCCCTAACATTCATTGCATGCATGCTGCCATTTTCCACATCAATTTTTTCTAGTTCCAGTAATTTATTCTAATGCCTGTATGTTTAGTTTAGGAAGCACATTCCAGTTTGCCTATCTATCTATCAATCTATCTATCTATCTATCTATCTATCTATCTAATCTATCTGCCTACCTACATAACTTCCCATATCTCCCTTCTTACTAAGTAATTTCATAGTCCAATGAAAAAAAGAAGCACTCTTTCCCACTTTCAAGGGGCTGAGCCAACAAAGTTTTTTCCTAAGGTAAGGCAATTTAACACTCTTGTGTCCCTCTTTGTGGCTATTTGCTGCTGAAAAGATGCAACCTGGTCCATCCTGGGTGCTTATGGAAAAGAAAACCCTCAGAGGTGAATCTCCTGTGTTGCATCAGGAGCTCATCACTCCCTCTCTTTTCTGACCATAAATGCAATGCAATTTTGCTCTGAAAGTCAGGAAGTTCATGGCCAATCCATCCCTCTGAGAACTGTGGACAGAGAAACAGAAACATTACATTATTATTTTGAAGCCTTGCTCATCGCTTCTCTGAATGAGAGCTGCTCTTTCTGTTTTTCAGGGCTGCATCTCACCTTCACAGAGATGTCTCACTTCCCTGGTTTTATCTCCTTACAGGTGTTGGATACGCCACATAACCCCTCCTATAGATCATGTTACAGCAAGTCACACTCCTGGTGCTTTGGACTCTTTTTAAAATTACATTTTACACATCAGTAAACTTGTAATGTAGGAACAGCTTTCTCAGTGTTATTTATATCCCTGTGTAGCAAAAGAATTTGTCAGAGAGTAATATGAATGTTATTTATCTGACGGCTCAGCTTTATTGGCTGCTACATTTCATATCCCTCAGTACTTTTTGGCAGAGGAGTAAATAACAGGGTTGTTAACCTCTAACACCAGTATAAAAATAGGCATTTATTAAGGAGTAAATATTACTTTAATTATTATTATCTTAGTTTCCTTTCTCTGTAAAAAAAATTGGATCCCTTTGTAGATCTAAAAAATATCCAAATTTTATTTACGCTCTAGACAGTTATCTGGCCACTTGTTCTGGTTAGTTTCTGGTAACTTCAGCAGTAATTAAGGAACATATAATGCTTCAGCCACCTGACTGGGTAAAATTAAAATAAGCATGTGAAAATAGTAAGTCAAACCAAGGTTCTAATGTTACACTGATATGTCTGCGCCACATCAGTGGCTGCCTTCTGTGACCTGTTCTAAACTCAGATAAACACCAAGCAGACCTATGGAGAGACCAGACCTATCACTGTTTCAACAGCAGAAGCCGCAGACAGTAGCAAGGGGAAATGAATTAAGTCCTAAACTCTCAGCCCTTTCAGCAAGAATTAAAAAGCACACAACGGTTACATCCTCAGAAGACTTTTTACTTCAAGCTTCCTTTGGTTTTGAAAATCAATAGATGTGATATATGTAAATACCTTGGGAGCCAGGGTTCCAGCATCTCACCAGGAATGTTCAGCACCCTGCAGGATCAAGGCCCTTGCAACCCTCTAAATCCCCTCAAGTGGCAATATTTCATTACAAAGCAGGGAGAGGAGTATAAGTGGCATTTCTGTTTCTATGGCAATTGCAGCAGCAGGAAGCACTGGGGTTTGTTACTTCAGAAAACTCTATCTTCTGCTTCTGGATGCAACTTTCCTCTTCAAAATTTCATCTGCTTCACCTAGAGGGAAAAAAAATAATGAGCATTAGCATGGAGAGATTATCAAATATCTAGTAAATAAAGCAGACTTTTATATAATGTGCAACTGTAAATAGTGAGTTACATTAAAATGATGTAAAGGATTAGTAAATCTCTGGTAACCTTCTGGTGTCTAGTCCCTCGCATCTCAGGTTTAGTGCTTGTATGTAGGAGATCAACAACAAGTTGAAAGTACCATTACTTCAAAGAGAACATGCTGGATTCATCTCGAGGGGGTATCTTTGCTCTGGTAGGTATTTTCACACTTTTTATTTCATTCCTCAGGTGACTCAAGACACATGTTTTAGTGATGGCTAAAGTCAGCATCTAGGAGCTGTTGTGAGCCTCACATGAGGTTAGCAGCACCTGTGCTTGTGACAGTATGGGAGCTCACCCCTTGCTTTTAACCATTGTCTTCCCTGTGGCTCAGTGAAAGTGTTCAAACTTTTACATTTGACAATAGCATCACTGTGTAGCATTAGGGCTTAGCCTGAGAGAAAAGAAAATAATTGCAGTAATTTCATGGCTATAAAGTTCACTCTTTTGACTAAAATTTTGATCGAAACCCGGAGGTGCGCCTTATGATCTGGTGTGTCTTATATATGGACAAAGTTTGGAAGTTTGCCAACCCGCAAGTGCGAGCTGCAAGGGCAGCCACGAGAGCAGCCGCGAGGGCAGTTGCTGCAGCCAGCATCGGGCGGGAGTGCCAGGGCCCACGGCATGGGGAGGGCACCTGGGGTTGCATTTAAAGGCTACACCGATCTGTGAAAAATGTTTGCAAATTGAGCACCTGCCAGTAAACCCCGCGATCGTGTGATTCCATTACTAATTCATTACGTGGTTGCACGCAGATCCTCACTGCAAAAAAAAGTGCACCTTATAGTCCTGTGTGCCTTACATATGGACAAAGTTCGGAAATTTGCCGACAACCTGGAGGTGTGCCTTATGATCCGGTGCGCCTTATAGTTGTGAAATTGTAGTTTGCCTGACAGGCATAACAGAGTGGGACTTTTTCTCCAGCAAGCCTCTGGAGCCTAACTGACCACAGGAGTCCTCTTTTTGATGTCAGCAAGGACTGAAATTGGCTGGCAGATAAGACCACAGGCCCACCCCACAACCACAGTGGCCGTGGTGAATGGCCTTGTGCTTCAGTTTGCACCCAGCTCTCCTATCCCAGTACCAAACAGGTCATGGAAGGAATATGCTTCAAATGGCATGCAGGAAGATAGGCCTGTTAATCCTGGCTAGAGGAGCATCAATATGCACATGACCATTAAGGTGGAATATTGATGGGGTCACTCCAGTGGAAAATGTATGAGACTATGTCTTGATACATATTGTGAACAAAACTTCATTTGGTCTTACTAAACAGAATCCCCTCTGTTGAAAAGGAACATACAAAATTCTATGGAAACATTTGTTGGGATATTTTTAAGAAAGTAGAATCAAAATAATTTGGTGGATCTGTTGAAGATCCAAATAACTTAGAGACAAAAATCTATTTCATTGTGAGATCAGACTGTTGAAACTTAGAGCTGTGACACTCAAAAAAACCAGATTAGTAAAGAAGAATGGTTAATAGAAGAATTTAGAACTGGTGATTTTGAAAGTAACAATGTAGAATGATAAAAATTTTTACAGTGAGCCTTTAACACTTACTACGTTTTTTTGTTGGGGTAGAGAAACGTGCTACATGCCCTTCACACAGACTCACACAATGGCTAAGGCTGGGAGGAACCTCTGGAGGTCACTTAGTCCAACTTTCTGCCTCCTGCAAGGCCCCATAGAGCATGTCACTCTGGAATGTGTCCAGATGGCTTTTGAGTATCTCCAGTGAGGAAGGCTCCACAATCTCTGGGCAACTTGTTCCAGTGCAGGTTAACCCTCACAGTAAAGAAGTTTTCACATATGTTCAGGTGGAATTTTCTGTGTTCCAGTTTCTGCCCAATGCCTCTCGTCCTACTGCTCGGCACAACCCAAATGAGCCTGACTCCTTCCTCTTGGCACCCTGCCTTCAGAAAACTTTGATACCGCCAGTCTCATTATATTCTTGCTGATCAGATAAGAAGCAAATGGAAAACAAAATTTACTTTAAGAAAGCAAAAACTAAAGCACAGTGGTCCTTGTACACAACTTGTTTAATGAGGTGTAGCTGTTACGAGTTCCATTGCTGCAAATCTGATCATCATCCATTCCAAAATAAAAGTAACAACTGAAAAGAACTATACAAAGTTTGCAGTCTTAGTAAGTGTATCTTCAGAGAGACTCCTGCAAATGTGTTGTCATCTGTAATTATAAGTTTGAGAGCTTATTTTGAAAGTTGGCATCATTCATACACACTGCTTCAAAACCACACACATAAAAGGATTCTCTATATTGAAAGCTTCCGTTTTGCTCCTTTCTCTTAGGAAGAAGGCAGGAAATTAACTGTATTCAACATGATTTGCAATTAAAGCCACAATGAAATATGCTGTATCTTAAAATCTAATTTAACTTCATATTTTTAAGCAGACAGGGAATAATAACCCAAAAACTATCTAAAATGAAATCAACATCTGTTTCCCAAGTAATTTGGCCCTTACCCAAATGAGTTACAGCACTGATCCAGATAACTGGATTGGGGTGTAAAGTGGCCCATGTATGATATATTACATTTATAGATTAGTATATTTCATAATACAATATTTTTGTTTCAAATAAGGTAATGAATTCGTATTGAGAGAGGAGACTCTGAAAGCTCTAGAGGATATTTATTCTTGTAGACTTACTGAGATGTTCTCCTCCCTCCCTCTCCCTTTTTCTCTCTCATTTGCAGTGAGACTCAAATCCCAATTCCTAGAAAATCATTAAGTATTTTTTTCCTTTCCTGGTTATCTGGTTATGTTTTTTAGCTGTACCCTCTGCACACTGACTTTTTCAGAAATAATAAGTCAAGCAGGATGTGTTGCTGTGCTGTGCTGCAGGTCACTGCAGAAGGTCATGTCCAAGCACGGGTCCAGCTTAGGGGATTGCTATGCTCCAAACTCAGAAAGAAGTTTAATACTTTCGAAGCTCTGGAAGTCACAGTTTGCTCAAAAGGTGTTTGACCCACATGAAACTGTTAATGTCCAGTGTCTCACAGATGGATGGATGGATGGATGGATGGATGGATGGATGGATGGATGGATGGATACTGTGCATTTGTCTTCACCCACAGAGCCAACAGCACCATTGTAGGTATCCCCTTTGCCCAGTTCCTGTTCTTGGTCATAACTCATTTTTCTAGTAAGGCACAACCAAGGAAAACCAGCCTCAAAACAGAGGTCTCATGATGCAGGAGCTCGGGAAAAAGGACTATATGGCCAGTGGAAAGTGAAAGTTCAAAAAGAGTCACATGGAAATTTCTGCAAATGTTGTGGCTTCATTTCTAAGTTTGAGAGATCTTTACAAGAACACTGAGTTATAATCTCATGCATTTTAAAGCTCCCCAATAACACTCTCAGTCGTCTGATGCCCCGGACAGTTTGTGCCTCCTTACAATGTAATTACAGTTTTGCTCTTCGAGGAAGGTACATTCACAGGGAATGCTGTAAAGGAAAGAGCCTGGGGCATGATGGTTATGGATACAAGGGACTCAGCTTTTTGTAGAGATTATGTGTCTGTAGGAAGTGAGCACAGATTTGTTTCTCAATTCTGTGTGGTCGAGGCAAGAAAAAAGAGATACAAGAAAATAAACCTGTAAGGAAAAGGCAGTAAAAGAGAGAAAATGGACAAACTAAGGCTCATGGTAGGAATTGGAACAGGTAGGACATTTTTGCATATTCTGTTATTAGTTTGGTTTTATGTGTGGGATTAAGATTTCAAGTTCAAAAGGGTCTTAAATCAGGTCCAGTAGAAAAGTGTTAACACACTTCACAGAGGTAAGTAGCTATGTGACCATAGCTTTATCTATCAAGACTGGGGACAATTTCATAAAAAATTATCCTAGCAGCAAATTATCCATCAGAAAAGCAAACAAATTTCATAATCACCAATTTTCCTGCCATTCCCTAATATGTCTTGCAATATGCATAATATCTCTTTTAAACTTCCAAAGCATTAGTTCTAAGAAATGTTAATTTGATTTACTTTAAAAAAACCAAACAAAAATCCACCCAGCAGCTGCACCTTTCTCAAGTGCTAAGAGCCTTTAGAGTGATCTTGTCTTTTCAGAGTGCTGTCTTTAGGAATAACCACAGCATGTTGACACAGGAAACCGATTTAAGGAAGAATGGCATAGAAGAACATTAGATATCCATGTAATGACATTTCATCTTTTCCTCTGCTCAGTTTTATCACTGCATTTTTGTAATACAGACAGTGCTATAAAATCAGGCCAGGCATTCAGGAAATAAAGTACCAATCATATTTGTGGAGTTGACTTAATATTTGGCACCTTCCATGACAGCATAGTCAACCATTGTTTCATTTGTGAAGAACAGACAAATCTTTTTAGGCAGTTCTTTGTAAACTTCTGCATCTGGCTGGATTGATACAGAGAAGTAACCAGCAATGCAATAAAAACACATCATTTACATCTTCCTGCATTTAAATGTATTATCCGCACAGAAAGTTATTAAGAGCAAGTTATTTATTTCATACTCAGGGTTTCTGAAGTCTGCCAAATCAGCAGTATGGAAATGAGTAATTTTTGCTCATCTCACATTGTTTAATAGGTTAAACTGAGCATAAACTCAATGGCAGCGTTGTGATTCACATCTAAACTAAGCTTTGTTTCTGTTATGATATACTCTTCTACTCCTTAAGGGCCTCTCCAATTCCCATTGAAGTCAAAGAGAGTACTTCCCTTGATGCAAAATTGCTGCATAAGATTCTACACATGCATTGTGTGCAATAGCTTTTGTAGATGCACAAGTCACAGCCCATGGAACTAGGATATACTACGGTGTGTATTAATTTCAGGGACTTTAGAATCACTTCAGGTGAATTCTTCTTACAGTAGAAACCATGTAGTTTTATCGGAAGAATTTTTGTTATCCTAATTTCATTGGGTAATTTTACCTCTTTTTCTGAATTAAAAATTCATCAATTATTTCTTTAAAATAAAGTATATTAATTAATTCTTTACCTCCAATATTATTGAGCTGTTAAAAAAAATTCACCACTTCAGAAAATATTTCTTGTGATATTTTTTGTTACATTAATTGCTTTATTTGTTTTTCATCAGGAAGACGGAAACACATGTATAAATACCTTAAATGGGTGTGTTTTTCAGGTAGTAGGCAATTAGAGCTGGTTCTGCTGGAGGACTTAGGTGCCACTGTCATATTTAGTACCTTTGCTGGCTTAAGCCCAAGGGGACCTGAGCAGATTCTGTACAAGGTCATGCCTGCTGTCACAGAGATATGGGGTGGGAAAGATCTTTTCTTTCTTCCATGAAGCTTAATTACTCTATGTAAAAATTAAATATCCTTTAGAATAAATGCTGTTATCCCCTGTAGAAATCTCCAGTCAGGGCAAAAATAAAGCATCTGGAGATTCTTCTTCCTCCCAGCTTCCATCCAGCTGTCTGCAGCACATCCTGCACCTTTCTCCAATGATTCCCTAGAGATTGCAGCATCAGTTATCCCTCATTGTTAGGGCACACACAAGGACCTCAAAAAGAGCAGGAGATCGTGACCTAGTGAGGAGCCGGGAACAGTTCTGCCTGGCCCCAACCTCCCAAAGGCTGTTCTTTCTCCTTTCTTCCTCAGCACAAATATTTAACTACCCTACATGTAGCAAAGTAGCTTCAGCAGAAGTAGTTGAATCTAACTCCCCATGTTGCCTAGGGCAATGGGGCTTTTCAAAGAGGATGTGCATGCATGTCCCAGCAGGCAGAAGAATTGTTTGGTCTCAGGTTTTTCATATCTCAGAGGAAAGCCCTAATTGCTGGATTCCCAAGGAAAAGCACAACACTGGCAACCTTTGACAGCTGCACAAGGTGTGCTCAAGTGCTGCAGGTATGTGTCTAAACATTAGGCATTAAAATACCCACCTATCTGGAGACAGTTCACTGAACTCACATGGAAAATAAAAAGTTCTCCCAGAACTTTCAAGTAATCATTATTTGGGACACTTAGTAGCCTCAAGGATTTTGTGTTGGTTCCCAGGCCTAGGTCCTAGCAGAGTTCTTATAATTCAAGGTTCAAAACCTGTTGGAGCCAGCATGATTTCACTGTGTTTTGTTTTCTGCTGGTCCTGGATTCAAGCAAAGAGCCAAGTGTACACATCACAATAGGATCAAGTCTTCTCCCAGTAGTGCCATTTGGAAGGATCATTATGAGCATGAATCAATTGCCAAAATATTTTTCCTACAAATATCTACCACACACCTTATGATTGCCGCAGAGAGACACTTTGCTCATGTGTTCAGTTCAATGAGAACACTCAGAACACTCAGAGGAAATAGGTCTGCTGTCACCATGCAGGACTTGCTTAACATGCACACTAGCAGTAGCTGGAGAGCAGATGGAAGCCTTTACTCACTGAAAAGTGTGGCAGAGAGTTGAAACTCCTCTCTGTACCAATATTTTCTCAGCATATTCAAGAAATATGGTAGTGTGGCAGTTCAGGATGCCTGGCACAGCTCTTGGCTTTCTAGCTCTCTAAGGATCAGCACCCTCAGCAGAATACTCCTTATCCTAGTAGAGCCAAGAGATGGTTTTGCTTTGTGAGCATGGTATGTATTCCTTGCAACAGAATTCATGTTGGAAATACAATTTAATTCCTCCTCTTCAGAGCTGACAAAGTAGTGAATGAGTAAGGACAGTAAAGACATGGTCCTTGACTGGATTAAAAAAAAAAAAGTGTATCAGTCTTACGAATTTTTAATAGTTGTTATTCAAGTGTAAGTGAGATTGTTTGCATGCTTCTCCTTCTACTCCAATACAAGCATTCTTTTACTTCAGAGTGTCTGCATAATTTCTTCCACATTCTGCTTCTCCTGGAAGAGAAAGCTTTCTGTATTTAATAATTGTCAGAAATATGTCTACTATAAGTCAAATCAATTGCTTCAGAGTTTACCTCTTTATGCATGAATTTTACCACCACAAGAACGGCTGCAAAAAGGAAAGGAAAAAAGACCAAAAAAGTGTTTTTTTAGTGATCTGAATAATCTTTTAAATTTGCATATAGCAAGTGAATAATATCTGGAGTTGTGTCTTCCCCTGCCTTCTCCATTTTCTTCTTGTAGGGAGCTCAATTATAGAAAAGCTTTCTTTTCTTTACATGAGAAAGATATTTGCTGTATTTGGTGTGCAGGGTAAATCAGGTCCTTGGTGCTTCTGTACTCTAACATTAGGCCATGAGTTTTCGGGGAAATGTATTGCATGAGCAGAAATTGCAAATTGTAACCTTTTTTTCTTTCTAATAAGCCTCTTGGGCTGATTTCTCTCTTCCTCTCTTCACTTTGCTCTTATCTTTCTGATAATTAATAATTTAGTTTAGTATAAGAAAGATGAAAATCACACAATGAGAGTTAGTCACTGAGTTTATTCAATATTTAGAGAGCTGATGTATGTAGTTAGGAATTTAACAACAGCTCATCAAAATTAACCTTGCCCACCATGTTTATTTTTATCAGATTACGCTGATTGAAGTAAACCTAATTTCTCCTTACTCACCTGCCTTGTGTGAAATGGCATGACAGAAAACCAGCACAGCCCATCCCAAATGCACCACCATCATTTTAAAGTATTTATTCACCTGCATGTCTTGTTTCACTGACATAATATGAATTTACAATGAGGGCTGATACACTGCAAACAGATGGGATATACCAGAGAAGGAGAAGATAGCAAAGAAAATGGATGGACACTTGCCCATCTTGTCAGAGGGGTCTTAGCAGTGAGGTTGCTGGTTTGAAGAAGAGGATCAGAAAGCCATTCAGCTGTGTTCCTCTGGGCAGGTCCATAAATCTGCCTGCCGGGCAGAAGATCCTGAATGGTGCAACCCCAACAGATGCAAGCCTACACTACAAAACAGCAAAAAGCTGGGTCTTCCCAGCTTAGTGGTAATATACCAGAAGAGTTTAATTATCTGGGTCTCTCAGAAGTGTTTAATTATCTGGGGCATTACCCTCCCTACGGCTACATGGCTGGTAGTCAGCTCAGAAGCTGCAGAAGTTGCTCAGTTGCACAAGCTGGCAGTGGCTCATAACAACACAGCCAATGTGTAGGTGCTCCCTGTGGCTGATCCAACAACTGTTGGCCAACAGACCTGTGAGAGATAAACATAAAGGCTTTGTCTTACAGATGGCTCCCTTTCTTCTCCTACGTGGTCATCAACAGTGAAGAACTTCCAGACTATCTTGTGCTCTGGAGGGAGTTTTGTGCCTGGTGATGTTTATAACAGAAGAGAAAGTAATCAGGTTCCTGTGTCTCATTTGCAGAGCATGAACAATATATCTTTTCTTTTGAGTAGTCAAATGTTGAATAAATGAGCTGAAAATGAATACCTGGCATCATGCTAATTCTCCCAGTCACCTTGCAAGGCCACTGCCTGATTTGCAAGGAATGTTAGGCTCAAAGCCTTGCCCCAGGCTCCACATATTGTTCCTATTTTTATAATAGTCCAAGTCTGAACCTCTAAAATCTCTGAAAGTTCAAATCTGGATTCAGATTTTACGCTACAGCCATAAAAACTAATAATAACAAATTTATCAGAAACAGGATGCCTTCCAATGACCAGGCATGGTGGAAATATTAATAAAATCTAAAAAGAACTGTTAGGAAAGATAAAACTGTTACTGATAATCTTAATCAATCTTTTGCATTTATGCTCATCAGGAGGACTCCATCTTACTATAAAGCTGTTCTTTAAAGGAATCCATCTACAGAGAGGTTGTGCTTGCCCCCTCCCTTGAAACGTTCAAGGTCAGGCTGGATGGGATTCTGAGCAACCTGATCTAATTGAAGATGCCCTTGGTCATTGCACAGGGTTGGACAAGATGACCTTTAAAAGTCCCTTCCAACCCAAACCATTCTGTGACTCTATGATTTTATGATTCTAGGAATCTAAGGGTCATTTTCATATTTTAGTTGTAATAATGTGGGCTGTTGGGTAACTCAGTAAATGGAACAATAAGAAATTTCCAAAATCAGATAATGTTTACACATGAGGGCTAAACAAACCAAAGTACAAAAACACACAAAAATTGTGGTACAGGAAAATTACTGGTCAAATGTACCCCAATACACAGATAAACAAATAGATTTCAACTTCATGTCTGCATTAGCCTTCTTGTTTTGAAGGTGCTGCAGATCTTAATACTCTAGTAATCTTTCTTCTTCTTTCCTTAAGGCTCAAGTTATAAACAAGTATGAAGAAATTAGATGGATGCTGAAAGATAAAAGGGGATATGGATCATCAAGTTTCTGATGAAGTAATAATGTACTAGTGTATGCTTGATGATGAAAGAAGTCAGACAAAAGTGGTCAGTTAAGATAAAAAAAATTGTATGGGAAAAAAGAAGAAAGATACAGAAGATACCTTTAAACAATTGATTTTTAATAAGTTCCTCTTATTAAAAATGTTCCCACAAGAATTTTCCATTGAAAGTAGTTTACACTTCTGATCATCTGCAGTTAAATAAAGTGTTCGTGTAACATAGAATTGAGGGATCTTACCTGACATTTGTGATAGACATTTTTTTTGTTAAAGCTGTGATGAAGATTGCATTTGCTTCATTTAGTGAAGCAGTAGAGTGTACACTATCTACTCTTGAATTACAGTGACACCAAAAGCAATTTTTATACCAGTGTGGGCATCTTACCACAACACACTCTTATGCATACACATTTGATGCTCTTTCTCCAGTGGCAGCCTGGTATACAAGAGCCTTTGGAGAGGGAGAGGAGTGTAAGGGAGATAAGAGCTCTCCAGATAGATGCTGTATGGGAATAAAACTCCATGGTTATTATTCCAGGCCGGGAGTGCTGCATGCGTTCTGTGCTGAAGGATTTGGTCAATATGTCCTGTCCTGGCACAATTACCCCACTCTTAGTAGCACAAGCAGTCCCCAACAGAGGCAGATTCTGTGGTTTAGGGGATACACTACACATGTTTTTCTCTGATAGTTAGCTTGTCCTTCCTTAGGTCTCTTAGTTTGACCAGGAATTTACCCCTGCATGCCAGTTCTAAGATCTTGTGTGGAGTCTGTGGCTCTAATAAACATGCAGTGTGCTTCCTCCCTCTGAGGTGCCTGCTTTTCAGTAAGGAGAGAAGTGATCTGTTTATATTTACAGCCCATTTCCTTGCCAAAAATATCACAGAAACGAAGGGCAGTTTTAACAGACACCAAGCCTGTTGATTTGGTACACTAATGGTCCCACGACTGAACTCAGTGTTCTCACACAATTCTTTTTTGACTTTAGACTGTTTCACTGCCACTGATAGACACCAAATACACATACTCTGCCTGTCAGGCAGTGGCCAGGTTTTTTGGCTGAGGTTAGGAAGTTGGCAGGTTACCCGCCCTGTGGCTGTACTTGCAGTGTGCACAACACACATCTCCCCCCTCCCTCCATGAAACTCACGTTGGGGTCTTTATGGTTTGTAAGCAGTAATTCTAGGAGCTGAGCAGCTATCAGCAAGCTAGCCCGAGCTGTGTTAAGCTTTCCTCAGTTGGAAGTTGTTCTATGTTATATATCACTCAACAGATCTATACACTGTGGTGCTTTAAAGAACAGAGCTCTGTCTTAACTTGTAATCATTTTCTTTGAACTCAGATACTGTGAGAAATGCCAATAAACCCAGCAGAGACTATTTCTTACTGAGAAAGTGGGACTGTACAGGAATGTGGAATTGAACAACCCTCTCACAGATCTCATAAGCAGTAGGGTTGCTGGAGGAGGTAAAGGGGCACAACCAGACTAATTTCTCTGGTGAGAAACAGACTAACTGCCCTTATCCAGATCACTGGCACTATGTAAAACAGATGTATTAGAATGGAAACGTGTAACTGCTGTGTTGTTGTGTTTGCCTACATTCAAATTCTTGGCATGGGAGCATCTACTTGGGAGACAGAGCACTATTATATCTTTACTGGGTCTGTTGATGCATTTCAACAGCCTAAGAACACAAGAGATTACAAGAAAGCAATAGCAAAAGGACTTAGAGAAGTCTACACCAAGCAGATTTGCAAATTTACATAGAAGTGCACACAGCCAAAGCCATACAGCTTGGAGAGCAGAGAGAGAAAAAGCCTGACCCCTGGCTTAACTTCCTGCTGTATCTCTCTAATGGATCCCAGCCAGAAACATGACATCTGATCCTTCTTCAGTTTTGATCGAGTTTTCTAATTGAACTCACATCCAAACATTGCTTTTCAGGCCTATGTCAATGCTCGGTTTTGTGTATTTACAGTAATGCTGCAGAGCTGTTCATATTCGCATAAGCAATGCCTCATAGCTGGCTGACAATTTAATGAGACATTCTGAATTTTACCTAAGGCATTCTCACCAGTAGGAAATCCTGTTAGATTTACAAGTGTCCATCTGTTAAAATCCTCCAGAGTCATTTTAGATGCTACACTGTTTGTTGGGTTTTGACCTCCTTTGCTGTGATTGTTCAATTAGTTCTGTTGTGTTCAGACCACATTTGCATTGTGCATCTTGGAAAGCACAGTAGGGAAAGAGCTCTGCTTTGACGAGATTAAAATGCCAGCCAGGATGTGGCATGCATTCCTGCTCACTTATTTTCCAGGGAAATGCAAGCTAATGCTTCCTTATTTTTACTAATATAGCTACCCTTGTAAATAGAAGAGTTTCAGTGCCTAAACTGAGTTTGTTGCACTTCGATTAAACTCCTTTTTGTCCTGTTAATGCATCTTGAAGGCATTAAGTGGGATCAAGTGGATTAAGATTTCAAGGGCCTTTGAATCTATTCATGGACCTTCAAATGACACACTATTTACTCTTTCTGAATTGGTTAGCTTACCCATAAAATGGGTATAATATATGAACTGGGTGGACAAAAAAATGTACAGCATTTGGAAATCTTTGGGTGAAACAAATGTCAAATTCCAAAGCTGCCTCGATTAAGGGGGAAAAAAATCCTATTCTGGTTTCCCTTATGAGTTCATGACACCTACTCCCTCCCCTAGCTTCCCTCCTCTCTTAAAGTGCAAGAACAAATTTCAACCCCTGTTGCCAAGAAAGCAGAGGGTGGCAGATCTTTGGGGTTTACACCTACAATTCACAAGCTTTTTTGGCGGAGACACAGCCCTGCCAACACTACACAGCCAAAATGACTCCACTTCGTCCTGCACAGAGACCTCTCTCTAGCTCTCTTATCTGCACAGCTCGAGTAAACACCACAGCCATAAAATACACCCTCTGTATGTTCAGCATGCTCTGCCTGAAAAGTATATTGAGCAAGGGTTACAACAGTTGCATCATAAGGTCATAAACTTATAATTAACTGTAACTAAATACACAGAGCTAATTCTTCTCCTCCTGCTGCCTTACTGAGGGACCTGTATATATCCTTTTCCCCCCGCTCCTTCACAGCTGCTGTGTGATGGCTCAGTAGCATGGGAGGACCCTTGGGCTAGCATGTAATTTCAAATCTTACGGAAGATGGCCGTGGCTTTTGGGGAAGATACTGTTACATGCACTTTGTATGGCTAGAGCAATGACGTCAGTCCCAGGGCGCAAGGAGCTGTGCAAACAGTAAAAACATATTTTCTCCCCTCTCTCTTAAAAGACAGGAAACACCAAATGGGTAGGGGCTAATGAGGGAGTAGGGGTGCCCATTGCAGCCACTGGGTCCATGAGGGCTCAGAATTCCACTGCAGATAATGAGGTTGTTTAGAAAGGGTTCAGGGATGTACCTTCCATATCTGAAGGAAAATAGATGAGACAGCACTAAATTTTTTTTCAGGATGGATACTGCTGAGAAGTGCAATATGGAATTACTAGAAAGGGATGTAAGAGAGAGCAAGCAAATGCAGACATTCCACCAATGAGAGGTGACATGGAAAAGCATGATGGGCACCAAGTGATGGGCTGAGAAAAGAAACCTGACAGCAGCATTCTCAATAGCAAACAACTAGCCACAAGTCTGCTAGCCAAGGGCAGAAAACTAAACAGTACTCCCCCAGCATCCATGCTCATGCTGTGCAAGGCCAGTATTTGGGGTTGAGCCACTCTCACTGAGCTCATTGCCACTAAGACAAGCTGAGTGAGGAAGACTGTTTTGTTGTTATTTTCCCACATGTAAGTCAGAGAAACACTCCGTAAGACAAAGAGAGTCTGAGTTATGGAATATAGTGCAGACAGGGTGGTGACTTACTTCATGATACTTAAATAAGGAAATAGAGGGTAGAAATTTGATCACGGAAACATACTGAATATTGAAAGTTCTTTTCATGTTGAAGACAGGTTTACTGTTGGAATTATTAATGGAAAACCTCATCTAAGGTTATCATTATGTTGTTTTGTCTGTGAACTTTATATTAGTGGAAAGCTAAAATGTTGTACAGTCAAATCCTATAAAGATTGCACAAAAGTTTCTTGAGAGTGCTTGGAGCCTACAAGCAATTCTTGACTCTGAGCCAGTATCCTTTTTCACCAAGACACTGCTCTGTTTCAGAAATAATTTTCAAGAAGCAGGAATCTTATCTACCATGATCCTTTCATTCATTACAGCTCTCTCTTTAGTCTTGCTTAAATTTACTACTTTGAATTGACACTATTCTGCCAGTTGTGAACTCTATGTACATCTCTTGATATGTGATCTCTGAATTTGGTCCAGTGAATTTAAAAGAACCTAACTAGTTACCCAGGTGCCAAAATAGAAGAGTTAAGCAATAAAAGACATTAGTAAGTGAACATTAATGTCAATAAGTAACAGGCTACATTTTTATTTCAGATGCAATCCCCCAGAGGGCACTTTACATAGTTGTGCCATTGCAGCAGGAACCCCCTGAGGCACTGTAACTCAGAGACACACCTTCTCCTCTCCTATTCCCTCAGGCTACCATTTACCCCTGGTCTAAATCAGAAATAAAATAATATTCCACCCTTCCTCCCTCAACCCCCACAAGCACTCACCATCTCAGCTGAGCTGGCCAGAGAGAAAGGACCCCAGGCTCTATTCATTTCCCACCCTCCAACTTCTAATCCCCAGGGAGGAAGTAAGCAGATGTGTGGCCCTGCTTGTTTCATGCACCTGGACAAAGCCTGGGTAATCCGTGTGGGGTTGTAAGTGGGTTCTTACTCCCTCAGGCAGCAGCATCCTGCACACATGTAAAACACACATGGGCTTTTCCTTCTTCTGGCTCCCTAGAATGCAAGTTCAACCACGGCGTACCCTTTCTCCTACAGCAAGGAGGCTTTTTTATGTCTGAATTTGGGTACAAGAATCATTTTTAAAAACATAACCATCTCACTCTGCAACCATCCAAAGAACATCGGACTGTTCCCCCATTTCCAAAATACTTTACTCTGAACAGAAGTCTGGGCTCCAAAATGGTCGTGTGGCTGCTAAGCAAAGTGCTGTCAATCCAATCCATGGGGCAGGGTCCCAGGTGGGACACGGTGACATTCCTCAGAAAACAATGGAAATATTTTGAGGAAAAATAACTCGCATTTAAAAGGAAGTTATTGGAGAGGGCAGGTGGAAAATGGAATTGGGAGTCTCTGTGTGCCTGTAACAATAGGGAAGCTGATGGCAGTGACCCAGAGCAGCTGGAGCAAAGCTGTCCCTTTGCTTACCCCAAATTTATTGCACTCCCCCTGGATTTACTTCTTTACTTCTATGTTTCTCACCTGGAGTGTGGTGTATGAGTTGGCATGGGAAGGCGTGTGTTTCGTCATGGCATTTGATCTTGGAAAAACCCTCCCAGAGAAGCATTAATTCCTGCAAGTTCTCTGGCACTTTGCTTTGTGTCTCCTGGGGAATTTATACAGACTGTACTAGCAAAATACCTCCAGTGGGAAGCACTCCAAGGATGTGTGAGGAAGCACCACCACTGCCTGTCTAAGAGCATAATTAGTTAAGATATTGTACAATCAAGTTGTATCAAGTAGGTTGCTGTGGCTGACTAAAGATGAGAGTGAATCATAAAAGGACAGGAGGACCTCTCCCTATCTATGAAAACAGGCAGAGACAATTGGACTTGTTCAGCCCAGAGAAGAAAAGGCTCCATGAACACCTTATTGTGACCTTTCAGTATCTAAAGGGTGCTAAAGATAAGAGGGGGACAAACTTTTTGTAGTTCCTTAAAGCAACAAGACAAGGGGTAATTGTTTGAAACAAAAAAAGTATAGAGTCAGATTAGATATGTTGGAATTCAAAACACAAGGAAGAAAGTCTTTTACTATGAAAGTGGTGAAGCACTGGAATAGATAGCCCAGAAAGGTGGCAGATGCCCCCATCCCTGGAAATATTCAAGGTCAGGTCAGGTGGGTCTCAGAGCAGCCTGATTTAGTTAAAGATGTCCCTGCTTATTTCAGGGGTTGAACTACATGACTTCTGAAAGTCCCTTACAACCCAAACTTTTCTATCATGGAATCCAGCCATGGGCCACTGGATCACGTTTCCCAGATTCTATGAGTCTATGATTCATCAAGAAACAAGTTGCAATTTTTAACCAGTAAAAGCCACTGCACAGTGAAGACCACAGTACCCCTAGTGGGATAAATAAAGCCAGGTTTTTGTCCTCTCACTTCAGCAGGGGCGTGGAGAGTCCACATGAGCAGCAAAAGGATATCAGCATGTACAGTACACCACAGCCACCCCAGGAAATGGCAATAGCTGGGGAAGTGGATGAAAGCCTCAACTTCTCTTCCTTGGGTCACCAGAGCACACCATGGAGGTCTGGTTTCAGAAGAGAAATGTAGCAAAAAGCAAGTGTGATGTTTTAAAAGTAAAATCTTGCAGCTTTAGTAGGTTTGATTGGGGTTCTTTTAAGGGCAGATAAATCAAGGGCTTATATGTAATCTCACACCAGATTTTCAATATGTGTGGATGGAAAAATCCCTTTAAGGCCAAAATTCATTGGCCTCACTGCAACTACTCTGAGTTACACTGGCCAATGGGGTGGTCACAAGAATTTTTATAAACTTATATAAAGCTGCCAATCCCGTTCTTACTGTGATCACTGGAATACCCATTAACTTGGTCTGCTTTGCATTGGAAATGGATTTAACTAACATTCAAAGTTAGCCTGATCACTGAGGTGATTTTATTTTAATCTTAAAAATAACACCAGCTGAGCTGTGTCCGGAAAAGGCATTTGATTAATTCACACTTTTAAACAAACAAGTGAAAATGTCAAAAAGAATGTTATTGACTGATGAAACAAGGATGAAAACAGGCTATGCATGCAGCAATATAGTGACTTATGAATATCCACTGAAGCTGGAAAAAAATACACATGGGACACATTTTAGTGTGTGAAAAATAAAATTAAAAAAAAAGCAAAGTAGGAAACTATCAAGAACATGGGAGAGTGGCTGGTCAATTAAGCACTGTGTAAAGATTTCCAATTTTCTTGTGGTAAATTATTTATTTAGTGCTTGCATGCCATCAATATATTTTACAAGTTTAATACCCGAATTATAGCCACCCACCCATTTATGGCTTTGTAAATGAGTCCTGACTTATCAATGTGAATTCTTGTTCTAGGCAATGTCAAATTTAGATTGGATTTGGATGTATTGCTTTTACCCTTATCAAGAAGGTTTGCTAGTGTGGAATTTTATTGCTATATCTAAAATGGAAAGTGCTTTTAAAAAGACTTGCCTGGATAGCACAACTGATCACAGCTCAGATATGTCATTTCCCAGCTTGAAAACCCATCCTAATCCAGGAAGGAGGTCTTGGAGATGCAGGAGAACCCATTTATACTGAATGCATTTTCCTGTGGTCTCAATCCTTTGCAATGAAGTGGAAGAACTATTGTGACAACAGTGACTTTAATCTAAAGTAAGGGTAGCTGGAACTCCTAAGTAATAAAACCAAATGGTAATCTGCATGTTTCCTGATACTTTACAAGAAAAGCAAGCAGTAAAGAATTCAAACGAACAAGTGTAATGGCTTCCTAAAGTACATTGCATTACGTTTGGTTATGCTTGTGTCTCTTACCCACGTTACACTCTTGAGCAAAGGTAGGCAGCCATACAGCGAAGGTGAAGAATTACCAGTGGAGGAAAATAATATGTAAGTGACCAACTAATCAAAACGGCGCACAAAAACAACACTGTTGTGTAAAATCATATCAAAGCAACACAAGTATCTAGAAAACAGAAAAGAAATCAAGCAGAAATATTAATTTCATTTGACTAACTAAAAGCAGGATGTGCCCCAGTACAGGAGTCATTTGGAAGGTTAATAAAAACAACATTTGTATTCATGAGATCAAAGCTGGATGAGATTTGCATCTCTGCAACAAAGGGCATATCTAGTAAGAGGACAAAACAGAGAGGGAGCAAGAATTGGATGGGGAGCAATTGGATGTAAGAGCTGAAAATTATGGCCACCTTTTTGTTGGCTGCAGCCTGCATTTCTGAGCCACAATTCTTTAGAGCATAAATTGTCACTTGAAGAAGATTCTGAGGCAGAAAACAAGCTGGACTGAAGGCTGCCAGGAAGGCAGGAGAATGTGGGAGGAAAGCCCAGAGGAAGGAAGGGAGTTCTGAACTGAGAGACATGCTCAGAGAAGATGGAGACCTGGAAACTCCCCATTGCAAGTAGGGCTGTCCACCAGGATTTTGTGCTCTGATGTCCCAGTGCTTGTTCTAAGTGCTTAGCAAAGAACATACAGCTGCAGCAAGGCTTGCTACATCCCTCTTATGAGGCAATGGTGGGGAAAGAGTCTGACTACAGCACAAACAAAGCTTCAGTGATGGACCCTTCTGCTGATAGACAACCAGAGGAAGTGAGAATTGCAACAGAGCAGCATGGGTTTGGCTCAGTAGGACAAGCACACGGGATTGGTGCAGCCTGTTGAGTGGGCATGAAGACAGCCCAGCTGGCAAAGCAAACAGGGCAGGAATCCAGGGACACAAGCACAGACCCAGCTCCCTGGCTGGGGCTCAAGCTGCCCACTAACAACATATGGCTGCATCAGAATGGACAAACATGCATAGCAAGGAAGAGAGCTTCCAGGTAGGCATTTTGCAGCCATTGAGATTAGATGCATCTCATGTACCATGAGCAGTCCTAAAGCTTGGGATTTCAGCTGCCAAAACTCCTTCAGTTGTCCCTGGAAAGAGACAAGCTCCTCCAGAGTAGATCTCATCACATCTGTTCTCACATTTGTTTTACAATGGGATGAAAATCCCACATTTTCTCGATGGCTTAGACTAGGAATTTCTTTTTTTTTTTCAAGATGGGCAACGGTATAGGATTTGGATCCCACTCTTAGTACATATAGCTGACCTGTCAAAGAGGTCAGGATCACTGATATCTGCAGCCTGACACAAGCTACTCTCCAGACCTGTGGCTCATATCTCTGTCACATATCGTTCACCTTGACTTCACCCAGATAATTTACTTCAAAAGCACTTTCACTTGGGAAAGCTACAGTGCTTATACAGCTCCATTAAGTACAATACCTCTTCATGAAATCACAACTGTTTCTTTTGCTATTTGTATGAGCACTTGCTATCTGTCTCAGCCCAATACAACTGTTGACTGTTGGAAGGTACAGCTAACATCAACCATAAATGACCCCTGTATGTTGCAGTAATTTCTGGTTAGAGCTATTTGCTGCCTCTCATATTGCTTTGTTGTTTTGAGGGGTCCACAACAGACATGTAAACAGGTTAAATCCATTTTTTCTGTCCTTATCTGAAGATTTACAAACATTACACTTTTAAGATAGATACTAAAAGATTCAATTTTTTTTTATTTCATTTTTGCTACTGAATTGAATGGGACCAAAGTTGTTCCACATTCAGTCCTTCCAATAATTTCATCCTAAATCAAGTTTATATATAGGCCACTTAAAATACCCTTCCAGCTAATTTGTTATGGGCACTGTGTTATGTCACACTGATCTCTCTTGGGAATTTACAAATTCATGACAGATAACTATTTTCCAGACTTGTTCTTGCTCCCACTGAACTCAGTCATAAAAATCCCAATGTGTTCAGGGCCAAAATGATTGGGTCACCGAGTCCTATTATTATTTCAAGTTCAGATTTATTCTACAGTTTCTCTCCCATGTGACTTTATTCTGTTTTGGAAGTGCTAAACAAGATAGTCCACTTGAAGGAGGCATGTTAGTTGTGACAGCATCTTATAGAGTCTTGTCAGTACCTACTTCTCCTCTATTCCATAAATGAAGTGCATTGTTCACATGCTTTTAGTTAGTCCTCTGTATTTCATAATCAGCACTCCTTTTTTTAATTACTTAACATGACTGTATAACTGTGGTCACACATTAAGACTAAAATCGTGCTATTGATGAACTGTAGAAGTGGGAAGGGCTGGGGGGAAATCTCCTATTGAGCTATAAATAGTCCTTACAAAGTGAAAACAACCTAACCTTGTTAATCACAAATTAGGAAGGAGTGTGCCAAAAATAGCACAATGGTGGAGTGTCAAATCAAATGCCTGTGTGCAGGTAGTTTGTACAATACCAGGTGAGTATAGCTGTTGTGGGAATATCCTTGCTCAGGAAAACAGTCTAACTCAGTGCCAACTAGCCATCAATGGCTGGCTTTCTCAGGAACCCTGTTTAAAAGGCATCTAGGAAACAGAAATGAGTGATGTGCTCTGTTCCTCCTGCATTACTTGGTCTCACTGGCAGTACAGTATAGTTGTTGTAATCTAAAACCAGACAGTTGTTTGTACAGTAGTGTAAGAATTTAACAATGGCTGTGCCAAATAACTCTCCCACACAAGTTCTGAGATCACTGTGAATATAAGTTTGCATTAACAATTCACCCTGCAGGGTTTGCTAAAGTGCTTCCTCCCAGCAAGCTGAAGGTCTCCTGGATTTCCAGGCTTCATGACAAAGCCTTTTGGCTCACACAATTTGAACAGTTTCTAGTCTTGACTATGCTCAAATATTTTATAACAAGAAACTGCATTTTTTCCACTCCTAGACTCCCATCAGAGTGTTTATTATATTAGATATATTACATAAGCTGGCACTTTAGGTGCTTTATGAGTTTTCCATAAACCCTTATTTGCTAATGGCTAGCCTGACTTTGTGAGTCTACTGCAATTTCTGACCTTTCCTAGTAATGGCAACCTGGTTTGAATAATGTTTATAGTACCTGTAAAAAGAGGCATCATAGAAAAGCAAAAAAAAAATCATAATCATTATGATAAAAATATTTCCTTTATATGATACTTTAGCCAACTCTCTTTCACTGGCTGAGTAGTATCTTTCCAAAAACTTTCAACATGTACCTTTATTTTTCTCAGATGTGGATTCCAGGTTGAAAAGCAAACCCCTTGGATTAAAAGCAGAAATAGACTAAATCTGGCAATTTATAATGAAAGGTAAGACTCTTTTTCTTGCTAAAAGTTTCATACCCAACGACCAGGCTCAGTAACTCCATCCAACTTGTTGACATTCTGCTTTTTCATGGTTTAAGAATTTCAAACATGCAAACTCTCTCACTATCTTTATGAATTAGTAGCCCTGATTTTCAAAGATGCTGACACCAACAGGCCCTGAGAAATTGGTGAGATTTTAGTTTGAAGGTAATGCTCTTCGGCTGGATAGGAAGTCCAAGATTGGAGATCCCACTCTGAGCCATTATCAGCCCCACAGAAGCTGTATCAGCCTTTCTCAGGTAAGTAAGAAGAGATGGTAGGATTAAATCCTGGTTTATGACATGATATCATCCCTGGAAGGAATTTAAAGTAATTCTGGTGGGAATTTAAAGGAATTGGTGGGAAGGAATTTAAAGTAATTCTGGTGATAGTCAAATGGAAATTTTATTGGTATACATGCAGAGTCACAGAATCATTGAATGGTTTGAATTGGATGGTACCTTATAGATCATCTAGTTCTAACCCACCTCGCATAGTTGGGACACCTTCCACTAGACTGGGTTGCTCAAAGCCTCATCCAACCCGGCCTGGAACGATCTTCTCCAGGCTGAAAAACCACAGGTCTTTCAGTCTGCCTTCACAAGAGGGATGACCCAACCATCTGATCATCTCTGTGGCCCTCTGGACCCACTCCAGGAGGTCCACATCTTTTTTATGCTGGGGCGCCCTGAGCTGGACACAGCACTCCAGTGGGGTCTCAGGAGAGCGGAGAGGGAGAATGTCCTTGTCCTGTTGGTCATGCTGCCCTTAATACAGCCCAGAACACAGCTGGCTCTCTGGGCTGCAAGTGCACATTGCTGGGTCATGTTGACCTCATTGTTGATCAACTGTCCCGAGTCCTTCTCCACAGGGTTGTTCTTGATCTAGAGCCCAGCCTTGATTCCCTGCCCAGCCTGTATTTGTGCTTGAGATTGCCCCAGTCCAGGGGAAGGACCTTGCAACTTGGCCTTGTTGAACTTCATGAGATTCACAAAGGCCCACCTCTCCTGCCTGTCAGGGTCCCTCTGGATGCCATCCCTTCTCTCCAGTGCCACAACCACACCATACATCTTGGTATTGCTGGCATGGTTGCTGAAGTTTGTGTGAAATCCTACTGTCCATGTCAACAACAAAGATATTAAACAGCACCAGTCCCAATGCCAACCCCTGAGGAACACTCCTTGCCACTGGCCTTCACCTGACAGTGAGCAAGAACTTAGAGAAACATTTGGGAAAGGCTTTCCCACTTCTCAAACAAGTATGGATATTTACCAGGTAGGCCTGCTCCTTAATATACTTGCAGTTAATTTACGAAAATGCAGTACAGAGAGATCTGCTCTTAATTATCTTAAAATACAGCCACAGGAAATAGCATAAGGCTGTCATAGGCTTTGCAACCTAGAATTCCTACTTTTAATCAGCAATAGTAATTTTAAATTCAGCTTTTTAAAAGTCTTAGTAAAAATTACCTTAGGGAACAATAAAATGGCAATTAGGTATGACAAAAGTACTGAGCAGAAACAATTAGTCATTACCTCAATAAAAGAAGAAAAGATGGCACTGTGAACCTACCAGACAAATTCCAGGAAACAGGATAGGCTTCTTGACTGTAATGCAAAAAGCCCAAATATTTGGAGATGGTATTTTTGGTATCTCTCTAAAGAAAACAGGACTTTTTTTCTTTTTTTAATTGCCCAGCTTACTACTGATACTACACTGTATTAATTCAATGGCATTGATGAGTCACTCTGATAAATCATCCTATATTTACTTGCACTTCCAGTCTCCTAATACATCTCCACATTGTGCAGAAAGTGCGGCAATGTACTCCAAGTAGTCACTAGGTGGTAACAGACTAGGTATGCAGACCTGAGCATACCTGCAAATCCTGCACAAGTCCTGTTAGTCCACATGAGAGAAATTAAATGGATCTTCTGATGCAACAACATCAGGTTTGTAGTGTCTCATAATGTTTGATAGAGACAAAATCTTGAGAGGTCATTAGTTGACTAAAGCCAGCAAGGAGGATAGCCGGGCTTTCATGCTGCTCTGGAGTCCTGTAGCCACGCTCATCTCCACGCCTGCCTGCGAAGCTGGTCTGTAGGAATCCCTGTGAAACTTGACATGAGAGTTCAGAAAGGTATGTGTTTTCTATTAAATGCTATCAGCCTTTCCCATAAGGATAAAGAAGTTGTGGTTTGCACGTTTCTGCCTTGGTGCTTTTGATATATTTGCTGAATGTTTCCTGCTAATACAGGGCAAGGTTGCCCCACGCACCCATGCCAGGGAGTAAGGAATTGAAAGTCTCCCTGGGTGGCCCCTGCACATTGACTGTCTGTGCCAGACAGGCAGAGCAGGCTGCCAGGGAGCCTGTGGAGCCCCAGCCCTCTGCTCCCCCACCCCAGCATCCTAGAGGGAAGTAATTTACTGGTGATCTGGCCAGGAGCAGTCTGCTTTGCTGTCTGGTTAATGGGAGAACCACAGACTAAAGCATCATTCCCCAGCTCTCAGCTCTCAGAGCTAGGCGGTGGAGAGCAGTTCTGTGTTTTAGGAGAAGCTTGCCGTCTGGCAAGCACCAGGGGAGACCCAAACCCAGCTAGGTGAAGCTGTGCAACACCTCCAAGGCTCAAAATCTGTTTGCTCCATTTGCAGGGAGCCTGGAGGGTGTAACAAACTGAATGGCAGATTTCTTGCTCCTTTCTGCAGAATAATAGCCAAGAAGGGAGAGGAAGAGAGACATGAGGTTAGATGTCCAGACAGAGAGACATGACCAGATGGTGCAGATACAGACAACAAGAAGGAGAGAGGCAGATTCTCAGATTTTCATCTGCAAAAAGCTGGAGAGTCTTCTGTCTCTTAGCATGTAGAACTATTTTAAACCTTAGTCTCCCATTTCTGAGTTAATAAGTCTGCTCCAAGGAAAAGGAGGTGCCTGAAACAGGAGCGTGTGGGCTTTATTTGGATTGTCCCAGCTACTGAGTGTGTCCTGCAGCTTACTAAGTGATTGGTACACTATTTTTTTAATCCTCAGACATTTTTAAAACAATGTTTTGTCTTTTCTCCCCCTCCTTCAAAATATTTGTTACCTTTCCAATAGGCTTAGCCAGAAAGAGGAACAAAGTGAATGAGCTGTGGAAATGCTAATTCTGAAGGCCTGTTTCCTTACCTTGATTATATACATACATACATACATACATATATATATATAGATATATATAGATATATATAGATATATATATAGGTATATATAGACATATATAGATACATATAGATATAGATATTTAAGGATGACGTTTTCTGAACCATCTGATGCAATACATGACACCTGGCATGCTGAAAAGGAACTTGGGAATCTGTAGGGGTTTCATCCATATTTTTATCAGCTGCTAGCTATAAGTATGTATAAGAACATAGCAAATGCTCACTTTTTGTCTTGGATTATTTCTCTCCAATGCAAATGGAATAATAGAAAATTGAATTAAGAATAACAAATAGATCCACATTGTATAAAACTATGCCTTCATGCTGCCTGAAGAAGTTGCAGAGTCTCCTTGCCTGGAGATATTAAAAACCTACCTGGCCATGATCCTGTGGATCCTGCTCAAGGTGACACTGCTTTATCCAGGGGGTTAGACTACATGATATCCAGAACTTCTTTCCAGCTCCAGGCATTCTCTGTGGTTCCTGTTGACTTAGTCAAAGGACTTTCACCAGACTTTTTTTATTCATGTTTGTTTCCCCTGGCATCCATTTGTGTTATTGTAATCCTTTATTGTAAATATGGTGATTCAGTAACAAATACAGTGATTTAAGAAAGTCAATGTTGATAGCTAGTTCACGATGGTTGATACGCTTTAGAGAGATAGAAAAGGAAATGCAATACCTGAAACGCATTGGAAAACTCAGACCTGGTCTAAGTTTAAGTAAGTTAGAAATTGTCTGACCACCCATACTTAAAACAAAACAAAACCAAAAAAACTCAAACTAAAAATCAAATAAAAAACAAGAAACAGACAAAAACCTCCCAACCCACGCTAGTGTAAACTTTTAAACAGGGAGGAGAATCTTAGAAATAATTTTATAAAGAGGACTAAACCAGACTGAAAATAATCTAGTTCTTCTCCTGACAGTTTAAACAACTTTCAGAGACAATGATTCCACAACTTCCCTAAATGGCCAACAGCATTCCCTGGCTGTATGTGTTGTTAGCCACCTATATTGCTCTTTTCTTGATGTCTAGTCTAAACCTCCTCTGCTACAATTTAAACTCGATACTCACTGTTTTGTCACCAGTGGACACAGAAAATCTTATTTCCTTTCTGGCTGAAGTGCTTTTTACATATTTGAAAACTGCTGACCTTGCTTTAGGGAGGAAAAAAACCAAACAAAACAAAAAGAAATGCATTCATTGGCACTGCAAGGTCAAATTTAATCCTTAGCAGTACAAATCCTGACATCCTTTTTCAGCATCTGTAAGAGGCATGACATGGCCAAGAAGCTGTTGCCAGACAAGGAGATGAAGGTGCTGTAAATTTGGCTACTGCTGTACCAGAAGCACACTTAGCAAAGCAGGAAGGAAGGAAGAAGGATTCAGGGAGCTCTGAATATACCCTGCTATTTCTCCTGGAATAAGACGAGTTCCCACCTCCAGTAGTTCTTGAGGACAGGCAGCAGTGACTGGGAAAAGCATCCTACTAGCACTTCCAGGGATCTGGCTAGCCTAAACCCTTTAGGACTAGCTAGTCCTTAAACTAGCCTAAGTTCTGCTGGCCACAGATATCCCACAGGGCAGAATGAGGCTAAGAGGTAGGATGCATCAGAAGCCCTCCTTGGATTTTCAGAAGCTAAAAGATTAATTGGCTCAGGATGATTTAGATAAATTTCTGTAGCTCTAATCTAAACCTTTTATAGTTCATAATGCTCTTGATTTGCAAGAGTGAGTTGGCACTCATAAGACAGAGCTACATGTGACTGCTAAAAATATTCCATTTTAAATATAAACAAACTTACGGCACCATTTTTATTTTGTAGTGTTTAGATTGCATCTTCTGTAGCCTCATAAGGAAAAGGATTCTTATAACAGGCTTTAAACAAGAGAGAAAAAAAAAAAAAGGTGGTCTGATGAATTCTTGGTGTATTCTTGTTAACATTAAAATTAATTACCATAGACACACATTCTTAAAAACAGTTATTAAAAAGTGATATAATGATTCTCCCTCAGAAAGCCAAGATAATCACACAGTATTGTTGCACCAGCTTTATTTTTGCTGTTCATGTTCTAAGCGATATGAAGAGTCACTCTAATTGTGTGTGTTCATATATGCTTAGGTGAAAATCTCCAACACTAGGAAGGAGCACCAAGGCTAGAATGATAACTGTAGGCTAGACACTTATGTGGCTGCTAGAGAGGAAAGCAGATTGGTTTCTTTGGCCATATTATTCTCCTCCCCCTGTTTTTTTCCTTTCTTTTTTAGTTCCTTGGCTCTCTTTGATTTACGCCCTTGCTGGTCTACTGTTTTGAGAACCTGATGTTGTGGAATCTTTAAGTTATCTGTGACCTAGGTCACTACAGACAGGAGCAATTTAGTAAGAGTATTAATTGAAACTCTCTGGCAAGCCCTACTTCTGCAGATGAAGTTACACATCAAACCTACACAGACTGCAACTACACTTCCGAACAGACTGAGATTTTCAATATCTCATAAACAGACTCCTCAATCACCAGAATCTAATAAGACCATAATCATCATTGACACTATAATGATTAAAATGAATAAAACCCATTAAGAAAAGTCATGTTGAGTTATTAAAAGTTTCGCTCTGTGTGATATGTAATCTTTTATCCATTTTTTATGAAGAAATCTGTAACCATCTATCCACAAAAGACCATTAATTTACTGCTCTGTGGATGTTACCATGCTCTTTAGTTTAACAGCTTATCATTGATTTCTTGAGGGAGATATTATATTTGGAGAAATACACATGCAACTGAAGCCAGTATGTTGCTGTAAATTTGCCACTGACAGGATGATCAAAGTATTTTGGTCTAGTCAAAGCAGAGGGCTGGTGAACAAGTTCAGAAGAGCCTATGGTCACATCCCTGCTGTTGTAAGCAGACCCCGAGGCAAGGCAGCAGATACATGTTTTCAAGAATCACAAACTCTTGTAAGAAAAGGTCATGTGCACTGCAGGGGGAAACACAATAAAATTTCCATTAACTAGAGCCTAGTTAACCGGCTTATTGGCATCTATTAGAAACAAATTGCAAACAAAACTGATCCTATTATAAACTTCCCCTTGTTCCCTCAGTAAAATAAAGTCACTGAATGACCCACAAAAGAGGAGGAACACAGTTTTTCAGATTGCTTGCTTTATTTTTGAGGGAAGTATTATGTTTCACACGCTGAAGGGTCTACAATGGTGACTGGCAGAAAATTAAGTAGTTATGGGAAATATGTGAATCAGTGCATCAAAAGTAACCTGGAGAGGGGAGGCAATGCACTTCTGCTCACATTCTTTTAATAGGGACTTTTTTCCCTCCCAGGCAAACAGCAATAAAAAAATGTGAATGGAAGGATGTGTACACAAACTTTCTGTCTAAGTGGTGGGAGAGCACTCTCCCTGAAGTGTACATTTTCTCATAATAAACCCAGCTCCAATATCTTTATTGCTCATCTCCTTTTTAATCTTACTAACAATAAAGCCTAAAAATGTTTTGAAGAAGTCAAATAAAGGGTGTTCTCTTTTTTTTCTGAACATTCTTTCCATTTACCTGGCATTACTAATAAAGTGTCTTTCCCAACGTTTTTAACGCTGGGTGAAATCTTCAGATTGTGCGATGTCACTCAAAAGCAGTGAGGATATGACAATTCTTACTTAGTGATAATCTGACCCAATCTTTGTATTTTCCATCTTTTTGGCTTTTTCCTTAAGGTGCCTCTTGGCACTTCAGATACAGCTATGAATCAAATAAAATTCCCCCTGGTTTGTCTGAACATGCCACAGGCCAGTACCACAGAAATGTAAGTCCCTTTTCAAAGGGAATAAAACAAAAAAAAATGTTCTTCAAATAAATATAGGCATGACTATTATAAAAGTCAAATATTACCTTCCTCTTAGCAAAAAATAGTGGGGGATGGAGGATGCAGGATTATGGAACATACAATAATGGCTGTGGATGTTATTTTGACACAGAATACAGCTACAGGGGAAATGCTCTGATTTTAGGCACTCCATCCAGAGACAAAGGTTTGCCAAGGAATTCACAGAGAGGAGCTTGCTCTGGCCAGCTGCCCTTTCACATGCTCTGCCAATGCAGGATGCTATTTATATGAAAAAAACAATCTTCTCAGCAATGCTTGTGAAAGAATAATAGAAAGGCTCCAACTAATTGTTGTAGTAGTAGGAGTCTGGAAAACAATCCCAAAAGATAGGTCTTTCTCTTTAGAGTATTAACTGACTTTTACTTCAAGGACAATGACAAATACCTGTCATGATAATCTGGTTTTATACAACAGCTACATGCTCTACTGCAAAAAAAAAAAACTCTACAACATGAAGGACACCACCTACTCCAACCTAGTTGAGAGTTCTTCCTGTAGTCTGGATCCTGGATTTACTGAGTGATCCATGCTGAGTTCTACTGCAGCATTTGTAGGTCACTGTGATGCTATTTTTCTTACCTTACGAGCATAAGCAAGAGATTAAAATTCTATTGCACAAATGCCCCAGAGCCACAGAGCCTCTGGACATGGGGGATCTTTCACATTGCTCAGCCTGACCTTTGCAGAGCACAAACCAGGCAGCTCAGTGTAGCTGGTGGCGAATTGAGTCCTATGACTTAGGTGAATCTGAAGTATTTCAGTCAGTTGGCCGTAGGTTGATTGACTGCCATTAGTAGAAAATGGGTAGTCTGAGGTATTTATGATGAACTCTGCAGTCACCCATCCTTTGAAGAGCAATAATTTACTGCTCTGCACATGTGACCACACTCTTTAATTTAACAGTTCATCTTGCTGGGGGGCAGGGAATTTGCTAGTAACAGATTATTCTGACAGGTGACCTATATTCCACATTGCAAGAAATGGGGTTCCTGCCAGATCTTCCCTCATTCCAATTCCAATCAATGGTTTGATTTCGTGTAAGTCATAACACCCCGCATTGGGAAACACCTGAGAAAGGAGTCTCACACTGCTGTGCCTTTCTGCCTACTATCCCGACCCTAGCTGTTGCCAGAGCCTAATCATGAGGAAAAAAATCCAAATCCAAGTTCAAATTCCAGTTGTGTACCAAAGTGCTAGTATTTCTTCAGATCCTTGCAACTAATTCACGAAAACCCTGGAGCATGACTTGACTACAGTCATGTATTAATACAGAACTTCAGGTATTATGAGAGTAAAGATTTCTCCCCTGCCCCTGAACTAAGAATTGGGACGGAACAAACAGGAAAATTTGTGGCATATCAGATGTTTAATTCCTTAACAAACACTGCAAACCACAGTGAATTATGTCTGTTTTCAAAAGTCTTAAAGGGGAAAGTTATAAGGCAGATGAAAGCATGTTAAGGAGTATTCTATGATAGTGAATAAGGTAAAATGGAGGAACCTGTCTCCATCCTTGAAGAAATATTTAATACACCATAGATAAAAGGTAAATGGATTGCTAAAATGTGTATAATTTTTAAGATATTAATGAATTTTATCTTCATACTATTAGAAGTCAGACATCATTCAGCAAGGCAGTGAAGAGTTTGTTGCATGAATACTTCCCTGTAATTAATCTGATAATTAATTATAATCTTTTGAGAGAACTTCTATACTGATCAGAAAACTGATGGAATTGTGAGGGAGGGGCAGTGCTTACAGGAATGATGAGCAAACAAGTCACTTTGAGAGTTTTAGCAAATCTATTCAATGGTAAGGGATGATTATGGACTGATGAGTCAGCTGCTCCACAATTACAGGTGGAGAGAGCAATAAAATCTTGCTGAGTTTGGCTATTGGAATTATGTGGTTTCATAAATAGTATAATATCATTCTCAGTGGGTAAATGGTGTATTTTAAGGACGACCACTTTACCACACACAGAACTATCCAATGGCTGAAGGTCAAGAGGCCACCTGCTAAATGATAAATCCATAGAATTACTTGATAGGAAAGTAATTGCTGAAGCTGTGAAATTATAGTTTACTGAATAGGCAACATTTTCATTGTAAATATTTTCCTAAAAATATATCAAGGGAGAGAGGGCAGTAGAAATTTTTGCCAGTGTGTGTCTCAACAAGGAGTACCACATTTTATAATAAACAAGTCATAATGGTTGGTCTATTTTTCCTTCCAGGTGCAGAAAAAGAACCAATTTCCTTTTCCCTTCTTGCTCAAAACATTATGTCCAGAAATGTAACCTCAGCACTTTCTTTAAATTGGTGGTCAGGTCATGCAGCTACAGATTCCCAGATGCAACTTCATCAGGACAGTGGGTGTTGAATGACACCTTTTTTTTTTCCTGAACAAGGAGTGTCTGCCCTCAACAAAACACGATATATAGGAATATGAGCTAGCTTGTCATTCTTTAGCCCCTGCCATGTCTTGCAATTGTTCCTGACCCTTGTTTAGCTGAAGCTCCTTCCTCCCTGCTCTCTGACTGTGTATTTGTAAGCAGAGGCAGATGAGAAGTTTCACAAACAGCCCGATGAAGCTGGAGAAGTCACTCAGAGATCTGGCAGCACTGCAAGGAGAATTGGCGTGCCTAAGTCCTGCAAGATGGTCAAAACTACTTCATTCACAAAGCATTAAGAAGATCTTTTGATGCCCCCTCAAGTGATAATCCCTTAGCAGCCAGGCCCCAGATTTCATCCCTTTGAGTATAAAAATCAGCTGAAATTTTCTGACAATTGGTCTGCAAGATTGCTATTATTTCAGAGTAATCCGAAAAGTTATCTCCAGCTTTCATCAATCATCACACAAGTGAACTTTGCTCTGCAAGTCAAATGACATCTTGATGTCCTTTTTTCTCAAATGTTCTTTTGATGGAATTTTTTTTACAAAAGGACTTATAACTGCTACTCAGGAATATTCATCATGCAGCAGGCTTATCTATACCCAGGATAATGCTAAGTGTAATAGTTGTCAAATTGTAAATGTCTTGCTCTCACAGGGGATGCAAACAATAAAGTTCTCAACTGAGCCCAGACATTGTAAAATTTAATGCAAATTACTGCCATGAAAAACTGTGCCAGTATTTTAAATGATTACACATACAGGTCTATAGAAAGTAATTTTGAAGGCTCATTTCCGCAGGTGTAAAGTGCCTAGGCTTTCAAAGGAACTATTAGGACTTGTCCAGGTATAATTAAAATTACATAATTCATAAATAATAAATCCCTTTTTTTCAATTACTCTTCTATCTAATTATACATCAGTGCTTAATTGATATTTAGCTCTGTCAGTATCTAGGTCTTTATGTAAAAGTAGAAAAAATACTTTGGGTTGGAGTCCACTTAATCACCATCTTCCTTGCATTCAAGTATTTTTTCTCACACAAAATAAAATACAGATTATCTAAAATGAGAGTGTAAATTGCCTAGATCACTATGTCAACAGTGAGAAGCAGGTGTGTTATAAGGATTTTAAGGGGAAACTCAGGCTAAGCAGCAATGTTTCATTCAGGACTCATATTTCAGTTTGCTTTTAGGTATGGAAAAGACCTTCAAATACAAATCTAAAGGGTGTAAGGACAAGGAGTGTCTCCAGAGTGACTATTGGTTTAGTCTGAGACACTGCATAAGAGAACAGTTTCCTGTATAGCTCTTCTGAATACTATTTCTAAGTGGGTAAGTAACCAAGAATAATTTCTTAATGTGAAGACTTCTCTTGCATGGACAGCCATGCTGAGAAGCAATATTTGCCTCAGATCTCCATGGATAATTTGCAATAGTGTTTTGCTATTTGAATGTTGTATTACAGATTTCTTTTCTGTCTTCTAACATTTACCATTAGTCCGTATTTTAGCATAACATCAATGTACCTACCGGCACATATATTACGTTGCCATTCTAAATTACTGTTGCAATGGCTAGATTCCTCCTGGACTCTTAAACTGAAAGGTAATATTTCTCAGGTTTACCATCAAGTCTTGAATTTGACCTCTGAACTCTGCATGGCTACTCATAGAGTCAATCAGAAAGTTATGTCACTGACTGAATCTTCCATTATCGCCATTGTGAGGTCTCAGCAATCTCCGCAATAGATAACCCACAGGCAAATCACATGCCATTTGGTAGCAATGCTAGAATTTACTCATTTACAAAGCTGTCATTGAATTTGGAGTAGTGCTTTGTACTTGGAAGATAATTTGTTTTAATTTATCTGAAAGTGTCTATCTCTGCACATACTTTACTAATGAGAGCATACACGTGCTTTATATTCACTGTGTTTAATATAGAAGATTCTCTTTAGTAGCTGTTTTACCTGCTACCCAGGTTAGGAAAAGAATGACAAATATTCAGAAGGGCTATGTTTTCATCTAATTTGTTCTATATCACAATGTTTTCATCTAATTTGGTTTCTATCATGATGTAATACTTTCCAATTCATATTTAAACTCAAGTTCCACATCAGTAAAACTACTTACCATGCTCATTCACCTATCACATACTGTTGTCTACAGAGTAAAGTGTGCATCATCCCGCTAAATATCCAACACATTTGAATGGAAATGGGCCAAATGACTTTACCATTACTCTAGGTCTGCAAATACAGGTTCTCTGTGTTGAGGAAGTTTTTATCTTTCTTTCAGTATAGTAACAGGGGAAACATTCAGCGGCAACACATGAAGGTTTAACATCTACACTTTTGTTTCAGTTTAATCAACACTTTTTACTTGCATCTTTCAGTAAAAAAATTACAGAGATATTACATGAGAAATCCTGGATAATATGTACGTAGTATATTTGAGACCACTGCTTCCAACTGTTTAAACAAAATCTAATGTGAACATACTGCAGCTTGTCTGGCTTTGAAGCATGAGTTTAAAATAACCATTGGGATAGAAACATGATTGTTCATAAAAATAACAACAGCAAGTTAATATGAAAGTATGCTTGCTAGAACTTGCAGCACTATTATTGTATATAATCCCAAAAGGATACTTGTTTGGAAATCAAGGCATTGCAAAACAACTTAGAGTCTTAAGCTCTATGCTCCATGTTTGCCTTTCAGTTACAATTTCAAGCTTTCCTCCACAAAGAAAACATTTTGAAATTAATTTTTTTTAAAAAGGAAAGCCAGGTCCTCTCGCTGCTCACAGCTTCAAAGAAAAACAAAGCATTACAGAATCATGGAATAGTCAGGAAATTTGTCAGCCCCATGACACAACAACACAGTTACATTCTAGAATACAGCTTGCTAGCCCAGGTTTCACATGGCCAAGAAGTTTGCCCCCAGAACAGGGCTGGTTATCAAGAAGAGTTGCAGGCATTCACAGAGCCTCATGCCAAAGCTTCTCCTTGCATATGGAAAATGTTTCGAGAACCCAAACAACTAAATCAGGCAAGACAAACAAAAAGAGAGTAGCAATGGTTTTCACATGTCCCATTAATATACCTTGGCAGTGAATCTATTTGCAAACACAGCACACTAGACAATTAAGGGCAATTTTTCAAATGTGTTCTCTGAAATTTTAATGCAGTGTTGCTCACCTGATTTTCATCAAAAACTCATGTTTTCGTGTTGAGTTGCATGTGAAAGCTGGCATGCAACCATTCCTCATGTAGTTTCAGAGGCTGTGAAGAAGGGCCTTTGACAATTGAACCTGCTGGTTACCATTCTAATGCAGAGATAAAATATTTTTTCTTTAGTTTGATCTTGCAGAGTTTTCACAAGCTTCAAGTGAAAATTAGTGCTAATTCCTCTAAGTAATTTTTGCAAGATGTTTGTGGTAAATTACCCACAAGTTGTAAGAATGTTCATCTGATAGCTGGAGACCCTTAAAATGTCTATTAGAAAACCATACTCATGAAAGACTTTCTTATTGATTGCAACCATTATTAGCTCAACTGGCCTGAGACAGAGAATAAATATGCATTATACCTCTTGAGAAAACATGTTTTACAATTATACAGATTTTATTAGACAAACAAGATTTTTAAAAGCTTGTATGGTCAGTTCCTCTTTGGAGAGGCTTGTCCAGCTTGGAATCATTACAAGAGCTAACAGCAGCTCTCTGTATTGCATGATTCATCCGTCCCTATAGATAACCCTATATATCACTGCAGAGTCTGCTGATTAGAAGGGATGTTACTAGGACCCAGAGGCCTAAATTGCTGCTTAAAACTGCATTAACATTTCACATTTATTAATTCAACATACAAACGATTGATCTGAAAATAAAATCAGTAATTTCTCTGGCATGGTAGTGAAGAATAGCTCTTTGTAATGGAAGAAATTCTCATTCTTGATTGCATAACAGTAACCATTAAATTTCCTTATTATAAAGGCATCTAATTAGCAAAGATTTTCATTTTTTCCCAATACCACAGGGGGCCAATCACTATTCTGAGCACATATCACTTAGGTGCATAAAAATTTGCATTGTGCTGTTGGTTTTTCTTTTGAGAGAATGCCTGGGAATATAACAAAATATAGATATGATGCTAGTATTTTCTATATAAAATTAAAATTCAGTTCAGCAGAAAGTGTGCAGAAAGGAAATGTATTTGAAAGTTCTGTTTCCTCTCTCCTCTCATGCTTCACCATTCCCTGAAAACTTTTTAATGGATATTATTACCACAACAAGAAAATGGTTTTGTTGTTTGATATGAAATTCCCCTGCAAAACACACAGAGATTTTCAGTAGGGCCCTGCTTCTTCTGAACATCCTCTTGCCTCACATAGACTACAGCTGCCATTTAAAACCATAGCTTGCACTTCGAGGGTTTTCCAACCAGGCTTTTTTCAACTGTCTCTCCTCCACGAAGTCCAGCGCTGTGGAAGAGAAATTAAAACTTAGAAATATAACTGGTGTGCACAGACATGGAATGAATTACTTTGAAGTTTGCTCCCCAAGCACTTCCTCATGCTCTGTTCATGTTTCCACCAGAGATCTCATCACCCATCTCATCAGTCTGATTCAGAGTCCACAATCAGCATCTCACCACCCCTTAATGCTTAGGCCAGCAGGTTCAGTAAGTGCAGCAGATGCGCTGAAAGGGAGCAAACTCTTTTGGAACATAATAACGCAGTGTTGTCTCAGAGATCCTGCACCAAACTTAGATTTACTTTGAATGATGTAAAAGTACATATGATGCATGGTGAGCATTAACGTACATGATCAGTCCCTCTTTTGATAGGAAACATTGGTGTCCTAAACATCTTTATCTGAATGGAAATCAGTGGTAATCCTCAGAAGAGAGTCTATCTGACATGTTGACAATGCCTACAATAGCATCTGCATGGTACTGCTTGGGGTGTTAGGATTATTTGGTTAGGAATGGGCGGTCCTAGTAATGTACACCTTTCTATGTTTATAACTATATTAAATTTGTATAAAACAAGTGAAATTGAATTTGTAATGCTTATGTGGGGATGGAATACGCATCACAGTCAGAAGATATGAATTTTAGCTCTAGACTCAAACTTTCTCAGCTATCCATGCCTTTATGGAATAAGCAAATGGAATGAAACAGCATTGTAAACACAAGCAAAAATTCCTAATTACTTTGATGGGAGAAAAGGGGAAAGAGAAGAGGGAAAATACAACTTAGCCTGTGCATTATTCTTTCAGTCATGGTTTTCAAAGGCAGAAATAGATGCACAGAGCCACAATCCTGCCCGTTGCTCTCTGCAACTACAATGATCTCAAGTTCAGCACTATTTGGAATTAGGAAAAAAATTAAAATCATCACAAGATAATATTTCCTTTCCCAATTAGAATTGGTGATTGCAGTGCAGCTACTGGGGACAGCGTTTGAAAGTTGGTTTCAACTCCTTACAGGCAGCCTCTGGGTCATCTCTTGCTATTTGTGTACTTCTTATGTTTCTGGCCTCTCTTTGGAGAGCTGTGGAAATGCAAGTTTTCTGTCCATGTTTTTATGTATCAAACCCATACCCAAAATGAAGAAAGGGTCAAACTGGTGGTTAGATATATTGTCTTTCATTCCAGGGCTTCTTATAAAAGTGCGGCTCACACAGCTGTGGTGGAATCAGACTGCCAAGAAAGCCTTCTAACACAAGGGTATACCCAACTGGTTTATATAGCCTTAATTCAAGCAGCACAACTAATGATAATGATATGTTACAGTATTATTATGCCAGGAATGTATGAAATCAAGAGAGAACATTTCATTTTAAACTTTGCTGATTTTTCACATTTGCTTAGCATTTTCTCTAATGATTTCTTGCAGTGTTTTTATGGCTCCTCAGATAAAATGCCATCATACATGATATTTGCACCATTAGGCACAAAGTAAGTGTTAGTTATGATTAGAGGCAATGTTATGAAGCATTTAAAAATGTAAAGGAAATGGTTTTCAAGCATACTCTCAAAAGCTCTGAAGCTTGAGTGTCATTTGCTTTCACCATGCCAGCTGGGTGATGTTCTGCATTTCAACAGAGCTAGCTACCATTTCCAAACAGATTCATGCAAGATTTTCAGCATTCATATTTGAGTGAGAGGTCCAGTAAAAAACACATTCACACAGAAATGCAAAGAGCAGAAATCCAATGAACCTATCTAGAGGGAATTAAGTGGAACAAAACACAGTGGTTACAATTAATCATCAGTGAATATGGATCACAATGACATTCTTTTCAAGGAAGGGAAACCATTTTCTATCATAAGCTGCATCTTGTCAAACAACACCTCTAATATTTGGTTTTTATTATGACTCTTGTCTTTGTGGAGCATAAAAGTGATTTTGACTTGCTGCATAGATAAAGGGTGAATAATGTAATTAGGCTGAATTAATAAAACTCATGCTCTTGCATTATTCACATGTCGGTATGGGAATTTTCCTAAGCTATTTCCTAACGCTGAAATCTAATAGAGTAGAGTTCCCCAGGATTAAGCCTCTACAATTATTCAGTTCATCCTCTTGCTCGTGAAGAAAGAACAAGACTATTTTTGAGCTGTGTGAACTGTTCTTTCAGTATTTGGCTACATCAGTTAGAGTGCAGTAAATAAACACCTGAAAGAAATGATGGAATAAGCTAAGATTGACTGAAATCCAGTCCCTTGGTGTACATGTAGTCCAGACTTTTTCATGTTCTAGTCCCACATAACTGATTATAATCTTTTCTTAGAGTTTTCTTAATTTATTTACCCAGAAAAGCTGACCTAAGGTCCAGAATCTGATTTTCTGTTGATTCACTGTTTGCAATACTACAGTGACTCTTTTTGAACTATCAGAGACATAAAAGGCATTCAGAGGATTTACTGGAGTGGATCTTGCTGCCAACATCTACCCTGGTGTGAATGACATGCATGATTCCATTGCATTTCATGAGCATTAACCCAACAGCATTCAAAGATGGAAAACAAAAATGTTGCTTGCATAAAATTTTTAAGGCCTCACGTATCCACACTTTCTGTGTATGAGAGATTTGACATAACTTCATATTTGTTCTTTAATTTTGATATTGATCAGTTAAACAAAAAAAAAAAAAAAATCACGACACCTAGTTTAGAAAATAGCTTTCTGATGAAAATTATTGTTTGTCCTCAAAACTAAGGTGATTTCATAAGGCAGGACCTAAATCTTGACTTAGACCCACATAAAATGAGTACACCCATGCCAAAATCTTCTCACGTAATGACTGAGGTTCGAAGGCACTCAGGAGTTGGTCTGGTACAGATCCCTGCTCAAGCAGGGCCACCCACATGTCCACATGTCAAAACCCTGTCCAGACAGCTTTCTAATATCTCCAAGGACAGGGGATGCCACAATCTGCCTGGGCACAGTGTGCCAGTGTTCAGTCACCCTCACAGTGGAAAGGCGTCCTAATGTTAGATGAAATCCCGTTTTCCTTTCCTCTCTTTCTTTGTTTCCACTGGACCCAAGGAAGTGTAGAGCTCACGAGAGCCATGCCCTTCTGTGCTGCTGAGAGAAGACTGTAGAAAGACAGGTCTACTTTGTTTCCTTGCAAGTGAGCTTGAATATCCTTCTCTTTCTAAAAACTTGCATTTCAATCATATAGACTCTTCTGGGGACATCAGAAAAAGAATGATACAGGCTGCCAACAGAGTAGAGGCCTCACTAAAAATGCCAAGATGATATTGTGTGATACATGATATTCCCTCTGCTTTGAGTTTCCTGACACAAAAAAAATTAATTAAAAAAAAATACTTTACTCTGAGACAAAGTAGTATTTCCATGGTATACAACAAGACCTAAGAGAATGAGGAAAAATACCACCCCAGGCAAAGAAAAAATAGTCTGGAGTAGTAACTGCCTTCAGTAAGGCAGGATGCAGCTATAGCATCCACAAAAGGATCTATCCCCTCCTGTTCACAGTGAAGCTCACATGTTGACCTCCCTCCATCTGTAGTACCATCAAACTAGCGAGGGGATATTTTTGTTGTCATTTTCAACAGACCTTTTAATCACTTGTTAATTGACAGTGAAATAGATCAGAAAATGCTAGGATACTTGTATGTTTTTTTATTGTCGAAGGTGATAATAACAGAATAATGAAGAAACCTTAAATCTGAAACTTCTAATACAATTCAAATTGATATAAATCATCAGAACAGGCTACATTTGGAGGAAACTTGTTGCTATCAATTATTACATCAGCTGACTGCTGTGATTCCAGAAGGGACAACAGCATCAGGTTAATATTTCATGACATTCTTGTGAATGTGGCTATTAAATACCAAAACCTGTCATTCTTCTCCTTACAAGAAGAGAAGTGTCTGAAGAAATGTCATTGCAAATCAGTTTAATCTGTCTGGCATTGAAAACACAAATCTGTCTTCCTCCTAACTTTCTTTTTTCTGTCGTTACTGGTAGGAAAGGGCAGAGCTGCTATTGCTTAGACCTGTATTTCCGCACCTTTATGTGTTTGTGTGGCTTTGAAGCACAATTTAACCACAAATTTCCTGTGCTTGTAATGGTCAGGGGGCTTGTGTGATTACTGCACAACAGCAATGCTCTTCTATTATCAATGCATGCTTTTAAATGTCACTGAATTCTGACATTTTTTGGCCCTGAAGGTCTAATCACAGACAGGAAGTGTGGAATAAACAGAGATGGAGGCCTTTGCATACATAACATATCAGTCTCAGGCTATTGTCACTTCCATAGCATACTCAATTTTCTGAATCCATTTATTACTTAATGGGATTTGCTACTGTGACATGTTTTTGTCCTTCAGTCCAGCCTATATTGGTGCTCAATGGGAAAAGCTAAAATGCCCCTGTTTTCTTTGGGTCAGGCAGAAAACTGATGGCAAAGGAGCACTGGTCCACTTTCAGGTTGCTGGAAACACTGGCCTTTATAAAACTTCTCTGGTCATTAATGTACTAATCCTTTAGGGTGGTCTACTGAGAGGAAGGGGGCTGTGCAGTCACCACCCACAGCCTTTCCAAGGTAAAGATGAGCCATAAACATCAAACCTGAAACGGGCTACTCTGGATTTCAATGCAGATTAGGGATTAAGCAGTGGGGGGCTGTTTTACATGTCAATAGGCTGACAGCAGTACAAAGAGAAATCCAGAGAGCCTGGTGTTAGCCACTTGGTTTTGAAGCACAAATGTAACATCCAAGGGAAAAATATGGACAGCTGCCAGGAAAATGGGTTCAGCTAAATCACACGAGGAATTTATTTTTGCGGAAACAAATTCTTACACTTTTTTTTTATTTTAAATACTGATATTTTAATTACTTGTAAAGTCTTGAAATTTATTTAGCTACTCTAGGCTTATCAGAATTCATTACAATATGTTTCATTTTGACCCAGGAAATGTATTTTCTTTTTTAAAAGAGAAGATAAAAACATACCAATCCTCAATATTCTAAACATGGAATTAGTGTCAGATAAGTGTAGTCAAAATCATCCCCTGTCTAAGACTCTGGAATAGATGTTCCTCAGGCTTTAAGAAGGCCACAGCATTCCATGGCAAAAGGATAGCTGTGTGTTGATTTTTTTCCTTCAGAAGAGCTCAGAAAAAAAAGTTGTCATGGGCAAAAGCAACAGCTGTGCCATATATCTTTCAAATCTAGAAAACATTTGCGTTAAATCACAAATGAACCTCTAAGAAAGAACTTTGGAAAAGCCTGAATTCATCCCTTTCAGGATATGCAATCTAATCAGCACAGCACCGAGGGAGGAGGAATAGATTAGAAATAGCAGGCTCTGTTTATTTTTGTCTGGGAACTATGGAATGTACATTTATGGCTTTGTTTGAGAGTTCAGAATTTATAAATACAGTCCATAACTCTGTACGCCCCAAATAACTTATGTCACCAAAAGAGCCATTTAGAAGAGACTGGATGAAACCAAATCTTCAACTCCTCATCTTAGTTTTAGGGAGCAAACCCAATTTGTAATTTTCATCTGCAAATATTCAGACATGCATCAGACATGCATGGACAGGTTCTAATTTCTATTTTTTTGTTCTGATTTAGCTGCCTCTAATGTCCTTCAGTAAAAATGGACTTTTTGATAATTCTTCTGTTGCAAGCAAAAGTCTCAGAAATACACTGCAAAACTGAAATCCCTCTTTAGCATTTGATTATGCCAAAGTGCAGTCTGTTTTCAAAGCTGTCCTGATATAAAAGTTCATTTAGTTAAACTAGTAATGCAATGGGTTGATCTTAACACTTCGGCCTACTTGAATAAATCAAGTGTATAAAATAGTTTCCTCTTCTCTGATATGAAGGAGGAGAGGAAATACACCTGTTTGCTCATAAATCTTAGCAATTTTGGTGGTGAGCACTTAAAAGAATAAGGAGGTTTGTCAATGCCACAACACAGATGTGGCCAGAGGATGGGACTGGACTCTGGCATTACTGTGCAGCTATTCTTGAGCCTATATGAGAACAGATCTTCCCAATCCAAAGATAAATTTGCCTTTTTCACCAACCTGCACTTATTCTTCCTTTTCTTACATTATTTACAGTCACACTCCATCTCTCTTATTGCCCATCCTGGTTTCTTTGCTTCTCGGGAAGTTCTTTCCATATTTTTTTTTTCTACCACCACCTTTCTAGCTCTGTTCTTAAAATAACTCAAAGCATCCAATCCTTTCCCAAAGTCTCCCAGCAAATCCTGCCCATTTTACCACACTGCCCCACTATCAGAGGATGGGGAAACACCATTCTTCCCTCACCCTCTCATCCTCCCTGTGCTTCCTCCCATTGTCCTCTGAGGGACAGTGCAATAGAGGAGGTCATGCTACCAAAGGGGAAACGTAAAGGGAGGATTTTACTTATGCTTTTTATGGATAACTTTTCAGTTGAGTGGGAATAAGCATCTTAATCAAATTTGTCTCCACTAGGACAGGAGGACAGCAAATAACAGAGGCCAGTACAACAGACCTACTGTCTGCAATTAACGCCAGAGTCCAGGCTGGCTGCTGCCCAGGATACAGGAGTGAGACTGAGACTACTGAGAAACACACAGCACCTCTGCCTTGGGGGCTGCAAGCTTTGCCCTCATACTTTCTCACCTTTCAGGAGATTCTTTCTCCTTCTCTGCTTTCTCTGCCAGCAGAGCCTTGGTCCTGTGGTTTCAGATCAGCTCCATCCTTTCCTAACAAACTGCCTTGGCCCTGCTCATCATGCCATGCATGGACCATGTGAAAGGATGGTACCCCAAGTACATACAGCAAGAAGAGATCACTCTCAAGGAGACTTCTGCACATGGAGAGTAATGATTTGCACTTCGGTTTGGGGAAACAAATGCACTTTACTATGCAGTGTACACTTCCATTCACATGGAGGACTGAGAGAAGAATTTCTGAATAGTGCAGTTCTGTAACTAGGACCGAGGTTGTCTATCAGAGAGATCATGATAAAATGGGTGGCTATTCCTGACCTCACGACTCTTTCCACCAGCAGTGCTCTTCTTCCCACACAGCTTACCAGTGGAAAGTGTATTATTTTTGTACATCTCATGCAAAAATGCAGCTTTTATTTTGCTTACAGAAAATTAACCAAGGCTAAAATCAGGCTTAAAATAGAAATTATCCCACAAATTGGATTAGATATACGTTTAACTGACAAACTCTTGAATGTTCCTTTTATATTTTTAAAAAATTCTCCAGAGATAGCATTCAGTCCTACAGTGGCTGCAACAAATGATGGGAAAAGCCTGATCAGATGTTGCTTGTCCACCAATCTCCATGAAACATGAGTCGTCTTTATCACTATAGCGAGCATTCTGGGGAGATTAAAAATTTGACATGGATGCCATTCAACCATGTGCATGGAGCCAGCACCCGGCCACTGCACAGTATGAATTCCGCATAATCCCTCTTCTGTAGGCTTCAGGCGTACATAGGATTTATCCAGACCACAGAGAACCAAGAATTTCACCCATGGGAAGTAAAATAAAAACAATTCAAGACAAACTGTGAGGGAAAGAACACTGATAAAGGATTGCAGGAGCAGGTTTGGAGAACACCCCTGCTTCATTGAACACTGGGGAGTTGAAATATCAGTACAGGGAAGATCTGGACCACTTAACAAATGTTGGATCTGAGCCTGCAAACAATTATTTGTGTGAGTGATTATCAGCACAAGTAATTTCATTAAACTCATGTCTAAACATTTGCAAAACTGTCCAAAACAGTTTTTTTCAATCAGCAAATACAAGCATGTTCCCAGCACCCTCTGAGGGCAGTAGGTTTTACATACAGTCTGTGCAGGTATTTTTTAGTTTGTTTTGTGTAAAAGGTACTTTAAGACGTGATGCTTTGGCAGCAGTAGAGGAAATAATAGGAGAGAAGGCAGAGTGTAGGGGAGAGGGTTCATGTTCAGAGAAATCTTTCATATAAATTTGCTGCTAATTGCTTCCTTCTTCTTAAGACACCAAATGATGCCATTGATCATCCACAAGTGCTGAGGACAGCACAAGGATGGTTAAATGTATCAGTAAAGAAACATTCTTAATGAGACAGAAAGCGGGGTAAATCTTGACCAGCCAATTCACTACTTTTCAATTTAAAGGAATATTGACCTTATCATTAGTTTTACTTATTTTTCACCTCAAAATTTGAAGGAAGAGTGAAAATCAGGTAATCACAGGGAGCTGTGAGTTGCTGTTATTCATATATTTCAGTGGTCCTTAATATAACAGTTAAAATCTCAACCAGAAAAAGGGTGATCTATTTTTTCTTGCTGTTTCACAATCTTACCGTCAAAGTTTAGTGAGATCATCACATAGTTCCAGTTTTAATAAATAGTCATATAACTAAAGCAGATTTACTCCAAAAGTGTTGATTCAAATTTTTTCATTCCTGTTTTGTCCATCTGCTTTAAACAGCGAATCCTTCTTGTAAGAATATGCTAATGTGTAATTAAACTGCACTCACGTCATGCCATATGGTACATTTGAAACATAAACCACTGTTCTATTATTTGGGGAGGGTCATTTGAAAAGGAAAGGAAAAGAAAAAGAGACAACCCAGGGGAAAAGACAGTTTATCTGTCCTCTCACATTTTATAAGCCAGCTTTAAGCATTAGGCGCTGTTATTTTGGATGTGATTTGACAGTTTCAGGATCAATCTTAATTTTTTATTAAAGGGAAGATCAACAAAGACCATTTTATGGGTTGTGTGTTTTTCCTCTAAATTAGACATAATTAAGTTTTTAGAGAAAATGTATTTACTGTGAAGCCATGAGCAGGTAAACATGCACACATGGGGGAAATAATCTTTGGAGCCAATGTGAGTCTTGCTGTTGGCTTCTGTGGGAGCAGATCCTGGTTCTCTGCCATTTTCCAATCTGATATTAACATGCAAGTCAGGATGGGTGAGAGTGAGAGATAAAGAGAGAAATGCTGGATTCAGAAAGAGAGTTTGGCAGTTAGGTGCTTAATTATATAGTGGCATGTGGACAGTGTGCAAGCAGGAGTGCAGACGCAGGCAAAAATGATTAATCTCTTGTTTTAATTATAGTTGATTGTTTGATTGTGTGGTCATTATTGAAAATGACCTGGTATTTCATTTGGGAACTTCAGAGTAGCAGGAAGGTGAGGAGATGCTGTAGTCTATGGCATTAGCTTCTTACTAGTAGATGCTTGTATTTTAATGCGCTTGACAGGTCACAAGTGAGATGAGTGATGGGCTCAGCCTAACCTTTGCCAGATGATCACCTACATTAAAAAACCCTGCATAATTTATTAAAATAATTCAAACACTTTTCTCAGTAGAGCATTCATTGTCTACTTTTCTTTTTAATGATAACCGTCCATGATGCTACCATCTGATGGCTATTTAAAGAGATGTACATTAAATTAGTTGGCCAGTGTTTTCAGCTTAGTTCCCAGAACCAAAGGCGCAGGCCCTCAGAGGTATTTCAGTTTCTAAAATAAAAACAACTCCTCCTCAGCACTCCCTCTGGATTTTGCATATGTCTACACCCAAAATCCAACCTACTTTGAATTTGGTAGGTACAAGCAAAAAGGCCAAAAACTCAACAGTGTTCTGCTCAGTGATGTGGTGAAAAACAAGAGCCTCTTGAAGTGAATACTTCAAGGCGAGATTGTGGCAAGAAGCCTGGGCTGCTATGTAGAGAATTTTAGTTTTCAGAGTTGGCAGGCAGTAGACTTTCAATGCAGGGTTATAGCACTCAGAAATATGTTTCTGGCCTCATGGGAAGGCCAGAACACTACATCAAATTCTGCTGCAGTATGAAAGAGTTGAAAGGTTTGCTTCACATGATGTAACCTCTCAGGAAATCTAACCTGACAAACAAAATAAAAATGTTTTTAAACAAAAATAAAAATGTTTCAAACTCCATTCCTATCCTGCAAGGCAAGAAAATAGAGTGTGCCATTTAAAATATTTACAGCCATCATTTCACTTGATAAATCAGAGCTAGTGAAAACCACATGAAACTGTTGATGGCATGAGGCCTCCACAAGAAACCCATGAGAACTGAAGGGCAGAGGAAGGTCTGGGTGTTGTCTGCCCCACCACTTGTCCTATTTTTCATACATGCCCAGTTTAAACTCTTGACTCCACTGAAACAAGGGATGTTTTCAATTACAGTAATTTCACACCTATAAGGCACACCAGATTATAAGGCACACTTCCAGGTTTCGCTTGAAATTTTAGTCAAAAGGGTGCACGTTATAGTTGTGAAATTACTGTACTGGAATGGGCCCAAGCCTTTGCCCAGAGACTTTAAGGATGACAGTCACCTTGACTGGTCTGTTATGACCCATCCAGGAATTCCTGTGTTAACTCAGAATTTGTCTGAACTAGATACTTTAAGAACATATTCAGTGTTGATTTAAAGTTTTAAATAGACAAGCATTTGTTGTGTACCTATTAAACGTATTCCAAGGGCTAATTACTCTCACTCTTTAAAAACTGAATCTTACCATCCCTCTTAATTTTTGTATATTCAGCTTTTCGATGTCGAATATCACCTCACCCGATCGTCTAAAGTGCTCACTTCTATTAAAATACCCATACTCATTCATAGGTCACAATCAAAACAGCTCTTAATATTTTCTTCAATAAACTGAGGAAACTTAAATATACACAGTTTTCAACAGGAGAAAAAGTTGATTGGCCAGTTATCACAGAAAAATATTTTTCAATGGAAAAATGAACAAATGGCTAGTCTGGATCAGATTTGAATATAGTCATTCCAAAACTCGTGTATTTTAATGCATGTACAAAATCTAAGACGGTTGCCCAGAGAAGACAGAATTCATAGACTGCTGACCAAGAGGAAATAAATGATCCTTCAAAGAAAAGGTAAAAGAACTTGAACAAGAATGGAGAATGAGAAGTCTGGCAAGAGGAAGGTGTTCTCTGCATTGGAGAATGTGTCAGAATACTTGCACTCACAAAGAAAGAAAGATAAAGAAGGTTTGGTCAAGCCTTTCTCTGTTAACACCAACTGCAATGGGAGAAATTGAGAAAAGTGAGATGAAAAATGACTAAAAATGGGAATAAGGTCTTTCTAAACTTGAATGAGGAGTTTGAAGTGTACTTGAAAGTTTGAAAGGAAGATGATAGACAACGGAAAGAAGAAATTATTTTCTGCTGAAGATTCCCAGAAGAAGATATTTGCCAGAAGATATTTTGGAAAGAACAGAGAAAAAAAAAAGGAAAAGTCTAGTAAAGCTGAATGCAAAATTAACTAGGACAGGAGAGGGTGAAAAACAGGTAGCTTTGGAAACAATTAGCAAAAAGGGAAGACTTTAGAATAAAGACATGGAGTGGTCATAAGGCTGTTTAGAGTAAGGGAACTTCTGGAGTAGGAAGTATGAACAGAGCTGCAGCTATAGGTTCAGGAATAGTAATGTCCCTGAGCATCCTTATGTCCTCAGGGAAAGGGAAATGGGAAAAGAAGAACTGCTTAAAGGAGATAATGAAAGGGCAATAAGAGAAAATCCAAGAAAGATGGGTGCTCTTGAAGTTAGTAAGTTGGAAGGGGAAGAGTGGCAAGAAAAAAAGAAAAAAATCAAGGAGTCAAAGAAGTTCCCATTATATGGGAAATTAAAAAAAACTTGGCTAAGATTGCTTCCTTGCAGAAAAGCGGATTACAGTGTTGGTTGGAGGGGATTAACAGGACAGAAGTTTTTGTAGTTGGGAGGCTAAGGCTGTCTCTATCCATTGACATTTAAATTATCAACTTTTTAGCCAGAAAAAAAATTTCAGAGATAAAGGAAGTTTAGTTATCCCCTTTCCCAGCACACTCCTCTGTTTCACTGTCCAAAATGCAAGTCTATTAGGAAAGAGGATTGGAGTGAGCTAACATATCTACAAGACATTATTCCTTATTCTGCCAAAATTTCTGGAAATTTCAGACTTAATGAAGACAAGGATAATAACACTTATATTTTTTTCAGGGTGTTAAAAAAACTTCGAAACTTCTAAAATCTGTGAGTGAGAAGAAACAAATCTGTTCAGCAATGAACTGGTTTAACTCTCTTATGGATTATATTACCAATCAATCTATTCTGAAGGTATGGTATGACCTACCAATACACACTAAATTAATAACAGTAGCTAAGGATATTCTTGATGTTCTCTAAAGATGCATGATATTTACAAATTATTAGATAGATCTTTATACAGCATACTTATTCAATATGAAACAATGTTTTTATCTGGACATAACATGAAGAGATAAGCCTCAGAGATTTGTCATCAGGGCTGGAAGTGTGTACTCTTCTGGATCCTTTTTAACAAATTCCAAGCCCATTGTCCAGATTTACCATTTAAAAAAAAAAACAAGAATTTAGCATATACAAAAAAATTATTGTCAAAGAGAAATTGCTTCTCTGTTACAAGTGCTAAAAAGATCTCTTCCCTGCTTTTTTAACGGTGAAGTACTATTAAGTCAACAGTCTTATGTACATAACACAGTAGTTTTTATTCATTGTTATCCAAAACAGAATCACAGAGAATCACAGAACTGGTAAGGCTGGAAGGCACCACTGTGGAAATCATCGGGTCCAAGCACTCTGCTCAAGCAGGGTCATCCTAGCCTTGCTGAAGTCAAGGTAAACAAATCCACAAATCTCTCTTCATCTATCCACGTACTTGCTTCATCATAGAAAGTAATCAGATCGGTCAAGCGTGATTTACCTTCAGTGAATCCATACTGACTACTCCTGATCATCCTCTTGTCATTCATGTGGATAGAGATGGACTACAGGTTGAAGCATTGCATCACCTTTCCAAGGACTGAGGTGAGGCTGACTGGCCAGTAGTTTCCTGGGTCCTCATTTTTGAAGACTGGAGTAACATTTGCTTTCTTTCTGTCCTCAGGAACCTCTCCTGATTGTCATGACTTTTTAAACATGACCGTGAGTAGCCTAGCTGTGTTGTCTGTCAATTCTCCCAACACCCCTGGATGCATCCTGTCAGGGTCCGTGGACTTGTGGATGTCAAGTTTATCTGGGTGTTCTCTAATCCTATCCTTCTTGGCCAGGGAAAACAGAATACAGACTCAAGAACAAGGAAATTCAAAACCAATACAGAAGGAGTGAATTAAGCTGTCTTGAAAGAAGACTGAAATGTGACAAAAGCGCAACAGATTTATTGTTCTACAAATCGTTTTCTTGATTTGAAGGATGTATTTCTAGTGCAGTATTGCTTGGACAGTTAGGTCACAGTTCTGGATTTTTATTAACTTTGTATGAATATTGTGCTTTAGTTTTGTTCTTCCTTTGCATCTCCATATTTCATGTTGATTTCAGCTTCATTCTGAAATGCAGGTAATTTCATACCACAGTGCAGGTAAGTGGGAGCACATTGCTCTTAGCAGTCTGTGGGAGAATAAAGCTGAATCTTGTAAAACATTGATGGTGAAACATCGCCAGTAGGCTCTCTCAGTGTGCTATCGGTTCCTGAGACTTCAGAGAAAGAAGCAATTTCAGTTCTAGAGATACATTATGTCCTTATTTAAGGGGAAAGGGTCAGTTCCTGGTTACTCAAGCACAACTGAAAAATGTAAATTTAAATACTATCAAATTATTTTGATATGGTGGGAGAAAAGAAAGTGATTTGTGTGTTCTGTGAAGCCAAATTTTGTGTGTCTGTCTAGGCGCTTTTATTGAAAAGTGTAATGAATGATTCACCACAAATTATTCTGCTGTAGGTCGGCCAGTAAGTCATCCTAAGTCCCAACCAATGCAGGAATGTCTTCTGCAAAGGGTTAATAAATGCTTTGTCTCATCTAGATTTTAGTTGATTGGGCAATGACAGCCTTACAGCTTCCCCTGAGAGATCTTTTCATGTAACATCAATTCCACATTAAGTCATTTCTATTTCTCATTCTGTTGCCCTATAAAACTTTCTGAGGGGCAAGGGAAAAATAATCAACATGAATGAGAAAGGCCTGAGTCACATTTAATTAAAAAATTTTTCGCCCTTGAAATGAAAAGGTATGGTGATAACTGGAGTCACTGGGGAGTCCTGCCTAAAAAGTGTTGGCATCATATCACGTTATTTCAGTACAGATACAAAATTGAACAAAATGTGCAATTATGTCTTAAACAAAAACGTGGTGCTAGACATCAAATGCATGTAGCTGAAGCAACACATGAACACATGGCATCTCTGCTAAGTAATTTGCTCTTAATTGTCAGCACATTTAGTACTGGCATTTTTAGATACATTTTTGGTTCATTCTCTAACAAATTACTCTACACTAATTGTTTCTCCCAGCAATTTATTGCACAGCTGGGAGACCAAGTTGCAGAATTGCACACACACTATCTTGTATTGATTTCATTTCTTGAAAATGTTTAAAATTCCATGAGGTAGTCAAGCATTATTTTAATTGCAGTGTCTACAATGAAAATATGGAATTAATTAAGTGTCTTATGGGTCAGGTAAGGTACAGCTTTTGGAACCTATTGCTTAGGAATGTTTCAACAATTGTAATAGTATGAATCAAGATATCTTTTAGTAATTGGTATAATTGTGATATTTCAGAGGATCTCTTAAAAGCTTATTTTTATTTAAAAGGTGAACATCTGCTAAGGTAGCAAACTCATCTGCATGCAAAAGAATTATCTTTCTCAGGCTCTTTCCATTATGAAATACCTGTCATTACTCTCTTGTACAAATCTGTTAGGTCTCACAAATCTTTCTCTCATGTCCCTCCTAAAGTGCACTTATCTTCTCTGATGAGAGATAAATGTTCATAATTTTAAAAAAAGAAAGCAGACCAAAGTCTAAAGGCTTACTAAGGGATATTAGCTGGAACAATATAAATGTAGATGAATCTTTAGAAAATGGGTTGCCTACCGTACATGGGATTAACTTTCAAGAAGCGCTGATGTCACATTATAAGTTGGGAACAAATTGCTAAAAAGTCCTTCCCTCTTAGCTCATGAATCACACTTCTCTGATATGTCAAATCACATCAAGACCAATCAGTCAAATTAACTGATGTAATGAGGTCCTTAGTGATTTTTCTTTTCTATAGGAGAATGATCTCATAGCTTTCCAACTTTATACTGTAAGCAAGATATTGAGATACTGAGGAAAAAGTGGTTATATGAAGCTGGAATATATTTTTAATCTAAAGTAAGCAAATACCTGATAAATTCTTCAGAGATTCAGTTTTTTTAATTTGTTGTTGTTGTTGTTGTTGCAAGGCTTTATCATTGTAAAAAGTATTTTTATAATTGAAAGTACTTTGTGCTTTTAGTAGTCTGTGAAATGTAAGCAGCATGCATTATTTCACAGACTTACCACCTGTATACCTTTGGAGACCTTTGAAATACTGACCTCATTTTGAATCCCTATTTTGCAAGCTGTAACCTTTCCACTAGCAGACATACTTGTCTATAACTGAATTAATTCACCTGGTGAGAACACTTTGACCTGTGAAGTGCTCAGACTGGAAACCCCAGTTACTGCTAGCACAAGCCAATGCCTCCTGTAGACCCACAGCAAACACAAGGTCACAGAAGCTGGAGTTGATCTTGGAAAGACCCATATGGCTTCACAGCAATGACTGAGATGATGGGTGAGGAAAAGAGGATAACCTTCAGTATGGGTATAATCCACCACTGAAGAGACTTTAGTGATAATCAACATCATAAAACAGACCTGCAAGAAGGTTAAGTCCTATTCACACACATAAAAAGAAATAGCTGGGCCAGGGCTGGGGGGGGATTGTGGCTTGTTTGGGTTGTGGGGTTTGGAGGGGGTTGGTTGGTTTGATTCTGTTTGTTTTGCTGGGGTTTTTTCCCTCCATGTACCTAAATTCTTTGTACAATTTCCAAAATGGCTGCATGCAAAAAGTATATATGCAAAAATCATAACGAATCAAATATTTGCACATGCCATGACTAATTGTAAAATTAGAGTAAAAATGTGTGCAAATTCAGCATTTAAAAAAAATTATATCATGTTCAGTAATGTGAAACTTTTAAACATTCTTGCTATAATCAGTTAATTGAGCTTGTTTAAACTATTCGGCACTCTGAATATACCATTTCTTCCATTTAAACCACCTAAGGAAGTGATTAACTAGTGTATTTTTACTGTTTGTTTGTCTTCTGTGCCATCCCTTTTTTCTTACACAGGACATAAACATCCCTTTTGGTTTTAGCTATGAAGGGCAACCTAATAGAATAAGTGCAGCCCAAGCTAAATTGGCATTGCTCTGTCAGTGTTACTGAGTGGTGTCTGCTTAACCTAGAGCTGAATTTCCATTGATTTCAATTGAAGAAGGGCTAAGGTCCTTAATGAAAAAGGAGTAGAAACAAATAGTTCTTAGCTGAACAGTTTGGGGCTGGTTTTTTCCCTCATAAATTTGCAGGCTGAAATTCTAAATCCTGTAGATCACTTATCACATTGTATTATCTGCTGATGTTGAGCATCTGTTAGCTAAATCAACAATTCTGAACAGCAACTTTCTATAAATCACAGTTTAGTTAAAATAGCCTCTCTGTTACCTGCATGATACAGGGAGACACACAGCTCCTGAATAAGTGGAAGGGAAGTGGAAGGGCTGGGAAGCCCAAGATGGTGATTGTGGTTTATGATGCTAAATAGCCTTCCCCTAGCCTGCAGATCTGTGCTTCCAGAGAACATAAAAACACCTAAAATACCTGATTAAATTTTTTGTAAATAGATTTTTGTAAATTGTTTCACTGACTAAACAAAGGCTTTGCTCCTCTGATAAAAATTCAGGGTTTTTTTTCCATCTATATCAGCTGGTCCACTTAATACAAAATCTATTCCTACGAACCTCTTATCCTCAGGCCACCACTGCTACCTAAAATAATACAGGCAATGCTGTAGTTGGCAAGTAGTGGCCAAATACTTTATTAACTAAGCTCATTTCAGCAGGCTACAAGTGATAGCCAGCCTTATCACCTGAAGATATAACGTCTATTCTGAAGCCCTTCACTCTCCTGGTATCCTGGCCAGGAAAATCCCACAGTTTATACACCTGAGATATTGAAATGGGGAATATGAGTAACTAGGGGCTTTTGTTTGCAATAAGATGCTGAGGGGAAGCAAAAACTAGCAGATTTGTTCTGATCTGCCCCTTGTAGAAGCAGCTTAGAGTGGTTGCATTGTGAATCGTCAAGTAAGGGTTGCTAGAGGAGAGGACCAGCCTTTGACTGTGTGTTGTGGACCAGCCTAAGTGGTGCCACCCACACTGTGAATGGCTGAGCCAACCTTTCCCTTGAGGGGTTTTTGGACTCTTATTCAAGCAGCCCTTCCCTAGGCTTCCATGAAGGTAATGTCCTCTGCGCACACAGGCTGGAGACTGCTCCTGCTCACTCAGCAGGATCAGAGAATTTGTTCTCTTCACCATCAAAACTCAAGTCAACTTCAGCCCAGTCAAAAAAGCTGCAGGACTAGGACTTAATCCAGACATTCTTATTAAATGCATTTTCTTCTGGAAATTAGAGTACAGTAGCCAGTATTTTAGTTAACCTTTGTGATGACGTATTTATTCTGGTGCACACAATAATTTCTTATCACAAATTGTTTCCATATGGAAACTTTAGACATTTCTATTTCCAGAAAAGGCCTCTGAAGGATTCTGTTCCCACTTTTCTGTAGAAGTGTGATTATATTTGTAACAATTAAAAATGCAGTTCCCCTTGGGGAAATGTCAGTGGTAATTATCACACTGATGATTCAGAGAATGCTTCCTTCTACAACTGTCTCTTGATAAATTGCTGGTACTTGTTTGACACTCTCAGCTCTCTTGTTTGATTAAATAATCATTGGGAAAAAATCATCACTTTGTAGTCATATGTCAATCTCCTTTCACGCTGAAGTGCATTGCTCTTGCTGTTAAAAATCACAACCATATCACTACGTGAAAGCCAAAAAAACCTCCAAGAGCCCATCTGTGTAGCTCATAATGTGTGTCAGCAGTAACTAGGAGAGCTGCACACCTAAACTCACCTCCACATGGATGGAAAATTCAGGGATAAAATCCTTGCCTTACTTAGCAGCAGTAGATACCAAATGAATCCGTTTGTGGATCTGTTTGTGTTTCCTCAACTCTCACAGCTGTCTGGGTTTCACTGTATATTAGGCTTGCAACTCCTGCTGACCACATTTATTATACCCTACACCACTGGGCAAGGGAACCAGTCTACAGCTACATTTCCACTGATTTCAGTGGTTGTTAGGTCAAACTTATCGTATCTTTGTGAAAATATCTCACTTCTCCCTGTAGCCCCAAATCCTACGTGTCCCACATCTTCACTTGTTTCCTTGAAATCCTGCTCACTCAGTCATTCCTCGGTTGATGTTCTCTGCTTTGATCTTCATAGCAGACACCCATGCAAATATTAATGCTTACCAGCATCTTATTAGCATTTCATGAAGTGGTAAACCACTGTAAACCTCCCTGCACCTTTCCTCTTATTTTCATTACCAACACATTTCCAGTCTGACTGAGACTGAAAGAGTTTCAGATTACATTCTCAAAATAATGCATGTTGGAAAATAGTACTACTTTACCACAAATTTCGATCATTTTGGTAAATGACTGTGGCTCTGTTTTTTGGGTTTTTTTACTTCTTCTGCCTTATAAAGTTTACCTATTGCTAAATATGCAGTTTCTAACAAACATCTAAGAAATTCTCACATCACAGGCCAAAACCTTCATAGCAGTTATTCTCAGGAATTGTTTGGGTTTTGTTTGTTTGTTTGTTTTCCCAGCCACTGGCCTATTTGTATACTTCGTTCACTCTGACAAGCAGTGAAACATGTTGCAATTTTCTTACACTGCAATTCATTTTCACTGCCTAAGTCCTTTCTGTCAATATGAGACGCTGGTTCCTTTGCTTTTTTTCCTTTTTTTTTTTCCTTTTGCTTGATCTCTCCCAGTAAACAAACATTCTCTCCCTTTAACCTCTGGCAAGGAATAGTCTTTCATGGAGCAGTGAATGGATCAGCTTTCTGAAAGTGGTTCAGCAGCAGTGATTCTGGGTTATGGCCTTCTCTGAACTCTTGATCCATCATATCTGATGTGCTGTCCAGTCCTTTGACTGATTTTCAAATTGGTCTCTAACTGCACAGGAGTTACCTATGCATTTGGCCAGACAAATCACATGAGCAGATGTGAGGTGACCCAAACGAAGTACATAAATGATGTGTTTGGGATCAGATTCAGTTGCCCGCTGTGCTAAACACCACATAGACACTAATTGAAAAGACTGTACACACTCCAAGAAGCTTCAGTACAGCAGCTGAAGAAGGAAACAAGCACCTAGGAAATGGGTACAACAGAAGACAAACAAAGCATAAAACCGCGTTTGGAAACCAAGATAATTAAAGAATATTAAAGAAACATCATACAAGTTGCAAGGTCAAATAACCAAAGGTAGGAAACACAAAATATTAAACTGTTTCACTCTACCTCTTCTTACGTGATTATGTGCTGGTTCTTTCACCAGAAATACTTTGTCATTGTGGTAAAAGGTTGTTGAGCTAACAAGCAAGTACTTACTATTTTGTTTTTTTGCACTGGTTTCTGTGTGCTCTCAGAGTGCTCTTACTGAATGTCATTCCAACCTTTGCCATGAGTAAGGAATTCTTCATTGACTTTGCCATCATATTTCTTGCTGCAGGATCCACAGTTTCACAACAGCTGCAGCAGCCCATTACGACAACCCAGCAATGGTTTCTCACCCAGCCAACTTCTTGGTAGCCCTTCTCACTGTGCTTACAAAAAATTCTGTCACTTTTTGAGCTGATGGTAGAAATCCATCATAGATATTAAGAAGACCCTGAGGTGGGTCTTGCTAACATCCAGTCATGAAGCAGTTGCCCTGTGAGAGCTTGGTTCAGCCTACTGCTGAGGCAGGGGAATGCTCATGACCTGGGCAACACATTTCTGCAATATGAAGGACTGTTAGTCTTCCACTGAAGATGGCTTTGGTGGAAGAGTGGAGTTGCTGTTCTGTGTCACAGAGCAGTAGAGGGGCCTACCAGATGGGAAAGCTGTCTGGTGTCAACCCCATGCAAGGACAATCTTCAGGAAATTTACAGCCATGTCCAAAGACTGTTTCTTAAAGTAAAAGTTTGGCAGGACCTAAGCGCAACCTCCAAACTCCATATGTTCTTTGCTTATTTTTTTGTAAATTTTCCCAAGTGTCAAGAGTTGCATCTTCTATCCCAGAACAGTCACAAGTCAGCAGTTCTGAGAAGTTCCTCACACATCTGACGCCTACAGTAGAACAGAAACTGCTGTCTGTCCCCACATTCTCTAAGAGACTCAGTCAGGAAATTGTTGTAGTTGCATTCTGCCATCACCAAGAGGATTTGTCTCCATCTGAAACACCAGAGTTTATTTCAAAATTTAGCTGAGAAATAAATTCTTACTTTCAGATAGATAGATGGATAGATGTGCCTGTGCTTTACTTCCCTTAGTAGGCTTACATCCCCTATCTCACACCTCTCAGGCTAATGTCCCTGTTCCCGAGCTGTGGAATGTTCTGTGGTAGAGGGACTTTCTTGTGTCACAGCCCAGGGAAGAAGTTATAATTCAGTGGGTCAAGGAACACAAGAGATGATGGTTTTGTAGCCCACTGAGCCTTAAAATACTCCTACAGATCTCTTGAGAGCCATAATTTTTCAATGACTTGCGTGATGGCAAGCTTGGGGAGCATCTCAAAGGGATGATAAAAGGTGCAACCTTGAATAGAGGCCACAAATTAATAAAGGCTGTCAGATTTCAAGACAGGGGAGAGATGACCTATGTTTTTCCAAATAAAAGGTCAGCAGAAATTTTTAGCATGGGAAGAACACCATGTTTTTCTCCATATTCCTTCTTAAAGTGGAAGTTTATTTTCTGCATAAATATGTGTGTATATATAAATTCAGCCAGCACCCAACATAGAAATTTTCTATGGTGTTTGGCAGAGTTGAAAGTTACTCATAGGAAGATCATGTTATGGGAAATGTCAGGCAACCACAGTAACTGGCAGGGTGACCCATCCAGCCTACAACAAAACATATGGCTAGAAAGCATCATGCACTGTCAGATTTTCTGTTTCACATCAGTGACCACATATTTCAGCAAGGAACTAGTAAGGAAAAGTAAGTGTGAGAAGGGGGAATATGTAGCAGATCTCTGCTCCTTAGAAAATACATTGTACTGCTGCCTGCAAGAATGTATGACCTGTGGGCCAGCAACTTGGTTTCCAAAAAGAAAGGAGCAATTTTTCCTGTGCTTTAGCTGTGAGTTGGGACAGGATCTCAAAAGTGGGAACAAATAACGGAATGTTAAATAGTTAATGTTAAAATAGCGGAATGGTGAGGTTTGTCCATGTGCCTTACGCCTTTCTCATCTAATCCTACAACCCTTATGCCTTTCTCATCTAGTCCTATGACACAACAGGTGAAAGACCCCTTATAGTAAGTGAGAAGGGGCAGAGAAGGATTAAATTCAGGTGCTTGCAAGATGATAAGACCAAGCTGAAATCCTATATAAAAGATATGCAGAGAAACTATCAAGTATTAAACTGGTAGTTGTGGAGAGGGGCTGTGCTTGCAAGAACTCTTTCCACCAGGCTAGTTCAAGGAGTCAGGCTTGGTCTGGCAGGGACATGTTATAGCTGATGGCTGCTTGCAAAGCCTGCAGTCATTTAACTGCTCGCAGTTTGGATGAAAACATGTTTAGGGTTTTATTGAAACACACAGAGATGGCAACTCATTCACTTACGAGCAACAGAATGCCTCCTGCTCCAAAACTGCAGGTAAGTGTTCCATTGCTTTAGTGTCTCCAAGTTGGGCTGCATAATTTTCTTATAGAATTTCCTAGATGGTAGTACCACAAGAGAGTGTAGTTATAGCAATTATTTCTCATATAATTTGTCCTTTTTGGGAGATTTTTGAGAACTGCAAGTGTTCTTCCTCAACATTTGAAAAGTATCTTTTATTTATTTCACCAAAGCCATATAGTAGCTTTTAAACTGCTTGTCTGAATTCTGCTGTAAAAAAATCACTCTTCTACACATAGACAATTTGGCTTCTGCTTTTGAGATGTGCTGTATATGCACACACAATAGCCTTTGAATAAGTAGCATCTGCAGTGTTATATTTACTCTGATTAATGAAGAGAAAAGCATTACATCTCCTGAGTCCTTAAATGCTATTTTTCAATTATGCTACAGCTGATCTTTATTGTTTGAGCTGATTGTTTATCTCATTTTCTCATGATTGTCTGAAGTTGCTTCTCTAAAAATTAGGTCTTGCTATTAACAACTATTATTAATTACCCTTATGGAAGGCCTGTGTCTGCAGCAGAAATGTTGCACTTACAAGTTCTATTTATCCAATTTTGGTTTAAATTGTTTATTGCTGCCATTTCTCTGCAAGCTCCAGGGATGATCTGAAAGGTAGTGCATTTATCAATAATACTTCAGAATCTGTTATGTGTAATGCTGAGGTTTGGAGATAGATGAGTAAAAGCAAACCATTTAAAATGCAAATGTTGTCAGAAATAGGAAGAAAGTTGTACTAGACCCAAATGTTTGGCCTAAAAAACTCAAGGCTTCCTCAAGGGAAATTAATGAATATTGCAGAGAACTGAATCTGATTAGGATGAAAAATTCATTACTAAATTCTAAAGCATGTATCTACTGAGAAGGGCGTAAGAGTGGTTGGAAGGTATGTACCTCCTCACTACAATTTTTAAAAACCTACCTCAAGCATCTGACAGAACAGGGAGATCTTGTATCATGGGCTTTGTTCCAAATACTGATGACATACTAAAGCTGCTATTAAAAAAAGGTAGCAGGAGCACTAGAAATACCTCAGGACCCAGCAGTGAATCCAGAACCTGGCATTAGTCACTGGGACTTCCTCTCCAAGAGGCAACAAGCACAGAGAGACATCCCCTCCTTCAGTGGATCCTGCATCCTGGGACAGGACTGCTATGAGTCGTGTCTTCCCATTGGGGACTAACTGGATTACACCACATAGTCTTGCTGCCTGTGTGTGAGGGTTTCCTTTAGAGGAAAAAAAAATTAAAAAGCATTTTTGCACAGCCTAGTCTCTGAGACTGCTTGAGATCCCTAGTTCCTAGTCCCCTTGATTTTCTTTGTGTTAATATTTGGAGCCTGGCAGCAGCCAAATAAAATATTTTTGGGATTAGGCAATTGCTGGAGAGAGCTTCTTTGGGGAATAGATACACTGGTTCCGGTAGAGTTAAGCCTGAGATGCCTTTACTGATATTTAGACAGGCCTACTGTGAGGGGCAGAAGGGATTTTAAAATTACACCATTGGAAATATAACAGGAGAGAGAAGCAGCAGGGCTTCTCTTACCTAAATATGTTGTGCTACTGCAAAGAGAAGGAAGAAAGATGCAAAATTAGTGAATGGTTAGGAGCAGAGAAAAGTTTAAAGTAGGTATTTTAAGTGAAGTAAAAAAATGCAAGAGGAAGAAGATGTGTTATACAAAGCATCAAAAAGAAGACCTATGAAAAAAACAGCTCTTTCAAGGCAATACATTCTGTTTAGCAGAAACTACCTCCTTGTTGAAATGTCTGTCCCATTAAGTCATCAGTCTGTGCGGCAAAGCCAAATCACATGAATGTTAACAGACTAACAGACTAAACAAAACTATCCGTGACAAAATAAAGGATAACTAGGCCACCGCAACTTTAATGCAAGAGACAAATTCAAAGTTGCGAAGGTATTTGAAACACAGCAGAAAGCATGTTGTCTTAATCCAAGTATCTAATAAGCACTGAAAGAATGAAGCATACAATTGGAAACATATGCCCAAACAATGTGTGGCTGCGAGGGCAGGCATGGTGTAAAGACCGGCTGTGTTTCCAGTACCCCTGGAGAGAACTGACACCATGCAAAGGTGTTGGCACCAGTCTCCAATAGGAAAATGCAGCTGGAGGATGCAGCTATGTTAATGAAACAAAGGTTTTACTAAATGTTTTAATTGAATCTACACTGGTATATGCTATAGCAGGTTGTCTTCTGACACTGCGTAGAAATGGATAAAAAGTGAATTCCAAATAGACTGTGGAGCTGAATGCGACGTAATCTCAGCAAGCACTGTGCCCAAAGTTAAAATTCAAAGTTCTGCACATTTCAAACAGCAGGATCAAAATGAGTCCATTTGGCAAAGCTGTTCTGGCCTGCCCGCTAACAGATACAAGTGTTTGAAACTGTGGAATAGAAAGTCCCAAGAGTGCTTGATTGAAGAGCAGTCTGCAACACAGATGATCAAATTGAGTAGATAACCTATCTATGGAATTGAATTCTAGACTTCCTTTCAAAGAATCCTATGGGACATGGAAAAACACAGGGTGCAATAAAGGCATGTAACAAATTTTACACTTCTGAGGCAATTTCAAAGAGGGTGGGGAAAAAAAAATCAGCATACTGAAATTAAAATTAAGAGTTGCTCCAGGCAAAGCCATAGAAAAAGTAACATAAGATGTAATTGACAAATAGTTACACGATAGCAAAACAATTAGTTGTCATGAAAAGGGGGTTTTTGTTCTATGTCTTCTTATTAGGAAATAATCTTGTTAATAGGGTTTGTCTTTTTTTTCCTTTTTGTAATATATTTTGTTGGCAAAGATATCTGCATTTTTCTGACAGACTCTGAATGCCTTGACTTAATTCAGATTCTGATATAAAAAGTAAGCTATTTGAGTGTAGCATTTATTAAGAAGTTAAAAGCCAGATAACTAATATATCAACAGAAGAGACAGTCCTCACCTAAGGGAGAACAATCACAGCTCCTCCAGCAGTTCTCCTATGAGTCACCACTGCTCATTAATTTTATCAATATTTTCAGGGGAGGAATTGCTGGAAAAGAATGTGAATTTCTTTAGATATAAATATATTTTAAAGACTTGTCACTTTAGTTAAATTACCTGGATCATGTGGTAAATGGTCCCACATCTGCTTTCACATTTGACTTTATCACAGGATGTGAATCTGGACTAGTATGTGGTTGAAATAGCTGAAACCTCTGAAAGATTGGGAATAACTGAACGTGAATTCCCAAGATGATGTGGTAGCTCACAGTGGTAATTCAAATGGAGGTAACTCAGACAGGATTTTTAACCATATGTAGCATAAATCCATCATTAGAATTCCATCTTCACTTTGAAAAGGTTGCAGACTTATTGAAAGAATATTCAGGAAAGTGCTGGAGTAAACATCCAGATTCAAAGATACGATATAAGATTTATTTTAACACATCCATATAACTTCACCTCTTATTTGTCATCACTGAATGTTGCATTGAAGATCTCCATGGTGGCATAAATGACATGAGATGACTGAAATCTCTAGGGGATGTAAAGTAGTCAGAAAAGAACCGACGTGAAATGTAGTGATACCAACAAATCCCCAAGCTATTGACTAAGGGCTATGAGATGTAGCTATCCTTTACTAAATCAAATGCTTAATGTCATAGGCTTTCCAAAGCATGGCATCAAACTGGATGCAGAGATAAAAATGCCACAATTGGTTATGTCAAGTTGCAAACAGCCAAAAAGACATTGAAATGAAGAAGATGATTATGTTAAAGAATGAGAATCAATGCACTACATTAGGAGAAATTTTGTGAAATCATCCTGTGAGTATCATCCACTGATATTCACTGCAACTTGTGGTAGAGGGTTAAAGAGAAACTTCTGGGATTTGAGAAGGAAGCAAGAGGCATGGCTAGATTAATATCCATAGCAACTTTTTAGAGGCTCTTCACACTTACAAACATTATTTTCAGGACTTTGCTTCTGGTATGAAGTTGAACTTTTCCTTTAGTGGAAGAATGGAACATTTAGCAATAGGAGAGAAGCTGGATGAAGAGTGTCATGGGAGTGACTGGGAATCAGATAGAGCAGCAAGAAGGTTTTACTACAGTGACTCTAAGGAAGACAGCTGCAAGATACAAACATGTTTCCAGTTGCAAATATAATACAATAAACAACAAAATTTGAATTGATGTAACAAAGAACATGAGGAATATTAATTCTCTGGATTCCCTTAGAAAAGTGATAGGGTGTATGGATAGTACAGTCAGGGAAGAGGGAAGTTTTATTAGTCAGAAGATAGTCATCAGCACTAGCACCTGATGGGAGCAGTCACGTGAACAGTGAAAGGAAGGAGGGAACACCGACTTTGTACAGTAATTTCATTATTATAAGCTGCACCTTTTTCATTGAAGAATCCAGCCTACCCCAGCAGTGCGGCTTATATTCAGGTGCAGCTTATCTAAGGACAAATCCTGGCAAAATGCCATCCCGGAAGTGAGAGCCAGCCGGGGAGGGTGCCTGGGGCTTTAAAGGCTTCGCTGGTCTATGAAAACTGATTGCAACTTGAGCACCTGACACCAAACCCGAGCTGGCAGCGATTCTGTTACTAATTTGTTACTTTGTTACTTTGTTACACATGGATCCTCACTTTTTTAAAAAAAAAAAGGTGCGGCTTATATATGGACAAATCCCATGGTCTACCTGGCTACCAGGAGGTGCGGCTTATAATCAGGTGTGGCTTATAGTTGTGAAATTACTGTAATTATATCTTACAACCAGCTCAAAAGCATATGGATTGATGTACTAACTAACAAAGACCAGGGTGCTGACAGGTGTGTGTCAAAAACTGCCAAATTAAAACCAAGAATGGGATGCATCACTTCTTAAACTTTTGTTTGCAATATCTAGGCATAAAAATAGTAGCATCTGGACAAATTCAGTTCAGCATGTGTGCAACTTTATCTCATGCAGCTAGCAATAAACCATCACTGATAGTTTCTAAAAATCATGGATAAATCCACGTCTTGAAAGGCATGATGTTCAGAATGGAAAAAAAAAATTTGGATCTTGTTCTGAGGTATTAATTTTTAGATTGGAATCTGGTGGGCGGCTGGAGGCAGGAAATACATTGCATATGAGAAATATCTACAATGGAGGGCAAGTTTCTTACTCCAGAACAGTCCTCAGAGAGAGTGAAATGGAGGCAAAAATCTGAAGTAAAAAATCACCATACAACATTCAGGGAGAACTGAATTACATAGCAATTACCCTACATTACATGTTATAAAACACAGGAAGTTGACGAGGGAGTCTGCAGACAACAGGAAAAATATAGGAGTAATATGTAGTAGAAGGAGTAAAAAGCAGTGAAAATTCTACAGTATAGCAAAAGCAAGAGAAATCATCTCAACAGTGTGGATCTAATATTAGCTAGAAGTGCAAAATAAGTGTTCTAATCTTCAGTTGAAAATCAGGATGATGTAACTCAACAAAAGAGGAAGATAAACCACTTTTTAAAATATTAACTAAAGAACATATTAATGCCTACTGTGTTAGAGAAATAATTAATTTGTAAATTCTTTTTAAAAAAGAAGAAAATAACAGTGAAACTAACAAAATATGAATTTAATAACTTATATTCCTCTCCCAAATATGTCAATCAACAGAGTTTGTATTAAAAAATACATCTTGGCATTGCACTTCTGATTTATTTTAATGAGATTATGGGGTTAGTTTATAAAATCTCAGCCTAGGCTTCTGTAAGGAATTTACCCCTAGACATTCTAATCTTAACTAATTGAATGTTATCACTACAGTATCCTCAATCAGTAGGTGCCAGCAACTACTTAAAGCAATTTAAAATGGGCTGATTTGAAGAGCACAAAAGAGTGTCAGTGATATAGGCATCATCATGAAATGGGATTATGGCCAACGTGATTCTGCACAGACCAGGATTTTCAGCACTACTGACTGTTGTAATCAGGTGGTCAGAAACAGGTACATACCTAATGTTAATCAAATTTGTGTCAAAATGCACTTGCCATATTGTGTATGTGGCACCTGCATACCTATGTAGCTACCACCATGTCTGCTGTTCATACAGCAGAACTATCAGATGGCCTTAATTTATTATTAATCCATTTTATTTTCCTCTAATAAATCCATTTTTCTGGGTATCAGGTCAGTCCTGCAGCTAAGGTGCATGAATGTGACAGAGAAATTTGAGCTGACAAAAAAAATATTCTTAATATTGCAAAATACAAAATAAGACACTTAGAAAGTAGTCCTTACATGTTGATGAACACATCCAAGAAGACAATGTTGGAGAAAAGCAGTGTTGTAGTGAAGAAATGTGTGAACATGCAGACCTGTGTTAGTGCTGCAGAACTGCATTTGGGCTCCTGCAGGTCTTGGTTGTCCGGACAAGAAATATTAAATAGAAATTTAAAAACTGCTGATGGAACAAATGAAAATACTTAGATACTGTGTAGGTAGTTATGGCTTTCATGCTTTGAGAGAGGATGCTGTTGGATTGGTGACAGTGTAAGAGAAAGCTTCACTCAGAGCTCAGTAAATGAAGAAAGAGCCTCATACAAATTTCAGATTTGCTTAGGTTGTCAGAGCAAAGATAGAGAGGTACTTTACTACCATATGTAAACTTTTTAATGGAAAATGCTGGATAATAAAAGTACAGTAACTTAGTTGAGAAGAAAAGAAGGATAAATTACTGAACAATTTTTATTAGAAATAAAGAAACATGGAGGACTTTTATTTTTCTAATCTATTCTATTTGCTTAACCAATGAATCATGGCTAACATATACTATCAAGATTCTTCATAAGCTGATAAGTCAGGTCACAACAGGCACCTGTTTTGAAAGTCAAATATATCATATTGCACTCAGAAAAAATTAACTGGAAAAAATCTAATGGTCTGTGATGTACATATCAAGCCTTAGATTCCTCTAGATTTAACCTATCAGTTTATAAAGAGAAGTCTAGTCTAGGAAATAACCAATCTTAACAAGTCTAGGAAATAACTAATTGTTCACTTAGAATATGATGATGTAGCAGCAACCCTCATTTCTACTGGTGTGCCAGATTACAAGAGACATCAAGTACTATCCCTTGCTGAAGGGCTGGTTATGACAACTGAAATGACATGCACACAGATGCTCTAATTTACAGCCACTTTTTCAAGGAAAGGCTCTTGTGAGAATTATGCTCCTGCATAAAAAAGTGATTGGGGCTATCAGGGTAGATGATTTTGCCCTTGGTGGAGTTATATACCAATGATATGTTGTTGCCACAGTATCATGAAGCCATGCATTCCAGTGCAGAAATGTCACTCTAATTGCATAGCAGGGCTTTGAGAAGTTTAAAGTCAGACCTTGGAATATCTTCCCGTTGGCTAAAGAGTGAGGCTGTCACTGAAGACAAAGTAAACACAAAAATTGGCCTTGGCTGTAGGAATTGCTTAAGATTCTGAACACACTAAAACATCATGATATGGCTTATCATCGCTTGCTCCAAATCTCTGGTGACTGCTCCTTTGTGGTGTTAAGTGCAATTTGGGTTTGGCTGGGAAATGTTGATTTGGGAAATAACCTCCAGGACAATGTCAGGGAAATCAGCACAGAGAGTGCCAGCATCCCTGATTCCTGCATCTGGATCTGGAGAACCCGCAGCAAACTCCCACTAGTGAGTATGTCTTTCTTTTTTTCTGTGGAGCAGTATCAGAAAATGGACGTCATTATGTCCTTTATCATGTCTTGCACTGTTATTTTGAAAATGCTCGCACACAACTGTTGAGATACAAGTGGCAACTGAAATATAGGACAAAAAATCAGTGGATGGGACAGACACATGGATAGCGACTGACCTAGGGACATCAAAAGAAAGGAATCATGATTAGTCATGCTAGAGCTTTTTTTTCTCTTGGAGAACCTGGTGTCATGGTCTGAAGTTAGATTAGACTAAAAGGGGACTAAATAGACCCAGGAATATCTGTCTTCTTCCCATCAACACCCCATTCAGCTGCTCAATGCTTCAGTATAGCTCTTTTGGTGAAACCTGCCTTTGTGACCCAAATGACACATAGGCTTTCAGGTGGGAAGCTGTGACTGCCAAAGCAGAGGGAGAGGAGTATCAGGTCATGTAGTCTCTATTTTCTTGTACCTCAGGAGAATTAACGGGCAGTAATGCACTGCTTGGGGCTGAGAATGGCTCAGACATTCAAACTTGTCCATTTGCTTAAATCCATATCTCTGCTAAAACAAGAGCAGGTTTAGAATGTCATTCAGAGCAAACCCAGCACCAAGTCAACAGACTGAGTAATCTCTTGCCTCCAGAATAGATCCCATTCCACTTTTCAGTTGGCTGAAAGGGGAGCATAAACACTGGCAAAATTAGGAGTTTCTCCCCGCTGCCTTTTTTTTTCCCTTCTTTTTTGTGCATGATTTTCTGCTTCATTTTTAGTTGTGAGAGGAGGTAAGACTGTGCTACTATATAGCTACTATGTAGTAAATCAGATCTTTTGAGTTTGGATTAAATTTTACTACAGGTCATTTATGGAAAGTGATTTTAGAACCTATGACTCAGAGACATTAGAGAAAACTTCCCTTCCTGAAGTACACAGGTTTGAGCAAACATTAGAATAATTGTAGGATAATTCCCAGGAGTTATTCATATTGATCGTGTGGATTTAGTAATAGTAGTTGCTTTATTTGTTCTGAAACTCATCTTTGATCCTGCACTGCAACAGCAGTAAGCGAACTTCCCCTATGCAGGCAAAAATGCATTTTGGGACAAGTTGGGACCTTCAGAATTTGGTGCCAGACAAGCAAGACAGAGAGAGTAAAATGTTTATTTAACACAAATTTAGCAAGGTGAAATCAAGCTATTGAGAAAACCGGCTGACCAGGTTGTTAGGGTCTTTTCCCTTGAATAAGAAACTGAGACTACCCGTCCTGGTGCAAATTAAGGTCTCTCTGTAAAGAGTGGGGAAGTGGGATTTTCAGGCTGTGATTTTTGGTGGCAGTACATGACCCACATACACACATCTTCTGGGGACTGCACATAAAAGATGCCTCTAATGTAACCCTGCATTGCTGCTCGGGAAGAATGTGGTGAAATGACAATATTTTAACGCTGAAAACACAACTGCAGGGGAGTGAGTAAAATAGTTCAGCTTAAAAATATCGATCAGAGATGCTTTCTTGTAAAAATTCTGGTGGCTTCGTTTTGAGGGGTACCCGGGTACGAGGGATTGATGGCTCCCGAAACAGCCTCGAACTGCTTGCCTTCCCCAGAGACGCCTCTGCTAACAGCGAGTTTGAGAAGTCAGCATCCTTTCCGTTCTGCCAAATTGATTTCCTTATTAATCAAAAAATCTCATCTTCCTCTGGCTTCAGGTGATTTTTTTTTCTTAAAATGTTTTATGACTACCCGAATAAAAAGAAAAAATTAAAAGAAAAAAAAAATTAAAATTTTAAAGATACAAAAAAAAATTAAAAAAGGAAAAAGGAGAAGAAAACAGAAGAAAAACGGAATTACTTCAAGGTAATGAGCTTCCAGTGACTTCTAGCTCCTTTTGACGGTTCTTTTCAACTACCAACTTCTCCCCTTCGCTTCGAGCACCTTCTGATCTCAGAAATGTATTTTATTCATTTGATGAATGAAGCGATCAATTTTTCTTTCGACCAAGCGTTTTTGGTTTAGAATAAATTGGTGAAGCGTTCTCCTCCCTCCCTGTTAGAGTGTTTGCTTTGTTTCCTCCTCCTCTTCCCCCAAGGTAAATCAAGACCGCTGTAACGGCATCTGTAATACAATTGGTGTCATTCAAATAAGACGTTTTATCAAGCGTCTTTAAATCTGCAGTCAGCCTCATTTAACCTCTAAAATTACTCTTAACAGGCGACCTTCATTAGCCAAATGGGAAGGAACGTGCGGTATGTGTAAAGCAGCGTCGTTTCCACGCTGGTGACCCCCCCTCTGCAGCGGGCAGGGAGGGGAGCCGGGCTCGGGATAAATGTGGGAGCAGCTACACCCCACGTCCCCTCCTGCCTGGGCACACGGGTGTCCGCGGGCACGGAGCTTCGCGGGGCGGTTTGCAAGCAGCTGGCCTCGGGTTTGCTCGGCCGTTTTCCCCTCTCCTGCTCGGAGAAAGAGGGACGCAGGATTCCTATTGCCCGGCCGCGTTATTTATCTGTTACCTTGCGAGCGGGCGGACAGAGCTCTCGCCGCCTCGGCTCCCGGGTTGCCTGTCCCAGAGGACACCAATTAAAGGCACTAATTGGACAGGGATACATCAAAGTCTGTCGCTCCTTGGAGCTCTGGGGGTCCTGTAGGCAGGCTTTTGTTTTAGGCACTGCTCCAGGTTCCCGTATCGGGCTGCGCACCCGCACGATTCCAGCGCTGCCCCAAACCCTCGCGTTCTCCACCCCAGCACTGCCCGTGGGTGAGTGCGCCCCATGCTCCCCTTCCCCGTGCGGGAAAACAGCATTGATGCGGGGCTCCCGTTCCACTGGGAGCACGTCTCACCTCGTCCTGACCCACCTATGCTGACCCTCGCACACTGCCACCTATGAAATCCACCCCTCTCTGCGGTCAGACCGTGGTGGCTCTTCGGTGAGCCACTCGTCCCCAGGAGGGGCCGGAGGACTCACACTATCCTCGGAGCTTCCCACCTTCAGGGTCCCTTGGACAGGACGTGGGGACGGGTTCTACCCCTACCATATCCCCGGTTTTCCCTTCACACTGTATTCCCTGTGCACTAGGAATGTCTCTTTGGGACAGCAGGTGTTTCTCCGAGCCCGGGATCACCCCGCGAGTCAGGGCAGGAGCCTGCAACGACCGCCCCAGACAGGGCTTCAGTGCCAGGGGGGATGAGGGCTCCAGGTACATGGGAGGTGTTTGGAGAGAAGATGAGAAGCGGGAGGAGGCAGTTATACACTGGGACCCTGACAAACAAATCCTGTCTCTTCCCTACTTTCGACCTCTTTTTCGAGAAGTGAGACAATTCTCCCCATTACGAAAGTGGTTTATTTCAACTTTTGCAGAGGCTTTATTAACCCTGAGTTATTCGGGATCTCGGGATTTTCCCAGGTGGGGCTGGTCCAAGCCCGGAATAAAGAGCCGGAAAGGCAGAGTGATTCCCTGCCGGCTTCATCCCGAGCCGGGCGAGCACCGCGCCGGGGGGATGCCGGTTGTGGGCAAGGCTGGGCCGGGGCATTAGCAGGGCTCGGCCTAAAACAGGGCTGCTCGTAAGCACACATTTATACATCTCCAATAGGAGCCAGTCAGAGGCAGAAAATGACAGGTCTCCCCGCAGGAGAGCTTGGCATCCCCGCGCTGAGCAGCGGCGCGGTTTGCTTATTCTTGTGTGATTAAAAGCTGCTTTTTAACGTGTCCATTCTGCGGCCATCCCTCTCAGGAGCAAAGCACTGCCCCGCAGAGATCAGGCTGGGTAGCCCACGAAGGAGCGCGAGTGGTTGCGTTGAAGAGCCTAAGGCAGGGATGGAGTTTGGTGATGGTCCCCTTTATCCTCCACCTGCAGCTCCTTTCCTTTCCTCAGCCCCGGGAGGATGTGCCGGAAGAGCGAGGAAGTGTTTGATCATTTACTGCCCACGGAGGCATTTGTTTTTCATTTTGCAAACGCTTCTCTTTAAGTAATTGCTCCTGTTAAGAGCGTATACCTTTCGCTGGGCTTCACCGCGCTATAAATAATCTCGATGAAGATGCAAGGATATGACTTTCACAAGATTGGACAATTGATTAAATCTGTGACCTGCAATTGCGAATAATCTTGGAAGGCTATTTAAACAGATGAAGGCCTAAATTGTCTTGCTTGTATCTGAATTAATTTCTCATTCATCATCATTATGGAGTGATTGGTTCTATTCAGGCTTTGCAGCCTGCTGGAACGAAACTGGATTTAAATGAGACTGTAACACAGATTTAACGAGGCCAATCGAGCAGCTGCAATAAACACAAATATTTTTCTAAACAGCCTTGTTTTAAATAATTACTTAATACTTTCATGTGATGTTCTTAAGTGGCAATTTCTGTCTCTGAAGTCCCAGCCACTTCTTTGCAGAGAGGGCAGCAGGGAAAATCACTTTATGTGTTTGCTTTGCATGTATATGCGCATGCAATACACCGATTGAAATTCTTTAAAATGGGGTGTGTAAATATTAATGCAAACCTGCACTACATTCTTGGTCGTAGATACACTCACTTTAACTGATTAAAAAAAAAATAAAAAAAAAATAAAAAAGGGGGGTTGATGTGGGAAGCAAACTGTGAATTGGAGGCCAGAGGTTGTGATCTATTTGTTTTCTTGTTAGATCTTGAACTAGCAAGCTCTTCTTCCTCCTACCTAAGAGAGAGACAAGAAAATCTTCCTAAAGCAGGGACCAGTTCCGGCGGTGATCTACCCTAACCTACTGTAACCGCATCCCTTCCCCAGTACCAGCTCTCCAGGGGCAGGACGGGACACTCCTGACTTAAAAAGGAGAAGAGAGAAGATCTGAATGAAGCAGGCAACATGTAAGGGGCTCCGGGTAGAAGGATAAAGCAAAAAGCGCGTGGGACTGGTTTCTCTCCCCTTTACACCCACCCAGGAACCTGATGCGCCTAAATGAAGCCATTTGTGTTAAAGAGACTTCAGCTCATCCTGACGTGGGCTTTACCCCAGGGTGACACTATTGTAAGAGACAGGACAGCGAGCCTTGGGGTGACATATGGTGGAGGGTGTTTTCAGGAGCTAAACTCGGTAGTAAAATAAAGTAGCCAGGCGAGCAGGAGAATAATAGAAAACAAAAGAATCTTTCAGATAGACAAGCCAAAAAGCTAAAGGAGCCGCATGCTTTTCTGCAGGTGCAGGCAAATGACCGAACAACAAAACGTGAAATATGGAGAGACGATTTGCCAATGATTTAGGTGCTGAAGTAAGGCATAGTGCTGGGAAAGCAGATCCGATCCAGTTTAACTACACAACCTTAATAAAAACATATAGTCTGAGACGGGAAAGTAAGCGTCAGTCTCTTTGCTATTTCACTTAATGGTACAGGAGGTGACAGATAAAACACAACAAAGATGGGCTGAGTGATTTGATAGTAAAGGAGCAATTTAATGCGCGAGTTACAGCACTGCTCCGCGGGATCGTTTAGGCTTAACCCGTTCTCTAGAGCTCATCTTCTTCCTCTTCTGGTCCTTTTTTTATTAGTAGTATTATTATTCAGTTGTTTAAAATGAGCATTATCCCAAACATATGCAGTGCAATCAGCTCGGTCACACTTACAAGAACACGCTTTAATAAGGCAATCAATCAAAAGCTAACAAGGAGGGGTGGGAGGGACGGCCTTTAGGATCTGAATTGGGCTGGCCAGGGAACGAACCCGATGCAGCACATGGGTTACCCCGAAAAAAACTCCTCTCCCGATGGTGACAAGGGGCCAGGTGCCCATCGCCAGCTCCCCCCGGGGCCTCACCCCAATTCCTCGAAAGGCTAGGCCATGGAAACCTGCCTGCTTGATGGCAGCGGCTCGGGGCCAAAGGCAGAACCTGCTGCCCACTGGGCGCTCTGTGTGTGTCCTCGCTGCCGTCAATGCCCCACGCGTGCCTGGAGCCAACGCCCCACGTGGGGCCACGGACACCGGCACCGGCGGCGAAGGCGTTAACGGCATCGGCCCCACGCAGCAAATGGAAAATTTCATTATGAAGTAATGAGTAATTCCTCCCACTGAGATGTATTGTTATATCTTCCACTTCAATTTAGGAGCACAGCGGCTCAATTACCTAGAAAATACAGTCAATTAAAGGCTGCTGATTGGACACGAGGACGGATCATCGATCTTGTACTTTCCAATATCGCTCCAGACACCTCATTTTCCCTCCCCTATTAACTGAAAATACTCTTGGCATTACCGCGACCCGCAGCCTATTTACCTGTGGCAGGCAATCTCTGCCCTGTGACCGAGGCGCGGAGAAATTCACAGCCACCCTTTGCCGCGCCATCCTCCAAGAGTGGGAAGGCGGCACTGGAGCTGCGGGGAGAGCGGGGACCCTGCCGGCTGCGGGAGTTCCTGGTCCCTACCTCCCCGCTCCCCGTTTGCTAACGGGGGTGTCCCAGTCACGGGTGGAAGTAATCAGAGGCTTAAATGTTATTTTTGTCTCTCACGCACCAAAATTTATAAAATGTACGTATTTGTGCGCCAGCCGATGGCATTTTCTGAACTGGTCGTTTTGCGGTCGCGGCAGCAGCCTCGGCCGGATTTTGGCCTGCGTTCTCTGGCCAGCAGGTGCCTGTGCCTGGCCGAGGAACGAGGAGCCGTGGGCGATACAGGAGCCCTCGTTTTTGGTGGATAGTGCTCATCTGCCGTGCTACCCCTCCCCCGACCTCTCCAGCACTGCCTTCTCCCGGGGTCGCTGGGGGAATGGTATCAAGCACTGGCTCTGCAGCTCCTGTTTTATCCCACTGGTTCTTCTGTCTGATAAAAGACAAAGCAAAAGAGGAGGAAAGGCTTGCAAAGCTCAGATGTTGTTCGGCTCTGCCCTTGGACGCTGTTTACAATTGTTATTTCCGGGGTGGGGTGGGGGGACGGGGAGAGAAAATCTATTTACGAGGTTCCAAAAAAGGCCATTGCTTTTCCGAGGAAATCTCGTTTATAAGGGGTGGAATAATCTGACCTTAATGATTTAATGATTGTGACTTCGGATCAGGTTTTTTTAAACTATAATAAACAATATTTTTATTGGAAAAAAATATCCTGGCACGCCCGTGTCTCTTCCCTGCTCTCCATCCCCTATAGGGAAACGCTGCCATGCACTCCCTCTCCTAAAGACAGAACGTCTCCGGTGTGGCAATAAACCAGAGGCTTCTGAGCAATTTAGTACAAAGTAGATACAGAGGTGTCAACACGTCTTTGTTCTGTCCAGCATTTATTTTCCTGCTTGTTGAACTGTAACTTAGAAACTACACGGTGAAATTCGTCTTAAGCAACACTTTAACCTTTTTTTTTTTTTTTAACAAGTACGAAAAAATATGGGTGAGAGGTTGTTAAAACTTGTCGTTATTATCGGTTTTGGTGTTGTTATTTTTGTTGCTATTAAGTTTTATTCCCACATAGCAGAAAATTATGGCAGTGTAAATTTTGGGCTATTTTAAAACAGAATGAAATAAATAATGTCGGTTTTGCAAGAAACCACTACCCAGCTCCGTGCCCGTGTTTTTTTTTAATTTAGGATTACAGAAATCCAAGCAAAAGCAATGATGCTACATTTTTCCGAAATACCTTCTGGATAGGAGACAGTGGGTGAATTTGTGAAAGAAATACTCCTCAAGAAGGAAGAGAGATCAGTGTGAAGGATACACAAATGGAAAGATTAGGGATGGAGAAAGAAACACAGAACCCAACAAATTAAATAATTACTTAAAAACAAAATTTAAAAGAAATAATAAAGAGAAGACACAACAAGAAAAAGCAATGAAAGAACTGAAGTCTGAAGTACAAAGGAAGGGAAATCGCCTTTGCTCCAATTTACAGACTGGTGATTGTCTGAAGGAGTTGTGCTCCCTGTCACCTCTAATCTCTTCCCTTGGCGGCTTGTTAGCGTTTGGCACGGGGTCTTTGCTCACAGAGCATTGTACATTCGATATTCAAAAACCCTCTTTACATATACATCACTTGCTAATTTCGTCAGTGTGTGCACATTTCAGCGACTGATAATAGGACATTGTTATTTAAAGGACAAATAGCTCTGACCCATAAAGAGGCAGGAGCTCGTATTTTCCCCCTACCAGTTCCAGTCTGACTCTTAAAAATAAAAGTTGGAATGAAAGAGGAATTGAAATGCTGGATTTCTGCTCACAACGAAGGACGAGACAAGGGAGGGCAAAGAATGCAATTAGACTACGAAATTAATGTACAGAATGACAGGGTTTTTTATGGTAAAGCATTGTTATTTTCCATAGAGACAACTGGATAATACTGCCGAGTTGCAAACCAGAAACCTTTTGGGTTTGGGGTTTTTTTGCTGTTTGCGTGTTGTTTTTATTTTCTGAACACTGAGAGATTACATCTTTGCTTTTTTCATGCGCACAAGCCATTTCGTTATCAAGATAGTGTTTCTTTCAAGTATTTCAGATTTTCCTTCTCCGTCTCAGAGGTTTGTGCGTAAGGTTTGTTGTGATCCGCAGAAGCCCCAGCCCTTTGGGAAGAAGTCTATCCACGGAAAAGAAAGTCCCAGCACATTTCTATAGGTGGCTGGCTGGAGCATATTTCATTCGAGTTGATTTTCTTCCTCCTTCGTGCCTAAATTCATTCTCAGAAATAAATCGCTAGCAATTTCTTTCCTTCTTTCTTTTATTTCCCCCTCCCCCCCTTGGAATGTAAATCATTTTAAGACTGAGCTATTTTTAGTCTTTTTTCCTTTTTTTTTCCTTTTTCTTTTTTTTTTTTCCTGTGGGTGTCCACGGCTGAGGAGAAAACACGATTAAATAAACATAGGCTGTAGGTACATTAACTCGAAGAGAAGTCCGGGAAAGGGATGAGTGTTTAATAACCCTGAGACAAAGGTTTATCTCGTTAAAGGTACTTCTTCTCTCTGGTCCATGGAAACTGAGGTGGCTTTGCTCAGCACTGAGGGCGTGAAAGTGAGAAAGGAGTCAGTCCTGGTTGTGGCCGAGCAGGTAAAGTCTGATCCGGAGGGTCTCTGCGCCAGCCCGTTGGACTGGCCGCTGTGGCATGCCAGGCAGGAGCAGGGGTTGCCCCCGGCGCTACTGAGTCCATGAGCTGGGGCAGGGTAGAGAGAGGGATGTCTGAAGGCGCACAGCAGTTCTGGTCTCGGGTACGGGTGGGAGAGGACCCTGAAGGTGTCCAGAGGCCTCAAGGGGGTACTGAAGGGGGAGGCGGCAGAGGCCGATGTGGCGCCGATGCCCATGTGGGAGTAGTAGGGCAGGGGCAGGTGGGACGGGAATGGATAGGGCAGGTTCCCGGTGGCTGCCGCGTGGCTCATCATGTACGTGTAAAACGCCGGGTCGGCCGGGTGAGGCCAGGTCATGGCCAGGCGCTGCCGCTTGTCCTTCATCCTGCGGTTCTGGAACCAAACCTGCGGACAGAGGAGAGGCGAGAGCCGTCACCCGCCGCCGCCCGCTCCCCCTGGCCCTGCTCCCAGGGCGGTGCGGCCGACGTGGGTCTGCCGGAGAGCGGAGACCGGCGCCAGCTTTCCCTCCTACAGGGAGTTGTCATCACGTACAGAGGGATCAGTTAAGCCCCTATAAAAATCTATAGGGACACCCAGAGGAGCAGCCCTTTTAGGGTGCTTGTTTTCCTTTTGCTCGTTAGAGCTTGTCCTGTTGTCCTGCTTGTCCTGCTGCCTCCCGCCCCCCGTCCCTGAGTCCCGGCCAACCGGGCGGCTCTGCCTCATTGCTGCCTTTTCGCATCCAGAACTACCTGGGATTGTTGCTATCGGGTTTATTTTCATGTGCGAATGTTTTGGAAAAGGCAAAGCAAAGCGAAACAAGATCTGCTGCTGTCTTCCTCTTCCCTCCCCCAAGAGCTGAGCGAGATTTAGACTGAACCGAAGGGAGGATTAAAAATAATCTGCTAGGGAGAGGGCGGATTAGCGGCTCTGGCCGGGATGGCTCCGGGAGCCGTGTCCCGTCTCCCGCATTGCTGCAGGGTGCGGGCAGGGCCAGGAAAGGGGCGGGAGGCGGGGGGAGCTGAGAGGGAGGTAGGGTTATGCTGGCGAAGTGCTTTCCCGAGTTTTGCAAGGAAGTTTGTCCATACAGATTTATATTGTGCTAATTGGAAACATGTCCGAGCTGCGTGTACCTTGATGGTGGTTTCTGGCAGATTTAGAGCAGCCGCCAGCTCACATCTCCGGGGCCTGGACACGTAATTCTCCCGGTAAAACTCCTTCTCCAGCCGGGCGATCTGCTCGCGGGTGAAGGCGGTGCGGTAGCGGCGCATCTGGTCGCTGGCGCTGCAGGCAAGCGAGCCCTGGGAGCCGCCGCTGCCTCCGCTGCCCTTGGGGTGATCCCCCCCGCCGCTGGGGCTGCCGGCCAACGCCTCGGAGCACGGCCCTGCGTGGGGAGCGCGGACAACGACACACGCTCGGAGGCGGCCGGGCACAGAGGAATGCTCGCCGTCCGTCCCCCCAGCGAATCCGCTTCGGCCCCCCATTCCACCCCATTTCAGACGTTTCCGTGCCAGCCCCGGTGTGCTGAGGGTGTTGGGGTACTGGCATCCAAGAAGGGCCGCGGGGGAGGGCAGCGAGAAGGGGGATGAAACACCGCCTAAGCGTTTGAAGGCGGCTTATTCAGTCTGGCCTGGAGGTTACCTGTCCCCCGCCCTCCCCGACACACACTCCCCCACGGCGGTGTCTGCTCGCTGAGCATCCCACTCGCCTCCCGCACTGGGAAACCGGAGCGCGGCAGCATCCCCCGACCCTCAGTGTCTGGAAAAGGCAGGTGAGCCCGCTGTCCATGTAGCACGGCTCCCCTGTCCCTTCCTCCAGGCCAGCAAGGACCAAGGAGTGGAGCAGGCAGCAGACAGAGACTGCTCTCTCTGTGGGGAAGGTGAGGCCTTAGGAATCTCCGCTCATCCTCCAAAGAACAGGATGGGATGTTTTCAATGAGCCTCTAAGGGACGAGGGAGGACAGACAGCGCTCTATACGCTTCCTGGCTTCTTGAAGTGATTGAGGAATGGGGAGGGGGGAGAAGTGGGTTGTTGTCAGGGTAGGGACGTCTTTGCCGGGCTGCGAAGGTGGGAATAGGGAGTGGGGAGTGGGGGCAGGGGGAAAAGGGGCCTGTCCGCTGCCTTTGCTTTCAAATGCAACTCTCCCTCATTGTGCCCGAGACCAAAGGCAATTAATTCATTGGGACCATTTCCGAGCTGGCGCCACCGAGACATAGAAGTGACAAGGTAATTTGGACCTCTCCTTTTTTTTTTTTCTTTTCTTTTTTTTTTCTTTTTTTTTCCCCAATCCAACGTGCAAGCAAGGCCCTCGCTAGCGCACTTGGGGCTGGCATGAGTCGGCGAGCAATTTTACGGTCTTTATGGGCGCTTCCGCACTCGCCCGGGCACATTTCACCCTGCAAAACCACAAACAGCTCTTGGCCAGAAAACCCGTTTGATCTTACCCCCACACACACATACACAAAAAAACCCCGCCGGTGTGAAGGATCGTAAGGGATTTCCTGAAGTATGCACTGTCTAGGCTATGGGGAAGAATAAAAATAAAATAGAACAGATTGAAGAGGAGAGCGTGTGGCTGTCTTGGCCAAAAAGATCTCTACGGGACAAGCTGCAGACCTGACGCATCCACGACGGGAAGCCTGGCTCCCCTCCAGGGACGCGGGGGCTGCCCGGAGTCGTGTCCTCTGACTCCCAAACAAGTCTCCCGGTGGCAGGGAGGCGAGCAATCGTTCAGTAAAGAGATCACACACGCGCAGACACACACGCACACCCGATTTAGTTGCCCCCTCAGGTGGCGAGGGGAAAACCCCCTCCGGCAGCCCTCCCGCCCCACCAGCGCTGCCACCCAGTCCCGGAGCGGACGTGGGGCTGGAGGCATGGGAAGGAGTTGGGTACCTTTGCTGTGCTGGTACTCGGCGCTCCCCGTGGCGCAGTCCGGGGTGCAGCTCACCTCGATTTCCTCATAGAAATCCGACTCGGTGTCCGAGCTGCTCTGCTGCCCTTTGCTGGAGGGGAGCTCCGGGGCGGGGGGTTGCTGTCCGGCCGAAAGCAGTGCTGCCGCCGCCGAGCGGCTCTCCGGCACCGTCCCTGTCCCTGGCAGCACCTCCACCTCCTCTTCATCTTCTCCTCCGCCACCTCCTCCTCCTCCTCTCTCCCGGGACGACAAGGGGCCAGGTCTGGGGCTGATGCAGTTCCGATGGATCATCTTCTCCGGCGGCTCTGCAGCGGGGCTCCCCACTGCTTCGGACAAATTAGGCACCCTTTTGCCAACTAGAGCGCCAAGAGTAGTCCCCTCCAGAAACATCACCATCTCCTTCCTGGTTTCCATTGTGGCTTTGCTTAAGGGAGGGGAGTAAAAAAATCCAGATCTCTTCCCCCCCTCCCTCCTGCTCCCGCCCCAGCCTTGTACAAACCCAGCAACCCTCTCCTGCCAATGCAGAGGAGCCAGCGGTGAGATAGGGTGACCTTGTGATGCGAGCGCTACACTCTGCTGTGCTGCTCTGGGAGGGATCACCATTGCCCTCTTCTTTCTAAGCTGTCATCCTCAATGGTGCAGTCGTCATTACAGTACCACCGGTGACGCCACACATTGATTGCCAGTGGATAAATAGAAACGTCTGCCATTGGGAAGATGAAAGGAAGAGCCGGAGCGAATGGGCTAAATGCGTGATGCACCAGGTGTAGGAGCCTGAGATGGAGAGGGAAGTGTGAAAAAGAGATGCATATGGAGCTGCAAAGATGTTGTAACATGCGGAGAGAGTTCCGCGGGGGGAAGCCTTGCCTGACAATTAAATAGCCCTTTGACTGCCTAAAGCCACAACCTTGATGTAGAATTGAGGCGAAGATCTTTAGCTGCATCCTGGAAGTGAGAAGATATGTACTCAAGCCTCTTCCTTGGATGCATTTTTTATTGCTGGCAATCAGCTTCCGCCTAGCTGCATATATAAGGCTTCTAAGAATCCTTTGCAAACTTGAGGATAAAGAAATGCGCTGCTGACATTTGAATGTAAAAATAGCTTTGATTTCTTGCTGTGTGTCAATATCGGTTCCTATCGGTATAATTGTCATTGCTTTCTGTTTACTGAGATTAAAATGCTAGTTTACCATTTGGAAATGCGGTTATATATTTATTGCTTTTTACACATGAAAAGATACAGCTACTTCACTTGTAACAGTAGTTATTCTGGCTGTCTGCCGTTCATAGTTTGTTCTTATTTTTTCTTTGCTTTTTCCATTTTTCCACAATTCTTGAGCTTTTATGAGAGTTTTATGTCTCCTCTCCTTTCTTCTTTTTAACTAATTGTTTTGCACTAATTATGATCTACTTTCGGGGAGGGGAGGGGGGAAGGGGATGCAAGAAGAAGGTCTGTCAAGAATAATTCAGGCTCAGAAAAATGCAAGTTATCAAGGCCAGAGCTTATGCTAACTAGCAGATGTTGTTAAAACAGACATGACAAGGGCAACCATTTGGACAGCTCTTGTCTGAAAATAAGGGACCTTGTACCATAAATACAGTGGCACGTGTAATCTTTTTGGAGTATTATGGTATTTCTAATGAATGCGGTAAGGATTTCATCTTTAGTTAATATTGCCTCATATGTGTAGTGTCAAGCCATTTTTCGCCATCTGTCGTAACTAGGTTGTTCTGAATTTTTTTCTCAGAGCGTTATTGGCTAGTCAGGATACAGAAAACATTCAACCAATTACAATCCCAACCCGGTAAGGAATTTACTGGCATATCTGAGGTGACGTTGCTTTGGTGGGGAGCAGGCAGCGCAATAGGACACATGCTGTGATTTTCTGCCTAGCCCTGCGAGCAGGATGCAGAGAGACAAACAAACAAACAAGCAAACAAGATTCCCGGTCTGCTGGATGCGTGGATTAAGGAGTGCTCCTAACAATAAGCATACTGGGTGATAAACCACGATTTTTTTCCACAGGGCTGCGGCCACCATTCTCCCTCTCTCTCTGTATATACACGTACGTATTTTTCCACGCAAACGCACAGCATTCACATAGCACTGCGCTGCTTTCCACCATACTGCTCCAAATCTTGCAAAATTCTTGAAAACTCACTGTTAAATTCCCTTTCCCTTCTTTTCGCTGCAAGCCTCTAGACCGACGTTTGCCCTGTGAGGACCTGCCTCCCATCCCTGCTGCAGCCGGGCTCGGCTCTGCGGGTTGTGTGAGCACGGAGTCGGGGAAGCAGGACCAGGTCCGGGTGGGTGGAAGGGTGGATGGATGGATGGATGGATGGATGGATGGATGGATGGATGGATGGATGGATGGATGGATAAGGCAGTCTGTCTTCGGCGCTGAGCAGAGCAGAAGGGCAGCGCTGATCCGGCTGAGCGGAGCGATGCGGACCGGAGCCGTGGGGCAAGGCCGGACAAGGCGAGGCGGGAGTGCTCAGGCAGCGCTCCATCAGTGTCGCGCTGGTGGCGTCGTTTTTGCGCTTTGTTAGAGTAAGCGGGGGAGCTGTGCTCCTGTTCCTGGCACCTCCGGGGGGAGTGTGAAGGTTCGGCCTCCCCCTGGGCCCAGGGCAGCTCCAGCTTCCCGAGGAAGCTCACCTCCAGCCTGCTTCCTAGCTCGGCCAAGCAGCCGTGTAGGAAGGAGCTTCCTGGTATCTGGCGGACAGAGAGGATTTCCACACCACAACGAGTTTGGTGGCAGTAAGAAGAGGGATATTCATGTCTGCTTCTAAATAAGACCTTAATCAGGAGCTGAATTCTGAGTGGAAGGGAGTGCTGGAGTGCTCCCACAGAGTGGAAATGGAAACGGTTGTGGGAAGTTAATGGGAAATCCTCCCTCTGACAGACTGGAGCCCTGGGGATGATTCCTGTGGATTATGCTGGCCGATCCCCAGGAATTTTATCATCTTCGTTTGCGAGTAAGCGCTGTCTCCTTCCCCACCCCATTCTTAATGTGTTCCCACCAAGAAGACACCCGTCTTGTACTCCGGGTCGGAGGTTTTGTTGAGCCCTAGACGATGGTCACTGCCACGGAAGGCTTGAGGCAGCCCGCAGCAGCACAGGCTGCGGAACACCCCCGCACGGACAGACGCACGCCCCCCACACATACACATGTTTTAATTTGCCGAGGGTAAACACAGAGAGTTAAAGGCCCGGGTGGAATCTAAGAACAAGGGGGAAAAAAAATGGAAAAATGAAAAAAAAATTGGAAATTTAGGGGTAAAACTAGATTTGATTAGTAAAAGCTTCCTAAAATGCCTATTTTTCCATCCCTCAGGAAGAGTATCGCCGCAAGAGCCCATCGCACGTCAACGAGCCGGTGATGCGGCGTGGTGGAGCGAGGAGCCCCGTCCCACTCTGCCTCACCGGCAATGCGGGGTCCGGCGCACTGCCTTCTGTCTAGTGTTTCTGTCAGATCTGTCATGCTCAATTTGGAAGGAGACTCTCTCATTTGGGATTAATTTCCAGGCAGATTGGAAAGTGTATCCCTATGGGTGTGGGTGGCGTTTTTTCCCTGCACGTTCCAGACCGAGATTTAAAACTTATTCTCTCTCGCTCGCTAGGTCACTGCCAGGATGCCACAAATATGCTCAAAACTTTTCAAACTTATTTATTTCTCAGAGTTTGCAGTTTTTCTTGCTGCTATATCGCCAAGGCGGGATCACGACACTGAATCCTGTCTGAAATGTAATCCCGTATACAAAAAACAAACGAAACACACACACACCCTTCCCAAAACGAGGAAGTAATAGGAGGACATTAAAACATTGCCAGAGTGATAAATTTTGATCATAAATCAGGCATTTTCCTTGAAAGTGCTAAGCCTGCAGAAGGAAAGGCACATCACACCCTCATTTCCCGCGGGATATTTATTTTTCTTAGCCGGTCAATAGGGTGTCAATAACTTTTGACCTACACTGTCCAGTTAGGACTGGGAACCCACGATCAGTTTCTCTACAAAAGCCCTGAAGTCTTGTCTTTTAAAAATGAAGAAAGTTTTTCACATACCATGGAATGATTTAGTGTCGCAAAAAGTGATACCTAGCTCAAATGGGTGACCAAACCAGAAAACCTATTTTTAAATTTTTAATGGGTAGTGTTAACAATAATGGCGTAATTATCACTGTTTTATTAAGGCTATTTTTTACGACATGATTAGAGGTGGAAGCTTTGGAGAGAAGAGAATAATAGGCGCATTATTCTTGTGTGTAAAGACAAGCTGGTACAATGACAGCACGTAACACGTAAGTGGCGTTGAGGAGAGAGAGGACAGAGCCGTGAGTGGGATGTGCCTAGGAAAGCATGTTATGGTATTTACAGAATCCGATCCAGGACACATTTTTGCCTCCCTGTACCTCTGAATGCCGGATCCTGGCACCTCTGCGGAGGGTATCTGTCTGTTGGATGGATTCTTATGGGGTTTTTTTTTACCTGTTGGCTGTCCGAAGCAACGCCTCATTGTCACCACATGAGGTTCTGGAGATATTTACTTTGTTAGACCAAAACCTAGGGGTGGGGGCCGGCTAAGTGCACGATTCCCTCTCATAGGACATTCAGGACACGTGGAAACCTAAATCTGCTGCTTTACTGATGACAGTGAGTAAACCGTGAGGAATTTGGGCTTTCTATTTCAATTTCTATCTCTCCCAGACTCCTCGAGAGCCATAAAACTGTGGCAATATCTTAATGTTTGAATGAGCAGTAGAAACACGATCTGCGTGGCAAACGCCCTGATTTGAAAACAAAAAGGTATTTATGGAGTTAATTTAATTCGGAGAAAGGCACAGGTAAATGAAAATCGACAGTATTTCAGCGGTTCTAGCTACTAGGCTTTTTTTTTTCTTAAAGATTTGATTTAACGAGAACTGAGCTAGCAGCCCTTCGTGCTATGCATTTTCGTGATTTTCCCCCGCGGGTGACAGCGTCGCCTGAGACCTGGCGCTAGAACCATCTCATACAGAAACACTGAGGAGTTTCAGGAGGTGCTCCAAGGAAGAGCCATAAAGAGGGATGTGGCGTTATCAGGAGAAAACCGCAGGAATGCCAGAGGCGCGCACACATTCTTTCACCGCATTTAGTATTTTGGTGTCCTGCTTTATTAAAACAAACTGGAGGCCCAGAAGGGGCCCAGAGGAGCGATGCTCCCTGCCAGGACGCTGTGTCGCAGGCTGCCCGCCCCTCGTCAGGGCGCCGGAACCGTCCCGGTCCTACCTCCGGCTACACTCCAGGACACCCAGCTATTGCTCCCTTTGTCGTCCCCAGGTAGGCGACAATGTCCTGGAGAGATGGTCTACTGGCTCTTCCCTGAAGGAAATGGTTGAAACGAGGGGCGTCTGCAGTGCACTGTGTCTGCTGTAAACAAGAGGCTCATGGCCAGAACCAGCGGCTCTCTGCGCCCTCTTGCAGCCCTGTCGCTTCCCAGCGTTAGGCCTGGTTCTGCTCCAGATAGACCAAACCCTGGTATTTTTACTGTGGTGAAGACGTTTCTACATGGAGCCTCATGAACAAGTGCAGAGAGTGGCTCAGGTGTGGTTAAGAGCCTTAGAGGCTGGCATTAAGAGGTGGAAATTCTGCCTAGAAAAAATGGTTGAAAAAGTCTTAGCTCGTATGCTGGAAACTGTGAGAAATTCCTAAGGAAAGTTCCTTTGGAGATAAGGATGTCCAAGGGGTACAAGATCTGTTGAGACCTCTTGCCATTAGGGAAATGCCAGATGTGAGTATCTTACTCCAGAGACCCAACAGCGTGTCTCTTGTAATGAAAGGGTGATTCCCTCTTAGATTGCAAAAGGAGCAGATTTGCCCCCATGGGAACAGGTGTGTTGCCTCTTTACACACCTCATGAGACTCTGTTTAAAATGGCAATGAACAGAAAGTTGTATGTGAGAAAAACAAATTAAAAGGAGGAAAAGAAAAACAAAAAAGAAAGGGAAGGAGTGGGAAGGGAAAGAGAAAAGGAAGAGAAAGGGGAAGGAAGGGGGGAAGAGGTAGCAGCAGGGGAAGAGGGAAGGAAAGAAAAGGAAATCCCAGCCATCTACAACAGGCATCTCAGTGGAAATTCTATGATTCCTCACTGAATCCGAGTGTCCTTAAAAATAGCACTTGCGCTGATGCAAAATGCTATTTCAATTACTGGACATCACCATCTCATTCAAACTCTTCCCAAAACAAACACATATAAAACCTCAAATAGAGGGATGGAAGGCAAGCTGAATGAAAATTTTACATAGTTTTAACAATGAAGAGTGAAATGTTAACCCCTTAACTTCCAGTCTCACTTTCAAAAATCTTAATCTACAGCTAGCCAAACTGAGATGGCATCGTCTGTTCTCACAGTGCATCCTTAACAGCAGGTTTGGCCGCCAAGGTTTTTTTTGGCCTATACTTCTGTGCATGGCCCCCAGGGATGAGGATGTGAATCTACAGTCTGGATTTGTTCCACAGAAACAAAATCTCCACCCTGACTCTCTGAGCAGTGGCCAAGTGCTTCAGCACCACTGCCTGACAGAAATGCCCAGGTCTGAAATCTAGGTACTGGATCCCCAGTGCCTGACCACTTTCTGTCCATCCCCCGTCTGTGAAATCTGTGATCCCCTGGACAAGGACAAGGTGAGCGTAGAGCAGCAGGCAATGTGCACTGAGCAAAAACAGTGACGTTGAGGAGCTGTGCTGATGGGCATCGTTCTCCTTTGGCCCGTTGTTCCTCTCTGTGCTCTCAGAGCACAGCTCTGGGCACACCATGTGTGTCATGTGAGATAGCAATCAGGGCAAAAGCAAAGACGTAGAAAATTTTCACAGAAAGTCATGGGCTTCTCCCCGAGAGCCCAGAAACATGTAGGAAATTCTGAGTTTGTCTAAAATTCTTATACCAAAGCAAATAAAATCCTTGAAAGCAGATAATTTATGATCATTTCCCCCCAATTCTTGATGCATATCTAAGAAGAACACAGAAATTTTGCTGGAACTACTGACCAACTTCTGATCCCATTTATCATTATCAATGGTTTCCAATAAACATTTCAGCTGCACTTTTTGGTCATTGAGGACCAGAAATTGGGAAAGGATTAAGTAGGTAATAAAGCAACCTGAATTACCCACCACTGTAACAGAACTGTACTAGCCCCCTGATACACGTATAGCAGCAATGTCAAATGTCACCTCACCTGTCCTCCCTACACCCAGGCACAGAGGCACAGTGTTAGGGGGAGTTTGCACTTTTTACCTAGGAGGGCTTGTCTTTCAAGCCTCCTGCTTGCAAGGCTGAGTTGAAGGAGGAAAAATCCTCCTTTATACGGATCCCGAGGTGGTCCCGACCTTGACCATATTGCTTCCAGAATCGCAGAGAAAATTGCAGCCCGCATGGGTGCCCAGTGTGATGGATTTTTCCCCAGGTGGTGGCGTGGGATGCCCAGCATGCAGGGTGAGTGTGCTGGTCATCGGAAGAAGGAGCTGCAGCCGCTGGGAGGCTGAGAGATTATCACAATTCCGCTGGGAATAGGGGGCGTATGGATATTGCGTGGAGAGAAAAATCTGGCCATGTTCGCGTGATTGCCTGTTGTGTAGCCTGAGAACTAGCGTGAGAAAAGATAATGTTAGAAGCGAAGCCCAAGTGTCAGGGCTTAGCTGTTTCCAAAAGAGGAAATGAGCGCGTACTGGGGAGTGCCAGCAGAGAAAGGCAGGAGCTTGTTTGCCATGCAGGGCAGCGGTGCACAGAGCAAGGCGTAAGTTCCGTGCAGCAGGTAGTCATGGCACACACAAGGGGCCAGCTGCTCACACCAGGGTTCCCCTGCGCTGCCCAGCCCGCGCCCTATGGCTCCACTTCTCTGCCGGCTTTTTGCACGCTCCTTCAGGAGCTGATCCCGAATTCCCAGGCAAGTCTCATCCACAAAGAAGAGAAGAGAAAGAGAACACGACAAAGCTCTGGGGGAGTGGGGACTCAGGGGAGGACATCGTTCCTGCCTTCCCAGGCCAGCTCAGGCCTGCGCACGGCCTCCCGTTCCCACCCGCGCCGCCGGCCGCATCCGTCCTCCCGCAACGCCAGTCGCGGCATCTCCCCTCCCTCCCACCTCCCAGACGGCGGTCCCTGGCTGTGATCACCGCGGCCCTACACTAACTGCTGTCTTCTTGCGCCCCCCACTGCTGATGGGCCGCAGAGATGAAAGGAGACAAGCCAGACCGCTCCCCTCTCGCCTCCGTTTTTTTCCTCCCTTTTTTTTTTTTTTTTTTTTAATGTTTTTATTTTTTTTTCCCCTTGTGCCAGGAATGAGTAAATGAGAAGGAGCACGAAGACCAGGCAGCTCCCGCCCCGGGGTGCCGAGACGCGGGAGGTTACCCCCGCCTTCCTCCCGCGGGCAGGGAGGAACACACCGGAGCACCCAGGCGGCCGGGTGGCATCAGCACCGCCCCGCTCTTACCCTGCCGGGGGCACGGCTCCGCAGCCCGCGCCTAATTCGCTGGTTCTTGCAGAAATTACGTCATCCCCACCAGGAGGATGCCCCTCGAGGTCAAAAAGATTTTGCCCAGACTAATTTAAAACTCTGGGAAAACACGCCCAGGGAGAGAAACCGCTGCTGCAGGTATAACAGGCGAGGAACTCAAACAGGTCCTGCTAGAGCGGTACCCGGGTAAATCGCGGCACACGGCAGCAGCTTGGCCGGAGCAGCTTGGCACTCTCTGCTGCTCTGGGAGGCTCTACAGAAAACCAACCTTTGTCACAAGCAGTCAAGCGTTTAGATGTCTGGAACCAGAATACAAAGAAATAAATACACCTCTTCGCTTTAATCTCGTTTGTTGACTTCTTCTAGGGCATGATATGTTCTTCCTATTTAGATCTGCGCCACACACCGTATGGCACATCCTGTCCCGTATGTACATACGCAGATATACACGAACACATATTTATGGCATATCTGCTTGTGTTCTTCCTGCTCTTGTTCTTCCATTAAAATCCAGTTTTGAAAAAGCTGCTGAAATCCAGAAGGACTACATCTATGCGCCAGTATATACATGCCTTTTGCTATGGATACACGGTAACCTGTTTGTCATTCTCAGTCCACAAAACTCGTTTTGAATGCTTTTGGTCTTGCTGCCAAACAGCATTCAAAGAAAAAAAAAAGTATAATTAATAATCAAAGCATGTGTAAGAAATCCCACGGGCTGCTCCTTGCTTATTTAGTGCCTTTCTTACAACATTTCCAGCCTGTAGGAAACAGGAATGACTGCTGGATTGATGTCCTTCCTTGTGCAGCGTTGCGATGGAATGATTTCATAGGAAAACATTGAAATACCTTTATATTTGAAGGTTTTTCTCAATTATCGGGGGGTTATTCTCCTCCCATATGTCTTCCCTCTAGATGAGGACCCCATCCATGTTTGGGAGAGTGAACGGGAAAGCCGGAGCCCTCAGTAAGTGGGACGCTCCCCGGGTGCTGGGGGCGATCTGAGGGTGGAAGGGTGATGGGACTCGCTGTGGCCAACGCCCACCCCTAGGAGTGGAGTTATAATTTCAGGCACTGGAGTCCTTCACCCAAAGCCAAGCCTGTCCTATGGAATTGGTGTTTTCATCATGAAAAGGGCAAAAAGTCAAAAAAGGTGAAAAGAGAAGAGAAGAAAAAAAAAAGAAAAAGAAAAAGAAAAAGAAAAAGAAAAAGAAAAAGAAAAAGAAAAAGAAAAAGAAAAAGAAAAAGAAAAAGAAAATAAGAAAAGCCTTCACAACTCTTGGGAGAGAAGTAGAACAAAATGTTGCGAAGGAAATGTTTCCTGGCATCCAGGCTGGGTGCAGGAAGGTCACTGGAAATCGGATTAAAACTGAGAGCGGGTGCTCCAAATCACCCCCCGGGGCGGGGAAAGAACATCCCTGGGAGTTACAGAGGGGAGAATCGAGAGGTGGGAGCTCGCAGTTCGCCCCTTCACGGGCTGTCTCATCCCATCGCGCGTGGATTTAGGATTAAGAGATCAAACCGCAAATCCATTTTGACCGAGCAGCAGCGAGCTCCAGGCAGAGTAGGCTGAGCTGGCTGCTCACGGTGCTGCGCAGGAAAACCTCTCCCAGTGCAGCGGGAAGGAGCCGCCCGGCTTTTCGGGAGACAGGTTAATGTTAATGGCGTGGAGGTGATTATCTCCCACGTTTCCCCAGCAGAGACAACCAGATGGGTCGGATCTTGCCCCCGGCCCCGAAACCGGCGGGGTGTAGGCAGGAGGGTGCAATTAAGCCCCTGCCGTGTTTTTTCCCCGGGGCTCCCCAGGCAGCGCCCTGGGAAAGCGGCTGTGACGGGCGAGGGGGGCTGAAGGCAGCGCTGCAGGAGGGAGCGGCTGAGCTGAGCACACAGCATCTCCTGGCCCTTTCCTCCCCGGCCTCGGGCACAGCGCCGCGGGGTGATCAATCCTCTTTGGACCCAGTGCCTCATCCTCTATCACGGACCCTCTTGCAAGGAAGGAAGAGAATCAACTTTGCAGCAGCCTTTGGGTGGAGAATGGTAGGGAGAAATCTCTCTCCTCAACCCTTGTCCCCCCTCACCCAATTGTTTATGGAGCCATTCCTGCACCAGCCCTCATCCTGGCATCCAAGGGAGGATGCTCCTGGCTGCCCAGGGCCGTATCTGTCCAGATATCAACTACTCCCAGCGCAGAAAAAATACGCTGTAAATACAAAGAAACTTATGAGGGTCTCATTCCCCTGAAGCTATGGGAGAAGTTCTGGGCAGGATTCAAAATTTTCTATCTCCCTTCAATGAGATGCAGTCTGCTTGGCTAGCCAGCATCATCCTCTTGGCCCAGGAGCACCAAGGGCATTTAGTCTAAGGCCCAGGCTGTGCAACTGGTCCCAGAACCCCTTTGCCCAGAGTCTGGCCTATGTGGTCTTCATGAGATTTGGGTGTAGCAGCAAAAATTACTACTTTCTCCCATAAGCCCTTCCCCAAATGCCAAAGACACCAAGCCAGAACTGTTTTGCTTTACACTGCCCAAGCAAAAGCTGATTTCCAGAACACTGGTGGGGCTGGAAAAATTTCTGCCCTTGGGTTGGCTTTCCTAAGCAGAACAGGATACATGGAAGATGGAAGAAGTGAGGAGTGGAGTGAGGAGTGGTACTCACCACAGAGTGGAGGTACCAAACCATGTGGCTGAGGTGGTTGCCACACGCAGCACAGAGCAGAACCACCATCCTCTCATTTAATTTTTTTTTTTTAATGACAACATCACTGTGTGTGCTTGTATAAATCCTCAGTGATTTCACAGCTCCCCATGGTAATATCACCAGGCTGACTCTTATGATTTCCTCCACGCCTGCACAGTTTTAGATTTATTGGTCTCTTACATACTCATTCACAGAAATAAAAAGGGTGGGAGTGGAGAGGACTTGATTTCTGGCTGCTCTCTGAGGTTTCCATGCCAGATCCGTGCAAGATTGAGGGCTTTGGAAATGTGGGTTTGTAAAACAACCCCTTATATTACTGCACGCAGGTTAGGGTGTTAGGCACACACCCACACCCACGCACTCACACATGCACATACAAAGTAATGTCTTATGAAAGATTAAAATCTATTAAAGAAAATATATTATTAAAGAAAAAAAGAAAAAACAAAAAACAAATAAACAAAACAAAACAAACAAAAAAAAAAGACCTTCAAAACAAAAAAACCTAAATATTCCTGAAAGAATCTTTGTATGGCAGATGCATTAATCCCATCTAATAACCATTCCAGAGGCTCATAGGTGAAAACTCTTCCAGCTCTAAGAAATTAGAATTTTGTGTGGACTAGAACGAAGTCAAATGGGTATATCAGCATGAAAACTGGACAGTAGAAGAGCAGCTGCTGAAAGGACCAAAGAGCTAGATTTTCCAAAGGTCAGGCCCTAATCCAGCCATCAGGAGCTGAAGGGAAACCAAGACATATCCTGATGATGACAGAGAATCAGGAAAGATGTGCCCCCAATTTGACAGTTCTTTGAGTAGGGGTGAATCTCTTCTCTCATCTCAACTCATCTCTCTCCACAGGAACACTACTTTCTCTACTCCTTAGTTGTGTCCATGTCAAGTATTTTCCTTCTGATAGTACAACATTTAGAGACAGCCTGTCTCTACCTCCTCCACAAGAAATGTCTCTGAAACAGATCTCCATGGGGTAAATGCCCCAAAAGGTGTCAAGTGGGTCTTCCTCAGACCTCAGATAGATAAAAGGAGGTCTGCATGTGAAAGCAATCTGGAACACAAGCCAGTTCCTCATTTCTGAGACAGGAGCATATGTATGAGATAGGAATCTTCCAAATGAAAATGTGGTATCTTCCAAACCCTGCAGGGAGATGAGAGGCACCCATGCTACATGAATGGCAGATGCATTGTCCACAGGCTCTACTTTCTATGGCATCAAGCCTTCACACCAGTAAAAGGTCATTCCTAAAGCCCAGTAACCTCCTATCAATACTGTAGCACTGGAGTTTCCAATGTGTAAGTACCAGACTTCAGATGCACTTTGGGTACACTAATTAAAGGATTAAGTCTTCCTTCACTCTTCCTTCTCTAAATCCTGTCTGGAAGTTTTTGCACACCCTTAGTAGAGTAGAAGTTAATCAAAGCATTTCTCATTATTTGTACAGCAAACACAGTGGGCATTTGTATTGGGCTAACAAAGGGTTTGCATACACAATGACTCCAGAGTAAGCATTGGTGGCTGGGTGTCTACCATCAACAAACCAGAGAAGGTCAATCTGACCTGTGAACCACATAGTTCACAGAGTAATTTGTACTTTGGAATATGTGGAACTTGGGTGACAGGGCTCAGCATACAGACTGTTCTGGATGACTGGAGGGTAAAGACTTGTTTACACATGGAAATGCTTAAGAATGTCCACACAGGACTCATTATTTCACCTCAGATCCACATCCCGTCTCAGCCCAAGGTGAATTTCCTGGTTAGACAAACCTGAGCTGCGGTGGAGATAAGGGAGAACACAAGAACTTGTTCAGAACAAGAATGTTCACGTTTGAAAGTACTCTGGGAGGGTCATTGTATTTTACACTCAGATCCTATCTTAATTTGCATGAGATTTTAAGAGTAGACGCTCATTAGCTCAGTGTGATCCTTTCAATAACTTCCTAGTTCAGTGTGAGTGAGTGTCTTCTGTTGGTTTGCACTAAGTTAATCTAATCTAAATCTAAATGTAATTAAATTAAACTAAGCTGAGCTTAAAGGGCTACCATAAGTCTGCATGTAGATTCTCATCTCAAACCTCAAGCCAGACCACTTCTGCACAGAGGTTGGATATAAGGAGATGAAACTAATTTCTTTTGCAATCGAGGAGCCTCACCTGAGCAGTAAAGAGCAAGTCACCCCCAGTGTTCCTGGCAGGAAGTTTCAGCAACAGTGATATGCTGAGCTGTAAGTTACTACCTCTCAGCTGTGACAGCACAGCTGATGGACGCTGCACCTCTTGGTCCATTGCAATGAAATAGAAAATAGGATTGTAGAAACTGCTGTTGGAACACACTAATTAGTCTGTCTAATTCCTGAGCTCTGACAGCTTTGCTGAGAAGGCGGAAGAGCTAGCTACCTTAGCTGCTTCACTCACAGCTACTGTTATTAATTAACCTAATATGATTTCAGTTTAAATTAACCCACCAGGCTAAGGAATGGGCATCCCCCTTTTTTACAGCTGGAATGAAAACAGCAGTAACCTTCTACAACATGTACATTGGGTAAATCCAAGAAGAATTATCAATCACATCCCTCATTGAAATGCTGCATTCTGTGGATGCTCCTGCTTATGTATTCATGCGCACTTACATGTCTCATTTCTGTATAAACAAGTTTTTAATCATCTAAAGGATAGAAATACACTGGGTTTACAATGGCCCAGGAATAGGCATGTCACGTATTCAATGGTTTAACCAACTATCACTTATCATTTTACCTATGAAGTTGGATGGGCAGTACCTTAGCAGAAGTTTTGAAGCATAGTTGAAGCAGGGAGTTTTGCTTTAGTCAAGTCAGCGATCCTTTGATCCAAAATCTGTTTCCATGTTGTGCATGCTCTGGCAGCCCTTGTTCTCCCACCATTTCTGATTTGCACAGTTCCACAGTGAAGCTCTTCCTTGTATGCTGTTCTGGTTCAAAGAGTAGAGGCTGTGGCCACTCTCCTGTTGTATTCTGATATGCAGGCTATTGCAAAGCTGCTCTAAAACATGCTAAATCACATTCCAGCAGTGCCTGATCCTGTGGAGAGTATTTTGGGTGCAACTTCATGCCATATTTTAACCATTTGAAAAATGCATATTTTTTTTATCTCAGTGAAAAAAGTCCACTGGTTTGATGTCACTGGAGTGTGGGTGATAAATTTAGGAGGAGAGTGGGAGCCAGGAAATCTGGAGTTTTCTTCCTGCCTGGCTGCTAGCTCTGTGGCCTTGGGCAAGTCCTAATCTTTCTGACTCCACTTCCTAGCCTGTAAAATTGAGCTAATATTAGTTACTTCATGGTGATGACTGCAGTTGTGATCAGTTATCAGGTTTTTTTATGGAAAAAAAAAACCAACTTTGAACGTTATTGCCTGTAATATTTTAAAGAAGAACTATGTCTTTGTTATTCATATTGATATTTGAGGATTATAAGAACCACCCACCCCTTTATCCTGTTCATCAGGATTACTTTACAGTACGCTCCAAGTGTCTCCCCTGGAAGAGGGACAAATACAGTTTGTAATCCAAATCAACTGCTTAAGGGCATCCCAGGCATTATGCAGCTGCTATGCAACATCTGAAGTGGGAACAACCCAGTTTTCATTACAGCAGATTTTAACTGGAAGAACAAATAATGGTTTAATGGCAAGCTTTATGCTTTTCTCTTGCGCTTTTATTCTGCAACAATTTCTTTTTCTCCCCTATTTTGCTCTTGTTGAAACTTCTTCTTTCTCCCTCTCAGGAAATCAAAATTAAAATCCCAAAACATTGCAGCTTAAGCATCTATTTAAGACTTTCTCATGGAAAAGTCTTGCTGTCAGCTCTGTTCCAAGTCACCTGTGCCCTCAAGCACATGCTGTTCAGGTAAGCTATTCTCTTGTGTTTCCAAGTCTTTCAGTGGTTTTTTTGTTCTTTTCCTACATATAAATGGCAAACTCTCCAGGGCAGGGGGCATCTTGGTGCTCCCTGCTTTACCTGCACTCCACATAGCCCTGTTTACAGTACTAAGGAGCGACAGCAATAATAAAGATGAAAAATTATTATTAAGTCAGCCCTAATAATCCTCAACATTGGAGGAGTAACTGGAAGCCTCCTACTATCAGCCTGCACAAAACAAGTCTGGATTTCCCTGATCCATGTGGAAGATCAGGCCCATTCTGGAACAGGGTCAGTGCAGGCATTTCCTGGCCACTTCTGGTATTTTGTACAGTTGGGTGGGAATTTGAATCAAAGAGCTCAGCCATAGTTCTGGTTCTAGAGGCAGCAAATATTTTCTATCTGCGACACCACTGCTTGGCTCTGTAACACTAAGTAAATCTAAAATATAACCCAAACTCTCTATAAAAGTAATGTAAACCTCCAAGATCTGTAACCAATGCTTTTCACTCTCTAATGTTCTGTGGTAGATTTTATTGCAAAGCTTCATGGAAAGCCAGTTACCTACACCCACATCCTGGGTAGGACAGTGTTGTCTGGCAAGTGTCTGTCTGGAGGAAGCCACAGCAAAGCCATCATAACCAACTTTTTGTGGAAAACAGTCCTTCTTATTAATTCTGTAGTCTCTGGTTACTCCCGTTCCGTTTTCCTGATTCCGGACCTTCCCTGTCATTGGTGCCATGGTGCCCCTCTGCACCAGCCAAGAGGCTGTAACAGAGCTTGCCTATCTCATGTAACAAGGAATTTCATGACAAGGAATGATACAGCCCAAGCCTTTTCTAGCTTTCCCACAGAACGCCTGAGACTGATTTCACAGTACCACAAGCATGGAAGGTCTGACCCTTCAATACCCAGCGAAAAAACACCCCATTTTGCACAAACGCAAGCAGGGCAACAAATAACTTGTTTCGTAAAAGCATTGCGACGCTGGGATGTAACACACTGATATGTCTCCACCAGCTGGGAAAAGAAACCCTTCCAGGGACAGGAGGTGGGTGCAGAAAGGTGTTCAAGCCTTTGGCCGAGGCCCAGGTGGTGTTACAGGCTGAGGGCAAACATGCAATTCATCCGTCATCTCTCTGGCTGTAGCTGATCAGGGTTGCCGGGTTTGCGTTTTTAACAAGGTACACGGATGAGCTGAATATAAAATTGAGACAGGAGAAGAGACAAGCAGCTGCTGGAGCCGATGACCACTGATCCTTTCCATGTGAGGGGGTAACCTTTGGTAACCCTGGCCCCATGTCATGTGACAGGGCCAGGAAATAAACCCTGGGCTCTTACCAGCACTCCTGTGCATTACACCTTTATTGCAGTGATGACAGGTTGATGGCTACACTGAAAGGTTCTTTTCCTTTGGGGAGTCCTGTCCAATGTTCAGCTTTATCCATCCATAAATGCTAAGTAGTGTAGGGTCGCTGGGAAAGGTTCCTGCTCCCCCTTCAACCCCCGCATCGGGGGATGGAACTGGGAAAGGGGCCCCTCACCTGCCTGTCCAAAGCCACTAATTCACTGTCATCATGGCTGGTTTTCTCCTGCCTGGAAGTGTAGACAACTTACCTCTGTGGAAGTCTTTCAGAAGGATCTTCCTTCTCTCTCTCTTTTTCATATCTCATCCCAACCCAGCGTAGTAAAATACCAGTTAATTTCTGTGGGATTTCCTTGGATGTCAGGATAGGGCACAGATGCTCTCATTTTAAATAACTCCTCTGGCAGATTGGAGAATACCATAAGAGTTCTTCTCCTTAACAGTTTTGAAAATGAAATTAATAAGGCCTCTCAATATGCTGCAGGATTACAAACAGAGCTGATGCCTAGGCACTGGAAAAAGAGGAAATCAGAAGATAACTGGAGAAAGAAATAAACTAGGAAGAATGCTAATCACAGCTTGTCAGCTCACAATTTTTTGAATGCTATTATTCCTTCTTTTACTCCACCTCTCACAGCCCCTAGGTCTCTTTTAATTACCACTCGTGGGAGAGGTAAGCTGACCGGTTTGATAATTCTCGGCACCACAACAAGTGGTACAAACGAGTTTAAACTGGAGATCCTAAAAGCTTTCTCTTTGCATAAGACGAATTTATAGCTTGGAAACTAAATATTTGTTCAAAGAACTGTTGAAGGTGTTTGAGCACACAGGAGAGATGAAATGGCAGATTAAATATTTCATTTACATGCGATATGCATAGCATTAAGTCCTATCTTAATTCTTCACCTGTTTTCTGAAATCCTTTGACAAACACAAGACATATCACCTTGCTCTTGTTATTTTGAGTGGCTTTCAGCATCATTTAACTATTTGGTGTTGCTCTGTGGAAGTATCCTAGGAAGGGTGCAGACTCTACTCCCTAACAGGAGTGCCACAGGATGCAGAAGGGTTGATTCCTTCTTTAGCAGATATTTCCAACGTGCTGCTACTGAATAAGGATGCAACTTCACCCAGGAAACCAGATCTGGCTCCAGAGGGCATGCAGATGCTCGTGGATAAGCTCCGTAGGAATGTTTATTAATAGAACAAACAAGCAAACAAACAAGCCAAAGGCCCTCCCTACTCAACCAAATTTCTTTGGTGAGAGCAGAGTTCGGCAATTTTGGGGCTTCTAGGTGTTCAGTGCAGTGTTTATTTTTGCACAGCAAGCCACATGACACAGGCTTTATCCGAGCCATTTCCACCTCCCGGGTTTTTTGGTTTGGGTTTTTTTTTTTTTTTTTTGGCAACTCGCTGAGCTACCATGAAACTGTGATCTGCAGCTCACTCAACCAAAGCTGCACAACAGGATGGCAGAGATCCCTCTTGTACACACACTTGTGCACATGAACATACACATGCACACCGTTTGCCCTTTCTCCTTCCTGCCAGTACTGTAGAAGAGGAGAGAGCACTTCTGTGGGGATGGTGTACTGATAATCTCCCACAGTCTGCTTTCAGGAGAAACACATATATGTATCCATAGGTTCAGGTGATGATTTTGGCATACAAACTACATGTAAACATGCAAATTTGTACTTCATTCATAGTTTATTAGAAAAAATTGTATTCCTTACTTTTACTTCTAATAGAAAGTATTAAAACAGCACCAAATGTGAGCAATAGTGACTTTCAAAAGGATTTTTATTCTTCATGCCCTAAATGCCTAAACTTAACATTTTGACGTAGTACACAAGCTGTGATCATAAAACGAGTTTTACTGGGAAGCCATGTTTTCTTCTTGTGTATCAGACTTATTTTAATTCATTCTGGGTATGTTCCAAGCGATGTGTTAGAGATTAAAGGCAACTGCGCACCACAATTAGCAGCCAGCCCTTTCTAAGTAAAAATATTTCTGAGGGGTGAGATGAAAGTGGAATAATTACTGTTCATTAGCAGTAGAGAGCTGGGGCGGGTTATTTTTCACTAAACGGTTATACCTTGATTTTGAGCACCTCAAGATTTAAAACGAGTGACCACGTAAAAATGAAACACAGTGCAAAAATACCCCTCCAGGATCGCTTTCGATAGAGCAGCCGAGCTCTGCAGTAAAAAGCATACTGACTAGTAAAACGTCGCGACCGTTCACGACTCCAAGCTCTCCGGCAGAAAATCTAGCTCTGGGGCACTAATCTCTCCGTCTTTCGTGCAAAACTTTTCAGCTGCAGTCGCGGTGCAGGCCGTAAAAACTATTGCTTCCCTTGAACCAAAGCAGCAAAAAATTCACGCTGTTCCAGGGGGACAGTGAGTCGCAAGGCTGAAAAAAGAAGCGTTTAGAAAGACTTTACCACCTCTTTCAGAGTACGATTTGCGAGTGCAAATCCTGCCTTTTGCGCTCTGTTAAGCGAGAGGAGTTTTTCCCTTTGGAGTAATATGGAGTTTACCAACTGAAAATTGAGCAAATAAATCTCGAAACTGTATTTCAGGGGTGTATTTTACACTTGAAGTACTTGTTTTAATTTTCACAGAGGCCTATAAATCTTTTTTTTCAATCGCTTAACCTTCTGGGGAAAAGAAGAAATTAAAGGAAAAAAATGAAGAAGAAAAAAAAAAGAGAGAGAAGAAAATAGAAGAAAGGAGAAGAAAATAGAAGAAAGGAGAAGAAAGGAGAAGGAAAGAGAAGAAAAGAGAAAAAAAGGGAAGAAAGGAGAAGAAAAGAGCAGTGTCAGCCGCTGTTCAGCCGGGTGAGCACAGCCCGCCCTGCCCGGACTCGGCGGCGATGTGCCGGGACAGCCCCGCGGGATGGACGCTGCTGCCCGGCTCGGTGCCCACGGGCACTCCGGCCACCCGCAGCCTCGCTTGCCACACGGCTCTCCTAAAAGCAGAGCCCTCTTCGGTGCCTCGGCCTTGCCCATCCTATTCCCTCTCCGCCACCCCGAGATAAATCGCCTCCTATTAACTTTTTAAGGAGCAGGATTGGGGAAGGAGAGTCATCCACTCTGTTAAACCATCCCAGGATCCCCACAAGGACCCCCATGACTGATTTATTCGCTGCCATTGTTTAACTGGTCAACATTCGCTACCCGAGAAACCGGGCGTCTCGGCTTCATATTGTTTGGAAATATCTTTGGAAATACCCCATCTGCCCCTCGTTTCGCCAATCGTAACACCTCTTTGATTTGAAGGAGAGAAAGCTTAGATCCTGTTTTTTATTGAAACCAGCGGAGGACCTCGAGGGGAGGGGGCGGGAGGGAGGAGAAAATGGGAGGGGGAGCAGGGCTGGGGGCAGCCGTCGGTCGGCATTAATCACACATCCACTTTGTCAGCAGGAGACAGTGCCGATGCGTGCGGCACACATGTTCGGGTGGCCGCGGTCCCCGCATCACCTGCGGCCGGCAGCGGGGCCCTGCGTGGGGAACGCCCGAGCTGCCGGCACCTGAGCGGCTCCGCGACCCGCCGGAGCCGGGAAACACGCGGGATCACTGACTAGGATGAGCCTGTAGAAGCAGGTTTACCTCCTGCTCGCCGGGGCGGTTCCTCGCTCGGGCAGCCAAGGGGAAGTGCAGGGATGCAGACTGGTTTCTGGGCGGAAAGCCTCGCTTGTAGAGCTGAAACTTCAACATTTCCCTGGAAACACTGCTTCATAAGTCATCTTTTCAAAGACACACAGAGCCCCTGTCATCTACAAACACATCTGTGGGTGTATAGGCTTGTTGGCTTGTACACGTAAATTCGATAATATGCACATCTCTTTCTCGTGTAAGTGGACTTCCTGCTACCAGATTTCCCTTCTTCAGTTTGCCCTTCTCCTTGATATGCCAGGCTCTGCCTTTAAATATCCGCCATGACTGAGTTTTCTGGGGCAAACTCCGGGGGAGTTGAATTTATTCATTTGAAGGAGTCCCTGCCCTCTGCACTGAAAATAACGCAACGTAATAATTGCAGGACTGTGGCTTCAGCACAAATCCGAGCTCAGAGCACAGCCCACATCCTGGTCCCTATTCCGGTGCCCCGTGAATCGGGCGTTTGTGTTGGCCTATGTAAGAGTGCTAGTTATTCCGGACTGGACAAAACTCTCCATCAGCTCCTGAAGGCGTGACACTGATGGGAGCAATGAAAACGCTTCCCTGTGGGCTCCCTCGCTTACTAGCATGAAGGGTAAATTGTCCACCGTAGCGAGTCGCCTTTGCCGCGAACGGGACAGAGCGACAGGAAGGACGGGCAGGAGACACAGGAGCAAGGATCGCTCGTGGGACCCCGCTCAGCAGACATCTCGCTGTTTTTTGTGGGTGCACACACGCAAATGTTCCGCGCTGCAGTGCCCGCTCCCAAGACCTGGGCGAGGATACCCTCATGGTCGGCCGGCGGGGTTGCTCTCGCCATCCCAGGCCGGTGATCAAGGGGATGAGGGCATCTCCCTGCCAACCAGGCTTTGCCCTGCCCCGCTTCCCCACCTCAAGGGTGCAGCTAAAGTGGGAGAGGGGAACCAGGAGGTCTCACCACCCGATAGAGTTAGCATAGAAACTAGCCGGTGCATATTTATATATATATATTTCTTCCCGGGGTGTTGGGATGAGGCAGAAATATTTGGCTCTTAGGTTTTCCGAGCTTTCTCTATTTTCAATACTCTGTCCGTGACGGTGTGATGCGTCTTACCTTGATATAGAGAATATAACACTAAATTTAGTCTCTTTTCATAGTTTTTCGAATATCTGTCCTTCCTGCAGATTAGACGAGTGGCTGCTGGGGAAAAAAAAATCGCAACACTGTGAAAGGAATAAAACTCTTAAGTCCATAAAGATGAAATGTAACAAGTATGTTGAATACATAACGTTGCTATATAACAGTTTCAATTAGTTGAGTAAGTCCTCTGTAACGTCTTGTAAAGGTGTAAGGACACGTTTACAGTAAAAGTAACATAATGTTCTCAACTGTACGAGTTAATTATTTCCAGATTTTTTTCTTTTTTTTTTTTTTTTTTTTTTTTTTTTTTTTTTTTTTTTTTTTTTTTTTTTTTTTTTTTTTTTTCAAAAGAAGTGAGTTTCACAAGTAAAGGCTCTGTCCGGGTATAAAACAAGTGATGTATTTTTCCAGCATTAAACATCTTGAGTTCATAATGAGAAGCGGAGGAGAGAACGAACAGTTAAATAATTGGACTCAGGGATTTCAGAGACGGGGGAAAAATACAAGAAAGAATAAAACAAAAGAACAGCCTTTTGTCTTTCGGAGAGCCGCGATTATGGCGACCGTGTCTCTTTCCTTCCTATTTATCTCTATTCAGTAGCAACAGTACATAAGGTAATAACTCCTCCTGGCACGGCCAGTCACGGAAGGCAGTTGTGTATAACCAGCGGCCGGGTGGGAGCGGGGAACTTCCTCCCATACAGTCCATGAAATCCCGAGAAATTTTGCGAAAATTCTCATCTAGAACTCAACGCGTTTGAACTTCTGGAAATAGTCAGGGTGAAGTCTCAGGAGTGCCGCAAGGTCCATGCACGATCCCAGATCTCTGTGCCAGCAGCCTTGCCCCTCTCCAGCCCTCGGCGCCCCCCACTCCGCCGTTCCTCCCGCGGGGAGCCGTGGGGAGGGTGGCACCCTCCACCGTCACAGGGTTGGGGCAGACCCGGGAGGAAATGTCGCTAGTCTGTTTGCTTTCCTCCTGCCGTTCCTCCAGGGCCGACTGTCCATCAAACCTCATGCATTTTATACTGAGGGTCGCGACTATTTTGTTCACGAGGAATTGAACTTGCTCCGGCTCCTGAGTGGAGCCGAAATCTCACCTCTCTCCCCGTGATACTCTGCTCCCTAGCTGGACTCGCGTGTTTCTAAACAGGCCCCCTCAAAGTGAGCTGCACGAACCCACCTCCCTTCGGCTAATTTTCCCTTAAAATTTATCTCATATTTAACCATATTTTAATTTTCCTAGGCGTGGGTGTAAAGTCTCAGCCCGTCAAAGCGGACATGAAAGGGAGTAACAAAGGCGGATGGGATTTGCCATGCTTAGGCCTTCCCTACGACTGAGTTCAGGACCTAAAACTCCATGCGAAAGGCTTGGCTTTAGGTCCCTGTGCTCCACAGCTTCCAAGACAAGCGTAAGATGAGGCTGACCAGGGACCCCTTGGTAAAAATCAAGGCGCAACTTAGTTGTCACTAATTTTTATTGGCAATAAAAAGGCCCACAAATTCCTCTCTTTGGTACATGTTCACTCAAATTTATCTGATTATAAACCAGGTGCTAGTAGCAAACAAAATTAAGCGTTCTGGATTTCTCTTTAAGATACTTACATCATTTGTCAGAATATTTTGTTCATGATGAATCAAACTCACTTTGGATTCTCACACTGCACCGAGACCAAAGAAAAAGTCTGCAGATAACTTTAATTCTTTTAAGCAATCTATTACAGCGTCACTGTTTGCAGAAAGGGAAAATTACATACAAACAAACTTCCTAAATTCCTGTGTAGCACTTTTTGCACACATATATTCCAGGAGAGGTAGAGCAGTGCTTAACAGAGAGGAACATTTTCCCAGTCCTCGGGGAAGTCTGGAGGTGCCCGATAGAACTAGAATCCCAGGAGCCTTGATTCTTGGGTCTGGTTTTCACCTTTTTTTTTTTTTTTTTTTTTTTTTTTTTGTAAGTTAACAGGGGAGACGAGTTTCTGATAGCTGTAGGTAAAGTATATTTGCTCTTCTAAGGAAGAGGAAACTAGAAATGTCTCTCTGACCTGCGACTGGGACTGCAGAACATACTGTTCTAAAACAGAAATGTCAAAGTAGAGTAATTTACCACCTGGATGTCCTTGACTTGGGATGATTAAAGTTCAATCCGAGGTGTGTGCACAGTTTTACCGTGTTATTTAAATGCATCAAAGGTCATAAAAGGATTCCAATAACATGAGTCGCAAAACAGAGAGCTTCCTCTGCGGAGTAATTCTTATTTTATTTTAGCCAAAACTCCAGCAGAAAAAAAAGAAACAAAAAGGAGGGAAAAATCCCGGGATGGTAGGGTGGAAAGGGATTTAATTTCTCAAGGGGGTGGCAGACATGAAAGAGGCTGGAGGGTCGGGCTCTGGGGGATACACCCGGGAAAGGACAGAGCTTTCGCCTATCATTAGCTGTGCAGACATCTAGTGGGAAATCCTCGCCATTGCAACCCGACCCCTCCGCCTCGCTGGAAGGAGCTTACCCCGGTCCCTCGGACTCACCGCTGCCCTCCTCTCCTCTCCTCTCGGCTCCTTTCCTGTCCGCTCGTGTCCCCGTGCCGCGGCGGAGCGGAGCGCTGGTCCCGCCGCACCGGAGCGCCCAGCGCCCACGGCGGCGCCCCGCGGCGCGGCCCCGCTCGCCCCTATTGGAGCTCCCAGTGCCAGTCCGGCCCCGCCCGGGTTCTGCTCTGCCGAGACCGGCCCCCCGACCGATTTCAGCCCCACACAGGCGACCCCACAACCTGCCGTGCTGCTCCGCCCGGTGCCTCGCTCCCTTTGGCGCGGGTGGTGCTCAAAACCCAAGCAGGGGTACCCACCCCCCCCAGCCTCTGGGGCTCTGTTTACACTTGCAAATCTCTGATGGTTATCGTCGGCAGGGGACGGGAGCGTGCCCCGGCCTCCGGCGGGGCCACCCGAACAAGCCGGGACACGCGGGGCACTGAGACCCGCGGCTCCGGCGCGACGGCGGACACCCGAGCTTACCCGAAACATTTTTGCTCCTTTCTGGGTCACAGATCTCAGCAGGAGTAGGCAGAAAAGACAAGAGCGGGGATGGGTAAAGCACACGTAGAGCTCGGCTTCAGACTTCCCTAGTGCCATGGCAGAAATTCATGTTTTCATTTACGCCGCGGGGAGAGGACGGAGTATCCGGGGAAGGTGGGAAAGACGAGGGAGAGGCGTTGACCTTGAGTTTTAAAACGTGTACCGGCACTATAGCGACCGATCATTCCGTGCCCAGGGGTCCTAGGCTGTCCCTGTCTAACAAACAGATGGCTTCTCTTTGGGCACTACAGGCGCTTCCAAGCTACAGTGAGATCTACTGCCAGGATTGCTTCTATTTTGCGGAAAGTTGTGTGGGTATTTTCTTAACTGGGTGTTCTCCTTCCGTCTCAGATCACTCCAGTTTCTTAGTTGCTACCTAATCACGTTTCAGCTGAGATGTAGGAAGCCCCATCATCTGCCAGAATGATGAGGATGCTCGAAGATCTCCGACTTGTGAATGCTTAAACTATTGTTCTTTCAACCCACAGGTTTTTCTTTCACCAGAGAAGTTTTTTTCTTGTTTTCTTTGGTGACTACAGATGCCACACTTTTATTCCTACACTAGGTATCAGAAATCTCTTCTTATCCTAAAAAGCCATTATCTTCCATGACCTTGTTTTCTGGTCTCTGTTTGACCCTTTCTGTCCCTCTAATAGCCAGTCACCTGTCGTTCCCAAAGACTTCTCTGGCTCGCAGGAAAGCTCCTCACCTCGGAAGAAAAACTGTCTCTTTGGATACCCAGCAAGGCAAAGAGACATCTTGCAATGCACTCACAGATTTGAATTATTAGGCTGTAAATTTCGTACCGTGATAAAAGCTTCAGCTGTGTTGTTCAATATTAAAGGTTTTGGCAATAGCATCACTTGGGTATTTTACTTCCTTCAACCCCCGCCTCAGACCTACATTCCCCTCTCACAGATTTCTGTGAAAATCTTTCATGTTTTGTTTTAATATAGCATATATACGTTTCAGGTTTCTTAGCTGATATACAAATAAGAACGGACATATGGCAAGAACATTTGATGTTTGAAAACGGGCAGAAGATACTTGCTAACCGATTTCCGCTGTGGAGTTATATGGGATTCTCTTTATATATACAGGCAACTTTTATATCAGCTAGGATATTCTTGCTCACAGTTTTTTAAGGTTTCGATCCTGTGGTTATTATTAAAATAAGTAGTACAATCGATAGCACACACAACCCCCCGATAAATGCAATTTAATATTAATTCTCTGATTGGGATACTTGTATACATAATTTCATCTTTCCATCTGAGGGGGATTTTTTTTCCACTTGCCACGGTTGTGTCCTCTACAGAAAACGAGACTTTGATTGAAAGCTAATTATGAAATTAAGATTGCTTGATTACCTAGGCACTGCCCAAACTTCGTAGGAACCTCTACATAAACTTCTGACCTTTCTTTTAGCGACTCCCAGAACAGTCCCAGAACCGGAACCCCCATCCCTTCAGAATCCCACTAAAATTAACAAGCTCCCTCACCGTTATTTGCCAAATATTTACATCACACAAAGTGGTGATGACGTGTCTTTTCATGCCTTCATCAGCGCACAGTGACGTTATTCCTGAGGTAAAACTTCCTGACGGCTTTGGGAGCTGGAGTGTTCCCCCAGCAGCAGGGGGCTGCCGGGCCGGGGCAGTGGGATGTGCCCTCGTCCCTCTGGTCCCTACACCACTGGCTTGATCCACTCAACCTGTCCAGCGCTCCTCATGTCTGCACACACAGGTTTCAGATAGGATCCACGTCCATACGGCGTGATGGACTTCTGGAGGGAGAGCCCCTGGGCTGAGAACTTGTTGACCTGGCAACAGCAAGAAGCAGCGTTTGGCGGATATAGATACTTCAGCGAGCAAAGGCGCACCAGCCTTTATGTTTCCTTTGCAACATGACCTATGATATGTAGCTTTGTGCTACACCCAGCTGTTTGAGGGAACGGGGAGGTCGAGTTCTTCTTTTCTCTCTCTTTTTTCTTTTTTCCCCCCCTTTTTCTTTTTGGGAGGGTTGTGTGGCAGCGGGCCGCGCCGGGAGATGACAGAGGATTTGACATAGTTCCCACACGCATCAAGAGAAATTGCAAAGAAATACGGTCTTGTGAAAGTGGATGACAATTGATAATTGCTGGCAGGCAGTGAGTATCTTCCCCACAATGGGAAGGAAGCGGCTCCGAGCGAGGATATTGGCTCACTGGCACCAGGGCAGCTACATCTGCGGGAAAATGGCCTCGGGTTGCGTGCGAGGGGACGGGGGAATTTCTTCCTTTAGGTATCTGCCCTAGAAGACCAGGGGGAATGCTTGGCTAAAGACGAACCTTTATTGTTCAGCCGCTGGTTATTTTGCATGTCAGAGGAGTTGCTATGAAACCACTCCCTTTTCTCTGTGCCATTATTGGACTAAATATACTTTGACTCCCGGGACTTTGCGAATTGTCTTCGGAGCGTGGGAACCTTGGCGTGTGCCCTCAGCTCCTCTCCAGTCCCTCGGCACCAGCCTATCTCTGCAAAGGCTCCCAGGACTGCAACAGGGTTGCTTTCGCTGGGTTGAAACCATCCCCTCTCTTCCCCAGTCCCTCTGTCCATGGCGAGGGTGGGAAGAGTTTATACCCCCACATCCATGCATGGGAGTGGATGTGGGGGCACAGGGTGGCAATGTAAGACGGTGCCACGGTGCCGGAGGTCTGGCTAGCGGCCATCCTCGAGGGCTCCGAGCCGGGGCGCTCAGGCAGATGAAGTTCGAACCCCAGATGAGAAGATCTAAGTCCAGGCGTGGGCAGATGTGAACCGCTGGAGTCCGCTGTGTGCGGGTTAATTAGGGTCTGACTCCACTCCCGCCTTTCCTGGTGAGCCACGAGTCTCAGTTTTTAGCTGATTCCAGAATAAATAACATCATGGAAGTATAGTCAGCTGTCGTGTATTTAAGAATGGGATTTAGCCTTCCAGAGTCACATATGTAACTGCTTATCTAAAGAAGACATAAAATACAATAAGCTTTGGAAAAATTCATGATTCAGCAAAAAGGGAATAATATGCTTATCCAGAGATGCAAGTTATCGACTAGTCTGCATTTGACTGGTGTTATGTTTAAAGGAAAACACTGTATAATTCCTATTTAGAAAATGTGTTCACGGTATGGATAGAAAGACATTAGTTCCATCTAACATGAAGAGTAGCAAATGTCTCTCGTCATTACAGACAGCACGTATTATATATACCTGAGAAATGTATTCTAGGCACTATAATGCATTTTCTAGAGCCCGGGTTTACTGGGATTTTACCAAATAAACTTATAGCAAAAATGCGTGTGCTTGGTGAAGTGTAAAGCTAATCAGAGAGGACGGGATCACATCACGGTATCGAGTAGCTCTCTGCTGGTAGGTGGTTGGTTGGTGCTGGGAGCACCCACGACATGGGCGAAGGTCATTTAAGCAGCGCTGAGGACTCGGCCGAATCCAGCTGCCTCTTCCAGCTCGAAAGTAATCACGGATCCGTGCAGATGGTGCATTGCTTTTTGTGAAACGCGTCCCCCGGGCTGTCCCTACGAGGTCCCACCAGTGCAAGAAGGCGGCTTTAGCCAAGCCAGAGGTGGGATGCGCTTAGGGATGGGAGAGGACGCCCCGCTCCCCTCCTTGCTCCAGCAGAGGGATGAGTAAAAGGTGACATGGCGTGCGGTCCGCAGACACACCAGCCAGGGCGAGGGACACAGCACTCGTTCCAGTGTGCGCGCCCACTGCCCGTGGGTGCGCGATTCCCCACGGCGCTGACAGCCACGCACCTCCCTGCTCACCCACTGCCCCTCCACGCCCCCGCAGAGCAGGGAAATACAGACTGCCAAAAACCAACCCCGTCCGTGCTCGAGGCGGTGGAAGCGCTCATGGAGAGATGCCGAGGGGGCACAGCGGGGCTGCCCTGGGGCAGAGCCGGCAGCGGCCGGGCGCAGGTGCGTGTGCGCCTCCGGGCAGCGGCCGAGCTGGGCCCGGCGCTGGGCTGTCCTGGAGAGCCTTCCCTGCACGGACCTTCCCTTCTGGGCCACGGGCTGAGGGCAGGGCGAGCCCCGAGGCCGTCCTGCAAGCACCCGGCCTGCTGGAGGAGCCAGAGGGAAATGGGACGGCAGCCACGGGATTTCTCCAGCGCCCGCTCCCGCCCCTTTCCACCACATTTGACAAGAGTTGCAGGGGTTTGCCTAATCCAGTGTGTTTTGGCTTTGGTTGTTGGTTTTGGGGTTGTTTTTTCCCCTCTCTGCGGGCAAGATTTCCACTCCTGGCTCAGTTACCTTCCAGCTAGAGCCATCCTCCCCTCCTGCCACTGCGATGAGTTCCCGTACCTCTTAAGATATTTCTTAAGACAGTCGTCAATACAGCCCCGGGTATGTACAGTCTCAGTGGAGCACAGGGCTGAAAAAGTGACGAAAAAGAGCTGTTAGACAGAGCCAGACATTAGAGATAAACTGCCTCCATCAAGTCAATGTTTTAATCACTCAAACCACTTCTGAAAAGGGAACCAAAAAACCCTCTTGAAGAATGTACTCAAACAGCTGTCTTCCAGTAAAGGCAAACATGTCCAATGTTTCCTGTATGATTTTTTTCTCCCTTTCCCCCCACCTTTTTTTTTTTTTTCCTCTAGATACTGCACACAGACGTCTTTAACACTGAGAGACTCATTTCCCTAGGTGAAGATACGACTTCAGCGTGGTTCAGCGTGGAAAAAAAAATACTATCCAACTTTGTGCAGATAGCAGCAGCGTCCACTTCTGCCCCTGAGCCCCCCTGGTCGGACGTAATGTGTAAATGTCACGCTATTACAAGAAAGTTATGGTGAGAAGGGCTCTTTGGAAACGCTTTCTCTCGCACTGTAAGGGAAAGAGAGACTTCGGTTTCTCTCCGACAGCTTTTCAAAGGGAAATAAAACAGCACAAAGTGGGCCTGAAGCTCAGGAAGAACTTTTTTTTCCTTCCTCTAATGAAAAAGGTGGAAGGATAAGTTTAATTGTAATCAGGCTGCAACAATACACCATGTGATCATGTGGTAGCAATTATTACAAGCTCACAGCAGAAATAGAGAGGATATGTTATTGTAGCTTACTGTCTTTTCTTTTCTTTTCTTTTCTTTTCTTTTCTTTTCTTTTCTTTTCTTTTCTTTTCTTTTCTTTTCTTTTCTTTTCTTTTCTTTTCTTTTCTTTTCCTTTCTTTTTCCAAAAGTGTGACCTACTAGTACATAAGGTGAGAAATTAATTTACCCTTAAAATGCTAAATCTCGAAAATATGAGGATATACCAAAGAAAATCTCGAAAATATGAGGATATACCAAAGAAAATCAAGGAAGTATAATTTTGTCATCTGTTACTATTACACGTTCTGAACGTTTCATCTAGAAGATGGAATCTGCCAGATAAACTACTGCAAGGCCTCCTCCTTATCAGAATTTGCTAAGGGAAAAATAAGGACTTTCTCCACATCCTTGGTGCGAGGCAGCAGACCTGAGGGCAAATAATTCCGTCTCAGTTTGCATGGCAAAATTAATTGAAATTATAAGGGGGGCTTTATCACCATGTTCAAGCAGCCTGCGGCTGTCAGAGAGCCGGCAAAGGCTTCTTCTTATCACTGCATTTACACGGCAGTTTAAGTAAAATATTTTCTGTGGACTACTAATACCTAATGCCAGGCTTCTGCTGCTTTCAGCTGCCAAATACAAACAGAAAGCTATCGCACACCCCCCCACACCTCCCGAAAATATTATGGGAAAAAGTGTAAAGCAAAGCACAACAAATCAGAAAATAGACCTTGCCTGCGAGGCACATTTCAGGATCATTCCCATTATAATTTCTAAACACGTGAAGTACCTCCAGCGTGTTTTCTGAAGATTAATTACGAAAAAAAAATCCAAACAAAACACCAAACCCAAAAAAACCCACCGAGTGAAGTGATCTTCTGAGACCTGGCTGCATTAAGATTAGACCGCGTCCCACACTTCGGAAGAAAGCAATGACATTGTTTTCCAGCACACCTTTTTCTTAGGAAGTGCTGTTTCAATGTTTGGGTGGACTGAAGTAGATAGGTTCGTATCTCGTGTGCGCCTGAGGATTTTTAGGACGCCTTCACAAATTTTCCCGAGCTCTTCACCTTTTGCATTTGCTATTACAAATCCTTCTTATTTTGTAATTATCACAGCACCCCCCTTAGCACGCAGTGGGAGGGAGAGAGTTAAGATGTCCTGCGAAAACCCGCTCGTAAAGCTGCTTAGTTCCATTAGAAACACATGAATATCCTGAAAGACAAAGTGTATTTAAAACGGACTCAGGAATGTTTATCTCAATCCCTGATGCTTTAGAAATTGTGGAAGAAAACAGCGGTGACAGTACTGCTCCAAATTACTCTTCTGGCAGGTAAATTTCATTTGCTCATGAAAATCAAATTCGATTAAGGCTCTTGCTCCTGCTATCACTTTACTCCCGCTTCTTCCAAGAATCCTGAGCTCTGCAGGACGATTATTATTAGTGACTAAGATCACCCTCTAGTTCCTCCATTATCAGCTAAGATATTTTAGCTGGTTTAGAGGGATTTAACTCCGTGACAAACATATCTTTTCAGCGATCAGACGCAATTTTTTTCCTTCAGGCTTATTAGTTAGCTCTAATCAGTGCATGAAAAAGTAAGAGTTGATTTCTTTGGGCGACCTTTTGGAGTTGGGTTGGATTTTGGAGGGGGGGGAGGTGTTTGTTAAGATTTTTTTTTTCCCTTCTGTATTAGTAGATTGTGATTAACCCACAAGAGATCAGCGTTCTCCTCAGCCAGGCATTCCCGCGGCAGGGCTGCGGAGGGTGCGTGTGTGTTATCACACAAAGACGGGTCTAGGAGGGAAAAAGGCTTTTTAGATACTGAGCCGACAAACCTCGTATTTTCCAAGCTTGCCTTTCAACTGAAAGGATTTCTGGTTTCTCTAAGAGAAATCTTAGGGCCTCTTTAGAAGTGGATGAGTGGCCATATTCCTATCACTTAAAGAGGTTTTAAAATAGTTTATATTTTCACGTTTAAGGCCATATTGCCGCAGTCCTCACTGGCAAGACTATTCTTAGCTTCATGGCGTCAGGAACACACACAGTGACCTGTTTTAAAGCATTTGTAAGGGCCAAATTCCACTCTCGCTTACACCTGCGAAATGGGTGAAATGTTTCTGACCACTCTGGATGCAACGAGTTTGAAATATGCCACTTCAGCGTTTTGTAATACCTGAGATGAGCACGGCCGTGTAGCGCGATGGGACACTACCATCGGTTAGAAATTGCCTGCCTATGAAAAGATTTCAGAACCTTTTAAAATCCTGCTACCACTGATCATGGTTGTTCATCGTCCCGCTCCCCTAGGAATTAATACTCGTTTTAGAGGAAACGATTCAACAGATGCGTTTCTCTGCAAGTTGTTTCACACTCTATATAAACGCAAAGCAGTTCGGAGGTTTCTTCTGGAAATCGCTATGGTTCTACCATGCGCTTATATGTCCTGTATTCAAACATTATTTCACAAGAAAAAATAAAAAAAAAATAATTGGAAAAAACTTTAATTGGTCCGTCGGTTGCATGCACGGAAGCACTCAATCATCAATTAAGTTTTCCAGAGAAGTTCAAATCAAACAGTGTCTTCAAGCAAACTCCTTAGTTTTGGCTAATTATTCAGCTCATCCCAAGACTTGCATTGTGAAAAGTAAAAGCTGTTCCACAAGTGGTAGGGAATGGTATTTTCAAGGCGGCTCGGGAGTATTTTTATCCTTAGTGTTCATTACAAGGTCCACGAGCTTCGAAGAACATCTGTTCTGCCCGATGCCTTCAGTCCTCACGGTTCCTTTCCAATATTTAATGGCAGATACCCATTAAAGCAGGAAGAAATTATAGCTGAGGGGGCATAAAAAATAGGAGTTTTTTCCTTTCTCGGTGTCAATAATTTATTAAACGTCATCTAAATTAAGAAGACAAAACAAAGCGTGAAATCTCGTGTCGGACAACTTTTTTTTTTTTTTTTTTCTGATGGTGCACATGCACCCTGCGGATGTAATTTTTGCCCATTTTGAGGAAATAGTCCCGTTCCCGAAATCTTCCTCGCGTCATGGCAAACCGGGAAAGAGGACTGTTGTATTACGGCTCTTATCATCAGTGAAAAGCATGGCCTTCTTCCATAATTATTAAATAGACCTCTAGAGTGAGGAAGAGATGCGGAGAAGGGAGAAAAGTAAGCTCTCTAATCTAATTTCCCTTCTTCTTTTAGCACACAGGGCTGGAACAGCCCCAGGAGGGTAAACAAAACAAAATAACAACCACCAAAAGTCAGCAGACCGGATGCTTCCCCTTGCCCCCCGCCCTGACACCCCACACATACTAGCCGTACAGTTTGCGCCGGGGCTGAAAGCTACGGTTTCACTTGACTTCTCCCTCCTTATGGAAAGGAGCTGGAAAAGTAGAGGCAGATAAGCGAGAAACTCTCTGCGGCTGAGGGTGAGGGGAGCTTGGAGAGTGGGGGCGGGCTGGGGAGGGGGGTAGAGGGGAGCTGGAGAGATTAGTGTTCTCATGGCTACCCGCTTTTTAACAAATCAGACAGATCTTCGGGCTGTGAATGACAGTTCTCACATTGGCTAGACTGCAACTTTCAACTTGACCTTGGCCTCTAGCCGTGTCTAACCCGTATGTAAAACAGCGCTGCCCCATAGAGCTGCCTCCCTTTCCCTCTTGTCCCTCGTCCCGCAAAGCGATTTTCAGAAGCTGCCTCGAGAAAACAGAGGGAAACAAACCGAACCAACTCATGGCAGTCAAGCAATGTTTGGCCGGGGGAGTCCACAGGTTTCAAAACTGGAGTCTGAAAGAAAAGGGAAAATATGCGTGGAATAAATATTTGCTTTTGGCCGTGAGGAAAAATGCGGAAAAGAGTACGCGAAGTTAAAATGGGAACATTTTACTGGCTACAAAGAAGGAAAAAAGCGGCGAAATGCTGCCAAATTAGTGGGGGGATGACAGAGACTTCAGGTATCCCAACTCAGGGCACGGAAAAAGCACCTTGAAAAAATATCCTTGGGCGCCAAAGAGCTATTCTCATGGCTGGCAGCTCTGCGCTAGGCAAGGAAAAGCCTGCTCGGTAACAATGTACGTCCCGGGATTGCTCTGCGCTTGTAGCCATGAGGGCAAAACAATGCTACAACGTCAATGGAAAGCACAATAGGATAATAAATACGCCGAGCTGTCAGACTCAAAACAAAGCACCACGCAATTGGGGGAAAAAATTAGTTTTCAGGATGGGAGTATTTGTGGCTGTTTTGTACACACGCGTGAGGGCTGAGAGCTGTTAACGATGAGATGAACGCTGCTTTAGGTCAAGTTTATTGATAGCTCATTGATGCGGGGTTCTGGGTTCAAGGCTGTGCGCGAAAAGCTTGGGGGAGAACAGCATCCTCGCCGGTGAGAGGATATCAAAAATCGAAATTATTTCACCCTATGAAAAATTCATCCCGAAAAGAGAACGGAGTTGTTGGGGTTTTTTCCCTAACATCCACTTGCAAAGTGGTACGGCCTTCAAAAAAAACCCTATTTTTCAGCCGATAATCCATTTTGTTTTCCCAGCACACATACACACAAAAAACGCCGTGGGTCCGTGCACACACCATGCAAGCCGACGCGATATTTTACAGCCGAAAAAGGCTCAAGTCGAATCGTAGGCCCAGGATTTTATTATTACGGCAACAAATAATACAGCGGTATCGTGATGAATATCCAGTTAACTCTCCCGCTTCTCAAGACCTTCCTAAAAGATAATAATAAATAAAATGGGGATTTCCCGGTCTGTTCCTCTTATCTGACTTCTGAGACTTTGTGGCGAGAGGAGCGAGATGGCTCTTGGGCTTTCGACGGGCGGGAAGGAAGGAGGAAAACACCCAGAAAAGACCCCGGGAGGCTCCGTTTCCACAGCCTTGTGTCCCAGCGTTGCGCGCGGGGAACGATCCTCCTCCCTCAGCTTGCGGTGGGCTCTCCGCTCACCCGGACCGGGCCCCGCCAGCGCTCCCCGGGGAGAGGCGGCGGCTCAGACCGGCAGAGGAAGGGGCAGAAGGGGTGCGGCTCATCTTCCCCCCGGGACGAGGGGAGGCCTCCGGGGTTTCCGCGGCGCTCGGGGCGGGGAGGGCTCAAGGGAAGCGGCGCAAGGATGAATCAGGCGGGGTGCCAAGGGGAGCCCCGCACCTCGGGGGGTGCGCCGCGGCAACAACGGGGCCAAAAAGCTCACGCCTCGGTGGCGAGGGAGGGCCGGAGGGAGGGAGGGAAGGAGGAGGGACGGGCGGGCCCCCCCCGGTGCCCTCGTCCCGCGCGGCGGCGGCGGGACCGCGGCGGGACCGCGCCCGTGCCCGTGCCCCGGGCCGGGACCCGGCCCCGCGCGCTGATTGCGTTATTTAATTATCTCCACTTTATTCCCTCAGATGTTTATCAGCTGCTTTGCATATCACGTGGGGGCGGGCGGGCCAATGAGGGCCGGCCTGGCGCGACGCTGGCGCGTCAGCCCTGGTCAAGTCCCGGAGATTGAGTATCTCTTTTTTCAGTCTTTGGGGCTTTTAAAAAAGAGCCACTAGTCTCAATGCGGAGCGGGCTATGACAGCCTCCGTGCTCCTCCACCCCCGCTGGATCGAGCCCGTCATGTTCCTCTACGACAACAGCCTGGATGAGATCAATAAGAACATGGACGGGTTTCACGCCGGCAGCAACTTCGCGGCGGCGGCGGCGGCCAACCCCTGCCGCAACCTGATGGCTCACCCCGCTCCCCTGGCCGCCCCCAGCGCCGCCGCCTACACCTCCAGCGAGGCCCCCGCCGCCGGCATGGCCGAGCCCACTGTCAAGCAGTGCAGCCCCTGCTCGGCCGCCGTGCAGAGCTCCTCCGGCGCCGCGCTGCCCTACGGCTACTTCGGCAGCGGCTACTACCCCTGTCGCATGACCCACCACAACGCCATCAAGTCCTGCGCCCAGCCCGCTTCCACCTTCGCCGACAAGTACATGGACACCTCGGTCTCCGGCGAGGAGTTCACGTCGCGGGCCAAGGAGTTCGCCTTCTACCAGGGCTACGCCGCCGGGCCCTACCAGCCGGTGCCCGGTTATCTGGATATGCCCGTGGTGCCCGCCATCGGCGGCCCCGGCGAGCCGCGCCACGACCCCCTTCTCCCCATGGACAGCTACCAGCCTTGGGCCATCACGAACGGGTGGAACGGGCAAGTGTACTGCCCCAAGGAGCAGAGCCAGCCGCCTCACCTCTGGAAATCCACCCTCCCGGGTAATACACCTGCATGGCTACCCCTGTCTCTTCTTTTCGTCCTGCCCCGCTCGCCTCTCCCGGCTATCCCGCCGGCAAGGCAGGGCTCCGTGATAACCCCCCGGGCCGACCCTTCACCATCCCGCCCGCCGTCCCCGGTCCCATCCCGCCCCGGTCCACACATGCCCCAGCGCCGCTGGAACGGCACCGGTGCCGCCCCCTGCCCCCCGCCGGCGCACGGCATATCCCGCCTCGCCTGGCCGGCCCCGGCGCCGGCCCCGGGAGAGGAAACAGCTGAAAAGGGCCGCGGGAAGGTCTGTGGTATTATTTTCCATAGACCACGAAGTACGCGAGCTGTGTAAATCCCTGCAGCCCCTCTCGGTCCTTCCCAGAGTCCCTGGGTTTGTTAGTATTTGTCTGTCTGACAGAAGTGAGTCTTTCCCTGCCTAAAAGCTGTCTGCGGCGGCCAGGAAAGAGGAATCCCCAGTTCTGAGCCTGGCTTTAGTAGCTAAACCGGAGCGGGGCAGGCGGAGGAGTGCGCTCTAAGCCTCACCCTTGTACCACTTGAAGATGTCCTAACCGGTTCGAGCGATTTTCTAACGCTTCCCTGCATGACTTTTCTGTTTCAGACGTCGTTTCTCATCCGTCGGATGCGAACTCGTACAGACGTGGAAGAAAGAAACGAGTGCCTTACACAAAGGTCCAGTTAAAAGAACTCGAAAGGGAATATGCTACAAATAAATTCATAACCAAAGACAAGCGGAGGAGGATATCGGCGACTACAAATCTATCAGAGAGACAGGTCACAATCTGGTTCCAAAACAGAAGGGTCAAAGAGAAAAAAGTGATCAACAAATTGAAGACTACCAGTTAATGGATTAAAAATGGAGAAGCAGCAATTCAAGAGTTTCAGAACTTTTTTTTTTTTTTTTTTGGTGTGTGTTCAGATTAAAGTAATTATTAATAATAATTAAAAAGAGAAAAGACAATGAACTTCTTCTTTCAGAACAAGAGATCTGTATCTTTGGAATTATAGCCTTTCTTTCTTTTTCTTCCTTTTTTTTTTTTTTTTTTTTTAAATATTGCTGTAGCAAAATGGTGAAAACTGACAGTTCTCCTGAAATCCCAAACAGACAGCCAGTATCACTGACAGACTGTACAGCCCACACGTCCAGCTCCAAGAGATACACTTTCAATTAAGACAAGATTTTCTGAGAAACTTGTAAATACTTCTATTTGAAAGAAGACCCTTCGTGGCCACGATGCGAGAGCTGGTTAACGTGAGGAGGTCGCTGTGGACACATGATCTGGTTTTCTTCCATTGCAATCCAAACTGTATGTTGAATGACTGCTCAGGTAAACCATAGTGAAAAAATTACAGTTACTGTATGTTTTTAAGCAATGCATTTATTGTCGAAAAGTAATAATAAACCTCAAAGGTACTGAATAAGGATTTCAGAGACATCAGTAATGAAGGAAGTTCTGTGGAGAATCTATCTTGATAGTAAATTTGAACATCACAAATTAGTAAGAATAGAAAGGAAAATATTTGCTTGAAGATGTCTTTCGGTTTTATTTTTTATTTTCCACAGATGAATTCTTGTCATCTAAACTGGGGTTTATTATTTTTTGGGGGGGTTTTAATTTTATTTTTTTCTCCTGCAGACCATACAATAGATACTTTTAAAAGGACTTTGCCTATTTTAAACCTGAAATAATCTTCAATAATTAATATTTTAAGTCCTGGAAACTTTAAATATTTGAATATTGGCATTTCTTTACAGTAGAAAAAAAGAAGGCCTGGGAAAAAAATATCCAAGAACTTTGAACTGAAATACATTTTTTTTCCCAGAAGTATTTTGATTTATGTAATCTATATTTGATCTATAAGTAATTAGTCGTTTCTCCTTGTTTATTGTCTGTTATGAGGCCGCAGTAGAATGTTTAGGGATTCTTTTTACAGCACCTTTTAATCCAATCAGTTATTTCAACCAGCACATTATTTTGTTTTATTCACTATAAGAAGCTATCTTGTAAATAAAAAAAAAAAAATCAGCGCACTGTGAAAATGTACTTATGCACCCTTTTTTTTTTATATATTTCTACTGAAAAATGAAAACCCAAGACGTGTAGAAGTATAGTAGTATTAATACTGTTAATAAAATAGTCACTGTAATAAAACCTGAAAGAAATACTCTTTCTTTTTTTCCATTCCTACTCACATAGAAAAATATAATGTATCTGTCTTACAATTGTAGTACTGATGTCTTTCAGTATATAGCTTGCGTATATATGGTGGATTTTGTTTTATTTTTCTTGGCGGTGTTTATCTGCGGGCAGGCACGCCTGATAACCAGCGTTCCTAAACTATAAATGTTTCGGTAATGTTAAACAGTGGTTTTGCAGCCGCGCTGGGGGACGGGGGGTGGAAGAGCCGGATGATACGAGCGCAGCGCTGCGGCCCTGGCCGGGAAATGGAGGCCGGCCGCCGACCCCTGGGATGGGGGCACGCTGCCCGGCCTGCCGATGCCTCGACGGGGAGGTGGGGGGTGCTGCGTGGCGATGACAGGACGGGGAAGGCCCGAAACCTTGACCTTGAGGGGGAAAAAGCCGGTTTGTGACCTTGACTTTTGACAGCTCCTGGCGCCGGCAGCATCCGCGGGCCGACAGCGCCACCTCGTGGCCAGCGCCGGGTGGCGTCCGCGCCCGCGCAGCATCCTGCGGGGATCCTGTGCCCGCGCAGCATCCTGCCGGGATCCTGTACCCGCGCAGCATCCTGCCGGGATCCTGTGCCCGCGCAGCATCCTGCCGGGATCCTGTGCCCGCGCAGCATCCTGCGGGGATCCTGTGCCCGCGCAGCATCCTGCCGGGATCCTGTGCCCGCGCAGCATCCTGCGGGGATCCTCTGTCCGCGCAGCATCCTGCCAGGATCCTGTCTGCGCACCATCCTGCCGGCGCCCCGCGCCGGGACCGCCCGCAGATGTTCATACACGTTTGTGTAAAATGTCTCCGGGTTTGGGAGGCAGAGCGCGGAGCAGGTTCTACCTCGCCAGCTCTCTGTGTCTCCGGCGATGATAGGGCAGCGGCGAGGCTGCTGACACGGTGCTCCGCCAGTGCTCGGCTGAGGGACGCGAGGAGCCGTGCGAGGAGCCGCCGGCCGGCCGGGGTAGAGAGTGGCGGGTGACTTTGGTCGGGCACAAAGAGAAGTTTGCTCTAGCCGCCCCTCTCCTGCGGTGGTCTGTAGCTCTAATTAGAGCTATTGGGGAACCTTTACGGTACATTTAGAGGGTATCATATACCGCGCTCGCTGTGCGCTTCTAGCCTTACATTTCTGAAATTCAAAAGGACCCACCTCTGCAGGGATCAGCGCAGAGCGATTTCCGTCCCTCAGATCTGACTGTAACGCATTCGTGCAATAACTGACATGAAAACTACCTGCAGGAGAAGGATTTATTTTCCAGGAGGCTTTCGAGTCGGGGGCTTTGCCCTACTTTCGGGATTTTAGATTTTAGCCTTCCCTCCGTGTGCGGCCACGAAGGGGCTGTGAACTACTGTGGTTTCTCGGGCTGCGATGCCCTGTGGTTTCTCAGGCCGCGGGAAACCCGCGGCCGCGGAGCGTGGGAATTTCGGATGCATCCCTTCGGAGACCGGTCAGGGAATTTCTGAGCGAGAAATTTCATCCTGCTGCGAAAATAGCCTAGGAGTGTCACATTATTGGCAGGCGGTTTCCAGACCATGCAGTTCGGTTGTGCTTTGGGGTGACAGGGTGACAAGCGCCCGGGCTTCCAGTGGCCTGCGGCACCGTGCGAGGGACACGGGTAAAGATCCCCTGGAGCAGCCTCACCCGCCCGCGGCGAGCAGGGCCTTGGGCTGCCCACGGGTGAGGGGGACCACTGAGGAGCCAGTAGTCTCCAAGATCTCCGCGGTAGCCCTGCGGCCTGGGATTTTCAGCGGAGCTGAAGCAGGCAGAAATTCCCGCGGTGGAGCTGTTCTAGCTGCGGGCAACCCTGTTACCCTGCTGGAAGGTCTGGGACTGTTGGGTTCACGGCGGGGACCTGTCCCCACCGGCCGTACCTGCTGCCCACGGGCTGTCTGCCTCGGCTGCAGGCACGGGACAGCCGCTTTCCACTGTCTCCTTGCCACGTTTTCTCCTGGAGGAGAAAATTGCCTGAAGAAAGCCACTAGTGAATTACACTTGTTCTTGCTCCGAGTTAATAATTTTGATTATTTGGTTATATTTCGCAACCTGTGTAATTTCACAGCCCGTGTCATTATTGCATGAGACGCCGCAAATTATATGTACCTCAGGTCGGAGTTGGGGGTGATGCAGTGGGCTGAATCCTGCCTACCTTAGCCAGGATCTTCTATTTTCAGACCATACCCTGGAGCGATATAATTCAGGGACGCCTTGAAAGAAGGCCACAATGAGAACATGGCCGACATTAGCATAACTGAAGTTTTTAATTGCTTGTTTGGGGATTTTTTTGGTTTTGTTTTTGGTGGGGAGTTTGATTTTGTTTTGGTTTTGGTTTTTTGTTTGATTTTTAAAAGTATTTTTAAAGTAACTTTTAATCGGAGCTAGCGCTTGAAGATTATGTTTTCACACTGAACTACCTGCCGTTCGAATTTGCTAAGCATTTCAAGACTGGCTGTGGATTAGCGAATTTAAATTCCCACTACTGTTCAAATAGCTCAGCCGCATATATATTTCACAGGGTAAAAACGAGAGCGTTTGATTCGCGATCGCTGGCAGGAGTAAGGTAACATTTTGGATCCGACCCCTGTTACCATGTAAGTCAGCGTCGAGCCTCCGAGGCTCTCGTAGGCTTTAGCATGACGAGCAGGTCATATTTCCGGGGCCGGCAGAGGAGAATCCCCACCAGGGAAGCAGAACCCCAGGCCGGAGACGGAGCCCCCCCACCCCACCGGGGCGTCTCCCCCAAAGCCCGAGCGTGCGGCTGCCGCGGAGGAAGTTTCGCTCCCGGTGCCGCGGGGAGGCCGCTCGGAGCCGAGCCGCTGCCTCCTCCTCGGGCCCGGCTCGAGGCGCCTCTGGAGAAATGTCCCACGGTGCGAATGGTCAGGTGAGCAAAGACAGGGAGCTCCGTGCCTTGCTCTCCAGGGCACCGACAAGAGGGAGCTGCGGGGAGCGGAGGTGGCCGGCGGAGCGCTCCGCGGCCGTGCGGCGGCTCAGGGCACCGGCGCGGGGGTGTCTGCGGTTTTCCGAGTCACGGAAGATTCACTCTCCGCGGGCCCGGCGTGCGCTCCGCCCTCGCCTCGGTCGTCCCGCGTGTCGCCCATACCCACGGCTGCACCCACGCACCCCCCGCGCCTCCATCCCTCCATCCCTTTGCTGGGTAGATGTGGCCTCGGAGCGTGGGGGCCTCGGAGCGTGTGTGTTCGCGTTATTTATTGCCTTCATTTACCGTCCAAAAGCTGTTGGCACATACATTTTCAAGTACAAATTGCCGTTGTACTACATATTCCCCTCTCACCAATCTGCCGCCAGAGTCCTAAAATACATCCCTAATATGTTTTACAAGTGAATATTATCACCAAAGAAAATAATTAAGCAACCTGATACATAAATTCACGACGTCCGTCCTTGCACACGATTCGGAGAGAATTATTGTTTATATTCCCCGCGTTACAGAGAATGTTTTAAAATGGTGGTAGGGAACTTACTGTGCCTGCATTGTTGGGTAGAGTTAAGTGTACAAGAAGTTTTATTTGCAAACGTTAGGAAAATGTGCCGGAAGAAGGATTTGGAAGGAAAACAAAACACAAAATTATAAAAAAAATGTATGTAAACATAGTACAGCCTTTATTTTCTCATCTTCCCTCGAATCAAGAATGTTAGGTATAATGTTTTAGCAAATGTGGAGAGAGATGCAAGGGCTAGAGGAAGCAAGTTATTATTGTATATTTAATGTATTTATTGGATCTTTAATATCAGAGCGGCATTTCTTTCCTAGCGCAAAATGCGCAATATAATTAATGACAAAAAAAAAAGTCCAGTTTCACTTCAATCTCCACGTAGTTCGCTTTCAGTCTTGGATGCAGAGACATACATTTTAATTCCCAGTCTCTGGAAATGTTAGTTTATAATCGCCTGATTCTTGGCGTCGTGGGTCCCTCAGTTTTCCCACGGGCAGAAAATGTCCTTGTGTCTTTGACGCGGACAGACAGGTATAACAAATGTTACACTTTTTCCCACCCAGCGAATAATCTCGTATTTAATCTATCCCCGCCTAGAGCACTTGGCAGTAGCAAAGGTGGTTTGCTATGGGAAATAAACCTTGACAGGAGCATATTTCCGAAAAAGAATAAATCTATTTTTTTTTGCGATTGCCTTTTACTCAGAAAGATTCCCGTTCAAATAACCCAGAATGTTGTCCTCAACATTGAAATGTTCAGGAAATCGCCCATTACTTCCATAAAAACGAGGTTTTTTTCATATATATATATATGTCTGAGAGAACGGGTAAGAATCTCGGCCTCTAGTCTATATATTAAAAATATCTACGGGTAAATAAAATCCCATTCCTGGTGCATTTCAGCATTCTCCGTGGGCAGCATTAGCAATAAAATCAAGACAGCGTTTAATACAAAAAAATATTGGCAGGCGCTAAAAGGCCGTTTGTCGCCATTCATAACATTTAGATGCGTCTCAATGCACTTTCATGAGGATTTGAAGAGATGTCCTTGCTCAATCTCGGCCCGTAAAGGAGTCCAAAAAGAGGGGAGGGAGGGAAGCAGGGGGTGGCTTTTCCTCGGGGGCCGGTGGGAGTGTGGGGTGGTGGGTGCCGGGACGGGCCCGTGAGTCCCGGCCCCATCGGCAGGGGTCCGGCCGCGGGTGTTCTGGCCACGCCGTGAGCCTTCCCCTGCCCCCTGGGCCCCCGCCCCCTTGAATGCAGTTGATTCATGAACTAGGGCACGAAATGCTAATGTTCATTAAGTCTATCCTCCTCTCTCCTCCCTTCGGCCTCCTTCCCGCCCCCGCACCCCCAAAAATGTATTTTTTTTTTTCTCCAATGAATAGCTTCAACATGGCGTACTGCAAGGCAGAAGCTTTGCCCGTTCCTAGATCTGAACTGTGATTAAACATCCCCAAAGAGAGCATCTCTCTTCCTCCCGCAGCTTCCCCTCCCTTCCCTCCCCTTAGCGTAAAGCGCCCTCTTCTACGTAGGAAAGGTCAAGTCCTACAACGCGCAACCCACGGTCATTACTGTACTGTGACCCGGGGTGTACTGGGGAGGAACGGCCGGGTGTCTCGTGATCAAAAACACTGGGACTTCTTTTTTTTTCTTTTTTTTTTTTTTTTTTTCCCTCATTTCTCCTACTCGTGCGATGGGAATCCGTGGAATTAGACAGCATTTTAGCCTCCTGCAATCACCTTGTGTGCAAATCGCCATCGGAAATCCTAAGGGACCAGGAAAGAAACAGAGAGAGGGGAAAAGAGAGACAGTGCGGGAGGGAAGAGAAAGAGAAAGAGAGAGTGAGAGTGAGAGGAAAAAAATAAATAGCCATAATAGTAGTAATAATGTTAACAGTAATAATCGTCATTAGCCTGTGATATCGCTGCGCTTTGCCTGAAGCTGGCAGGAAGGACGATGTGCCCCAGTGGCTAGATTTCTCTCCATCTAAAGGCAAACCAACAACAACTAGAACAAAAAAATATAACCCCCCAAATCAACAGCAACCCAAGACACTGAAAAATCGAGAAGGACCGTGTATATTTAATCTGTCAGAGAGGAAACCAAAAAATATGCAATCCATCCTCATTGAACTGGAGATCTACAGCCCAGCGCGGGATCCTAAACTGTCAGTCTCCGTGGGGATATATTTTTGCACAGGCGAGAGACTTCTGGATGCTGGGGTAAGATTTTCGTGCTCTTCCTGGAAGCTGCTCAATGTTTCTGCTCTCTCCCTGCTCGGTGGTGAACTAAGCAAACAAGCCAACAGCAAACACCCACCCGGTCCCCTCGCAAAAAGCCCCCTGCATGACTGGAGCAAAGTCATTGGGGAGGCCTTTGTGGAGAGTTTCCCAGGCCCCTGCTTCCCCCCTCAGCCTACCCACCCACCCCACTCTGTTTCTCCCACGGTGTATGAGGCCGAAGTGCCGCTTCTCCTGCGGGGACCCGGGGGGAAGCTGCTTGAGCTGATGCTAATAGAGCCGAAGAGCCGGTTGAGAAAAGTAAGACTGTTTGTCCTAGCTTGGGTGCCGGCTCCACCTTCCCCAGGGATGCTGCTTTCCTCTCTAGCATAGGTGGGAAGTGGAGAGGGCTCTTGGCAGGAAAGTGCGCCAGGAGAGGCTGGGGTCAGAGCCCAGGACGAGAGCAGACTCGCAGAGAGAGCTGCTGCTTGTTTGGCTTTGTGCAGCGCTGTGTTGTATTGCAGAGCTGGGTCGGGCTGCGTGGAAAAGCGTCTCCTGGTTTTTATCCCCGGTTGTTTTATTCCCGTGTTCTTGCCTCTGAAATCATTTTAGTCATTCAAGTACCGGGGAGGAGGGTGGACGGCTGTGTGTGGAAGAAATACGGGGAAGGATGTTTAACCTGTCTGCTTTTCGCCATTGTTTGTGCGTATCTAGAGAGAGAAATGCCAGCCGGGCATTGTAACCTGTCAGTTTTAATTAATCTGAATTTCGTCGTAATCGCCTTGATTTGAACGCACTAAGCAAATTGCTTTCATTTATTCCCGATCGTATAAAACGACCTATATGGTCGGCTTGGGTGACGAGTAATGGAAAAGCGGGTTGTTTCAAGCCTAGCTTTGAAATTCCTTCGGGTAGGGGAAGAAAAAAATAAATTTAAAAAAAAAAAAAAAAGGAAAAATGGTTTTTTTTATGCAAAGTAATCTTGAATGGACTTCGCCTCCAGATAGTGGCTGGTTTACATTTATGTATGTGAGGATTTCTAAATACTGTGCTGTATGAATACTTGATGGGAAAATAAAACCGAAAGAGAAAGAACGAGTAACCCGTACACTTCGCCTGGTCCCATTCTGGAGGTTTTGTCCAAATTCCCCTGGGCTCTGAAATGTGGATCTGTTATGCTTATGCGCCCCGATTTCTGGAAGGAGTGATATTAGCATCAGCATTTGTTGAAAAGTCGGGAAAAGGAAACAATCAGGACAGTGAGCGGGCTTCCACCCGGGCATAGGCAAAAGCAGCCATATTAGGCTTAGAGGAAGAGCCGTTTTTATGGGTATCTTTGCTTTTCATATGAGAGAAAAGACACGAAACGATCCTTACGAGCTGACTGAGCTGAGCACGGGCATATGATTGCATTCTAAATTGCAGCACGTACTTTAAGCTCGTGTTATACAAATAGCTTCCTATAAATGTTACACAAGTACAGGTACCTTAATTATAATACAATTTGAGAGTCCATCAAAATATGAAGTTGGAGCTTTGAAGTCGTTGATTTGACAGTCCCGGTATAGCGATACTTCCTGTACCCGCCCCCTAAAGCAAGCATTGATGAAGAGATGTCTTTAGTTCGGTGGGTTTCATGATATGTGAATAAGGCTCTCCTATAAAGTTAGCAGTGGTACAGTAAAATGTGATGTGTTTCTTGGCGAGTTGGGAAAAATAATTAAATAAAAAAATTGAAATACCTTTATAAATCATTGTTAAAATTTAATGTGCATTAGAGAGAACCTTATATCCTATAAAATTCAATTTAGCTTAGAATCCCAGTCAATTACCTTGACGTGAATTTCTGCGGCATAGTGTGGATCTCGGCATCTCAGAAACAGTCTGGCTACGACAGGCTGGTGTCGGCGTTGAGGCATTTCACTTTCTGTAGCTTTCTGGGCTTAATCTGGAGGGCACATTATATATCTCACAACTCTCGTGAGTTGTTTATACCCTGAATTGGTAGGCAGAAAATCCTCGTTTGCCAGAGGCAATGCGATAGGATTTTTTTTTTTTTTCCTCTCACTGAATATTTCCCGGATTAACAAATCTAAGGTCAAGTTCAAGGCATCAATTCTAGCAATACTTTTAAATGTAAGTCGACATGGGAATGTTTTGGCGGACTTTTTTTATTATTATTATTTTTGAATGTGTAGAGTAAAGCGGCACTCTCGTATGCGGGGGAATTTTGCATGGGAACATCGCCTGGGATATGGCCGTCCGCAGGGATAACTGTCGATTACTAGCACCTCGCTTTCAAGGGATCACTGGGGCCGTTCCCCTAAACCGCTCTGCTTAATTCTTCATAAAATACATTGACACGAAAGGGAACTGGTACCTGCTTACTACAAACGGTGCTAACGACACGGTGCTTTGTGGGTCTGGGTGGGAGTCGGTGGAAAGTGCCTGCTCTTCTGGACCGGCGGATTATAACCAAGGAAATTTGCTTTCGCACCAGTTTAGAGCCCGCCGTGGCTCTAGACACCCCTCTCCCCCAGGCTAAGTTTGCTAGCAATCTCTTGCACCTGTATCTGGATAGACCGGGGGGAAAGGAGTGACTCTGTGTATGTTTTCCTGCGCTGGGAAAGGCTCCGAGAGTGTTCAAGGGGAGAAAAAGTGACATTTATAGAAGCATTGTCAGTCAATCAATTGTTAATATCCGAGTTGGTCTGAAAAAAACCTCTTCTTGCGTACATCTTATTGCCAAACCCGTCAGCATTGCCTTTCAGGACTAGCCTCCGAGCAGTAAATATAAACATTTTGGAGGGGTTCAGCGCCCCGGGCTTGGAGCTCAGGGCTGGAGAACCGGGGGGTGAGGAGACACGATATTGTGAGAGACTCCCCGCGCGTTGGGAAGGCGCCGGGAGGCTGTCAGAACAACAAATCGTTTGTCTGCTGGTGAGCAAGAGAATAGCTGCCCAAACATGAAGTTTTCTATCTAGAAGTAGGTTCCTCTCCTGAAAAAAAAAAAAAAAAGCGAAAAAAAGCAACAAAGCCTGCAATATTTCGGCTACTTGCAGCTATCAGAGTCAGAGAGCCCTCAGATGTTCATCAGCTCAAAGGGATGCAAAATATCATGATGGGTCACCAAGGATGAGCATATCTCTGTAGGTCCGTAGTATTTTAATCCTAACATTCAAACTACATGGGAGGCTCGGTGAAAAAAAAAAAAAAAACAACAATCACCCTCTTCATTTCAGCAACTTAAAAAGACACAGAGGGTGACCGAGGAAAGGATTTTGCTAATTTGTACTAAAAATTAATATAAAGTTCTACTCTAGATGAGTGCAGCCTTTTGAGGTTCTAGCCTCCGAAATAATGTAATGTGGAGGAAAAAAAAAAAGTCAGAATTACATTTAATCCTATTTACATCTGCTCGTTCTCTCTGCACGTATTCTGCAGTTTCCTAGCAAAATCACAACCACACCGCCTCACGTATTGGAAAATAAATAGCCTGTCCCATGTCACAGCACGGGGCTTGCATCTCAGCGATATGTACACGTATACAAATATATATATAAATTCACCTATTATTTAAATTATTTCGCTAGCAATTGTAGCACTTCATTCTCTGGCAATTTTATGGAAAGAAAGAGAGAGAGAAAGAAAGCGAAAGAGAGAGAGAGAGAAAGAAAGAAAGAAAGAGAGAAAGAGAGAAAGAGAGAAAGAGAGAAAGAAAGAGAGAAAGAGAGAAAGAGAGAAAGAGAGAAAGAGAGAAAGAAAGAAAGAAAGAAAGAAAGAAAGAAAGAAAGAAAGAAAGAAAGAAAGAAAGAAAGAAAAGAAAGAGCTACACGTATAGCTTTTCTCCATAACAGACAAAATGGCAAACAGAAGAGAAACGCCTTTTTAGGAGTTCTGAGCCCGAGATATTTAAAATTAAAATAATCAGCAGGTTTTTCTGAAGCTGCATTCCTCGCAAAATTTGCGACGAATTATCGCCTCGTGCCCCTATTTGCATCGGTGAAGGTGGGAAGACGGTGTGCTCTTCGTTGGCAGCAAAGCCTCGAACTCTCTAATGCTATGCTTTTCTAATAAGCCTTGGTAGACTGTAATCAACCCTCAGTTTTACAAAACGCTGTCATAATTCCTTAGATATTTTCTGCTGCTCGAGCCGTAACACCCCTCACCCTCCCTGTGAGAGAGAAGCAGCAGAGATTGAAGCCAGCGATCATGTAATATTTTAATTAGCTCTTCTTGACGCAAATTCCTTCTAGCACACGTTCCTCCTGTTAATTAGAGGCACCCACCCCACTGGCAAGGTAAATGGTCGGCTTCGAATATTTTTCAAGCAAAGCCCGGTACAAAAAGACAATAATTTAGATACAATAGAACTTGACCTTTTGGAGAAGCAGTAGTGAGTTAAACAGTTCCCTTTGCGCACCATCTGTATATGTAAAAGCTAGACTATCGAGGCGTCCTAGTTCTGTTTATATTCCTCCAAAGAAGAGATGTAGCTTTTTTCTCCTCCCTTTGTTTAGCTTAGCTATGGGTAACAGTCTCCCCACCTCTTGGCCACGCTTCTCCTTTGCAAAACCGTCCTGCAGCAGAGGTTCCAAATTCAGAGCGGTTTTACCCTCTCTAATCCGGTCGAAATACATGGGAAGGCGTAACGAATGCATTTTGCTTCTCCAAACGAAATGCCTGCCTTTGTTTATGTTGTTCTCAGTGAGGTTAGCGAGGGGAAGGCTCGGTTTTCCCCCTTCCTCAACGCGGAAGTCCCAATTACTGTATTAAAAGAGCAATTCAACATTAGACCAAATAATCAACATTGATAATTGCGCTGAACACAGCAACTTAACAGCAGGGTCCCTGCAATTACCCACACATTCCGGGACTTTAAGCGTACATTATCTCTTGTTTCACTTAACAGCAAATAGAGCAGAGAACAGCCTGTGCCTTGGGTGTCTACTCGCTCCCAGACAAGCTGTGCCCCCCTCGGTTCACCCCATCACCCTTCCCGCTTGTTGTGCAGGCGGCACCCGGAGGCATTTTGGGGTCCCCTCGCGTTACAAACCCGTTTGGAGAGAAATAGGCTGCTTGGTTTGGAGAGGTGGGGGAGAGAGCTCGAGCGATTCAAAATCAGGCATCGGGGCTGCACGTGTGCATGCTGTGCAAGCACAAATATGCCCAGACACACGCACACCCACGCACACACACTCCTATTTCCAGTTGCCTTCTCGCCCTTCTTGCCTTAATTTCCCTTTGTTTCCCAGAGGCAGCCCCGACCTCTGGCACGGCGGAGCCTCGCACGGCGCCGCAGCCCCCGCTGCAGAGAGGAGCGGCAAAGAGCCCCATACAAACCTGTGCCAGCTCTGCTCCCCATTTCTAGCCCCAAGGTTTGAAATTTATTGAAATGCAAGAGGGCGGCTGCAGTGAGTCCGAGGAGGTGGCGTCCCGCGATTAAGTGTTGGGCAGCTCTGTCATGTCTGCTCTGACACAAGCTGAAGTTGACTGCCAAAGTGCTATAAAACCGCAGGTCAGTCTAGAACTGTTTTCGGTTCCCCTAGACGCGCCGTGTTCAATTATAGCCTTAAAAGCCCTAATACAAGTGCAAGAATTTGTTTGCCATCACACAGAGGCGGGGCGAGGCTCGGCAATGGTGGCGCCTTTGTTATCTCAAAGTCACTGAAATCCTTATACATTCCTTTTTGTTCGAAGGGAGGAGTGTCTGCGTGCGTGCAGGGTGTGGGGAGAGGTTTTCATCGACGGAATTGAACGGTGCGGGCATACAGGGAAAATAACCAATGTTCGGACGCCAAAAGAGGGCTTCCGACCCCCCAGTCCACTCCACCCACCACCCCACCACGACCACCCCCCGCAAAAAAAAAAAAAAACTAGGGGGAAAGTAAATGCGAGCAGAATTACAACGTTAAGCAAAAAGCCAACCAGAGCTCTTACACACCCCTCCCCACCTCAAGTTTAAAAAAAAAAAAAAAAAAAAAAAAAAAAAAGGGAGAGAGAGGGAAAGCCCCCAAACCATTTTTACAATCCCTAAACGACATTGCAGTCTTCTGCTAGCGGTTTTGACGACATGCAATCTCTTTCCATCCACTTTCTAGCAAATATGTCAAGCTGGAAGATTAATTCATTAATTTCAAGTTCAGCTCACAGGCGTGCAGTAAGCCTAAGAAGTTCTTGTAGCAAACCAAAATAAAGAGTTCATTACCGGGATACGTCCGGAGCATTTGATTTGTGAACGGTAACCCTTGTAAAATAAGAAAAAGGCATATAAACATTAATGCTAATAAATTAGTTTACTCCACTACAAAGCAATTACTTGATAATATTGAATTTACAGCTTGAATTCAAACGCAATAGTTAACTATAATGTAGGGGAAATACATAATGAGAATATTTTCTCTCTGCATAACATGATTAGATTTGTTATTGAGTCAGTTACGATAAGCTAAGCAATAAATAAACAAATCGATGTTGACATTTAAATACCGAGGATCTCCAGAATTTACTAGAGAACTTTCTCCGGATATATAAATACTTCCACCAGCACTGCAGAGGAAGAGGGGGGGAAAATCCAAATATTATTTCCCTAACATTTTCATCTCCCTTCCACTAGCCTCCCAAGTCCACGAGGGCATGGATCTTGAACTACGTCTGATTTCCTAAGAGTACTGACTTCACAATAGCCTTTTGCCATTCTGTTTTTCTATTTTGATGAAATCCAGCCGGAACTCAAATATTTCTTTTCTGAAATCGAGCAACAGAATAGCAAAAAAATACTTTTTCCGAGAGCTTAGGGATGTCCGTGCCTCAAAAGGTGCTGTATTCTTTGGCGTATTTCTCTGTTTTCTTTGGCTCTGCTCATTCGGTGGGGTGTGCATTTTTATTGGCAGAAAAGTACTTTTTAGTCTCTGCCCTGTACAATCCGCTTTCTATATCATCCCTTTCATGCAACAATAGTAAAAGTTTAACCAGGTTTTTAAAATAGGTCTCCCTGGGTCTCAGCCTTCAGCGACGACGCAAAGCTAAAAGGAAAGTATCTCTGTACGGCGAGTTTGTTCCTACGGGTTAACAGTATGTCAAATAATTTTAACTAGGCTTCTGGCAATTAAACTCGGCGTATTTGTCAAGCTGGGGTAGCCCAATATCCACTGGTTTTCCAAGCCTTTAGCTGCAGAGTTGAAGCGGAGAGATCAGCAAGTAGTCTTTAGCTCCGTGGTCTGCGCTTTAAAGGGCTTGCTGGGTTTCTGGCGTTGCGAATGAGGCAAGGGACGATTTGGAGGGCGTGAGGAGGGGAAACCTGCGTCCTGGGGACCCGACATTGTTAACTACCTCCAGTAAAGCTTGGCTGAAGCCGCGCGGGGTATTTGAGGTTAATATGTAAGTAAGGGAAGGAAGACACTAAGCGCTTCGGAAGTGAACATGAATGCAAGCATGTAATCTATTCACCATGAAAATCAGTAAAGACTTGACCCTGGCACATTCTTCCTAGTAAGGTTTCCAGAAAAACCCTGAAAAGTGAGGAGGGCTTTTTCCTTCTTTTTTACGGGGGAGGAGGGAAAGCCCAAACCAAACCCCCCCAAAAAAAAAGAAAAAAAAAAAAAAAGGGAAAAGGGAAAAAAAAAAAAAAAGAAAAGACGTTTTCTTCAGGAGCGTTTTCCTCCTCGGAAGCAGCTTTCCACAAGAAAGCGTGCGTGCATCTCTACGGTGCCCTCCTTCTCGGAGCCTGCCGGCGAGCCGCCGAACGCCCCAGCAAGCCCACAAACAAACAGAAAGGTCTCACCTAACCCCGGGGGGGATTGATAAGCCTCTCTGCTCCAGAGCCAGAGGGTGCCAGGGACCGGGCGGCTAAGTCTGGGGGCAGTGGCAGGGCGGTGTGTGTCCCCCAGGGCTCCCCCCCGGCCAACCTGCGCTCGGCTCGCCCCTGGGCGCTGGCGACGAGCTGTTGCTTTCCCCCGCGACGGCCACAAAGGGAGCGGGGCCCGGGCCCGCCGCTCGTCAATGTCAACGTCGGGCCACGTGACCGCACCTCCCTGCCGCCGCCGGGAGAGCTCTCCACGTCAGCCTACGTCTCCCCATCTCTTACTTCACGGATCCGCTTCAAAGGGGCAGCTGCGTTAGAGAATCATGTTAAGCTCAGCTAATGCGGAGAAGCCGAGGTAGCCCTAATGATGGATTTTGATGAGCGTGTTCCTTGTTCCTCTAACATGTATTTGCCAAGTTGTACTTACTACGTCTCGGGTCCTGATTTTTCCAGCCTCCCTTCTTTTTTGCCCCAAACCCCGTCTTCTCGCCCTATGACATACTCCTACTCCTCCAACCTACCCCAGGTCCAACCTGTGAGAGAAGTTACCTTCAGGGAATATGCCATTGATCCCTCCAGTAAATGGCACCCCAGGAACAATCTGCCCCACTGCTACTCCGCAGAGGAGATCATGCACAGAGACTGCCTGCCTGCCACCAACACTGCTAGCATGGGCGAGATGTTCGGCAAAAACACAGCTAACGTCTACCACCCCAGCACCAACGTCTCCTCCAATTTCTATAGCACGGTGGGCAGGAACGGGGTCCTGCCCCAGGCTTTCGACCAATTTTTCGAGACGGCTTATGGCACGGCGGAAAACCTGGCCTCAGCGGACTACCCGGTAGACAAGAGTGGCGAGAAGGCGCCCGCGGCCGCCGGGGTGGCGGCGGCGGCAACTTCAAGTTCGGAGGGCGGCTGCGGCAGGGCGGCGGCGACGGCGGCGGAGAAGGAGAGGAGGAGGCGGCCGGAGAGCAGCAGCAGCCCCGAGTCATCTTCCGGCAACAATGAGGAGAAATCCGGCAGTTCCAGTACGTATAAAGGCAGCGCCGGAGCGCTTTTAGGAAAGGCAGCTTGAAATCTAGCGCACCGCCGCTGTTAAATTTTTATATGCTGTTTTATAAGCATATAAGGTTTATGAAGGGCCTTTAGATTTCCCCCAACAAAACTTTGTTATAAAAGGCGAGATCACGTGTTTAGTGCTGAAATTGGCCGTGAAATACCCACCGGGCAATGGATGCCTAATTTTTTTTTCTTTTTCTTCTCCTTTTTTTCTTTTTTTTTTTTCTGCTTTAAAAAAAAAATCATAAGATAATAGTTCCGTGGTCAGCTCTTGAAAATATAATAATGTTAGTTCTGTGCCTGTAAATTCGGCAGAAAAAGGAGATCCTGACTCCTTTGATATCAATGTAATCCAGTGATTTTATAAAAGCCATGTGTTGCACCAGAAGTCTAGTTAGGAGCTGAATTCAAAGCCTTCGCCGTTTTAACGATTGCGCTAGAATAGCGTTTAACAGATAAAGTAGCCGCCTGAACTGTAGCAATATATTAAAAGAAGCAAATTAACCTAAAGCTGGCCTTTTTGTCTAAAGGAAGCCATTTTACTAAGGCACTGTGGCAATTACGTGTTGCCTTCTGTCCAACAGTTTGTTACTTACAATTGTTATTCAATCTGTCAAAGTCTGATTTTTTTATGTGGGCTTTTTAAAAGGCAAAGCTAGTATACGGCCGGGGGAAAAAAATACCTCGACAATGAACTGTACCAGAAAAGGAAGTTTTTAAAGGGATAGCAGATACGTTTAATGTAAAGAGCTCCTGAACCTTGAAACCTTTTATATTCTGCTTAATGAACTTTAAAACCGTAATGGCTAATCGAGAGGAGAATACCTCGATGCGGTGGAGAGCGTGATTGAAAATAGCCGGCTAGGGGGAGAAGGAGACGCCTCAGCCTTGGGCTCAGGGGCTTTTCTTCTGCTCGGGACGTAGAGACGGGGTTAGGCCAGGGAGGGAGGACGAGATCCCAGCGGGTACGGGCTCGGGGAGGGCTGGGCGCGGGCCCCCCCGCCCGCCGCAGCGCTGCCCGCTGCAGGCAGCCAGGTGACGGCTGCTCCCTGGGCAGCTCCGCGTGCGCGGCGGCGCCCGGCGGAGCAGCCTACAAAGGCTTTCCTCCGGCTCGTGAAATCCCCAAGAACCCCCCGCCACCACTCTTTCCTCCAGCTGCCCTCCCCGCGGAGGAAGCGAGGCCGGATCCCCGCGTCTCGGCGGGGGTTTCGCCCTGCACGCTGCCCGGGGCCGCGGCGCTGCAGGAGCCGGGGTGTGCCGGCGGGTCCCGGGCCCGGCTGCGCGCACCCGCCAAGGCGGAGGGCTGGCGCCAAGCCCTGGACCTAGCAAAGCCGACCCCGGAGCGGGCAAAACGCGTCTTTTCCGTGCTTTGCCTGAGGGTCCCCCCTTCCCTTCTCAGCCCCCGCCGCCGGCCACAGCCGAGTCTCAAATGTTTCTGCCTTTTTTCGCTCCACAGGTGGACAACGTACGCGTAAAAAGAGATGCCCATACACCAAATACCAGATTAGAGAGTTAGAAAGGGAATTCTTCTTCAGTGTCTACATAAACAAAGAGAAACGCCTCCAGCTCTCCCGAATGCTCAATCTGACCGACCGTCAAGTCAAAATATGGTTTCAGAACAGAAGAATGAAAGAAAAAAAAATTAACAGGGACCGATTACAATATTACTCAGCTAATCCACTACTTTAAAACTCATAGCGTTTTTCAAGACGAGATTAAATTCAGATTTCGCCCTTGACAAGGTCAAGCCACGGGGTTACATGGAGGAAGGAGGTGTGTATCTGACGGGACTAGAAGAATCTAAGGTTTTACACACATGTAAACCTACTCTGGAACTGCGATTATGATTTTTTTAATCTATATATTTACATATCAACTGGAATCTATTTGGTTTTGACACACATGGGATCCATTTCTAAACGTGCACGTCACCTCTGAGTGCAAAATCCATACCTCTTACCTTTCCAGGCACTGCGGCTCACCCTGCCACCGCTTTCGGCAGGCACGGGCGTGGATGGTCCTTCTCCATCCCCGGACTCGCCCACCCTCGGCCCTTTCTGCCCCTGTGCTGCTGTGGAACAGCTGTCTGGAGATTGCCAGGTCGGCTCACCCAACCAGGACCACTGCAGAATAGAAACTCTGAGAAACAATCTTTTGTTCCTCCTTAGGAAAATATCTGGGTTAGAGGCAGTATTCCATTGCTCGTGGGTTTGAAATAAGAATTGAAGGACGGACACACACACACACACAATACACACACACACAGAATTAAAGAAAGGGGGAATGTCATGTCCACACCTTCGCGGGGCCAACCGCGAGTAGTTGTAATATGGATGTAGTGATGGTTATAGTAGTGTTTCCTTTGGGGGTGTGGGGAGGGATGGGAGCGAGGGAAAAAAGACCTAAATGAAAGAGTTAATTATTTACTTTTCAAAATCAGGTATAAATTCGCCATATATCGTAAAGAAACAATCACTAAAAAGAAAATTAGAAAAAATTAATTAGCTCCTGTTTTATTTATGACAACAGACTATGCGTTGCCATCTTTTTGGAGACAAATCATATACAAATACTAAAATAAATCGGCAAAAGAGTGTGAATTTCAGCATTTTAAAAGAAACAACTCCATAAAGGAAACTAACCTTCTGGCTTCTGGCTCACGAACTTTCTTCAGGAAATACCTGTGGAGAACGACAGTTTAGCAAATACCACACAACACTTAATTGAAACTTGGAGTTGTGCAATGTACTAATATTGGATGATTAAAATAACTCGATTGCATGTTCGTTTAAAGGTGACTAGTGAGAAGTTTAAACAGAAGCCAAACAATGTAAATATGGTAATTTTGTTGTTGTCTACTTTAAATGTCATGAGCTCTACTTTGTCGCCCAGTCGACGTATGCAAAGAATGGAGAGTTGTTTGGACTTATTTTAAATATCTATAAATATATATATTTCCCTGCAGGAACCAAAGTGTGAAAAAAAAATACAATTTAAAAAAAATCTTAAAAAAGAGAAAAAAAAAGGAAAATATTTAAAATTCTATATCAGTTTACAAAGGATACGGTGTTCTATCGTTGAGGTAATTTGCTGTCGAGAATATCTGAATGTATATTTCATACAAAAACGGTGTTTTACAAGGCTTGTAAATATGAAAAAAAAAAAAAAAAGAACCCATGACCTATTTTGTTCGAATGCCCTTTTTTTTTTTCTTACCCTGGTTGGGTTTTTTTGCTGGTTTTTTTTATTATTATTTTTATTGTTCCTTTGGGGCTAAAGGGTGTGGGATTTCTTTACATGTGCAACAAAGTGGTGATAAGAATGTTTTTGATTAATAAATTTTACCAAATGGATGTAATTTCTTTGTCACAATTCACAACATGCAATATCTTTATATGACGTCACTGTTTTCAATATGTATCATCTATGTGTATATACAGTTTTCTTTTAATATGCGAAAGTATTTGGTTGCATGTATACAGTGGAACAGCGCACAAGGAAAATAAAAAACATGGAAACTTTATATTTTTACTCTGGTGTTACATTACTGCATGTTCTTTTATCCGATGTAACTCTGGGACCCGAAATTCCTCATGACCTTCTTCGGTCGTTTTGGGGCGAATTACCCTCTTTTGCAAACTGCGTCGTCAAATCTTCTGCTCTAGAGTTAACAAGTGAAGCTAGGCTTGTTCGAGCATAGATTCAGGGTGTCACAGGAAAAGGAAAATTAAGTGTGTTCATAGCTCGCTACGTGTTCGGCCTTATTCTGCCCGCACCAGCGGGACAAGGTTCCGTGCTCGAGGGTTGGACATGCCATTGCTGTTTGCTCCCCGCCACATGACTCCAGGAGAAATGTTTATCAGTAGCATTTGGGACACGTTTTATAAGATGGCACCAAAGGGAAGGCTCGAGCCAGCTGATGGATGTGGCCAGAATTTGAGAGCCCTAAGAAAATTGTTGTCTTTGGGGAAAAAAATCCACATGGCAGTGTGGTGGAAATGGACTGATTGAAATTGTCCTTGATCTCCAAGGCAGGGAGGGGGTGGACTGAGGCGGACAGCGGGGGGAGGAGTGCTGGAAGGAGAAAGTTGGAGGGGGCAGGGGGGAGAAAACCCCAAACTCCAAACAATAGCTGAGATAGGAATGTATTTTGAAAAGAGTGCTTGAATCTTTAATGTTGACCCTAATCCTAATCAGGAGAAGAAAGCGGATTCTGTTTTTGCATTGTTTACTGGCTTTGAACTTCTGTATTGCTTGGACATCACCCATAACCTTGAGGTGAAGGACTTACTGACTTCGGGCCTTTGTTGACCACCGCCACCCAGCCAGACAAGGTTTACCCAAAAGGAATGTTGAAAAGCGAGGAGGAAAAGAGGGAACTTTGTTTGTTTGTTTGTCTAGGATGCAAGGGGAAATGCCAGTTAAAAGGAGACACACAGATGTACGGACAGACGGTGAGAGAGGGATAGAGGGACGGATGGAGAGCTGAACGGCAATGAAAGTTAAGCCTGCTAGCTTCCTCTCCTGGTTAAAAATTAACTGGTATTCAGAGCCAATCCCAGAGACAGTAAAAACATGGAGTTTCTGTGGTCGGGGTTTGGATTTCCTAGCCCAATAAAATCGCATCCTCTGTGTTGCTGTGACATTGCGGCCATAAAAACTGTCCGTGACTTGTCCGCTCGCCTGTACCAAACGCATCACTCCAAAGGCACCGGAGGCTCGCCCAGAGGTTTTTACACCGGGAGGTGAGCCACCATTGCTCTCCGCCGCCGTCTGTCCGTTCGCCTGCCCGCCCGCCGTCCTGCCGCGGGGCCCTGGCGGGCGGCCGGCCAGACGGACGGACGGACGGACGGACGTCGGCGGCGGCTGAGGGGCTGCTTTGCCACAAGATGGCGATCTTCAGATCAATGTCAAAGCCGGCCGGGGCAAGGGGAGCAGCTCTGCAAAGGAAAAAAAAAAAAAAAAAAAAAAAAAAAAAAAAATCTTGGCCTTTGTTCACTTTGCATCCCTGGAGCCACACGGGTAATTATTGCACTTACCGGGCTCCGCTGTACAAAAAGCCGCTCGGGATGCCGCGGGAGGGGGGAAACGCTGGGGCTTCTCGGTGGAGTTAAAGCCTGTGGGCTTTGGGTTAGGAAATCCGCGAAGGTAAGTGTTTTATACATCTACCCGGCATAGAGAACCGCGAGGAGTATGCGGTGACCGGAATGGTACCCTGCCATGTGGGGTGGCCCTGGTCCCCGCCGCTGAGCACCGCGGAAAAGAACTGTAGGGAGAGGAAGGGATGCAAAATTTGGTGATTAGGATGTGAAATAATATAGAAGGGACTTTCTAAGTTGCAGTTGACCTTTTATTTTCTCTTCGTTTTGGCCAGCCGGGTGGAAAATCCACGTTATCTGGAAATATTTTTCCAGGGTAACTTGTAGCTTTCTTCCACTTATTAAGAAAAAAAAAATTAAGAAAGGATAAAAAAAAGAAAAAAATAAAAGAAAAAAAAGTAGCATTGGAAATATTATGAAACTTGACATTTATGTGTGGAACAGTAGGTGTCTTCAATCAAATAGATCTATGGCAACACAGTCTGCAAATGACATACAATTCTGACGATCTTATTAGTCTTGAACTGTAGTTTAGTTAGGGTCGTTTGGTTACTTTAAAGGGTAGTCTGCTTCCTTGCAGCTGGACAGAGATTGTGGTAAACAACTTTTGACATACTTATGCTAAAAACTGTTCATGTGATTGCATATTAAGTCAATGTTCATGTAATACCAGATTCAGATTTCGATTTTCTCTCTTTCTTTCTTTCTTTCTTTCTTTCTTTCTTTCAATTGCTTTGTTTCTTTCTCTTTCTTCCTTTCTTTCTTTTTCTTAATCAGCACATGTGCTGTAAACAAACAATAGTCACTCCTTCTCATGTGCTCAGGGCTGCTCTGGATTGTAGCTTTGAAACTCTATCCTCTCTACGAGTATCCCTAACTCCAGGTTACTTTTCATGCCCATAAAATTTTCACATGTTTTTCTTATGTCTCCATTTGAGAAGGGCGGGAGGGAAGGTGGTATTACATGCGGAGATGCTGGTTTGGCTACTTATTTTAATACACGTGCTTCTTAGGACAGAGTTCTAAGTATCTGCCCGGAAAAATGTAAAATATTATTTTATCCTTTCTCTTCTATGTATATAATGCCAGTTGCCTGCAGTATTTTTTTAAATTGTGCTTCCAGGGAACTGTTGCAAGTGCAGTTAAAAGCACATGCTCAGTCGACAGAGAGCAGTTCCAGATGATTATTGGAACCTATCGATTTCATCAAAGATGCTCCATTAAAAGCTCGGGCATGTTGATCCCTTTTGACTTCCCCTCAGTAATGCCAGGACGCGAGAAGCCACGTGAGAAGCAGGGAGATTTGAGGGTCCCTTTGCAACATTTCATTTTACACCAGTCAAGTTAAACTCCGCATATTTGATCAAATATTTATTTTTCCCCTTGTTGTTTCCCTGTCCCATTCAATACTTGGCTGAATAAATCAAAGGACCCCAGCAGCAGTTAAAGCGCCCTCTGGTTACGAATTGTTTACTGACGGCCGCGGTCATAGGATAATATTTAAAAAAAACAAGCTTGTTTCTTACAATAACTGTTTATTATTTCACATTATTTGGGTTTGCATGTTTTGGAGGAAAGAGGGGAAGCCAGCTCAGTGTCTACACTGTGTTTAATTAATCGTGTACTCAACTTCAGCTCACATACCACATCCAAACCCCTGGGAGACTTTTTCATAAGCTCGTTGGGTTTGTGTTTTGTTGTCTACTTTTTTTTTTTTTTTTTTCTTGGTTACAATCTTCTCATTAAATGCTCTGAAATCGAAACTTCTGGCCAACGTGTGTGTCTGACAGCCAAGCTATACCACAACAACAGCAAAAAAATATATTTGTGTATGAATCCAGATATTTTTTAAAGCGAAGACAGATAAAAAAAGGGAGAAAGGGTACAGTTTCAAATGGTTAATAGAGCTGCACTGCCCATCTCTGGCAATAGAAGGGGTACTCTTAAAAGACAGACTTGGGTATGCAATATTTTCCCCACGCACATATAACCCGATACCGTTGTTGCTTCTGCATGGTGTTTGGGGCTCTCCGGACAATAGAAAGCCCCGTTGTTCTCGTCAGTGCCAGAACATGGCGAGGAAATAAAGACCTAATGAATTGGTTTGGGTGTATTTTGTCCTGCCGCACACCAGCATTTGAAGCTCGTCAGAATTACTTGCAAAATATGTTCCTAATCCAAATGAGTAAAACGATACATGTATAATATAAAACATAGTTAGGAGAGCAAGCCGCCGGATGGCTGGAATAAAATTAAATCGCAGCCTAATTTTTAACAAGATAATCCACCAAAACAAGCCAAACTCCCTAGCACCACCACCAGCGTGAAAGAATTTCTAGTAAAGATAAAATTAGTGGGGCCGTCATTTGTCACCTAACTTGGCACAGACGCAGTTCCTAAACCTCCTGTCTGAAATCCGCCTTCTTTGGAGCAAATCCAGAAAAAAAAAAAAAAAAAAGGGAAAAAGCAAAAGAAAAAAGAGGAATCTGGCACACATACACGTTCCAGGGAACTGACAGCTCCAATATTAAATAAGTATAGTCTGATCGCATTAATTTTTGGAGCTGTATAAAATGTAGTCCACGGCTCTATTCTCAGATAGGCGGCGCATGCACTCCTGCACAGACTGCAAGGCCGTTTACGTTTTCACAAATTGCAGCTTGCCCGTGTCTACAAATAAAAGCATATTTTAATTAGCTCGCAAAATGCGTCTCTGGATTAACAGCGCTGATCTTTTGGGTTATACGGGCCAATAATAAAAAGATAAATCACAGTTTAACACGATACGTTTTGAGATTTCCAGTCAGAGTTTGCTTAGGCTGAGCTGTCGGTTTTTATTTATTCCCTTTTTGTTTTTAATTTTAGTTCAACCAATAAAACGGCTTAACGACGCTATTAATGCATCTATTATATTTTTCTTAGATCAATAAAATTTTATTTTGATAGTATTGTCTATGTACGCCATGAATTTAGATTCTCCACGAAAACACCTTCTCGCCGGCTTTGATATTTATCAGAATTTTATTTGCTCAGTTTTATAGACCCTCGGATAGCCTTACTTACAGAAGTAGAATTAAAAAGAAAGTAATTCTCGTCCCCTGGCGTCCACAATATTCTTTAAAATTTCTTTTAAATAGAGGTTAAGTTCCAAGGGACACATTGTTAAGCGCTGGTAATGCAGTAGCTACACACAGCGCATGCCAAATTAGCTCAGTTTAGTCAGAATTGACCATTATCTTTTATAGTTACGAATCAAGTGAACATTATTAGTTTTACTTCGCTGGGTTTGATGATGCTGGTTACTATTTGCCTTGGCCTTGTTAGCGATTAAAGAAAGCGGAGATAATGCAACGCCGAGCTGAGTTCATGATCTAGACGGAGTCGGTGCCTTGACCATCAAACCGGCCGCGTTTACTGCGGTCAGCGCAACGCCCCACGGCAGCTCCCGCGGGACCTGACACGGGCTGGGGTAACCCACTGCTGCAAAACCTAAACAGGGAGGCTAAAGAACACCTTCAAAAATTTTCACCGGCTTCTGTGCCTTTTGTCTGGTTCCCCTGCATTAGAGCGCACAGGGAGGAAAAGCCAGCTCGCCGTCTCATCGAAGCATTTCCAGTCATTTTATTCCGGCTGACGAGGATTGCACCGTACTTTTTATGGTACTTTCCTTCACTTTAATCCAATTTTTAAAAGGGAGCTGCTTATTTTAAAAACAGCTTTGGAAGGATTTCAAGCGGTTCTCCTCGGTTCCGTATGGCTTTTAGATTTGCAATCCCTTTCTATTTAATTTGGCAAATGCAAAATAAACATACCGCAAGAGCGGACTTCCCCAGAGTAATTTTTATACCTGACTTGTGTAGAGAAATGTATTTGGAAGGCGGCGCTGGGGCTCACGTTTCTTTTTATTTAGATCTGTATTTATGAAGCTAAGCCTATTGATAATAGCCTTCCTGTATACTAGCCAATAAACCAGTTCCTTATGTGGTATTAATTTCGTTAGTAATGATATGGCCCTCATAGGAATCTGATAAGGGTTCGTCCATCGCACATTAACACATCCGAAGTTAGTAGGGTTGGGAAATTGGGAACAATGTTACAGGATGAAATGCGGGAAGGAAAAAAACCTCGAAGGGTTTCTATAGGCTGGTAGATCTACCCCTGTCACCGCATCCCACGGGCCGGTCGGAAGGAAATCGCGCTGTGATGCTCGCCCCACCACGCTGGAAAAATCAGGCGCCTTTCCACAGAGATTTTATGGATGTTTCAAAGTTATAGCATCCCCTGCCTGCCCTGGTGCTCCTCGGGGGCGCGAAGGGAGGCTGGGGAGGGCCCCACGGGAAGGGACACTGCCCTCCTGCCGCGAGGAGGGATTCCTCCAGGAGGGATATCACGCTGTGGAAAAAAAGCTTTTCCCCCGTGGCAGGCGAACACTGCGGAACAGGACCACGTGGGGCTTGACAGATCCGTGGGGCCAGGGGAAAGAAATGCTCCCTGGGGGTTTTGAAGGCCGAGGGTAGGGGCCGGGGAATTTGGGGTGCCTCGCCTGACCCGGCATCATCCCTCCACGCAGGCAGCGGCCCCATCACCGCCCCCAGTGCCCTCTCGGACACGGCAGCCGGGTGTAGGGCAGCGGTTCTCGTCCCGGGCGGCGACGACGCCCGGTCGGCGGCCGCTCTCTCCCGCCCGACCTGCTGGAAGCGGAAACCGGCCGAGGGCTGCTTCTCCAGGCGGCGTGTGGGCGAGAGGAGCGAGTGATGCTCCTCAGGGATGGGCAGCGAGAACTGGGTAGCCTCAGGCTCCCTTTGAACTAAAGTGCCCTTAGTTCCGCGGGCCAGGCAGTGAGGCGACTTCAAAATGGCATAACCGAGAGATGATGGAAGTGAAAGCAAGTCATCATTAAGCATTTCATTACGAAATCTATCTGTCTCTCTGCCTGCGTCCCTGCCTGTCTGCTATCTGTCTGCTACATCCGCCACAATTACATATTGACTGGACTGGGCTGTCTAGTATCTCGATATTTATCTAGCTACTCTTATTTCTATTATTTAGTACATTGCTTAACGGAGACGATGATTTTGAAGAGGAGAAAAGTGAAAAAACCCAAATGGAGCAGGAGGGAGGGGAGATATAAAAATGATCGTCCAAATATAAACACATCAATAAACACGGTGCACAGCATCCTGTGAGGATCCATTTGAACTGCTCGCGTCTGGATTCTTTCTGTGACATATGTCTGGGTTTATATTTTAAATGGTAATCAGACCTCAGGAAGAATACAGCGTTAACTAAAGCATTAGAAGCTGCAACCGCACAATCAATCCTCCCAGAGTGGTATTGCTCCCTAAGAGATTCCTCAGCGCAGCGGCGAGCATTTTATCTCCAGGAAAATTAAGCCCAGCCTGGCGTCGTGGCGTTGATGTTAGGCTGCAAGCAGCCCCTTTCCTCGGTAGTTTAACGCGGGAGGCACCAGGCCCCTTTACGGTTTCCAATGATCCGTGATAAACAATAACACGTCTTTTATTTCTTAAAAAAACGAGACAATCAAATAAAATGAGCAGAGGCTGAGCATAAAACACCGGGCGAGCCGTGGCTTTATTAATTTCGTGTGACACATAGGCTGCGCAGGGAGGTGAGCAGGCGTTGCTGCTGGAAAGCCCAACCACGGGGAGAAAGGAGCGATAGTAAAAGCTTCATCTGGACACCGCTTCAGCCTAGGTATAATAAACATCAGGACCGCCGGGCTATTTTATAGCGGTGCGTGTTATAAGAGGGGAGCAAAACTTGGAGTCAGTACCAGCACAGCCCGCTTCTTCCCTTTCCCCTTCCTCTTCCCCTTCCCCCTTCCCCCTTTCCCGTTCTCCCTTTCCCGTTCCCCCTTCCCCTTCTCTTCTTCCCGGGAGCGCGACTCCCGCCTGGGCGCAGGCGCTCGCCCATGTGGTGGAAGCGCGCGCGCCTGTGTGTATGGAAATCCATATTACACATTAATATACATCTATCTTCCAAATTCAGAGGTCGACCTGAGAGCAGCTCTGTGCATACGAAACCAGACGGGGAGGGGTTGCTGGGGAGGCCCGGGCTTCCATTGGCTGCGGGCGCCTGCCGTGGTGCGGGGGTATCTCTCATCATATTCAGCATGTTTTGCACAAGAAATGTCAGCCAGAAAGGGCTATCTGCTCCCTTCGCCAAATTATTCCACAACAATGTCATGCTCCGAGAGCCCGGCTGCAAACTCTTTTTTGGTAGACTCCCTGATCAGCTCGGGCAGAGGGGAAGCGGCGGGAGCAGGAGGCGGAGGCGGAGGCGGAGGCGGCTACTATCCCAACAGTGGTATCTACCTGCCACAGGCGTCCGATCTGTCCTACGGGCTGCAAAGCTGCGGACTTTTCCCCGTTCTGGGCAAACGCAATGAAGGTACTTCTCAAAGCATGGTCCCCAGCTCGCACTCCTACGTGTCAGGGATGGAAGTGTGGCTAGATCCCCCCCGGTCCTGTCGCATGGAAGAGCCGGACAGCCAGCAGGCCACATCGTGCTCCTTCGCTCCGAGCATTAAGGAGGAGAGCTCCTACTGCCTCTATGACTCAGAGAAATGCCCCAAGGGCTCGGCAGCCACAGACCTCGCTCCTTTTCCCCGGCTGAATGCCGAGGTCAGCCCAGCCAGCAGCGGCGGCGGGGTCCCCGTCCCGGGCTACTTCCGCCTCTCCCAGGCTTATGGCACTTCCAAGAACTACGGCGCGGGGCCAGCCGGGGCTGCCCCTTTCCCTCCGCAGCCCCCCGGCCGCTTCCAGACGCCTCCATCTTTGCCTCCCGTCCCGGACGCGGGGAGGAAGGAGGATGAGGAACGCTCCCCAAGCCCCTTGGCGTGCGTCTCCCAGAGGGAGGACGAGACTCAAGCTTCATCTTCCACCGCAGAGGAGCTCTCTCCAGCTCCGTCAGAGAGCAGCAAAGCTTCTCCCGAGAAAGAGCCTATAGGTAAGCGAATGATGATGATGATGATGATGATGATGGTGGTAGTGATGATTAAAGAGAAAGGGGAAAAAAATAAAGAGAGAGAAAGAAAAAAAAAATAGTCGTTGAGGAACATAGCGGCATTGAGATGCGAAAGGAGGATCCCAGCTGCCCCGCGGGGCTGCCAAGAAGCGCTGCTCAGACTGACCTTCTGAACTTTGTAATATTCGGGCATGGGGTTGCCGTAAAAATTAATGTCCATCCTATAGTTTAAAACCCTTAGAGCCTCCGCTATGGGCAACGTTAGCCTGCATGCTGCTAAAACATATAGAAAAACAAGATCAATCTCTCCCCCGTGATGTGAAGGTGCCTACCAGATAACAGAGATGTTTGTAAAGCATCCAAAATAAGCAATAGGCAGTGCCAATAAATAAACCTATTAACGCGGTAAGTTATATTTTATGATCCAGAATGCTTTTCGGAATAACAACCGCCCTGAAATGTGCCATCTATGAGCTGCTATCAAATTAGACTGATGAATGCACGGCGAATATCCTTCAGCATCTACACCAGATAACAGAGCTGTTATTTATACATTTCCTTATTTATTTCCCTTTCGTGTTCCCATGGTAAAAAAATAACTCCCATTCCCCGGACGGCAGACTTTTCAGGAGCTTCTCTCTGTCCGCCTTTCAGACGCCCCGTTATTCCTTTCAGGCTAGCCGTTGGAAAATAGTATTTAGAGAAAAGAAAAAAAAAAAAAAAAAGGGTCAGCGAAAAACTGCTAGAGAGCCAACCCCAAACCACTAACCACTCTGACCCATCAAGGGATTGGTGTTACATCTTTCCCAGCCAGTTCCACTGATAGAAATCACCTCGAAACGTTTTTATTATTGTCATGACTGTATGTTTTCTTCCCCGAAATGGTTGGAAGAGGCAAGGCCATGGCGAAACTCTCCGGAAAGGCAGGGGCTGAAGGCAGGGAGGCTCCGGCTCCCCAGCTCACCTTGTTTTCCACCTCCGTGGCACACTTATAAAGTCCGGATCCGGAGGCTTTGGTTTTTTTGGAAGCAGGTGCCTGGGGGGAAGGAAATAAGACTGCAGGCCTTTCACCATCTGCCCCCAGTACCAGAATGGCCGACAGGGAGAGGGTATGAGCTCGTTTTGGAGGGTCGGAGATGAACTACAATCTGCCTCACCAGAGGCTGTCCGGAGGTTTTTGAGCATTGGCAGTTCTTACCCGGACATATCTATCCAAAACCTTTGGGAAACCATTTTGAAGCTCTCGGTTTCCTCAAGGATACCCCACATTCCAGTTCTCCGCAGCTGGCGGAGTGAGCCCATCGCGCACACAGACGCAGGCACACACACAGATGCTCCTTCCACCTTCTCCCCCGCAGCTCTTTGCCTCCTACCCGATGGTAACGTCCATTTTTTACTTTCTCAAAACTAGGCAATTCAAAAGGAGAAAATGCAGCAAACTGGCTCACGGCAAAAAGTGGCAGAAAGAAACGATGCCCCTATACCAAGCATCAAACTCTCGAGCTGGAAAAGGAGTTTCTATTCAATATGTACCTGACTCGTGAGCGTCGCCTAGAGATCAGCCGCACAGTCCACCTCACAGACAGACAAGTTAAAATCTGGTTTCAGAACCGCAGAATGAAACTGAAGAAAATGAACAGAGAGAATAGGATTCGGGAGCTCACAGCCAACTTTAATTTCTCTTGATGAATCCATAAACACATCTTTATGGTTTAAAGAGCCAGTATCATTTTCCTAGGCTGTATTCATCCGCACCTGTATGGATTAACGATTTTAGGCGCTCTCAATATGTCTTTAACCTCTTAAGAGCTACTTTGGGGGGTGGGCGGACTAAAGTCACGCTAAAGCACAAAATGCCGTGTGTGAACCTCCCCTCGTCCTTCAGCCTTTCCCGGGGCCAATTTGTTCCTCTATGCTTTGATACACAAAAATACCATTTCAGAAGCTGCGAATATGTTTTCCCCTATCTCTCTCTCTGAAAAGTAAACAATCCTGGTGAAAGGTGCATTCATTTAAAATGTAAGTGCTGTAACTTGGACCGTACGTAGCTGCACAAGGAAGAATTTAAGCGTTGCCATATTTCTATATATTGGGAGCTTTCCCCTTCTCTGCTTGCCTTTTTTCCTCCTCCCCCTTTTTTTTCCTTGGAAAAGCGGGACTTAAAATAATGAAATGCAGGCATCCTTTAAAAGCGTTTCACGGGAAGGGGTGTTAGGAGTGATTTTTTTCCCCTTTTTTTTCCCTACTTTCCTTAAAAGCCAATATTACAGCTTTAAATTTGGCCAGGAAAATGAAATGTCTTCTCTTTAAAGGTATAAAAGAGTTCGTTTTACTCATGGACTAAATTATTACAGTTACCTCTGAATTTCTCTCGCTGGTTGTAGATATTTACTTAATGTAGTTTTGCTTAAATATGTGAATTTGGTGATTTTCTTTTGTGTCTATATATAACGTTACCATTGGTAACGCATGACAAGCACACAGAAATTCCCCCTTGAGAAGAAAATAGTCACTTTTTTCCTCACTAATTTCACTGAAAAGTATATATATCCTGAACATCAGATGGACTTTCTGAGCCAGAGTCTGAGATTGAGAGGGAGAATATGTTCGTCTTCCTTTACACTGTGAAGTTACATGCATTAAAGGGTCAAACATATAGGTGAAAAAAATTTAAAGATTAAAAAAAAAAAAAAAAAGAAAGAAAGAAGGGGAAAAGCTATAAATACAGATATGGATAAATGTCTATTATTATTAAAATGCCGATACTGTTTTAAGCAAATGCATTCTATCGTAATTATAAATGTTAGTTCTAGCTATATCTAGTTCTTACCTTAAATCGGAATAAATTAATATTGTAATGCTGCTGTGCGTGAAAAAGACGATGTTTATGTTCTCATAGAAGAATAAAAAAAAAACGTGGAATGAATCCTTTTAATTTTACCTCTTTTTGTGACTGTTTATCCTCAGGTTCTACTTTATGTCTTCGAGAACTTTTACAACAGGAATAGTTGCCTAAACCCCCTGCAATTACTTTAGGAATCTATTTAAATATTACCTAGACGGTCGTAATTTGTCTGGGCCATATAGCGATGGTGCTCTAAGGTTTGTCGGCTTTTGTTCAGTTTTATGACTTGCTAGTATATCTGGATTGTTGCTGTCTTGAACGAGTGGTTTCAGTTGACTGAGGAACTGCATAGACTGAGGAAGCAAATTACTATTTCTTGAGGGTAGGGAAACGATATATTTCTTCTCTTTTTTTTCCCTTTTTTTTTTCCCTTTTTCTTTTTTTTTTTTTTTTTTTTGGTTAATCGAACACCTACAAGTGTGCGGAGATCTTTAACTCCAGAGGACGTTGACAAAATTCTAGCTTTATCTCAGGGCTGAGAAGAAATCGTAAAGGTGAGCTCATGGGGAGAAGGCGGGGGGACCCCAGCCTCGCCTCCCTGCCAGCGGGCCCCTCCAGACAAGGCTATTCCCTACCTGGCTGCATGTGGAAGAGCTTATTTCACACAGGCTGCCTTTCTTTTTTTTTTTCCTTTTTTTTTTTTTTTTTTTTTTTCCCTTCCCTTCTGCATCCTCTTTTCCTTGCTGCATGTTTAGCTAATAGGGTCTTGCACAAAGGGAAGGCAAAAGGAAGACTGGAAGAGAAGAGACAGCTAGTGCTTCCTTGCGAGGGTATATGTATGCCGGGAGGAGGCGGGGGGGATAGACTTTGAACCCGGGATTCTTGGGAGCCGTTAGCTTTTCGTGATGTAACATTGTCGTGCACGGCCCTTTTTTCCCCGATTACATCTGCATGGAAAGGCGAAAGCTGCCCGCGCGCGTGTGTGTGGGTGGTTGTTATTATATTTTACTCTTGTTTTCATTAACCCACCCGAGGCTGGCCGGGGGGCGCGGAGGGGCGCCGGCGGGGTGGGCGGGAGGGCGAGAGGGATGTTTTAGTCACGTTTCTGGTTTTATTTTCATAGCGGGATCCTTGCGTTAAGGACCACGGCAATGGGGAAACTAATAATTAGCGCCTGAGAACTGCTCTGTGGTTTAGGTAGTTTCATGTTGTTGGGGCTCCACCTTTCTCTCTACAGCACGAAACTGCCTTAATTACTTCAGTTGATATCATCACCAGGTATGCTTGTTGCGAGGGTCCTTTCTACCCGAAGAAATCTTAGCGCTGAAGTGAACTGTAGGCGTCAAGTCCCAATGCCATTGTTTCCCATCTGCAGCGGAGCCTCCTTTGATTCCTCAGATAAACACGGCAGCCGAGGGGGGAAGCTTGACAAGTTCTTCAAGGTTAGCTAGCTCCTAAGCGAGTCCCTGCCTGCTTGCGGGTTTTTAATATATCTCGTTGGCTGCATTCAAGGTCAGGTGCGTTTTTGCATTCCGCTCGGAGTGGGTCGAGCTCGGGGGGCCGGGGGGAGGTGGATGGCTGTTTAATTTTTCAATCTGGATTTATTAAAAACCAAGAGACCTGAAAGCGTGCCTGGTGGAGGGGGTGGGGATAGATCAAATCTGCCTGCCCCGCTCCAGGCGTCATCAAAAAGAAGGGCCCGGAGCGCAGCGCCCGCGGCCGGGCGGACCCACTGGATGCTCTCGGTCCTCGCGGTGGGGTGGCCGATGCCGCGGGAGCCTGGCGCACGGCTCCGCCGGTTCCGTGCCTCCACCGTCGGGCCCGCTACCCCGGGGCTGCCCGGGGGCGCCGGCAGCCCCGCGGCCCGCAAGGCCTCGGTTACGATCACGATTGCGGTGCGGGCTCTCCGCAGCGGCGGAACGGGCAACAGCGACCTCTCCGGGCCCGCTGCCGTCGCCGCCACCGCCGCCTTTTGTGTTCGCAGCGCGACCGCGGGCAATGGGCGGGCTCCCGGCGGGCCCTCCGCCAGCAGCCAGCGCCGGCGCGGCCGCGGAGCGGGGCACCCTTCGCGGAGGAAAGGAGGGCGGGGAAATGGACAGAAAACTCACTCGTTGCTCATTTATTTATATTTATTTTTTAGCGGTCTTGATTATTTTTGCCTTTAAAAAATAGCAATAGTAAAACCTAAAAAGTTTTTCGAAACTTCAGGCTGGGCTGCGGAAGCTCAAATGAGTTTGGATAGCGGATTTCAGCCATCCTCTGAAAAGCATCTGTCCCCGGCCGGGGCAGCAGCAGAGCTCTGCATTGCAGTCAAATTGAAGTGCTTGTGTTTGCCTCCGCACACAAGGTCTGCAGGGTCTGTGTACATTTCGGGGAGTGTATTTACAGTGCCGTGTCTGTGTGCGCCTGTATGGCGTCTTTTGCCTCTGCCCTTTTGATTCCCATTTTAATCACCTCATCCTGATTTTGGACTGCTTCCTTTAAATTCTGAATCATTTTTTCTCTTCATCGTGCCAAAACCCCGCCGTAGCTTCCTAGCACCACTGGTTCCATGAGAGAGGTCTGCAGTGGCAGGAAACCCTGGGGAAAGGCGATCCTGAACTTCCCGTTCAGGAGAGATCGCCAACGCCCGCGAATTCCTGCCCAGCGCTCCGCGCCTCCGTGGTGCGTGGCTAATGAAGCAGCGATTGCAGATGCCCCCTCCCCGCTTAAAAACTGACGGGATCCTTCCTGATGCAGCCGGGGGTCGGAGCTAGCGGAATGGGAGCTCTGTTAGCTCGGTTATGTTGGGATGGAGGACAGGGAATACTTCTATTCGGACACAATCGCTCCAGTAGTGCTTCTTTCCTGGGAATTCTGGCTTTATATAGCGTTTTTATGTCAATGTCTGTTTCTGCCCTGTCTGGGGTATTTTGCCTCCGAAGGTGTAAGTCACCAAAACCTTAAGTAATTTGCAAAGTAAATTGATGAAGCGAAATCACCTTGGTGGCTCGTATGAAAAATGCACTTTCGGTGAAAATGGATCTAAAACGGCGATAAAAAAGTGGAATATTTCAGCGCTATTAACAGCAACGTGACCGCGTGGAAAATGTCTAATTATTTGCTGTATTTCTCCTCTTACTTTCTGTACAACCTCTCCTGCCGCTCGGATGCTGGCAGTGAACAAATGCGGAATTTTACAGGGGAAATAAAAATGCAGTCACGTTCTTTTAAACGCTATTGTTATTGTTATTCATTTACTATTAGTTTTGGTGAGGAACCAAAAAAATAAAATCTGCTGCTGAAGTTGAGAACCCAAATTCGAATATAAACATCCAGGACTCCTGCAGCTAAGATTATTTTTTCTGAATGGAAAAAGGAAGTTCTACAATCACATTTCACCACAGCTGACTCTTAATAATAAATACAAATGACGTGGAGTTCCGTCTTTCCAGGAAAGAAATACAATTATTTTTTTCTATTACGGAGTGTCTATACAATGGGAGAGGAAAAAAAAGCCGAGAGAGCTTTATTTGCATTTTAAAAATTGTTAGAAAGTAACGGGCCCCTTGTTTATTGAGATCTTGCAACTGTTTCATGATTTTAGAACTCTAATGGGGGATAATAGTTTCATCATGGGCCTTTGTAATTTTGGGTGTGGGAGAGAGCGGTGTTAAAATAGGACCTCTGTAAGATTTCGGATTAAACTGTTGAGAAGGCATGAAAAGAAAAAAGAAATAAGGAGAGCGAGAGAGAGAGGGAGAGCGACAGTCCACATTGCGATGTAAAACTAATTAGAACCACCCTTTCGCATGCACAATATTTACACGCGATTTTAATCATTACTCAGTCGTCCCTACCATTTGCTGGGCTCTATTTTCAATACAAGACATTTCGAGTAAATTGAGCCTCTCACGGAGATTTTTTGTGCCCCCTGCATCTTAGTGACCGCGCTCCTTCGCCAGCCACGGGGATAAACAGCGTGAATGTCCACCAGGGAGAAACCAGGGAGTCGCAGGCATGTTTGCCAAGAGCTCAGCCACTACTTTAATTCCTAACACTGGACTTGGATCTGGCCGCCTCTTACTTTCCCCCGCGCACCCTCCCCTCCTTCTGCGGAGGATTGTAACCCTCCGCTCGGCTTCCGATGCCGCTAGCGTGTGTCCTGCAGTCACAGGAGGTGCCAGCAAATAAATAACTATATTTGCACATAAATTTGATTCACCAGAATGCGGGACGGCCGACTGCGAACGCCCCTTTGATAGCCGCCTGGAGAAGCAGGGTGCCTTTCGGCAGAGGGGAGACGGGGCATTTTCTCCCCTTTCCCCCCGCTGCTTCCCTGCATAGTTGAAGAATTAATAGTGGTGATAAATACCGCCGGCCGGCTCTGCCCGCACTCCTCTCGCGGCCAGGACGGCGGCTCCCCTCCGGCCGCCGCCGCACCGCCGCCCAGCCCCGGCTCCTCTCCCCGGCCTGCCGAGGGGGTCCCGGTCCAAGGGCAGGGGCAGCGGGGAGGACGAGGAGGGTGTTTCGGTCACTGCCGCGCCATGCTCGGCAGGGTGGGGTGGTGAAGTGCAGTTTGGTGCGGGCCAGGCTAAATACCGAGCCAGCGCCTGCCCCTGTCCTTCTCCGGCCAGGCGGGAGGGCCGGCTCTGCGCCGGCCTTTCGGAAAGGGGATACGTTGAATTTGACTTTCCGCTGCCAGCTCTGAGCCGAACGGTATTATTTACAGTGGGTTCCCAAACTAAACACAATAGTATAATTTAACCTTTCCAAGCACTCGTAAATTTTTACTGCTGTGAAACACAGCGATGCAAATGAGCGGGCTCATAGTTACTGACTTAATAACAACCCCGTGGCTCCCGAAACAATAACTCCTTATGAAATATAATAAATGTATATTTAAATACAGTATACCGCAACTACTATTTTGCTCCTTTTATTGCTTCAGTTATTGTATCATTTTATGTGAAGGTCTCCGATCACAAGGGTGGCGGGATTTTTTTTTT
>VRYO01002734.1:33990320-34003471 GCA_009812075.1 Sialia sialis | reverse complement strand
AATTAAAAAAATCGAATCGCAAATCCAAGCGCAAACTTACCGAGACTACCAAATCCCCCTCCCCCAAGCCTTTCCTAAGAGGGGCTGGAGGGGGAAACTTGTTGAGCGTTTATCCAAACCAGAAACAAAACCAAGCAGGACTGAGAATAACGGTCCTGGTCGCTGGTAGCTGCAATAAGACACGAAGGCTCCGAGAGGCTGCTGAGAATCTAAATCATGTACTTTTCTCTTCCAGACAACATAGGGGGACCAGAAGGGAAAAGGGCTCGGACTGCTTACACCCGCTATCAGACCTTGGAGCTCGAAAAGGAATTTCACTTCAATAGATACCTGACCCGCAGAAGAAGGATTGAAATAGCACATGCTCTTTGCCTCTCAGAGAGACAAATAAAGATCTGGTTCCAAAACAGGAGAATGAAATGGAAAAAGGATAATAAGCTGAAAAGTATGAGCATGGCAGCTGCAGGAGGGGCATTCCGTCCCTAAGCGTTTGATCAATTAAAAGTACTGAGCAGTATTAGCTGACCCTGCGTCGTCTCATGTCAGTACTAAGTTGACTTTCTAAAACTTCCTTGTGTTACTTCTGTGAAGAAACCCTGTTCTTGTCGCCCTTATTCATCTTTTAATCATGAGCCTGTTTATTACCATTCTCTCGCGTGTATAAGTAGATCTGCTTTTATCGTACATTTCTTTGTCTTGAATGGCTTTGTCTTGAAAAAAATAATAGATGTTTTAACTTATTTATATGAAGCGAGCTGTGTTACTTGAAGTAACTGTTAAAACAAAACAAAACTAAACAAAAAAGAACAAAAAGGGAAAAAAAAGAAGTAAAAAAAAAAAAAGGAGAGAGAGAAAGGAAATCCTCCCCCGGTTTAGTACAAATGTTATGTGTTGCACTCAACCTGCTTAACTGTGCATGTGTGGTCAAGTGTTAATGTCTGTATAGCTCCAAGCTGTTAAAAATATTTTTATTCAAACTACCTATATATAATTCCTGTGTAATTAATGCTGTTGTAGAGGTGAAATGATGAAATCAACTGAACTTGTCCTACGTGTAGTGAATAGTGAATCTGTGACGAAAACTGTGATTCCAAGCAGTATGTCCTTGCTGTGCCTTTGTATATGACTCTTTGCACGAACTCTTAGAAGTGGCTCTTATTAAGCGCAGCTTCTGTGATGTATGTTTTTTGTGAACAAAGTTACAAATATAGTCAAAGTCTGGCTGTTTGAGCAAACTGTGATCAGCTTTTTTTTTTATTATTATTATTATTATTTGTTTTTAAAAAAAAACTGACTGGAAATCAACAAAAAAATAAACTTTCTATTGTAAAGTTTTTGTGATCTGATTTGTGCAAAGCAAGAAGTTGTGCTTCCTGATTTGCCTCTGAAAAAGAAAAAAAAAAATTAGCCCGTGCAGAGTTATAATATTTTACCTGGCTCCTACTGCACGTTGCATATGGTGGATGCTGCAATTGACCGCTACCAGTATTTTTAATTGAAAGTTTGACCATAAGTTCTTCCTTACTTGCTTCTCGCTAGGTGGAAAGCTGCATCGCAGGACCACAATCAACACCCTTTGTGTCTGAATCAACTGTTAACTATCTGCTGATGTTAAAATTAAAAAAAAAACCAAAAAACAAAAAAACCCAACAAAAGAAAAAAAACACAAAAAAACCCCCACAACCCAAACCCCAAAACATGTGCTTTGTTAAAAGACGCTGCGAACTCCAGGGTGTGTTTTCATCGCTCTAGTATTTCTCCTGTGGTTTCATGAAGTATATTTTAGGACAGCCATGTCCAAGCCCTCTGCGTCTATTAGTAACCCTCTCTCGTCACATTCCCACTCTTTAAAGATTTTTGGTTTTCTTCGCTACAATTAGTTTGCTATAAACGCAATGTTACTTACCCCATCAGAGCTTGAATGGTTAACTCTTCTGAGCTTCTAAGAGCAACTAAAGATTTGCACATTTACTGACTGGTTACATTGATGCCTTCCCTTAAAAGTTATAAAACAGTAAACTTTATAAGCCCCAGTTCCGGCTATATGACATTTGGGTGCCAAATGAATAGGGTTTTGTCTATGAATTAGATCGTAAAATCATCCATAGCACAGACAGATAGGCTCACTGGCTATAAAAAGTCACGTGGTGCCATTAAAGTAAGTTTTATGGTTTTGGGGAGTTGACATCCAACATTATATACCACATAACATATAATCTCACTGACGCTGGACTTCATTTGACTCTTTTGCAGGCTACGTGTGCCTCCTGGCCATTCAAATTGTCAGGTTTAGGGACAGAAGTATCCAAACCACAAGTTCTCAGTACTATGTGAAAAATGGCTCCTTGCAAGTCAAAGGTAAGTTTCGTGCACAAGTTCCTTAAAGTTTATTTGTACAGTGGGGAAGCCGAGGCTCCTGCTCGCTCTCGCTGCCTCTCGCCTCTCTCTTTCTTTCTCTTTCTCTTTCCCTTCCTCTCCGCCTGGAGGTTTTCAGGACAGTCCCACCGAGCCCGAGAGGCAGGATCAAGCACTAATGATCCAGGTTGCGGTGCAAATACCTCCCCCCCATCCCTTCACTCGCAGCAGCTAGCTCTCTATTTTAACCATCAAATCAAAGTAAACCACAATAAGCGACTTTGGCAGAGATGGATTTTGGGGCCTAGCTTTAATCACTTTGACTACCGCAGAAGATAATTACTTCCTTTGCTCCAATAGTCTCTCCAAGTTTGGAGAGGTTTTGTTTAGCAAAGAGTAGTTACTGCAGGCGATTAAAAAAAGGGGGAAACAAAATAGATTGGGCTTGATATTATCTGGGCAGTATCTTATGTAGGCATGATCGAGTTGGAGGCGTGATGATATGGTAATAATCTTTGGATTGGTGAAATATGTTGCTCATCAGAGCCTGTATTGAAATGACACAGACTGTACTGGAGTGTTTAGATTCATATTTTCTGCATTGGGTTGTGCAGAAAGCCTCAGCTATGTGTATATGTACATCTGCGAGCGTGTAGTGTGTTTTGGGGATGCGCATTTACAACGTTGCTATAACTTTTTCCTGGTTCTCTACGTAATTGCATAAATATAAATATATTTAAATTATATGCATGTGTGCCTGCATGTACAAATCAGTTTGCACGTCTGTCTAAAGCCGTGCAGATGCATATATGTGTTTAATATTGGTGTATTCATGTACACAAAGGGTGTGTACGTGTGTACACATATATATGTTCCTGTGACTTCCTTTTTTTATTTATTTTTTTATTTTTTTATTTTTTTTTTAAAGCAAACCAATTGACTGTAACTTGTAGCATTAATAGAAGAGACTACAGGTCATTAGAGTGCTGCAAATTATGAAATACGGGCTTGGTTTATTGAAGATTGTAAATATCCCCCTAGCTCCGCTCTCTCCCTTTCTGCCTTATATTACTGGCTGCCATTGTGGGGTAGGCCCCAGCTGCGTGTTTACTTCAACATTCTTTTTATTTAAGTGGACTGTTCTCACTAGAGTGTGATTACTCAGCAATAAACTTTATGGCCGGATTTAACTTCAGTCTTTGAATTTCCAGGACTTGAATGAAAGGGTGAAAGGAACTCTATCTTTCTCTGGGTAACATTAAGGCCTGATCCTTATCCTCAGAGCTGTTACTTTGGCGAGTGATCTCGAGAGGGTATAAACAGACTAGTCAGGGACTAGGGTAGAATTTTGAGAATTTCCTATTATCTATCTATCTATCTATCTATCTATCCATCTATCCATCTCTCCAAACCAGCTGTGGGTATCTCCTTCTCTGCCCAGGTTTGGATTAACATTGATTCAGCAGATTACATTGTTTTCCTTTATGTGTCATAAAGTCGGGTTTGCAAAAGAATGGAGTGGTTTGATGTGAGAAATGGGCTTTGTTTTATTTCGCTAGTGCTATGCCATTTAAATGTTGTGGTTTGGGCTGGTTTGGCTACTGTGAGCAAAAATGGGAGAAAGGCGCAGTGTTTTAGGAGGGTAAGGTTGTTGTGTACCTCTGCAAGGTCTGCATATTGATGACTGATTCCTATTTTTAATTTATGCATCCTTAACTTAAAAGAAATGGCATTGTCTAAGGTGGGTTCATCCCAAAGAGCTCAAATATTTTTAAAAAACATTTTAATATTCAAAGTCAACCCTTGTGGAAGATAAATAGAGTCTGATGCCTTTGTATCTGTCGATCCTTCCTGTCAGCACTAAATAAACATCTCTCCATATATTTCATATTAAAAAAATGAGAAAGTCTTTAAAAGAGCATATCCAAACGCACATTTGAAAATAATTTCCTTATAAACAGCTGGAGATTTTATAGTACTCTAGTTGACACATTTTCGTCAATAGGAATATTAGAAAGTTGCATATGATAGGCGTGTATTGTATTATACTATATGCCATAAAATTTTATAGTTTGAGACAAGGCATGAAAAGCCCTTAAAAGTTTGGTCTTCGTTTATATGTGGGTCCTTTTCCAAGGAAAACCATTTGCTTGTAGACGGGAATAGTACTAGACACAAATCGCTCATGATTACTCAGTATTTAACAACTCTGCGCAGTTTGAATTAGCTGGCCAATATACAAGCACACACAGACACCCGTTCGACTAATATTTTGGGATCCTGGATATCATCCTGGATTGTAATTTTTCATTGCCTAGAGTGAAAAGATTTGCTACTTATGTATTTTCCACATTTTTGAATGTGGCTTCTGGACCATATCTTACATAAAACCATGTACAGGGGTTCGAGAACTACAGAAAATAAAAAATATCCCTAAGACCAGAAGCATATAAACCCGGCTATACTGCAAGAAACATTATCCACAAAAGAAAGTTAGCTAGTAATGACAACTTCACCATGTTTCTGGCCCTGCCCTGTCCTAAGCATCACAGTTGAAACCATTCAAACCCAGAAATGCATTAAGATTTCCTAATACGCTTTGAAATTTGAAATTCAAACGAGCCCAGACTGCGGAACTCTACGAAAATAGTCCCAGGTCTGAATTGTTTTCAGAGGGAAAATGTCATGGGAAATTATCGCGGGGAATCATGAGAGGAGTTTTATCTGCACGTTATTTTTCTGATGAGTTTGGGGGATTAATAAGTGCGAGTTTTTTTTATTTTAGGAATGGCAAGTTGTGTTCTGCGATTTGAAATATCGTTTACCAAACCCTTTGAAAGAAATACTTGTATGTAGTGTCTCACATCTAAGTGTAAAACCAATTAAAGATTAGGCAGCCCTCTTAATGCGTGGAACTGGTGGCTTTGCGAGGCATAACTTTCTCTAAACCAGAAGTAGAACAATCCAACGGAAAGTCATCCGTAAATTACAGCTCTGTAGCCTTGTCTAAACCATGCAAACGCCCTAATTCCAGAGCATTACAGGGAAATTATTATCCTGCCATTTCCTCACGTTTAGTAAGTAGTGTATCTGTGGAAGGGTGACAATAGAGGAGTTTGCAATTTGCTTCATGGGAAATTGAATGGAACTGATCATGAAGGGGGGATCAGGAGGTTTCTATTTCAAACCCTGAATACGGGAGCAATGCCTTTTCCCTCCCCGCAAACACAGATTTAACACATTTAATGCAGACACGAGTAAATCTCCTGACCAAGTTAAGATGTCGTTGGCTTTCTTAGTCCTTTCTCTTTCTGCCCTCAAAATCTCCCCGATTTGAGGCTGGGGTTACTAGCTAGAGCGGAAAACCACAGTTCCCACAGTCGTTTGGTCACCTTTGAAAATATTATCCCTTTCAAATTAAAGCATCTTCACTAATGTCTCTCTGTAAGGCGAATACTCATGGACCACCCCAGTCACATGTTCCTGTAGCTACGCGCACAAACAATTTCAAATCTGACACAGAGAGCGTGTAAAATTTGCATGGATTTTGCCTTATAACACGCAAAAGGAATCTTTTCTTTATCCCCTCCCCCCCAAAAATGTCTTTTCAATAATAATATTTGCTATGAAGGTTATTGGGTAATTATTGCAATTTTGTGGAACAGTCCTTGCTTGAGGTGAAGTCTGTCTCCGGATAATAAATGGCAGCCCGTGCAGTTCACTGCCAGGTTAAGTAAATGCAGAAAAGATAAATCTGCACACTCTAGGAATCACCAGCAGAGCTCGCTTTAGACCAAGTTCACAGTCAACTCGTTTGCCTAGACAAGGCTTCGCAAACAATTAGACTTCTTTCTTTATGTTTAAATCAAGGAGAAATGACTAAAACCCTTCAGCAGAGAGCTGCAGCTTTTCCCCCAACGCTCGTCGCTCCGTTCCTTCCAACCTCACGCCCAGAACTTACCCAGCATTTCACCTGCAATTGTAACCATATAGCGCCTTTGAGTAACAGGCTTCCCTCCAACGGTGCCGAAAGGCTGTGCAAACTGATCTAACAGCATTTTACAAAGCTGCGAGATTGAGGAAAATTAAAAAAAAAAATAAATGCGAAAGTATCCGATTTCTCAGCAGCAAGAGGAAAAACAAAAACAAAAAAAAAGCGCCCTTAGAAAACTGGGGGAAACAGCAGAAGTATTGAAACAAACAGTGCGAGTCTCTTACTCCTAAAAGAAGCTGCATAGCTTTTGTATATCTTTGTGGTTAAGGGCGTTACAACTGCAGGTCAAAAAGTTGAGGGTCAAAAGTTTACGTTTTGCACCACTCTTAGTCATTCGCCCAGACAGAGTTTGATGTCAATGTTATAGCCGAGATCTTGACTATCAGCACAAAAGATAAAATAGCTTTGAGTTACGTGTGTATCACAGTATGGACTCCAGGTGAACCCTACTGGCTGAATGACCTCAATTACCAAGGAAAGGATAGAAAATTCCTCTTTTCAAGAGTAATACACGTTGTATTTCATCTTGAATTATCAGCCACATTTTTGTCTGAATATCTCGGGTTCAGCCGCGGCAGGTAAACACGCGTGTTACTTCCACAGAAGCCACTGATGCTGCCTCCTCCAAAAGTCAGGTAGCAAAATGCCTCACCCTTGTTTATTATATAATAACCTGCTCTAAGAGGTTTAATGTTAAGCCTTCTCACTTTGCAAAATGGCAGGAAGATAAGATAGGAGCGAAGCTATTAACGCGTGTATCGATCCTAGCCGCGTCTTTGTTTTGGCTCTCATTTCTGTAGCGACCACTAAACTGTGCTTAAACAGGACATGCCGGAGATAATGCGGGCTATATGTTTGGTCCGAAGGAGCTCGTTTAAAATGCGGAGCGGTGGAACCGTGTTGCGATACCCATGGAAAATATTACGGAGAAGCTGGCGCCCTGCTCCTCTCCGTGATTTGAAGCGTTCTCACAGCCTTCTGGAATTACCCGAGGAGGCAGTTCCCAGCGAAATTTGGAGTAGGACGCGTTATTTTTCCTCTCGCCACCCACCCCTCTTCACTCTTCCAAGAAAAAGTTTAGTGGAATTTCTTAGCCCAGAGAGATTCCCACATTGCTGGAATTTTTTTTTTTTTTTTTTTTTTTAATTTTTTTTTGTTCCCAGCGCTGCCTCTTAGTAAAAGCTTTAGCTCCTTGGTTAGACGTGTCTACAGGGAGAACTAGCCAATATTGCTCAAGCGACTTCATTTTGGAGGGGATTCAGCTTGAAATTTTAAGGCTGAGGGGTCGGTGGAAGAGGGAAAGGATATTGCCAAATAGCCATAATCAGACCTGAAAGGTGTGGAGGAGGGGACAGTGCGACAAGGAAATCCGAGAAAGAGCGCACCTCACCCCCAACCATGCATTGCTGCCTTTCCACCCCCAAGGCAGCAGCCTACACCGGCCTCTGTGTAACTGGTACGCGTGAATTATTTGCCAGAGACACAGCTGGATCGTGGCAGGCGAGCGCTGTATCTTGGGAACAAGTACGCGAGAGGTTAGATATCAGATTAGCCAAAGTGATTATCGGAGATTGTGCCTAAAGTACCTGCTGAAGCCTGGAAAGTGTGTAATGCAAGTGTTTGCTCGGCGTGTAGATGCTGTTCACAAGTTGTTGCTGCTGCTCACTTGTAGCGAGCCCTGGCACTTCACGTTTAGGGAGCCTGCCCGCTCTGGAGATAGTATATAACCTTTCACATCCAGACTATTTATTTGGTGTAAGAGCGAAGCCTGATAACAAGCTAAAAACCGTAGCCAAATATCTATTTTGTTAGAGAATAGCAGGCGGATTGTTTCCAAGAATAACAATGCGTCTTTGATATACCCAGAATGAAAGCTGTTACTATAACCGGCTTACTCAAGAGTAGGTGACAGAAATCCATTTACTTCCTCCCTAAAACAATTAGTGGTCCGGATTCCGTATTTTAAATCTGGTTTAGAATAAAAATATAAATGAGAATAATTCCAAAGAAGATGTAACCGCGACTTACATAAATATTGACTCATAATTATTGTTTAAATTGTTTCCCCCCAGAAAAAAAAAAAAAAAGAAAAAGAAAAAGAAAAAAGAAAAAAAAAAAAGCTCACACAAAAAGAAAACAAACAAAAAAAAAAAAAGGAAAAAAAACGGAAAAAAAAGAAAACAAAAAGGCAACAGGCTAGAACAGAACAGTTAATAATTTGAGACGAACTCTTTCTGTCCTTTCACTCTCTGCATTCAGCACGCTGCTCTCTGGCGTGGAAGGTCTGCTCAAAAGACCATTCATTTAAAATCCGGGCACAAATCACATTTTACGTGTGTTTATTTAAGCGCACCAGGACAGAGTGAGCAAACCCCGTCAACTATGCTATTCTTAAGAGGAGCCCCAGTGCCAGGGACACCACCGCTTTTACCAAATGCTGAACTTGGGGCAAAAATGCCAAAATTGCCCCGGCAGCGCCCATTGGGAAGGACCCTCTCATCCGCGGAGGCAGGAGCAGCCTCGGGGCTGTATCATTCCCAGGAACAAAGAAAGGAATACAGTCGATACATTCCATAACGTTTACATTTTCCCTCGATTTTTTTCTTATTTTTCCCTTAGAAGTAGTGACCTGGGCAAAGCACCCTGCTATCTAAAAGACACTGTTATAGACCTTTTAGAAAAACTAAGTCCAAGGCCGAGGTGAACTTCAGGTCACCGCGTCTAACAAATATGAAAATGTCGCCTGGTGAAGGGCACGCCTTGTTATTTAACAAAGACTGTCAATGTGTAAGATTAATAAGAAACAAAATGCACACGGTGTCACTTTTCGGTCACTTTGAAACTTGGGACAGCCTCGCATTCAAGAGGGGAAAGCTGGGACTAAATATATTCAAAATGGTTCAAATCAAAGTCAAGCCAGGCTGCTAGTGCGATTCTTCCTCCTCCTACCGCTCTCGGTGGAGGATGCCCGGCACGGCGAGAGGTTGACTTGAATTATTATTATTATTATTATTATTATTATTTTTATTACACTACTATTATTATTGTTGTTATTATTCTTTTCACTTTCGTGGTAATTACGTTTTAGCTGCATATGTGGAGGGTAACAGGAATGCTTGTCTGTTTCACAAGAAAAAGAGGGATCCTCTTTTCCCCCTCTTTCGGTATGTATTGAGTTGCCTCTTCGTGGTGCATGAAAATTTACTCTCTCCCTCTCAACTTAATTCCAGTGCTGTCCCCATCCCATTCTCGGCCAATCTCGGCCGGGAAACTCTCTCTTCTCTATTAATTGATTGAAGTGTCCTTCTCCAGTGAAATCGAGACTTTAGTCCTTGTGGAAAAATAAGGGAGCTGGCCTATTTTATCCTATCCTTTTCTTTCTTTGAGAACTTAGGGTGATGGTACAAGTTTGTTAAAGGGAAGTACTGGGGAAAAAAAGGGTTTGAGATTGTTTATTACAGCCATAAATCTTGCAGTAAAATGTCGAAATGGCCGTGTGCAAGATAACACTTGGTGGTCTTGGCTGGGTTCTTGTTTATGATAACAAAACCAGAAAGACACGGAACAGGCCTTTTGGAGGTCCTGCCTCAGCACATCTTCTCAGACTAAGAGAACCACACGAAAAAACCAGACTTGAGCTGAGCAGCTCAGGTCACCTTGCAGATTTACACTCGTATACAAATCTGAGTCCTTCTCTCAGTATCCAAGCGCCAGAGCCCTACTGTAGAAAGGGCCAGGGTGAAACTTTGAGATCTAATCACAGTAAATAATATGAAGCAGAGCCCGATCAACTCTCCCAATATAGCAGTGATCTTACAAACCGAGACAACACTTTTCGTTGTGTTTTACCGTGGCGTGGGAACACGGCAGCCCGCTGTAGTGCTCCGGCCATAGTGCCTCAGGACTTATGCCGAGGATAATATTTACGATACCCCAGTGTAATTCATCTGGTGCTAGCCGGCAGGTATTTGTATGTATGCGTCTCTGTGTGTGCATGTATCTCTTTATACCGGGAAAATGCTATCGTGGTGGACTTCGGCAATCTTTTATGTTTTACAGTCATGCAGATGGGAGATGTTTTTTTCTTGTAGGAAATGGGTTGCTGTTGTTTTGTTGTTGTTGTTTTGAGTATAAATAAAACAATCTCCCCTTTTCTGTCAAATGTGTGCTGTGGAACAGTTGCGGCTGTCTCTGTGTGTAACCGCGTATGTGTAACCGCATTTCCTCTCCACGCAGAGTAAATAGAGAAACTTATCTATTACGCCAGTTAGAGTTCCATAGATGTGCTGTTGGAAATGAGTAAGTAAATGTGTTTTAACTCTCTTTACAAATTAGACATTCGATAGTAGGAGGAAATGAGTGATTGTTTAGATAAGTACCCCAGTATACCCAAGTGCTGGAAATGTTCTAACATATTACAAGCCGCATGCAACGTGCGTGCCTATGTGTCTGTGGATAAAATATAAATCGATACAATGTGTGTCTTGTTAGATAGAATATATATTCAAACAGAATTTTATTGCATGTATCCATTATGTATTAAACTGCAAAAGACAATAATCTGAATTTAAACCAGAGTAACTGTTAATGTAATATCTTTAGGAGGGCAAGATCTAAACTGTATCGTATTTACGCTTGATATATTAGAAGTATTTTCCCATACTAGCAGATGAGATTTAGCCACTCAACAATTATATTCTCTAAGGGTGTGGTAAAATTTTCTATGTGTTTATATTCTTTCCTGTACAGATGAAAAAAAAAAAAAAATCTGAAAAAGTTCGCGCCTATTCCAAATGTGGCAGACTAGTTGATGTTCAATAAGTATTTTTTTCCCCTTAGAATAAGAGCGTAATTAGTTTAACCATCAAATTTCAATTACCTAAGGTCAGGGCGGTTGCCTCGTTTCCCCCTGAGCTGCAAATACCGTTAACAGTCTCAATTTTAGCAACGCAGAAGTGCCCGGGTACCCTCTTCCTCCTACACCAGGGTTTGCGAGCTACTTCTGCGAAGGCGCTAGCGATTTCTTATGGTAGTGAAAATTAAGAAATAAACCCGAGACGAGGCACACCAAAACAATGGCTCTAAATTCGTAGTTCAGAAAGCTCTCCTTTGCGGGGAGGGATGCTCACAGCGAGCCCTGTAATCGCCGGTAGGAAGTGTTTGATACCGTCGTGTCCGTCTTCCCCCATCCCTTCCCCCTCTGCTCCCCGTTATTTTCAGGCTCGCTCCATGCCTCACAGCCCGCAAGCCCCTCGAGGACTCTCCTCGGCCTCCCCGCGACCTTCGTTCTAACTTTGGCGTCTATTCCTCCAACTAGCCCAGCTTCAAAGGGGCAAAAGGCTGTCCCTGGAGCTCGCGGCCGCCCGCGGCCGCAGCGGCGGGGCCCTGGGGACAGACCCTGGAGGGCGGCCGGTGGCCTGTGCCCGACGGCCGCTGCCGCCCTCTGCCTGCGCGCAGCACCGGCGTTTGGAGATGGGCTTGTTTAAAAGGATTGTGCAACGCCTTGTGCAATGCCTGCCTCCCTCTGGATCACGCAGCTGGGCTGCGCTCCGCTTCCTCGCCCCGCTTCCTACACTCTCCCACGGGAGAGCGAAGACACAAAAAGTGCTGGGGCGGGCGGGGTGGGTGGGAGACTGTCAAAGCCGGATTAGTTTTATCTCGCTTGACACCGCGACTGCTGGACGCGGCCCGGGTCGGCGGGCGGGAGGAGCCGGGGATGCTGGTGAGGAGCGGACGCGGGGCGCTCCCTCGCCAGGCAGCCGCCGCCCGTGGGGGAGGCGCGGTCCCCGCGGAAGGTCCGCGGGCGCGGAGCTGCCCTGCGGCCGCTCGTCCCTCTTCCATTTCCTGATCCGGGGTCCGCGGCCCCGCGCGGTAATTGGCGCTGGCGGTCAGGTGGTGGCGGGGCGGCGGGGGGTGCGGGTGTGTGTGTGCGCGGGTGTGTGTTTGTGTGTGTTGTAGGCGCTCCAGGGGTGGGAAGAGAGGAAGGGAGGGGAGTGCAGCGGGGAAGGAGGGGGGGAAGGGCTGGAGGCCCAAACTTTGGCAGCGGCAGCACTTGACAGCAGCGGGAGGGGGAGAGGGAGGGAAGGGAGGGAAAGGGGGGGGGAAGGGGAGGGGCCTCGCCGAGCCCAGAAAAACGACAACGCGAGAAAAATTAGTATTTTTGCACTTCACAAATTAATGACCATGAGTTCGTTTTTGATAAACTCCAACTACATCGAGCCCAAATTCCCTCCCTGCGAGGAATACACGCAGCACAGCGGCAGCGCCGGCAGCTCCGCCAGCTACCACCCGCACCACTCGCACCCGCACGCCCCGCCGCCGCCGCCGCCGCCGCACCTGCACGCCGCGCACCCGGGCCCGGCGCTGCCCGAGTACTTCCCGCGGCCGCGCCGGGAACCGGGCTACCAGGCTCCCGCGGCGCCGCCGGGACCGCCGGGGCCGCCTCCCGAGGCGCTCTACCCCGCGCAGGCACCCTCCTACCCCCAGGCGCCCTACAGCTACAGCAGCGCCGGCAGCGCCGCCCCGGGCCCCGAGCAGCCGCCCCCGGGCGCCTCGCCGCCGCCGCCCGCCAAGGGCCACCCCGGCCCGCCCCAGCCCCTGCTCCCAGGCCATGCCCTGCAGCGCCGCTGCGAAGCAGCCCCGGCCGCCGGGGCCGGCACCGGGCCCGCCTGTCCGCTGCTGCCCGACAAGAGCCTGCCCGGGTTGAAGGGGAAGGAGCCGGTGGTCTACCCCTGGATGAAGAAGATCCATGTGAGCACGGGTGAGTTGCCCTTGCCAGGGGGAGGTGGGGAGATGCGCCTGC
>VRYO01002734.1:33967942-33990136 GCA_009812075.1 Sialia sialis | reverse complement strand
AAAAAAAAAGAAAAAAAGTGAGAAACCTTTTGTATCTGGGGTCCTTTATCAAAAGATTTACGAGACGCCAAACTGTTAGGGCAGTAATTATAGCCCCCATAAATTTAATTGCCCTGCAGTGGCTCTGGGCCATGTGTCTTTGAAGCTTTTCTTCTAACCCAAATGCCCATCACCATTTTTTATTGCTCCTCGATTGTCCCCACTGTCGATAGGCTGGGAAACAATTTTTCTTGCCGTTTACGTATCTTATGTGAACCCGGTGTCAAGTTATTATATAATGATTATGTTCCATCCCTTCCCTTCTCCTTCTTTCCCCTCCGCGTGTATATGTGTGTGCCTGCGTGTGCACGTTTCAGTCAACCCCAATTACAACGGAGGGGAGCCCAAGAGGTCTCGCACTGCTTACACCAGACAGCAGGTCCTGGAGCTGGAGAAGGAGTTTCACTTCAACCGCTACCTGACCAGAAGGCGACGCATCGAGATCGCGCACACCCTCTGCCTCTCCGAGCGCCAGGTCAAAATCTGGTTCCAGAACAGGCGCATGAAGTGGAAGAAAGACCATAAACTGCCTAACACAAAGATGCGTTCCTCAAACCAGTCCACACTGAGCCAGCAGTCCAAAGCACAGACACAGGGCCACCCCCATCCGCTCGATGGGGCTACACCCAACGCAGCTGCGCTATAAATACGGTTTTTGCTTTGAGTCTTTTTGGTCCTTTTTTTTGTTTGGTTGCCTTTTTTGTTGTCGTTGTTGTTGTTGTTTTTTTAAATATATATATATTTACCTATCTATTGGGGTTTTCAAGCGGCCTCGAGGTGGAGGCTGGCCTTTTGGACCAAACTGTGTAAAACAAAACAGGAGCAGAAAAGGAAGACGAGACGTGTCCAAGAACGGGCACATGTTTAAACCAAAACCCGGACGATTGTCTACATTGTATATAGATAATGGTTCCATGCCCATCATTTTTTTCTATTTATGGAAACGCTCTCTTGCCCTCGGTGTAAGAGAGGGCTGGATGCTGTCATGGACGAATTCTCTGTACCTAAGACGGACTCTTTTTCTTTTTCCTTTTTTTTTTTTTTTAATTTTTTTTTTTTTTTAGGGAACACGTTAAAAATAAAAAAAAAAATTAAAAAAAATTAAAACAAAGCAAAGAGCTCGCGAGACACTTGTGTAAGGCATTGACTTGAATAGCGCTGTTTTGTGGTGTGTTCATGGATTTCTCTGTGCGTGCTTGTGTGTGTGATGGTGCACAGGCACGTATATACACACAGAACAACACGGGAGGGACAACGAACACGTCCACAAGAGGTTAAAGACTTATGAAAAAGTCCCCTTACGCTGTCTAAAGGAAAATGTTTTATGTATCAAAGGTAACTTAACTGGTTTTAAGTGTAGTCCCCTCAGTAGCTGTGATCTATTAGTTTTTCTCCACATTCCCTATTGCATTTATTTAAAGAAATATTGCTATAAAGGCTGTTGCTGTCTTCATATTTGGCACCGTCTAAATAGTTTGGGTCCATGTACAATTTGTGGATTTTTGGTGTAATGTATAACAGTGCCAAATGCTAGTAATAAAGATTATTCTGTACAAAAGAATTAAACGCTTGAAACACAAGTCCACTACGTGCTGTTTCATCCACCTTGTGCTTGGCTGGTGTTGGCATCAGGAATGGAAAACAACAGTTTAATGCATTGTTTGGAGTTGGATTCATCTTGTCAATAAGGTGATGGTTAAATGTGGTGAAAAACCTCCTGACTCCTACTGGGAAAAATTGCGTTGCAGGACGAGGAAAGGTCTTGCTTCATTGTATAGGTGAGTGGTGCTCTCTTTAGCTGACTTAGACAGAATGAGTCTGACTCCACCGCTGGCCGTGCGACAGTTTTCAGCTGCTTGACAAGAGAAACTGTGCTTCTTCTGGGAGCCAATAAGCTCCCATGCCGTGATAACATTTAGAATCTTTAGCCAGTCGTGGTTTATTCATTTATTTTCGCCTGATTATGATTTCTTAGCTGGCTAGCACTGTGTAAAGGGAATACATGAACGGTAACCTAAAGTTTCCTTTTAAGCTGCCTTTTCTGTTTCCATTTCCTTTTCATTTGTTTGTTTGTTTGTTTCTGTTTTAATATTATTTCTAAATGTGTTGAGAAAGCCTTGGTAGATACATGAATTTGGATACAACTCATGAGGCTTTTTTGACCAAGATTGTCACAACTACTGTGGCAAAATGGGACTCAACTGGTTCCAGCTCAGGCTGTGCATCTTGCTGCTTCCAGGCAGCTAAGCCATCCAAGCAAAGCTGCTGACGGAGAGCCTTACTTGGGGCTTCCACAACATGGTGTAGCACCAAGCTGGGTAGGAAAAATCTAGGAAAAGAGCTCAAGTGCTAGTAAATCTTCCAGGGAAGACCTGAAGGCCAATGCTTATTTATTTACTCACCCAAATACATACAAGATGGATTCTTGGAATCAGTGCTTCTCTTCACGTGAGGCCGCCAGGACCAGGGGCATCATTGCTCCTTGTAGCACCAGGTGCCAAAGATTGTGTCAGCATCCCTGCCTAGCCATGGAGTATGTACCATCCCAGAAAAAAAATGTAACGTGCCACTGACAGAACGCGTTCAGCATCAGGGAGGTGGCAGCTGTAAACACCCTCAGCAAATACGGCTGTCCCCATACCTGACCAAAGAGCAGGCCTGAAAAGCACACTTTTGCTCACATATTGCTGTTTACTAAATCCTGAGATGCCAGTTGTCTCCTTGTAAAGGGGGAAAAAATATAGCCGTATGTGAGGTAACTACTATCCGCAAATGTGTAACTCTTCATTTGGTTTATTGCTTGAGAATCCCTTAATGTATTTAGAGCCAAAATTAGCACAACCGAGCAAAATTCCAGCTGAAACGTATTGACTGGCAGAGCAAGATTTCTTTAGTGTGCAGCCTATGCGTATAAACCTGGTTTGCTCCCATTGTAAAGAGAAATGAAATCACGCTGCAAATAGCAATTTTAGCGAGAATCATTAATCACCTCCTACAATAAATACTTCTTTGTAATTCAACAGCGGTTCTGAAAGGCATTCTCTTGGAAAAGTCTGTGAAGACGCAAAGGATTTTCCTGGGGGAAAAAAAAAAGTGGTCATGTGTAAAGACACAGCATCTTGGCTGTCTGCTAAAAAAATGTACATTCTCTTGCTGGAGATTGAACTGCGGACTGCAAAATACCCCATGGCAGATTATCATCGTTTAAGGTAAATTCTCTTTCCCTCTCTTCCCCTTCTGCCTGTCTTGGGATCAGAATGCTGCTCCCGGGCTGAGAGCCCTCTGCTCCCCGTCCAATACCTCCCATCTTTACAATAACTTCAAAAATTACATCGTCCTGTTTAAATTCTCGCATTGTGCTCCCTTTGCTAAGGCAACCAGGAGTTCACCGAGAGGACAAATTTTCTATCCCATTAATTGTTTTTTTTAGAGGAGCAGACTGACCCTTCAAACCCTTGACCTTTAAAGACAGTATTCTTTTTAATCCGGCACTTGGACCTAAATGTCTCTTCCCCCCTCCCTCTCTCTCGCTCTCCCGGTGTCTCTCACACACGGATTTATCTGCTCTGGCCACAAAGGCGAGCACAGCCCAAAACGCTGGAAATGGAAGTGTGTCAATATTTCAAAGAAAGACCAAATCACCTCGGAGTCAATTTGCTGTCAGCAGGGAACGCCACTCGGTTAACCCCGGCACCCACCTCCCCTTCACCCACCAAGAAAAATACTCCTCTTCCAAGATCCCCCTCCTCGTTTCTCCTGCAAGCTCTTGCTATACCTGGTGTTTCATTACAGGAGGAGCTGAACTGTGACAAACGCCTTGTGGTATTTAATAATCAGGGCCATCCTGCATCGGAGGATTACGCAATGCTAGGATTTTTTAATTTAATTTTATTTTTTATTTTTTTTCATTTTTTTCCCCCCAGGATGCTTGCAGTCCCAGGTCTTCTTGTCCTGTTTGTAAACGAGGAAGGGGTGGGGGGGAGCCCTCATACAGGCTTGCAGTGAAACTCCAGCTCTCCCCGGCCCCCCCTCCTGGAGTCGGGGCCGTATTCGGGCAGCCCGGGCTCGCCCTCCGTTCCCGCACCTCCGGCCGAGCCGGGCGGGCGGCGCGGCCGCGGGACCCCGCACGTCACGGCCCCGAGGAGGCGGAGGCTCTGGCCGTGTCCGCAGCTCCCGGCCTGGCCTGGCCGGGTGGGACCCCGGGGTGTCGCTCCAGGGCTGTCCCCTCCTGCGCGGGAGCCCAAGCCCGGCCCACGCGGGTGCCGCTGGGGTCGGGGCTCCCCGCACGGGCAGGGGAAGCTCCGCGGCCGCCTCCCTCCGGCCCCGGGCAGCCCTAGTGGCTCCGCCCGGGCCGGCGGACAGGCAGCACTCACCCATGGAAGACGGCCCGGGCAATGCCGCCCTGATGCTCCCCCGTCCCCCTGCCAGCAGCGCAGAGCCCCCTCCCCGCTGAGGACAATGACGGTCTGGGTTCAAGCGATTCATTTGGAGTGGGGGGGCGGACGGTGGAAAGCTGACCCAGCTCGCTGTGCAGAACGGGACAAAACCTTGTAAATAATGCCCCAGAGCTCTCCCTGGAAACTGAGGAGCTGTCAAAGGCAGTGGAGATTAGGGGACCCAAGTACGAGCATCCCTGCGCTCGCAGATAAAGGTGTTGCGTCTGTTCTAGGAGAGATATTGAAATTTTAATCTTTAGGGTCACGTGACTCATTAAATAATTAATGCAGCTAGTCAGGAATGGATCTGTGGCCGTCAGTCCTCACTAGGAGTGATTCTCTCAGAAGTGAAACTCAAATCCTTATTACTGGAGTTTGTTTTTCTTTCTCTTTCTTTCTTTTTCTTTCTTTCTTTCTTTTTATTTTTTTTCCCTTTAAAAAAATTCCCACCTGATTTATCTTGAAAGATTCTAAACTTCTTAAGCAAGCAATAGGGTCTGTGTTGGTAAGTAGGTAGTGTGTATTTCTAGCTTGATGACTTTAATTGTTTGTGCTTGCTTTGTCTGCTGAGCATTTGCTTAACAAGTTTAATATTTAGAAATGTTAAATCTTTGTTTTAGTTGCCTTGTGGTCACATTATGGCTTTTGGTGATTAAGTGTTACGGAGGCAAACACACTTGATAATGTTCTAATTCACACTGTGGAAGGCTGGGTGCCACAGTGCAGGGGGACCTGCTTTGTTCAATTTTCCTGGCGTTAATAAATCACCGTCTCTTAATACATGGCCAAAAAAGCAATGGAAAGGCAGTGAGCATTGCAAAGGAAAAGTCATGGGCGAATTTCTCTATGACTCATTAGTCTGAACGATTTATGTACGAACTTTGAGTGCCGCAATGAATATTAGAGTTTGGGATAACAACAAATTAAAAAAAAAAAAGTCATAGTTTTTGTAAAGTGCTTTATTGCTACTTAGCAACTCTTTCAAGAAACAGCATACTTTAAAGGACCGTGGCAGTGTAAAATATGGTAGCGTGACCTAATAGCTCCAAAATAAATAACAGAAAGTCGCTGGCACCATTTTCAGATACACGCTCCATATTTAACACGAGTGGGACAACCCAGTCACGACACGCTTGATCGATGCTTATTGCTGTTTATAACATGATTATTGATTAGGGATCAAAACGGCTAAACTACGACTTTGAGCCTAAAGTGCCAGGGGGTTCCCCCTGTGCTGAAGCCGAGTGGAAGGAAAGGTAGAGTTAGGGATAACCCCAGGAAGCAGAGCCTGGGCTCTGTGATTGCAGTTCGAACTTTCCATTTTCTTTTGTGTTTGCCAGTAGATTTTAACAGTCAGCGCTCGCAAATTTATGAGACAGCAATAAACAGTTTAGTAGGCTATTATTGCATGATTTTATGTAGACTGGAGTTCAACACCAAATTTAAAATTATTAGCGTAATTATGGAACTAGTAAATTACCAAAGCAAAGTATCTGCTCGAAAAGTTCTCCCAAGACAGACTTAATATTTCCAGGGCTCAGATAACACCCTTCAGCAAGAACGGTGTTATTTAATTATTAGCATTTACATTTACTGACGATTGTAAGATGCGTTAGATGGGTTTTATTAGCAAGACTGAATACAGGGGTACATTATTATATCTGACAAATGCATATGTAAAAGTGATTCAGTAAGTGGCATGCAAATAACCTGACTATTGTCTTTTTGGACTTAGCAATATTGTTTATTTTAGGGGGAAAGAAGCAGCCCTGTTTTTTCCCGTCCGTCAATGGCTTTCAGTGATGTTAGTTTTTTCGTTGCCTTTTTTTTTTTTTTTTTTTTTTTTTTTTTTAAGCTTTTGGGCCCGATCCCGCGTCACGGAGGTCAATTGTTAGTCTCTTACTGAGCTTGTGGTGGCAGGATTGGGCCCCGGCTAACCGTTTGAATAAAAGCCCAACCAGAATACGCCCCGCATTTAAACTGGAACCCTTTCCGAGTTTTATTCAGCAGAGATGAACACCACGACTTGTGTTTAATGTCTGTTCTTGATTAAATGATCCTAAACAAAGGTTTCCCAGAGGAAAATAAAGCAGACATTCATGTAACAAGAGTTAGGAATGACAATATTTCCAAACACTTGGAGACAGAAGGCATAGCTGTCTACGGGGAAAAAAAAATAAGGAAAAAAACCCCAACCAAAACAACCGCACGCTTTTATTTCTCAGCTCCCCGTGCTCTTCACCCGGGTGGGAATCCACGCTCCTCGCGGGAGCCCGAGCCCGCTCCATCCCCGCCCGCCCCTCTTCGGGCTCTCCCAGCGCACCCGGCAAGCCATGTATTGCCAATGAAGGAGCAAAATACCTCCCCCTGCACTCCCCGGTAAGGCACTGTTTGTTGCTTGTTTACAGGGAGCCCCGAAACGAAGCCGCTCGGCCGGGGCGGTGGAAGAAGCTGGGAGCGCCTCAGCCCAACCCTGCGCAGCTGGAGGAGGTAAGAGCCGGGCAGCGGCCGCTGCTTTTGCGCCGGTGGCAGCTGTAAGAATGCGATTTGCCTGGTACCTGCATGAAGAACAAGGCTGCCGGAATGAGATTTTGTTGTTGTTGCGATAAATATTTAACCTAGATGGAATTTTTTTTTTCTGGATTGGCTCTATTCATCTTCCGTGGGTGGTGAATGCGCGTGTCTGGGCAGACAAAGAAGTGTACGGGTCCTGAGTGATCGCCATCCTTATAAAGGCATTGGGGACAGGAAGGATGCAAAGTCATCTGAAGAGCGAAAGAGTTAGAAAATTTCTTTGTCCGTTCTTAGCTCCTTCCGAAATCAAAGGCACCAGGCGAGGGAGAGAGGGTTGGAGCCAGTTCGGTGTTGAATGGCTGCTTATCGCGGCTTTTCTGTTCGCCTCCTCCTCGAGGAGTTCGGCAGCCAGTCCTGCAAACAGAAGTGCATGTGGGAATGTTAGAGAACCTGATTTTTGTCTGCCTGCATACAACAGAACGGTTCGCGAATAAATCTCGGGTATTTGTCCGTCCTGGCCTGCTTTGCACTGTGTGGAGGTCGGTGTCCGGTGGTTCGGAGTTGCTGAAGTCCTTGATGTGCTTGGTCCTCTGGCAGGAGAAAAGAAATGCTTTCCATAGTGACATTCTTCTTTTTTATGCCGGCCGTCGAGAGGGGAGGATTATATAGAATTAGCTCAAATTCCTGCTAGATTTACCTGCTCCTTTTTGGATGTTGATGTACAATTAGTGTATTTTACTACCTTTTAAAAGCGGCCATAAATTACAGGACTACAAGGGCTCTTTGTGTTGGCTTAATGAGCTGCTTAAATCTTAACTACAAAAAGGCGCTGCAAATGTCTATTCACGCTTGTATTCGGAAATTGAAAGCGAAAACACGGTACGAAGGAACTTTCCTCCGGTGGCATGTACCCACAGCATTGCGGGCAGAGATATTTGGGATTCCTTTACGGACCCAACAGCGGCAGACTCAGCTGATTCTGAGCAGAACTTCTCTCGCAAGGGCACAGTCGATAAGGCTGCTCTTTTTATCTACTTGGGAATGATCAAAGACCAACTTTATCAGACGCACGGATGTAGGTAAACAGCTCTGCGTCCCAGCTGATTGCAAATCTTTCTAGGTAGCAAAGGAATAAGTACTTATATCTTACGGGAGATTCCCATTTCGGCTCCACTTGGGAGTCATAGGCACATCTCTTACCAACGGGCATAAAAGTAAACTTGAAGCATAGTAAAAATTCTAACTCTAATGATATTGAAGGTAACTTTAAATTGCATTAATGCTAAGAGTGGCTAGTAATGCCAGAACGGGCACAAAGGGTCTCCCTTAATGAAGGCACGTTACGAACTCAGATCTGTTTGTTGTTACTGAGGCTGCAATTTAAACTCAGCTCGAAGCCATGTGTATAAAGCGCAGAAAAAGCAGTAGCACACCTACTGATAAACTCCACATTTTTTTTCTACTAGAAATAGTCTTTCGGGTCTCCAAATCATCAAGGTAATAAAACACAACGTTGAGTGTCCAGGAACAGGAACAAAGCAATAAATGGGGTGGCAAGGGAAGTCCAGCGCCTGCGACTCGCAAGACCATTTGAATTTGCATCTGAAACCTCGTAATTACGCTACTAGAGCAAAGAAAACTTTCTCCAAATTCGGTGGAAGGGAATAATTTTGAGCTGCAATTCAGGACAGCACCAAGTTAGGCAGACTCCCCCTTCTGCCTTCCCAAAGCACACTCTGTGAAAGGTATTCACACGTCAAGAAGTTACTTTTCTTAAGAATTAATTAGTTTCCCCACTATATACACCAAGTTAATTGTTAAACAGTAGTTTTAGGATTAACTTGACCATTAATACCAATAAAGATGTTCACAGAAACAGGGTTTTGAAGCCAATAGCCACAGCTAGCGTTAAGGCATTTCAGATGACTTATGATTGTGATTTATTGCTTTTGTAGTTTCTATTTGCTCAAGACTGTAACTTCTAAAGTCATCTTTCTACTTTTGACGCAAAGCAGTCGATAACTTTTTACAACAGCCCCAAGAAAGACTTGCTTTGCTTTTTTCAACATCTGCTCCATTCCCCATTAATTTCAATTTCATTGTTGCAGAAGAACTTCTCTATGTGTTTCTTCTATGGGATGTAAGCACACAAAATTTAAAAGACCCGTGAAGCCATCTCAAGCAAATATCGGCCTTGGTGTATGAGAGCTGTGGAGTTACCAGGCATGCTGATAGTTACAGACTCGGGCATGTCGAGTGTGCCTCTTTCTAAAAATGCTGTAGTTTTTATTCCAGTTCCTAGTGAGGGATAATATATGTATACCCTGGTACTAGCTTAGTCACTTCCATGTGAAAAATTGCGAAGTTTTCTCCTGCTGTAACGTCATGCTGACTTTGCTGCACTGCCACTACTGTACACTGTTACGAATGGGTTTATATTCCAGTGGCCCGTTTCTACAATCCAGGCGAGAGTATAATAAGGCTTGTACATAGCACTGAAAGTCATATTTAAAAAGAAAACTCCTTCCATTCTGTACAATTGAGTGTAGGTGAAACAATAAGAAGAGATGTGTAGTTAGCTTCTTTGAGCTCATGGGAGATGATGGAAAGATTTAGGCAAGGATGTACACATGATGATGCATAATGCTGAAGTCAGAGAACTGAACCAACAGCACGTTAAAAGCGTGAACTATCTGATTTACTTTGACTCCTTCCAGAAAAGTTGTGTGAGTGGAGGGTTTCTTTTGTTTGTTTAGCTTATTGTGTCAATAGCACAAGTTAAACAATCTTACAGGGAAGATGTGATGGGTTCACACACAGGCGAAGCTGCCTGGCTCAGGGGCCACATACAACTTTTCTTTTTCCTTTTTTTCTTCAATTTTTCCCCTTAGGCAAAGAACTCCCCCTCCCCAATTTTTTTTCCAACGTTAGAAACCTATAATTTTGTGCATCACTCAAACTAGCTGTATAGGAAATGCGTAAGCACAGGTTTAACAGCAAGGTCCCAAAAGATTTTGTAAAATTCAGAGGCACGCCAGTGAAGGAAGGTGTATTCTTCATAGTGTGTTACGAGGACAAAAATCAACTAGCCTCTTAGAAGAGACTCTTTTTTGCCTTTGTCAGGTAATTATAGGTCTTTTTAGCTTCTACAGGAGCCCTGATGTAGCGTGTGGGAGTCGAGCAAGCCCTATACAATGGCAGAGGAGAGGGAGCTGGGGGTGGGGGGAAGGCTGGTAATCGTCCCGTTTAGAAGGGGGCTGGAAATAATAGCATTAAGGTTTGGGCTTTCTTCGAGGCTTGCAGAGGACATGCGACTTGGAGCAGAGTGGCGGGCCTGGGGAGCAAATACCGGTTAATTAGCCTAAGCATCAAAGTGCAGCGTTATAAGAATTCCTCTTACCTTCCAATGGATTTTTTGTAAAGAAATACTGGTGTGGGAGGAAAGAGAATCAGACCAATCTCCCTCTACAGCCATCCGCATCTCTTAGATTTTTTTTCTCCTCCCTTAAAACTCTTCTTTAACATATTGGGTTAAGGCTTTAAAAAGTGAAGGCTCGCCCTAAGAAACCCTGTTCCTTCAATGATTCCCTATTTCAAATAAAAGGATTTAAGTTGACGTATGACCACGTGAGCACATAATACAGCGCATTATTGTGGCATTTGGAGTGGAGACCCGGTCTGGCTCCGTCTGCGATTACGCTTTTCCAGTTTCTGTTCAGAGCAAGCACTGCTTTCTATTATTTTTTTTTCTCCTGCCCCCATCACCGTCCCCACAAGAGCTGGCCATTTCGCTGACAGCTTTCGTTCCTTATGGAAAGGTTATTGTCGAGCCGAGAGGACGAAATGCTTCGTTAGAAAGGATGGATTTTATTTTAAGGTATTTCCGTTGATTGTTCATTTATGTGGTGAGTTATTGCTGTTCGAGGCAAAGGTCAGTAGCAGAGGCTGGAGTGAGTGCGTGTGTGTGCGTGCGGGTGTGTGTGCACCCGGAGCCAGGCTGCTTCCCCCTTTGTTTCAATTTGCTGTGGTAAATATTCAACTCTACCCTCGCAGCGAGCAGAGCAGGCAGAGTTTGCTTCTTTATTTATTTTTCTCCATAGAGATCCCACACTGCTGTTGATGGCCAGCTGCCTCCGCTACAGCCCCTCGATTGCCATTTTACCATTATTTATGACCGACTAGAGATAGGAAGCCTCTTTTATTGTCGCGTGTGAATATTTCCCCCCTCAATTTTGCGCTATTATTTTATTTGTGTGTTTGTGTGTTTATTTATTTATGTATTTGGGCAAGTCGGAGAAAACGATGTGGGGGGTGTGTGATGCTCCTCTGTCGGGGTCGTGCTCGAGTGTGCGGCAGCGGTTGTTGTTTTATGAGTGTTTGTTCGGCCGCTGCCGCTCCGTAAATCGATGACTGCGCGATCGTGCTGCCATTTTATTTATGATGCTTTAGTGGTACTTTGTTTATTGTGCGAGGAGCGCTGCATGAGTGCTCAGCTCCATGGCAAAGCTTCCCCTTCCCAAATGAGCCAAGGCGCTCCTCTATATTTCTCCGAGGTGAGAAGGAGCTGAACCAAGAGCCAGCCACGGCTTCTAGCAATAAATCAGCCTTGAAAATGTGGGGGGTTATTCTGCCTCTCTGGATGGGGATCTGGAAAGAGAGAATAAAAAAAAGAGGAGTAGGAAGTATCTTCTAGGAGAACATATACTAGCTCTAAATTAATATCCCTGCCGTCGCTTACATAAATATAGATAAATATAGATACATCCATATATATAAATATGTAAGTATTTGCGTATACTTATCAATATGAATGCATAGATACAAATGCGCTTTAAATGACCAAAAATGAAAGACTACATGGCTAACCAAAGAGGGCAAAATGCTAAATGAAACCCTATTTCGCTGGTGTGCCCCGGCTTGGGAAAGGCTGGAGCCCTAGGACTCGCTTTCTTCCAGTTCACTCCATGCCTCTCGCTTATTCTGTTGAGCCATTTTGTGTTCAGTTACGTGCTGTTTGTAATTGCTCGTCTTCTAAGGGGTCAGAAAGAGAGGGTAGACGGGGAGAAAAGTGAACGATGATAAAAACTCCTCTGAGACCACAAAAAAAAAAAGGTTATTTCCACTCGGAGTTATTCGCGGCCATTCTGCGGAGAATTCTTCAGAATTCTTCAGAATTCTCTGCAGATAATTCTTCAGAGTGATGTTTGGGATGGTCTCCCGTTTTCCGGCTCTTTAAAACGGCTCGCGAAGCAGAACTGACCCAAATAGATTTTATTTCCCCTTCTTGCCACACTGAAGAACGGTGTCTCTTCAGCAAGGGAAGGAGAGCTCTTTTGCTCCCATCTGTGTGTCTAAAAGCCAAGATTGGCGTTGCCGTATTTTGAAATGGGCCAAAATGTGCCTCAAAATAAAATCCAAGCTTTAATTGCAGCTAAATTACTTGGCAGCCTTTCCTCTGATTTATGACCCAGTTTGGATGCATATTGACCCAGTTAAAACACTCATAAATAATACAGTCCTGCTCTAGAGTAGAAGAAAGCAAGACGAGTTCTGTAGGAAAGGGGGATTTTGGCGAGTTGTGTAAATAACTTCAGTCTGTTGCGCAAATAGCGAAGAGTGCGTTGCCTCTCTAGTGTTAGAATTTATAAACAACAATTTAGATTGACCACGGCTTGCTTCGATTGTCCAGTCCTTCTCTTATTCAGCTGATACCCCCTTCTAACTCTCTTACGACTTGGACAGGCACCACTTCTGGAAGTGGCCCCCTTCTCCCGCAACTCCCTGCCCTGCTATTTCGTCTCTAAGAAATCCCCCCAAACCAGCCCTGAATTATGGTGCTGCCTGCTTCCATTTCGGGGCATCCAAGGACAAGGCGCTTTACAGGCATTATTTTATTCGGAAAATAGCAATTCGGGGGAGGTGGGGGGAGGGAGGGGAGGGAGTGCCACAGAGTGGGACTCTTCGGGGAGAAAAGGCAGGTCATTTCTGACTGAGAAATCAGCCCCAAACACTGCCTGTCCCTCCCCGAGCTGAGCCCTATGTCTCTCCGCGGAATGGAGCAGAAAAAAAATATTCGGCCTCTGGGAGGGAAAGACAGATAAAAGCAGCAGGGATCTGTGCGTTGGGACACTTATCCCGACATCATAGGAGACATAAAGAAAAATAATCATCTTCTCATGTTTAAAATTACCTCTTTGGGGAGAGAGGGGGCGTGGGGAAATGGGACTAATTGGAGAAATCTCGCAAAATACTATTTGCAGGCAGTAAGATGAATGGAAGAAACACTTCCATATTCCTATGAACTACTTCGGTTCTCACGATTAAAATCCTTACATATCCTTTCATTCTTAAAAAACCTCCCCCCCGCTTCCCGTTCCCCGTTCTTAAATACAGACATTTAGTCAGAATATTCCGCTGGAGATGGCTCCCAAGTTGAAACGCGCTCTTAAGGAAAAACTCGCCCCGCTTTCGGCAGGGCCCCCCAAACCGGCAGGCTCCCCGGTGTCCGCAGGTTTCGGCAGTCCCCATCTTTTCTCTCCCTGTCCAAATCCTCCTCGCCGGTCCGGGGGGCTCCGTCGGGGCGCAGCGCTGCCTCTCAGTATTTGGCCGGGCAAGTGGGCGAATGGCAGATCAGCAGTTTCAGAAGAAAGTGTGGGGTTGATTATTGACTAAAAAGACTTTTTTTTTTTTTTCTTCTTCCAAAGCAACATTCACAGGATTGTTTGAAGCAAAACGCATACGAAGGATTTTTGCTTCTTCTCTCCTCCTACGCTGGCCGCTTCCCCTTTCATGTGGTGCCTTCTCACTTATGCCATAAGGAGCAAGTGTTTTCTGTTTTAGTGCTCTGTTTACAGCTTTGGTGCACGAAGTCATAAATCTTGCATAGCCATAAATGACAAAAACCATTGGTATGCGTAAGAGGCCACCCCAGCCTTATAGTGCTTTTTATTTCTCGCTTCCCCTTCGCTTTGTTTGTGTTTAAAGATGACGCTGGGTTCCCTCGTGCTTTAAACGGACTAGTTATATTTATAATGCCTTAATTAACGAAGTAACGTCAAGTTTACACCTAGATTTTATTCGCAGGCTCCTCTTAATGCACGGAGCCCAGAGCCCCGTTACCGTCTGCCAGACAGGCAGGATCTGCAACTTTGTTTAAGTTCTCGTTTGCGCGGTGGCCGCCGGATTTCTATCGCTGGAAACTGGGGGACACCACCACCCCCAAAGCCCGTGGCGCTGAGGAAAGAGGCGAGGGCCTTCCCCAGCTTTTTCGCCGAGGAAAGAAGGCGAAGGCGAGCTGTGAGGCCCCGGGCCCGCATCCACGCGAGGCTGCAGCCCACGCGTCCCCGCGGGGTGCTGCGGGCACCCCGACCCGTCTGTGCAGCACATGTGTGTGCGGGAGCGCCTCTGTGCCCGTCCCGGGCGCTGGGGATATTTGAGGGGGGCAGGGGGGTGTCTGTATGTACATCTGTGTGTGTGTGCGCTCACGCATGCATGAGTTAATAATTAGTAACTCTAATGATTTCCAGCGTGGCTCTGAAAGCATTGCCCAGAGCGGGGATCCTGGTGGGCTTCGGTTGGCTCTCCGGACCCAGCCTCGGCTCTCCGGGCTTTGCTCCCCTCCCCGGGAGCCAGCCGGGGTTGTGCGGGGCTCCTGGCCGTGGGGAGCGGCAGAGGGGCTATTCTGCAGCTGCCCCCCAAGCCCACGGGTAAGAGGGACAAACTCAAACCCGCACAGCAGCACCCTGGAGGCTGGTGAGAGCGACCCTTTGTGAGCGCCGTTTGTCTTCATTAGCATAATTTTCCTGGACTTCGGTGACGCCCGGGTGCGGGGGGGCCGCACTCCTTCACTGCCGTGCTCCTGCGCTCCCTCCCCAGCCCCCACCCTGCCCCATGCTTCCCCAGGCGGCCGCCTTTCTTTCTTCCTTCTTTTTTTTTTTTTTTTTTGTATTTTCCTTTCCCCCCCGCTCCAACTCTCCCCCTCCTCCTTCCCGCTCTCTCCTTCCCTTCCCAGAGCAGCCCTGGGAAACATCCCCGTCCTCCGTGCCCCGCACAGGGGGAGCCCGGTACGCCGGGGACCGGCTCGGGGTAGGGTGCGCAGCCTGAGGCGTCAGGGGAGCGGGGTGGGCGGGTGTGCGGAGCTACCGACCCCATCCCGTGCGGGGCAGGACTCGCCCCTCCCGGCCGGGGGGTGCCGGGTGCGGATGAGCTGAGCCGGTGCCCACCCCGCGGCCACAGGGATCGAGTTGGGGCAGACAGCCCCTACTCTCTGGGTTGTGTCGCCTCCAAAAAAAAAAAAAAAAAAAAAAAAAAAAGAGAGAGAGAGAGAGCGAGAGAGAGAGAGAGCATGCTGGCTTCCGCCTCAGTCGTCAGAAGTTAAGGTAAGCAGGCCACAAATACGCTGCTATCAGTCGTGAATGGCGGAGTTTATGTCCCAGTGATTTATGACCGTAGACTTAAATGTCGGTTCAAGAAGAGTTCACAAGCTGGGGCTTCCTTCCAGGCAGTGACTGATACCCTTACACTTCGTGTTCAGGCAGCTCTCTCTCCTCTCTTCCCCCCACCCCCCACCTTCCCTCAACTTTGTCTTTATCTTTCAGGAAATCTTTCAGGGGGGCTGCCTGGTTTTTCGTCCTAGAGTCAGAGTTTGGGGTTCGATTGGGAGTTACAGGGTAAAGATCTGGTGTGCTTGGGAAAGGGGGGAAGCGCAGGGAAGGAGAGGGTAGGAAAGAGTTGAAGTGGGGAGTGGGGGAAACCAAGCGGATTTGCCTCCCCAGGCAACTTTCATCTGCTGTTTCTGGGCTGTCTGGGTGGGGGGAGAGAAGTTGGTAAAGTGCAGAGCCGTGTATTTCACAAACCGAGATGAAGCCGAGAAAACAGGCACTGGAAAGATTGGGGACACATTTGTGTTTGTAAGACCTGTCTTTTTTGTCTTCGAAGGGGAGAGGAGACTCTTCCCATCCCAGGCACTGGCTGGGGTGGTAAATCCACCTCCTCTCTCCTTTCCCGTTAGGACGCTGTCGTGATCATTGTCGCTCTTAATCCCGCTATTCCCACTTTCTCCTAGAATGACCAGGCGCTCCTCAGGTTATCCCCGCTTCTTTATAACTTTGTAGGAAGTGATTAACTTGGCGAACCCAAACTCGGGATCTGACTTTATTTTTTTTTTTTAAACTTGCTGGCAGGCGGCCGAAGCTCCAATAATATTTTGCCTTCCAAGTAAAGTTGCCTATTGTCTGCAGGCCGGCAGCTACGGGAGCAGCGCACCCCGCATCCTCGCTCCGCGCTGCCCGTCCTGCCAGCTCCACAAACTTCGCAGCGGCCGAAGGAAGGTGAAATATTTGTTGTCGCGGTCATGAAAGGCGGGTGCCTTTGTGAAATCACCGCTGGCTGATTGTTTCCTCCTTCTCTTCTGGTAGTGGTGTCTATAGTCTCTCTTTCAAAGGAACTGAGAAAAATCACACCAGGCCTCGATAGTACAGGGAAGGAGAGGCGAGGAGCTGGAAATTGTGTATGCGCCTCAGATCTCCATCGGTTTATTAGCTTAATAGCATCCAAAGAGCTTGATTAGTGCAATAACAGGGAAACCGCCCTGCTGTAGGTGTGTTATCTTCATTTTGTTACCATCTAACAAAGGGAATACTGTTTTCTAAGAACTTGTATAACTTGAAAGGCGTAGAATGGGCTCGTTTGGTGCTTGTGTTGTGTAAGGCTTTTCACCCCTAAGCATTTGTCCTTGTTAGATGCTTTGGGGGGGAAATATCCAGCTGCTTAAGTACAGGGAAAGTGGTAAAAGGAAAGAGGCTCTTCTGATCTGAAAAGGCGTGGTTATTTGCCAGTAAGGGGTTAGGGGGACAGTGAGGAAAACACTTCAGCTTCTGAGAACAATGTGAGTGCGTATGGAAACACCTCCTAGATCGGAGGTTACGCACAGGTCTCCTCTCTCATTAACAGGGGCGATTCTTTAATTGGTTATTTTCAGGCAGGTGACGAATAGACTGTAATTTGAGGCGGGGGGGTGGATTCCAGAAAGAAAGGTGGATGGATAAAAAAAAAAAAAAAAAAAAAAAGAAGAAGAAATAAAAAAAGGGGAGGTTGGGGGGGGAAGGGATTCGCCCGGGCAGGAGAAGCATTCTCTGAGTTTGTGTCCACCCTCTCCCCAGCCAAGTGACCCTCATACATCAAATTACATAGCAGTTTCCAAGACAGAACCTATTATCGCTAAGTTGGAAGGAAAGTTCAAGCCGTGGTCATGGAGATGAACGCTGGTTTTTCAGGTTTCTGGTGTGTTTTTTTCCCCCAATCCATCATGTTTTAACAGGTAGGATCTGGCTGATTCCACGAAAAGTTAGTGTCTTGAAAATAACTGCTGAAAAAAACAAACCAACGACCGCCCCTGCTGGCCTCGCTGAAGGGGCTCTGCGCGACGCCAGGCGCAGCTGAGGCTCCAGACCCACTCGCGAGTGGGGGGCAGGCTCGGGGGCTCCGTGGAGCGGCCCAAGCCGCGCTCCAGGACCGAGCGAGAGCCTCTGCGGGCTGCGGGCGGGGCTCGCTCGGGCAGAAACCACCGCAGCCAGGGTGCGTGACCTGGGCGGCTCGGGGTGGTGTGCGGGCACGGAGGGGAGAAGGTGCTGGCTTCGTTTATTTTCCTATCGAGCATTTTATAGACAAGACAAAATCCATCACTTGGCATGGGGGTGTTTAAATATCCCTGCCTAGGAAACCTTTCCACCCCGCTCCTGCCCCCTGCCACACGTAGACGGGAACCATCTCATATATTTCTTTGAAGTTGTATGAAGAGTCGTAACCGGGAGAGAAAGGCTAAAAATAAAACGACGCTGGTTAAAGGAGAGGGTTTGATCTTAGAGCTGGGCTGAAGTAATAGCCCAGCCCCTTTGCATTACCGATTCCTCGATCACCCTTATCTCAGAGACCGGTATTAAAACAGCCTCTTGGTGATAAACGATCAACCCGCTTGCTCTGCTCCTTAAGAAGAAAGAAATAATAATAAAAAAACAAACCTAGAAAGCCTCTATCCCGGTGCCGCAAAGCACATATTTGTCGCTGCCAGTAAATCCAGGCAGCTTTTATATCGAAATGCTCCATGCCTGAGGCCAAGTCATGCTGCTAAATATTGCTGACCACTTTTTCTTTTATGGCTTTCATGTCACTTAGCTATTGAAAGTAAGATGGATTTGTACCATTTCTTCACCCTGCTCTGCTCTCCCCACACCCCAGGTCTGCCCGGAGAGGCCATTGGAGGAAGAGCGCCACGTGACAGAGGGGTGCCAATGTTATTCTCCAAGGGTGTCAAGACCCTGTCAGTTTGCGAAATAAATATTGGGAAACAACGAAATGCAAAAAGCGACCTACTACGACAGCTCTGCAATCTATGGTGCCTACCCCTACCAAGGAGCAAATGGTTTCACTTATAATGCGAGTCAGCAGCAATATCCTCCATCTTCATCACTTGTGGAAACTGAGTACCACCGCCCCGCGTGCTCCCTCCAGTCCCCTGGCAGCTCTGTGTCCCACCACAAGGCCAATGACATCAGTGAGAGTTGCATGAGGACCCTCCCCAGCCAGACTCTCCAACCCCCCAGCCTCGCTGATCCACAGGCTCCACCGCAGCCGCCTCCAGCCCAGCAGTCACAACCTCCACCTCCGTCCTCCACCTCACCATCTCAAAATGCCAGCAGCAACTCTACCCAGGCCAACTCCACCAAGAGCCCAGCTCTTAACTCACCTACCGTGTCCAAACAGATATTCCCATGGATGAAAGAGTCTCGGCAAAACACAAAGCAGAAAAACAGCAATTCCAGTTCAGGTACGAAACATGCTCCCCCTCTCCCTGGGTATTCCTGGGCTGACTATGCATCCGGTGGGGAAGAGGGCTGTCTTGCCCACCTTCACTTCAGGGAGGGGAGGGTGGGGGCTTTTTTACCCTCTGGGTTGACCCCATGAAACTTTTGGAAAGGGCTCGCCATCACTCAGCTTCTTCACTGAGGGGATCTCAGTGAAGAAAACGCCCCGTGTAAAAGTTTCCCAGCCTTGCAGAATGGTCTAAACTGACTTTGCTTCCTAGTGGCAGGACCACTTGTGCCCTCCAGTATCTATCACATTTCTTAGGTAATCCCCCCTTCAGTAAATCATGTCAGTGCGGAGCAGCCCAGGCCTTAAGCCAGAGGCTTGTTCTGAGTACTTTGTTGGCATGGTGCTGTTAGATTAATAAGACAGTGACCTATCTCTGCTGAAGTGTAACGGGAATAAAATAGCTCATAATCATGTGCAGGCAGGATCAATGCCCTGCATGCAGTCAGAACCTCTTCCTATTTTAATAAGCTGATTGGCAAAGTTACAAGCCTGGTAAACAAAATTCATTCTGGAGTGCTATAAACTTCAGCCCATAAAACATTGTTTGAGAGATGGAAGTGTTTATCAATGCTTTTATTACTCAAGGAAACCCAAACTGATAACACCAGTGCTAGTTCCAAAGCCCAGAAGTCAGTCTTATTCTGACTTCTTCCTCTTTTTTGCTTAAATGTATCTTAGAAATAGAGTTGAAAACTTTAACAAATGTTTTGCCAGTCTGCTTTTTAAAGCTGTGGTAACACTGTTGTTTACAGCCTTCCATATAATGTATATCTTTTATTGCAAAGCAGCAACATTTAAATATATCTCTATGCCTTTATGCAAACCTAGCTTGCATAGTTAATATATGTTCTTCTTTATATATATTATTATTATATTATATATATTTATATATATTATACTTCCCAATCATTATCATATGTTCATGCTGTATACCAGACATGATAAAAAAAATCCATTATAGTGACAACTCTATATTTATATGTAAAAAATTTTGTATTGTAGATACCTAGCTTTCAGGCATTTGTAGCTGATATATATAAATATTTTAAAAAATTTTAAAAATATATATGGGTTTTCAGAGAAGAGGGTTTTACAGCAATGGAGAACAGCTAGTTCTTGAAGACCCTGATCCCGCTATGTGGGATCAGAGCCACAGGTTCACTTTCAGAGTTTCTAAACCTCACTGTGTTTCGCTGAACCTTCCTTGCTTCTCTTTACCAAGTTCAAGACATGTTGCATGGTGTCATTCTTCAGGGAAGCAAGTGTAGTCATACAGTGGCACTGATGAGGTGAAGGAACTCTTTTGAGGCTTGGAGCTTGGTGCAACTGAGCTCACGCCATGAGGGAGTACTCGTTGCACGCATGGGCATCCGCCCTGCCTTTGGGAGCTGAACTCTCCAGGTGCTGGTGTTGTTGGCCATTTTCTCATGTTGCCATGTGTAGGTTCGCCACGCTGATTGTGTTCTTTGTATGATTTACATAGGTGAGAGTTGTGCTGGTGATAAAAGCCCTCCAGGGCAAGCCTCCTCTAAGCGAGCCCGTACAGCTTACACAAGTGCCCAGCTGGTAGAACTGGAAAAGGAGTTCCACTTCAATAGGTACCTTTGCAGGCCACGAAGGGTAGAAATGGCTAATTTGCTCAATCTCACAGAAAGACAGATCAAAATCTGGTTTCAAAACCGCAGAATGAAATACAAAAAGGATCAAAAGGGAAAGGGCATGATGACCTCTTCAGGAGGACAGTCCCCAAGCAGAAGCCCTGTCCCTCCAGCTGCTGGGGGATATCTAAACTCTATGCATTCTTTAGTAAACAGTGTCCCCTACGAGCCCCAGTCGCCTCCACCATTTAACAAGCCTCATCAAAACACCTATGGCATCCCTGCATCGTATACTGCTCCTCTTAATAATTGCCCACCGCCTCAAAAGAGATACACGGGGACAGCAGCTGTGACACCTGAATACGATACTCATCCTCTTCAAGGCAACGGTTATGGGAATCCACACATACAGGGAAGCCCCGTCTATGTAGGGGGCAACTACGTGGAGACCATGACCAATTCTGGGCCTTCCATCTTCGGTCTAACTCATCTCCCTCATCCTCCCTCTGCCAACATGGACTACAGCGGGGCTGGGCCAATGGCCAACAATCACCACCATGGACCTTGTGATCCACATCCAACATACACAGACCTAACCGCTCACCATCCTTCTCAGGGAAGAATTCAGGAAGCGCCCAAACTCACTCATCTGTAAGAGACAGGAGTCACTAAGAGGAACACCAAGCCCCCAAGTTTTGGAAAGTACTCATCCCTTCCCTTCTCCCTCCTCCCCCCAACATGTGCCCTCCCCTTTGCTTCTCGTTTCTTTTGTTCGTTTTGGTTTGTTTTGTTTCCTTTCGTAAAAGCGTTTTCTAGTTTATGTGACGTAGCAATATTTGTTGCTTGAATTGCTCTATAGTTTCACTAGTGGATATTTATCTTCTTGAACTGTAGCCTTGTGTCTCACTTTGGGAGTATGCAGAGGCTTTATACTTTACCTTCTACACTTTTATCAAAACAGGGTATATGAACAAATTTTCTATAAAAGGAATTCTTAAATGTGAATTTGTTCGTACATGATTGATCCCACGGGGAAGCAATTTTTTTTATTGCACTTCTTTTAAATAGCAAGAAAGACATCAAAAGCGCTTGGACAGGGACTTCCTGGACAATTATTGATACGTGTAAGTCTTTCAATGTGTGTATGCTGGTGAACATTCAGATTTATTTATATTTTTTTTTTCGCAAACATTGAATAATCTAAGTGTTTAAAATTTTATTTATCCCCATTTGTTCATATTTATATATATATAAAAAATCTGTACCCTGAATATTCAGGAGGCCATATATTAGATGGCATATCGGCACGTGTTAGAAATATCATTTGAAAGGAAACTATTAACTCCTTTTATTAAAAATAGTGATAATAATGATGATGACGATGCAATAAAATCTGGGAAAAAAGATCGCCGTTTGAATACTTTATGCTTGTAACATCCAGCTAGGCAAAAAGTGTGTGAAGCTGAAAAGGCTAGATTTGTTTTGAAAGTTATACATTCCTTGCTGCTCACGTTCTGGAAAAAAAATAAAGTTTTTATTCTGAATAATAAAGAGTTAAGAACATGTTCTTCGCAGCGCAGGGGAATGGAGAGCCCTTCATGACGTGGGGAGCTAGGAAACTCGTCTGTAAACTTACACGAGGATCTGCTCACCCGAAGGGCCCTGCGACGCCTTTTCAGCATTTCATAGGCAGGCAGAGAGATTTTTCTTCCCCCCTCCACCCTCTGTCTTTTTTT
>VRYO01002734.1:33944470-33963471 GCA_009812075.1 Sialia sialis | reverse complement strand
AAAGAAAGAAAGAAAGAAAGAAAGAAAGAAAGAAAGAAAGAAAGAAAGATCAAACAAGAACACAAAGCCAAACAAACAAATAAACAAAAATACAAAGGAGCAAAGGAGCCCATTGAGGCTGAGTCGGGAAGGAGAAACTAGTTTTGGAGGAAGTGCTATTCCTAGGAAAAAATCAAGACCCTCTGCTTCAGACTCCTGCCTGGGTGCAACTTCTTATGCGGGGGCCTGACGGTGTCAAAACTTTGAAGATTAATGGATTACTTTGTTAATGACTCAAGGCGTCAGATTGAGGTGCTTAAATGATTTGTGAGGTGCAAAGCGTTTTCCTGACAGTCCCAAACAATGAGAGAAGAGTGTGCGGGTGGATGCGAGGAAGGCAGCAGGCTGCAGGACAAGCAGCCACACACACACACACACACTCTCACACACACACACACTCGCAGCCTCTCTCACAAACATATCCACGCACACGCACCCTCCTCCCCACCCCCGATCATTTCAGATTAGGACGCCAAGGGGATAGATACTGGAGATATCATTTCCCCTTTTAAAAAAAAGTGTAAATAAAGCCTTTCTGGCCCCCAATGAGGCGTTCCTTCCCGACTTTTTTGGATCAATCAAACAGACAGTGGCTTCTTTTGATTAAAGCCCAAATTGTCATTGGGCAGAGGCAATCATGTGACAGCCAATTCGGTCCAATTTCAACCTTGTCTCCATGAATTCAATAGTTTAATAGTAGCACGGTCCCCATACGGCTGTAATCAGTGAATTAGAAAAAAAACACCCCACCAGCGATCTTCTATGCTATATTTTTTTCTCCTCTCTCTCCTTTTTCCTGGGCCTTCCCCTCCCCCCGAGGCCCCTGAATCCGAGGGAACTTTTTCTCCGCGGGGGCTGCCAGTTGAAGGCCATGAATTTCGCATTTGAGCGAGAGATCGGTTTTATCAATAGCCAGCCATCGCTTGCTGAGTGCCTGACATCTTTTCCCCCTGTCGGTGATACATTTCAAAGTTCATCAATCAAGAACTCGACGCTTTCACACTCGACACTGATTCCTCCTCCTTTCGAGCAGACCATCCCCAGCCTGAACCCCGGCAGCCACCCTCGCCACAGCGGCGGCGGTCGCCCCAAGGCGAGCCCCCGCGGCCGCAGCGGCAGCCCGGGCCCCGCTGGAGCCCCGCCGCCCCCGGAGTACCCCTGGATGAAAGAGAAAAAGGCGTCCAAGCGATCCGCGCTGCCGCCCGCCTCGGCCTCCGCCTCAGCCGCTGGACCTGCCTGCCTCAGCCACAAAGGTCAGTCCAAAGACGTGCCGCCAGCCCCGCCGGGCCGCTATTTTGGCTCCCCGTATCCCCCCGGCTTCGCGGGGGGACGAGGCGGAGGGCGGGCGGGCGGGAAGGACGGAGCTGGCGGGGCTCGATGGAAACCCAAACTTTCCCCAAACTTGCCTAATGCGGGATGATTTATTTGAGTTGGAGCTGACCTCTCTTGTCTCGCCGTCCTAGAGTTAGGATATTTGACAGTAATGAAGAGTGATAGATTGCTCCCGCTCAGCTAAGCAGCTGATGCATTAATTATAAATTGCGGTATGGCTAATATAAAGTTTGCTCTGGTGTGGGGAGGTTGGGGAGCTGGAGGCAGCGATTTGGCGGAGGTGGCCGAGGGGCACGCAACACCGGGCTCTCAGCAGTGCAACACAATGGGTTTACTGCATCCAAAGGCGGCCATTTTGTTGCAGTTGCTATTTTATGCTATATGGACATATAGATATAGACACATACATGCAGAGAGAGCACTCCCCCCCACCCCCCCGGGATGCGATGTGCTGGGGTGCTGAAATTCAATCCGTGCATTTATCTGTTTTGTATGTGTGTCCGTGTGTCTTTGCTTTCGCTGTTCTGGCGGTGATGCTTTGGGGTGCGTGTGGTGGTGGTGTTTTTCTTTTTTTTTTTTTTTCTTTCTTTTTTAACAGACCCCCTTGAAATCCCCGATAGCGGTAGCGGTGGATCTAGGCGCCTGAGGACGGCTTACACCAACACCCAGCTTTTGGAGCTAGAGAAAGAATTTCATTTCAACAAGTATCTCTGTAGACCAAGGAGGGTTGAGATTGCAGCCTTGCTGGATCTGACTGAGAGACAAGTCAAAGTCTGGTTCCAGAACAGGAGGATGAAGCACAAGAGACAGACCCAGTGCAAGGAGAATCAAAACAGCGAGGGGAAATTTAAGAACCTAGAGGACCCCGAAAAAGTGGTGGACGAGGAAGAAGAGGAGGAGGAGGAGAAATCCCTCTTCGAGCAAGCCCTCAGCAACGTCTCCGGCGCTCTCCTGGAGCGGGAAGGCTACGCTTTCCAGCAGAATGCCCTCTCCCAGCAGCAGGCTCAGAATGCGCACAATGGCGAATCCCAAACTTTCCCCGTTTCGCCTTTAACGAGCAATGAGAAAAATCTGAAACATTTTCAACATCAGTCACCCACTGTTCAAAACTGCCTCTCAACAATGGCCCAGAACTGTGCAGCTGGCCTGAACAATGACAGTCCTGAGGCCCTAGATGTCCCTTCTTTACAGGACTTTAACGTTTTCTCCACAGATTCCTGCCTACAGCTTTCAGATGCAGTTTCCCCCAGTTTGCCAGGATCTCTGGACAGTCCCGTAGATATCTCTGCTGACAGTTTTGACTTTTTTACAGACACACTCACCACAATTGACTTGCAGCATCTGAATTACTAAGAAATTAAAGACGTTCTCTCCAAGGGTCCTGCTTTCTCCTCCTTATTCTACTTAATTTTTTTCCCCAGTGAATTAATTTTATTTTCCCCCTCCCTTTCCCTCTTCAGTATTTTCTGTTTGTTACTTCCCTCTGATATGCCATTTTGCCGTTTCTTATGAAGTTTTAGTTGTGTTCAATTTTAACCTAGCCACATTCTAGGTCCTTCTATGAAAGCAATATATGAGGTCTGTAAGAAAGTGATCATATAGGAATGTATCTTCACTTTCTTTTTATTTTTGTATTGCATTAGGATGCGTTGTCATAAGTATTTTTGGTAGAATAAATTCTTGTTTGCTACAAGGAGCTTTCTCTTTTTTCTTTCTCTTTCTCCTCTCTTTCTCCCTGCTTTCAAGATGGATAACATGACGGATATCTCTCTCCATCTCTTCCACTATTAATTTACTAATAATCAAAATCCAGCGTTCTGACAACGACCTCTTCCCTTTGGAAATTTAGGACATTCGTTAGGGACGAAAAATTAGTTCTTTTTAAAAAAAATTTAAATTTAATTTTATTTTTAATTTTTTTTTTGTTATAAGGATTCTCACAAGGGAAGGAAAATCAAACTACAGAAATTAAAACCGTTCACAGGTTTGGTGGAGATTTGTTCCTTTTAATGTATAAACGTGGTATCTTATCTCTGTGAGGATACAAAGCTTGGAAATCCTGAGCTGTAACAAAAGCATGAACGAGGACTTTCTCTGTTACAGGCAGAATGTAAGAGAGAGAGAGACTCAGTAGGACAAGCGTCCCCTGCAGAAACCAGCCTGTTACATGAAGGAAAGGGGCTTTTTTTAAAATCCTGTTTTTCTAGTGCTTAGCAGCCAGCAAGATATTTCGTAAAACGTATCTTAAAAAATACCAGAGCTCACAAAGAATGCGGTTGGTTACTTCTCACGTGCTGAGTAATCCAAGAAATCCTAGGAGGAGAGGAAATGGAGAAGTTAGTGCCTGTGAAATCAAAAGGGTGGCAGAAACGCAGGGGGAAGAAAAAAGCATTTAGGGAGGAACCGGGCTCTCCACTCCATCCTTTTCGGGGGCGGTGCGGGGGCAGACCCGAAGATATTTTTCTGTGTAAGCCTTCTTGAGAGGTGAAAGACTGATAACGAAAGGGGAAACTCTGAGTTTGAAGTTGCAGTTTCCTCGGGCTCCCCACTCTTCTGCTGAAGGCGGCAAAGACGGGCTTTCAGAAATCTCCACCAAATTTCCTGCCACCCGGCATTGCAGAACCCCAAAGCGGAGGGTGAGCCCCGTCCTTCGGGCTAAAACCGAGCAACAGATGCCGGCCGGGCTCTGCTGCTCCGGGGCCGAGGAATCCCGGGCGGGAGCGTTCGCTGCTCCTTGAGTGCGTGTGGGTGCGAATGGTGGCATTATACAAGCGAGTGGGGCTTGAGTGGGGGTTTGTGAGCGGGGCTCTGCTGTCCGTCCATGCGAGCAGTGCTGTCTCCCAGCCCTGTAACACGTTGTGGAGCTGGGATGCGTGGGTTATAGCTAGAAGGGCTGAACGCAATTCTTCCGAAAGTCATAAATCAAACTCTTTCTATGAATGAGAATGTCATCAAAGAGATCAATTGCAGGAACACATTCACAAATAAAAATCCTCTTACGTATTTGCCGGGGCTGGGGATCCCCGTCTAAAACCATTAAGTGAGAAGGCGTTTAGTCATAATTCACTTTTATTGCTCTTTTAAAACAACAGCTTGGCTGAGCTGCGGGCGCAGTGAAACCTCGGCCTTGGTTCTCCTCCTTCCCTCTGCTCCAGCCATGTCCCTGCGGAAAGCGAGCAATCTTACCGGCATTTTCACTCCTCTGCCACTGGGTTAAATTGGACCGCAACGTACATGTAAGGGTTGGGGTTTCTTTTGTGCCCAGATTTCCGGATGCTGACAGAAAAGAAAACCAAAGCAAAACGAACAAAAAAAAAAACCCCAAAAAACAAACCCAAACAATAAAATAACCCTCCCTCAAAACCCCAAACAAAAACCAGAAACATAAAACAAAAAGAAAAAAAAATAAAAAGGAAAAGGAAACGTGCTACGAGGTTTAAACTTCTCGCAAACTAAATTTAAATAAATGGGGGAATCCAGCAAGAGGGAGCCGCCTTCAAGGCTCCGGGTGAACTCTGGGGCCACAGCGGGGGCACACTCCCACGGAAAAGCCTGAAGAGCCGGGATCGCCCCCTCAGCCTCCGTTCCGCGGCAGGAAACGCGGAGCAAAGCCGCGGAGGGGCGCGGAGGGGCTGGGATGGCAGGGGGAAGGGGCAGTAGCTCCCCCTCGCCTGGACGCGAGGAGGGAGGGTGTGGTGTGTGTTCCTCCTCTGCTCCGACCCTTCTCATGATGTTGCCCCCATGCTTAGCGCGGGCAGCAAAACCCGAAAGCCTCGCCAGAGAGACAATGCAACAAGAGACAATGGCACCAAAAAGGCAGAGAAAAAAGGATTTCAGGATGCTGGAGTCTGTAAGAAAAGTGATTCATCGGAATTTAAGGGTAAAAGGGATCTATCTACTTGTAGTAAAATATTATTATTTTTTGGCTGAAGGAAAAAGCACTGAGAAGATGTCGGCCCTTTTATTTGTAAGCAGTCCTAATCGCTGTCTTTTTTCTCTGCTTTGTGCAGTATTTAACACAACGGGTTTACAAGAATGAAATAAATGTGTTTACAGCTGTAACCATAGCCAAAATTGGCGCAGTATAATACCATAAATGTCTCTGGAGTGTTGTTGCTCTTGTCCTCCACTCCGCCCCCCTGCAGCTTAAGAAACTGAACCTTTCCAGAGGGCCCTTAACCATCCCTGCCTCTGCAGTAAATCAGAACAAATAGGCATATGGAGGGCACCGGGATAGACGCGTGGTGGAGAGAGGCGCCCTTCGGTTTTGGCTGACGATAAAGAGAGGCCGTGCAGATGCCGTGGGATAAAGGGCTGACCTAAGAGCAGTAGGAGAGCTTTGCACCTAGGAGAGAGTGTTGTAGTTCATGTGGGAGGGAGGAGCTTGAGGGTGTGTATGTGGGTGTGTGTGTGTACTCGTGAGCGGGGAGTGGTGGCGAGGTAGAAGAGCCTTTTGGATTTCAAAACAAGCAAGAATCGAGCGTGAGAAGAGAGGGACGTAAGAGTCGGCACCTGCTGACTGGAGGGGGTAGCCCCTCCTGGGGCTGGTGTCAGGGGACATGACTTTCCATCCATCTCTCTCCGAGGCTGACGTTTTGCAGAACTTTTGAAGACTTTTGGTGCCGTCCTTTCTGCCTGCAGACGGCTGGGTGCTCTGGGACAGACGGATGCCCGGCCTTTACCTCCCCTTTCCCTTTCCGCATACGTAAACCGAGTATGAGGTTGGAACTCTCATCTCACCTCTATCCCTCCTTCTCTGGCCACGTACCCATTTTTTGACTCACCTCCCCACGGTGTTGGGGAGGGGTAAGTTGGAGTCGATGCTCAGCGCGGTTCCCAAGGGTTCTGGGGCCACCTCTGCCACTGGCCATCTGCCACCTCTCACCGCCGCCGACCTGGGTGGCGGAGTGCAGGGACAAAGGGGCCGGGGCGGCGGGCCCTGCGCCTCCCGCAGTTCCTCTGCCCCTATCCCGGGTCGCCTCCTCGGGCTGCGACCCGCGGCACCCCGGACAGCCGTCCCCCCATCCTGTCCCAGCGGCAGCGGCGCTGCGGGAGCACAGCAGATGGGCTGCGGAGCCCCCGGCCCCCCGTCCAATCATTCGTCCTCCTGCCCCCGGCCCCTCCTTCCCTGCCCCAACCCTGGGCTGGAGAGGGTGAGCCTGGCGGAGACGCGGGGGGAGCAGGGATGAGGGCCAGAGGATGGCCGGTGATCCTGGGAGAGCACAATGGTCGTCAGTCCCAAAAGCGCCTCATTTCCATGCTAATGTCCGCGGCCGCCTGGTGATGCGGCTGGACAAGCCCCTTTAACTCTTGGCGTGGCGTCGCGTTAGGACTGCGGCGGGGCAGGACCAGCGAGATCCCTCGGCACCGGCACTATTACCGTCTCCATCTTCACCCGCATCCCATCCACATCCCCATCCTCAGTCCCATGCCTGTCTATTCTTTACCTTATCCTTACCTTCCTTCCTGTCCCTGTCTCAATTCCCATCCCCGCAGCAGTCCCCGCAGTATCCACGGTCCCATTCTCACTCCCGTTCCAAGGGCTGATGGTCTCAGCACTGTCTCTGCCTCTCGCCGCCCCATCCCTCGCCCCGTGCCGTGGATCCAGTCACCTCCCCTAGCCATCGCCCCCGAAGCTGCCCCGGCCGGTGGTTGGCGGGCAGCAGCGGTGCCCCGTGCAAGCTTGACAGCGCCGACAGCAGGGTGATGCTGGGCACCCTGGCAGCAGCACTCACCCTGGAGAGGGACGGCCGGTGGGCTCCGCGGGCCGGGCGCAGCCTCCGGGTCTCTCCTGCCTTCCTCTCTCAGCTGGCGGACGAGACCCAGGGGGCTGCCGCGGCGGGTGTGTGTGTGTATGTGTGTGTGTGTAGCCCAGCCCGACCCGCCCTCCACCCCCTGGGGGGCCACGGCCGCCGCCTCCCTGCCCCGCGGTGCCGCGGGTCGGAGCGCTCGGCGTTTAAATGCCCCCGACGCGGCGCTGTATCAGCGACAGGAGCCGGGGAAGCCCCACGGGCGCCGCAGCCATTGGCTGCCGCCCCCCACGTGCCTGCCCGCTGCCGGCGCCTTCGTGTCATTTTCCTGCCGGCCCCATGGAGGAAGTGGGAAAGTTGGCGCGGCCCCGCCGGACGCTGAAGACCCGGTGGCGGCGTGACAGAGGGACGCGGCGAGGATGAGCTCCTTCCTCGAGTACCCCGTCCTCGGCGGCGAGGCGGGGGGCTGTGCCGCCCGCGCCTACCACCCCGACCACGGGATTACAACTTTCCAGCCCTGCGCCGTCAGCGCCGGCAGCTGCAGCGGAGAGGACCGCTTCCTGGCGGGCCGTGGGGTGCCCATCAGCCCCCACCGCCACCATCACCACACCCCGGCCCAGCCCGCCGCCTACCAGCACCACGGCGGGCTGGGGGTGTCCTACGCGCACCCCGGCTGCGGCCCGACCTACAGCGCGCAGGGCTTCGGAGCGCCGTACAGCCCCTACCCCCTGGGGCAGGACGCGGAGCTGAGCGGCGGCTTCCCTCCCTGTGCCCCCGCCGTGTACTCGGGGAGCATCTCCTCCTCCGCCGCTGCGCAGCACCCGCTCCCGCACCAGGGCTACGCGGGGGCCCCCGCTCAGTATGTGCCTCCCCCTTACGGGCAGGAGCAGCAGAGCCTGCCCCTGGGCACCTACAACCATGCCCTGTCTCCCCTCCACGCTGGACACCGGGAAAACGCCCGCTCCCCCTCCACCGAGACCTCGCCGCCGGCGCAAACCTTCGACTGGATGAAAGTGAAAAGAAACCCACCCAAAACAGGTCAGTGGCCGGCGGGAGGGCCGGGGCGGGGGCCGCTCCTCTCTCTCTCCGCCGGGGGTGCGGGGAAAGAGGCGCGGTATCCCGCGGGACGCTGGGCAGGTAGGGCGGCCCGCACCTCTGGGAGCAGTCGCGGCTGTCTGCCCGCGGAGCTGAAAGCCAGCGCCGCTTATTCCTCACTTATTCCTGACTCCCCCTTCTCCTCCTCTCCCGTGGTCATATTTCTGGTAATTCATAAACCACTTATCAAGTTTGCTCTGACACTAGAGGCTGACTCCGGTTTAGCACCTCGCACTCCATCACTCACCCTGCCGGGGTTTCCCTCTTATCCTAGGAAGTTCTTGCTCCCTATCGCTTAGCCGGTGTGGACATATTGATTACATCGCCTATAAATCATTTGCACTCTCTTACTTACCGCTGCATGTCCCCTCGCAGGCAAGGCTGGCGAGTACGGCTTCGTGGGGCAGCCCAACACCGTCAGAACTAACTTCACCACCAAGCAGCTCACCGAGCTGGAGAAGGAGTTTCATTTCAACAAATACCTGACCAGGGCCAGGCGGGTGGAGATCGCCGCCTCCCTCCAGCTCAACGAGACGCAGGTGAAGATCTGGTTCCAGAACCGGCGGATGAAGCAAAAGAAGAGGGAGAAAGAGGGGCTGCTGCCCATCTCCCCCGCCACCCCCACGGGCTGCGAGGAGAAGGCGGAGGACTCGTCGGAGAAGTCCTGCTCCTCGCCCTGCAGCGCCTCGCCCGCCTCCTCCACCTCGGACACGCTCGCTGCCTCCAACTGAGACCGGCTGCGCCCCGACGGCCGCCGGGGTGACGAGCCCGTCCACGGCCGCTGTGTCGGTCCCTCGGTCGGTATCCCCGAGAGGTCCTGGCGAGCAGCCGCTCCATCCCCCGCTACCTCCGCCGCCCCCCACGCTGTCCAGCCCGAGGGGTGCCGGCTCCGCCGGGTCCCGGCGCAGTGGTGCCAGGGGATTTTCTTCCCGGTCCCCTCCTTCCTTTTCTGCTGGAGGAGATGTGTTGGCACACGTGTAAGGGTCTCCCTCCTCCACTGCAAGGACGCTCCACCGAGTTTCCCTGAGTGAAAGACAGGTTATTTAGCGTACATAACCTCACAAAGAGATGCACTATTGCAAGTGTTTACACGACTTATAGGACTTTCATCCCCTTAATTTAATGTATTCTTTGTTCGTGTCAATGAGTTTGTTGCTTGTAAATACTTTGTCCGAGAGATTTATCTTTTTACAGATTTTTCTAGAATGATGTTTCGATTATCAGGTTAAGCAGGGTGAGTGCATTCGCCAAACTGGATCCATTTTTATATTGGTAAAGTAGATGACCGTATCAAGTAAAAGTCTTAAGCTCAAGCAGATACCTCAAAAAAGTAGCGCTATTTCTTTAAATGTGACAAACAAGGCTTCAATTGCACTAGGTTTTTTAAACCTTGCCCAGTGTGCTTGCTCCCTCTCCTTTTCCCCCTGCCCCAAAAGCTGTGTTGGATTATGCTCAGCTGAAGGGCACAACCATCCAAAAGACCTCGCCTCTTCCTATTTTCATATTAACCTTCCTTTAGACTCGATGTCTTTTCAAACTACTCGTGAATGTGACAAATGGCCAAATGAATGTATAATTTCTGTGGTTGTTGTCCAGACCTTTGCATGACGCACCGTGCTTTGCTGTACTGCGGGTACACTGAGTTCTATCAGTTGTCGTGTGTAAGCAAAATGTCCTCCTGATTTTTTCTGTACAATCATGAAAGGCTCTGCTATTCCACCGGTGGTGGAATCCAGGGCAGGATTTACGGGTCCTTATAATGTCTGTAATAAATATATTCCACTTTCAGGTAGCCCTCGTCTGCCTACCTCTGTGTGACGTCAGAGCTGAGTCACAGGCTGGGCTCAGCAGTTTTGTTTCCCTTATTTTCTTCTACTGGGGTCTTTCCAAGGGGAAAAGGGGGTAAGAGTCTCACAACCTCACTCCTCCTATGTTGTTTTCTCAGAGCTCTGTCTGCCCAATCTGACTTCCTACACAAAACGTCTTCCTCTCCTATGCTCAAATAATATTTTTTTAGACAATATAAAGCCCTTCTCTCCATTTTCAGTTACTAGGAGGAATTTATGATCCCAACCTAATTCTGAAGCACAAACAGGAGAACTTCCTGGGTCAAGTGCTAACCTTTTCACCTCGGGATGGATGCTGACACTTAGATAAACAGAGCACCCTTCAAAAGAAGAAACTCTCTTCAGCCAGTCTTTCCTCACACTGCAGGGCCCTCTCCAAGGACTGCACATTTAATTAGCCCGGGCACTAAGCTTGTCCAGCTTCTCTCTCCCACCCCAAGCTGCTCTCCCCAGGGCTTGACGGGGTGCCCAAGTAGGAGATGGCTCCCAGTGTGTTTTTGGCATTAACCCCAGCCCGCTGCTCTGTCCCTTCTCGTCTATCTCGGTACCCCCTCGCCCCCCTCACTTGCAGGTAAATACAATAACTATTCCAAGAAATATCAAGCGAACAGTTCAGGAAAAGGAGAAGAGCGTCTGTGGGGAGAACCTGGGTGGCAGGACAGGACAGAGGCATGCTCAGCTGGACGGGGGATGTTTCAAGTCACTGATACCTCTTGAATTACAACGCAAACACGCCTAACATCTTCTTCACCCGGCCCAGCTGCGAGAAGTGCCAGCGGGCTTCTCCTAAGGCTGGTCTGCCAACGCAGGCTGTGCTTTGCGGGATCCGCAGAGAGTCAACGAAATTTTCTTCACTTCGGTGTCAAAAGAGACAAGCCCTGATTTGCAAGGCGCGGCGGCCATATCAAGAGCCGAGCTATCTGCAAAGGAGCAGGGCTGTCTCCAAAGGCTCCCGCCGATGCCTCTATTTCTTTCATTTCCCCTCCTGCCATATACTTTACCTTTTGTTTATTAGTGTAAAGCCACAAAGCAAAACAGATGGCCGCCTTCCAGAGTCTTGGATGTGTTAAAGTGGCATTTACATGCCAATGAGGGCATTTCAATATCGAAATCTGGATCTAAACATTGCTGGAATCCGGATCTACAACTCGATTCCACCGGTGTTGACTTAATGTGTTAGAAAGAGCGGCCATAAATTACAGCCTAAATACGAGAGACAAGACACTTGTCAGTGCGTCAATCTCCGATGAGAGATTCTTGGGCAAAGAATTCCATCTCCTTCCAAGCCCAAAGCCTATATATATCTCGAGATATATATGTATGCATATATCCCCCTGCAGTCATAACGTATTTCAAGCAAAGACACTCCAAACTTCCCGATCCTGTCTCAGTCTGTTAGCGTTAATGTAATTTCGATACCATCAGCTTTTGGGTTCAGGGGTGCGGCAAAGAGAAATGAAAATCTCTAGCTTATCGTTTCTACCACAAAAATATCGTTAAAAATCCCCCACAAAGTGCTTTCAATCAAGACACTAATTTACGCTTCGAGTTGTGAGGATTTTTTTTTTACACGTTTTTAAATTAAAAAAAAAAAATCTCTCTAGAATCTCGGGGGAAAACTTAAGGAAAAAACCCCGCATCTCATCAAAACCCGTCAACACAAATCGCATTCAAATGTCAAACGGAGTTTAGTATCTTCCTATCATACTTAAGGCCATTTCTGCTGTTCACCTTTAAAGTTTACTTTTGGAGGCTATTGAGATGCTTTGGTGTTTTCCTCTGGGGCAATCAGATTGAAACCGATCAATATTTACTCAGTCTGAAAGGGCTGTTGAAAAGGCAGCTAACAACAAACTGCTTAGCTGCTCTCCCCTCTTTAATCTCAGGTTCACCGAAAGTTCAAGCAGAAATGAATTCGGTGATGGGTCACTTTAGAATAAATCCCAGTAGTTAATCTCACAGCCTTGATAAAGGCAACAATTACAGAGTCATCCCTCTCCCTCTCTCTCTCGCTGTCTCCCCGGCAGCGGCAACTTTCCTCTCATTTTTGCCCAGCATGTTTTTACTAAATTTAACAGCTTTCCGCTGCTTTGCGGAGACAGCAAAAACTCGGCATCTTCCCCGCGCTGCATCCGACGCTCGGGCGGGTATACCCCGGAGAGGTACCGGAGTGAGGGGAAAAAAATAACATCCAGCAAAGGACCGGGCATTTTCAAGCTGGGGTCCGGGGGCGAAGTGGGGGGATGCTTGGGACTTTCTCCTCAGCAGTGATGAGGAAAGGAATGGCTGGAGAGGCACCCGGCAGCTGGAGGAGCTGATGAAGCCGTGCTCCCCTCTCCATCCTGCATGGGAAAAGAGCAGAAATCTGGGCAAAAACGCCGTTAATTGCTGGGACTCTGCAAAGGCCAAAGTTCACATAATCACTGAATAAATGCATGCTTAATAGGGATTTATTAGTAACTCTCTAATGGCAGCTCACGTTTGGGCTATAGACACGAGCGGCTTTTTACCGGCAAACTGCTTTTCCGGAGCGATGCCCCCTCCCACCCAGGAATTGCCGGGGGACCCTGGTCACGGAAGGCGATGAGCTCCGGCCAGGCCCCGGGGATGCTCCGGGCGAGGCCGGAGCCCGCGGGAGAGCCAGGGTGGCAGCGCCGCGCTGGGGACAGCCCCGGGGGAGGCAGCTCCGGCGGCACCGCCAGGCCCTGGACCCGCCGGGGACACGGAGCTGTCTTTTTTTTATTTTTTTATTTTTTTTTTAAAGGTAGAAAGAGTAGTTTGGGAATGTTTTCCACGTCAGCTTTGGAACAAGATCTCTTTTCTGTTTTTCTTTACTAATTAGCTCTGTGAGATCAAAGACAATTGGTAACCACAAAAAAGCATTATATAAATAATGAAATTAATAATATATTAATAAACATTTCCTTCCTTCCTTCCTTCCTTCCTTCCTTCCTTCCTTCCTTCCTTCCTTCCTTCCTTCCTTCCTTCCTTCCTTCCTTCCTTCCTTCCTTCCTTCCTTCCTTCCTTCCTTCCTTCCTTCCTTCCTTCCTTCCTTCCTTCCTTTTTTAGTCTGCCTTTCTCACTTTTTCTCCCTTTCTCTCCCTCTTTCTCTTTCCCTTTTGCCTTTCTCCTTTTCCAAGACAAACATTCCTTTTCTCCCTCAGGCACGCTACTTGGCCGACTCTCATTGTTAACATTATTCTTTTATGGTTTATGTGTCATAAAACATTACAGGTCACAGTTACTCCTGTTTCAGGCTCGGAAAGACCAATGAAATCAATGGGCGCTCTAGAGAAAAAAAGTCTTCTCTTCTGCCTAGGCATCTGGGAGCAAATTGTGTTGATTTTGATCATGCAAGGAGCCCTCTTTGCCATGTAACTTCAAAAGGATTACACATTTCACTAAATAGGGCAGTGACACAGTGTAAGCCTTTGCTCCGCAGGGAGAATATTTCAACTATTATTTTTACAGTATTTTTTCTTTCCAATCTATTTTTCTTGAAAGTGTATCTCACAAAGTTAAATCGGAACTACTGATTCTGATAAAATGTGGTAGATGATTAGCCTCGACTGTGATGAAACCAGTAGCCAGTTGGTGAGTTCTCCGAATGCCCACTTTATAAACATAAACTAAAGAATTTCAAAACTTTTCCCGCTCAAGAAAATAAAAGTAGCAAAAAGAAAAAAAAAAAGAATCAAATAACTACAAATACAAGGGGGACAGCGGGAGTACGAAGCCAATTTCAGTCGCAACTCTCGTTCCTGCGTTCACATCGCTCTCAGATGTGGTGCAGCCAGGGGCGGGAGGGGGGATAAGGAATATACAAGGACTGACGGAGCGTTTTGCTCGCCTGTGTTGTAGATAGTGTCGGAGAGGTCGAGAGGCAGGGACGAGCGCGCCGTGCCCGGTGTTTGCCCCCGTGCCCCTGTCGATGCCCGCCCGGCGTCTCGGCGCTGCGCAGCGGCTTCTGTTTGCATGCGATAAGCTTGGCTTTGCCAAGATACTTATGCATGCTCTAATTCTACCCCATACGGGGAAAGGGGAAGAAAAAAAAAAAAGGAAAAGGAAAGAAAAGGAAAGTAAAAAAAAAAAAAAAAAAAAAAAAAAAAAAAAAAAAAAAAAAAAAAAAAAAAAAAAAAAAAAAAAAGCAATATGCTATCGGCTACTATAAATTAGAGAAAAAGAAACAACAAGGAAATATCTACTGTGGCTGAACTCGAACGCATTTTGTAGGGATCGATTTCATTCGCAGCTGTCTTTGTATTTGATCTTCGTGAAATTACTAATAGGAGGAAAATTCGTTGTGTGGGTTGGAAGAAGAAGGGAGCGGGGCTGTGACCGGGGCTCCGCTCGGCGCCCGGCCCGGGGCGGGGGCGCGGTACGAGCCGGCCGTGCTCCTCCGAACCCAGCTCAGCTCCCAGTCTCTCTCCCTCCCTCGGGACTCGCCTGTGGGGACGCAAAAAGTCAGGCTCACCCGAGGGCTGCCCCGGCGCCCAGCCCATCTCTGCGGACTGACTGGCCGAGCCTGAGGTGGCACCGCAGCGCTGAGCCGGGGATATCGCCTCTGATGTCCTTTGTCTATTAATACAGCCATCACCAAATCCCGGATAACCTCCCTTTCCCTCTGTCAACACCCCTTGGCTCCAGCCCGTGCTGGGGGAAGAGGGATGGGACCTGCCATCGGGGTCCCGTAGCAAGGGGGTGCCCCTTTTAGGGGTAACTTGGTGACAGATGTTGACGTTTCTAGGGAGCTCGGTAAACAGAATGTTGGACTGGACTTTTTCATAGCCCATGTGTTTTTCATCATTCCCCGTCAGGCTCAGACCAAAGGCAGAAGCTTCCCTCTTCACACTCCTCATCCCCTCTCATCTTCAGCAGTCACTCAGCCCCGGTGACAAGCAATAAAGACCAGAGAAAACACAGGAGACCAGCTTAGTTAAGTAATGAAAAGAGATGGGGGTGAGGATGAGGCTGGTGGTGGAAATAGGGGGCCTCCTCCACTGCATACCAGTGAACCTTCAGGTGCAAAGCACACCTGTATAAATCACAAACCCCACCTGGGAGCAGTGGGGGCATATTGGAGAGGTCTTGGAGAACAACTGCGTGTCCTAATTTCTCACTTCATAAGAAGGTGAAGGTCATGGAAGGGGCTAAGCCAAAGAAGTGGGAATTTCTACACAGTTTTAATTGAAACTCTTCTGTTCCAATAAAACCAAGCCTTTTTTTTTTTTACTTTTGCAATGGGTATATTATGTCAAATAACTCTCCTGCAAAACATCAGTTGCAGTGGAAATGTCACCCAAACCTCAATTTATTTTCTTAGCATAGTTGTAAGATATTCCCACTAGCACCCAGCAAAGGTAGACACTTGGACCACATTACTCTATTTTGGCAGAAATAAAAAATCCTTGCAGCACAGCTCTGCACTATCAGTGGATTTAACATCCTTGCATATTTCTGTGGACAGATGGGTCATAAAACAAAAGGCATTGGTGGGGTAGTGTTGTGTTCTTCATGCTGTGATGGGGAAAAATGGGTAAAAAAATATCACTGTCTAGAAAACTGAAAGGTGATCCCATCTGAGCTGAGCCATCTGAGAGCCATGCATATTTCTCTGCACAAAAATGTTATCTTGGAGGAACACTCCTACCAGCAAACAGTATTAACATGAACAATATGTTTAGACATAGAAGTGGGTATTGCAGACAGGCAGGACCCCATGGGGCTTTGCAGTTCATTACATCCCCCTGTTTATATTTTATTTTCTGTATTTCTGACAGTGCTATGAGGCAAGGCAGTGATCATGGAAATAGAAGTGGGGCAAAAAGGCTCTGAGAAGGTCTTCAGTGACATAGCTCAGATCCCACTGCACAGGAAACATACAGTGTTTTTCTATATCTATAGGAACATGTCTGTCCCAGAAAACCTTAGATTCACATAAAGGGGCACCACCCAAGCTTCTTTCAAGTCAGCTCATAAACTAAAAGATTTGAAAGATTTTGAGGCTTGTACCTGATACATATCTTGGCTTTGAGCGGGACCTACTGTGGCTCATTGCTCTGGGAGACTCAGCTCACCTGAGACCCACAAGTCTGCAAATCCAAAAATCAGCCTCACTGAGCCTGGTAATTCACCAGTAAAGATAAGTTTTCTCTCTTCAGATCACATCTTTCTTACCCCAGGGGTTGAACAACATTTATACAGTGAAGTTTCTAAGGAATGCAGCCAAAGCTACAGAAATTCTGCTGAGGACCCTCTAACAAGACAGTTTGATTGCAAATCAGATGAGAGACTTTAGGAATCCAGATAATCTCTATGTAATTCCCTTTTTTGAACATCATCATGATGTGTTTTAAGACTGGCCAACCATACAGGGTGACTCCCACTTTTGCTGAAGCTGAAAGAGAAGACATAGCTATTACCTTGCTATGTTTTGGATCAGGCCCTAACTGGAAACTCCATATTCAACACAGGCAAAAATTTTCCCTTTGCTTTTCGCTGAGAAGACAGCAGGGCAGACTGTGCACTGAAAGCAGTGAACATCTAGCAACAAATCTTCTGATCCCAGGTTCAGGGATTTTTTTGGTATCCTATATGTAACCACCCACAGATGAATTCTGTTTTTGGAAGGGGAATGTGATGCATTTAAAGTATTTGCTGCAATCAGAAAGAACAATTTTTCGCACCCTATTCTGTAGGTGGGAGTCAAAATAAACACAAATCCTGGAAGTTTAGATACAAATCTTAGCTGCAGCCGGAACTATGATATTGTCCAAAATATGTGAATGAATGAAGTCCTTTAGTAACCAGTCTTAACCAGGATAAAATATACAATACATAATGGGACCTTCTTCTACAGATCTTATTCATTAAAATCAGTGGAGTTTTGCCTTAGAAAATTCTCCACACAGGATTTTTTAGCCAGTAAACATTTTTCAGTGTGACATTTTATAAATTATAAAAAGAAATGAAAATTAGTTACCACAAATGCAGCATTTAAAGCAACTGTGAGCCCATGTCAACATTGATTTCTTTCTCTGTGTCTCCTTCTCTCTTTCTTTATAAAACTTATGTACTCTGTCGATAAAATACCATCCTCTTTGATAATAAATCTGTTGTTTCAAGCTAGGATGCTACCATTTCCTTTCCCATGTAATTTATAGTGGTATTGATTCTACAGCTGTGGCTATTTCCCGCCTGTTGTATTAAAAATGACTTCTAATTGCGAGGCATATAATCTTTGGTCGAAGGACCTCACAGAGTATTTTAACTGTAGCTAAGGAGATTTAATTTGATTAATAGAGAAATGAAAGCCTTGAAATATTTAAAATGATAATTTTCAGTTTAGGGAAAAAAGAGAGACAGACAAAGAAAGGAGGTTAATGGATCCAGGAAAAGCATTCATAGATCAGCATGAGCAGATGTTCTTTTACTTTTCTGTCAACGTTTCTGGTTTGTTGTGCATATAGAAAAACAAGCTTTTCAACTCTCACCACGATTTCAGCCTGTTGCCAGCTTTGCTTGCCTGCAGGATATCTGCTTATCTAGCATGGGAGCAGCATCAGGCCTCCTCCCCTTTGGTCTCCAAGCAAAGCAACCTCTCACATGGACTACAAGGTTTGTCACACTCCCCGCCCCCCACTCCTCTGCACGCACATTTTCAGCTCTTAGATCTTTATTTCATAAAATTCCTTTCCTCTTAGAGACCGAAATACTGGCCAGGAGATGAATGGAAGAGCTGAACAATATTAACTGCATTCAGGTGTGTGTTGGCTAAGACAAACCTGGCTTCTTTCCTTCAGGGCAGGATGCATGTTCAGCCACGTGGGACAGCGATCCCCACGCAGCTGCACAGGGTCCCCTGCACCCCTGGTGTCTGCACTCAGCATGGAATATCACAGTGAGAAGGATGCTGCTACCACATATAGGAAATTCCAATAGCCAATTTCCTTGCTGAAGCACCTTTGAGAGCTGCCCCATGTGCTGACATGTCTGAAGTGTCTGTGTTGAAGGAAAAGACACATCTAAGGGTGCATAGGGGTGTCCTTTAGGATTCATGAGAATGAGACATGTTATTTCATGTTTTTAATCCTTAAAGCAGGTATTTTGTTTAGTGCAATTCTGTACTGGTTTGGAGCAGCAGCACTAAAAGCGATGGAGTCCAGCCTGAGACTTAAAATTAGATTTGTCTCTGAACATTCTCCAGGGCAAGGAACACATATCAGCCTTTGCATTTAAGTGAAGATTAAGTAATCTAAGATGTATTGTTCACATCTCAGAGGGTAGGACATTTTATTTTATTTTATTTTATTTTATTTTATTTTATTTTATTTTATTATTGTAGTAAAATATTTAGAGTAAAAAAATACCAGTGGTCGTCAAATAGATTTCCTTTCATCACAAAAGGTTAACTCCTGCACTATTTGTGCTGTAGTTCCAGTGGGGAGTTTCTCAGAAAAAGGAGTGTGGAAGTAGCCCCAAAAGTCACACTACTCATGAGGTAGCCACTATCTGAGCTCGAAAAGAAGAGGGAGAAAGGAATGAAATCTGTCAGCAGAACTGTCTTGAGACATACCTGCTTGATGTGAGTTCGTCCGAAGGCAGGCACCGTGCTCTGCTCCAGAGACCCTGTTAGCTGGATCTGAAGGACACCCCTTGAGCTGTCACATGAGAATATCCCTTTAATTGTGAGCAGGAGTATGTGGGTTTAGTCAGCATGCCACTACTGAAAATATGGCTTTTTCTTGACCAGCAAAATGAATTCTAGATGCACTCAAAAACTGAAGAGCTGCAAAATTCTTTTTAGGAAAATGGAGGAAATGAATTCTTCCTTAAGCCTTCCCTCTACTTAGAAGAATATTAAAAATAAAGCTTTATCTACATGTTTCCCAGATGCTTATCCACAGTTATGAAACAAGGTCTTCAGCATCTGTTCACT